>JARHVA010003372.1:0-1200000 GCA_037957365.1 Torreya grandis | reverse complement strand
ATTGAGAAACTATAAAATCAAACAACTCATTTTTAGCATACACCATCACATATATGGAAACTGCTAAAAGGAAACCAATTGCTCAACTATGCATGTACCATCATGAATATGGGAAATGCTAGCATAACACACTAACTATCACTAACATAACCATAAATAACATCACATAAACCTCATACTTATTATACCATCATCATCAATAACATCATCATAACATCTCAAAATATCATATATATATATATATATATATATATATACATACTGAATATGAATATACATCCATGAATCATATTAGTATCATCTCTCTCTCACCATACATCTCTCAACTTTGGCTCATAATATATAATATATATAACAAAAATCACAATACATTTAGCCCTCAAAATACTCAAGGTTGTGGTCATGGTCATGAAGAGGTAGTATCATCACCACCCTTTTCCTATCTGTGTCTACATGAACTAGAGTTCGTGGTGCATCTCTCCAATCTCTCCTTCTCTCTAGCCTCAGAATATCTTAGAATATATGGGAACTACTTGATATCCCTCTCATAATATGAAATCTCATCTAAAGTAGTGGTGTACCTTGATAGTGGTATAGTCTATGGTAGACCCATCAAACCTATTGTAGGACCCTATGGTGGTGCTTATGGTGGTTCCTATACTGGTCCTTATGGTAGAGGAGGGGATTAACCTATCTTGTTTCTCTCAAACTATCTCTTTATGATGTCACTATAGTAACCTATCCCTGCAATGTCATCACCTATCCTTGTAGAACCAAAACCTATGCTTATGTTATAGTCAGTTAGGCCTATAGTGTCAACACCTATCCCTATAAGACCAAAACCTATGCCTTCACTATATCTTGTGCCTACACAGATGCATCCCTCTCTTAACTCCCTATAAATGTGGTTGTGGTCTCCTCAGAATCACAGAGTGTAAACGTTCCCACCACACTTGATAAGCTAATGTACACCCTAGATCTATCACACCTAGGCTTGTTGGTAGCTCCTCAAAATCTAGCCCATTTATCTTTTGGGGTAATGAATGGGGTGCCTCTATATCATCCCTCCTATATCAATGAAAAATAGGAGGTACATCCTATAATAACCTAAATTATCTCCTAACCCTAACCATAGGTATCATCTCCAACTCTTTAACTCACCTCCCCCTAACCCATATCATACTCTATAAGCCTAAAAGTTTCTCTTCCTATCTTATAAATACATTATATGTCAATTAGGACATCTAAAAAATATATTAAGGAATCAATCCATCTACCAACTACCTGTAATAATAAATATACCACACAATGCCATCTACTCATGTATGTGCCATGCTATCTCTCCATCATATGAAAATAACCCTAAAACAAATCAAAATCATGACTGGTAGCCCTAGTGGCCATGTCACCACAATGTGCTTGTATGCCCAATAATGAATTAAATGCTTGACACAAAGACTGTAACACTATCACAACCTCACACTTGATAAATCCCTATATAGTTATGTAAGAAAAATTGTTCCCCATGTAAAGACTATCTACTACTCAAACACTTGTGCCAAAACTCTAGTCATCATGATAGGGAATCTCCCTCCATCCATATCAGGTAGTTCATACACTATAATGCCTATCATCATTAAGATAATTAGGTGATGTTTCTCCTCATTGGTAGTGTACAATAGCTCATATACAAATCTCATCGAATATTAGGTCACCTCACTGACATGCTCCCCAAAAAATATGGACATATGAATATCATTATCCTCCCTTGAACATGAGAAGAGATCCTCACCTTGGAGTGGTAAACATAAAATCTTGTATACATCCTCCTATCTCACTATTAACTCTCTGGTATGTAGATGGAAGGTGTTGGTGGTGTGATCCCACCTCTCTATCAAAGCTACCATCAAACTAACATCTCATGAAACTTTGTAATATCATCACACTCCTCCTAACCCTATAACTACCATGTGCTCCCACTTATCCATGGTGACATCCCTCCTCATCCTCATCAACAATGTAAGTTGTCAATCTTGTAAGGTTAACTCCTGCCTAACCTACATCCACACACACAAAATCACTCTATCAAGCCATATACCTTTAATTATAAACCTCCTTTTTTAATCCCTTTCCCTTTGGGATAACTACATTATCCTGAGGCACTAATCTAGGTTATGTAGGTAGCACTTAGTTGACATGAGGTCATATGAGGTTAGCTTAGCCATCTTCCCACCTAACTATCTATCCCATTCACCCACTTATACTCTAGGCCCCATGGCCTATATCTTAAACCCTAAGCCAATCAGCCTATTCTAAACCTCTATGCCCCATGGCCTATATCTTAAACCCTAAGCCAACCATCCTATTCTAAACCTCTAGGCACCATGGCCTATATCTTAAACCTTAGGCCAATTGGCCTATTTTAAACCTCTAGGCCCCATGGCCTATATCTTTAACCCTAGGTCCCATAGCCTATTTCAACCTACTTTTTCCTAATCACTTGCCTTAATAATTTTAACTCATATCTAAACCCTTCTTCCCTTCCCTTTGGGAGAACTACATTAGTTTGAGGCATCTTTGCTATGTAGGTATCACTCATTCAACACAGGGTGTTCTGAGGCTAGCTTAGCCATTAGGATAGTCCACTGATGCACTTGTACAAATTAAACTAGGGATACACAATTAGCCTTAACTCCTAAACTTACCACTTTATGTTTTCTAATGATTGACATTAGTTATATTTTGATCGATGTTATTCTTATATTCTAACATCAGTGTTAGTTATCAACTGACATTAGTATCAATTATCGGTAGACCCAGTCAACATTGGTGACTGGTTCAGCCCTAGGGTCAAATAGCCCACACCTAAAATTTAGGTTTTTCCTTAAAAACTACCCCCAACCCCCCCCCCACAAATCCACCCAAACCTACCCTTACCCCATACACTAATCCCTTCATTACCCTCTATCCCCCCACACACTCACATTGAAACTAACTAATAAATTATGATCAAAACCTAAATTAAAATCATAATTAATGCAAGCCACTCAAATAGATCCTACCTCATCTCTCTATCTCCTCTAGGCTAGAATGACTAGCACCTTTTTTGGAGCATGTCTAGTTGGGTCCCCTCATCCCTCTATAATATCCATCCATACCATCACTCCCTTAGTCAAACTACAGCCCACCAAGTGTTAAATCACACCCTCACTCTCATACACTCTTCTCCACTAGTTACTTATCACCACCTCACCATAATAGGATAAACTACAGATGTTTTTAGCCACATGACATTTAGAGCTTTGGCTTCCTCTAATTCAATGTCATAAATGAATTTTTATGGGCCACCAAACCCCTTTTGTCAAGTTTGGTCACCCATCGATGTCAGTAGTCCTATCCTAGGCCACCATTATCAACATATTTCCTACCAACATCAATGACCTAACTGATGTTGACTACCTTAAAATTAGGGTTTCCAACCCTAATGACCACCCTTTGAAACATCAACCTAATTACATGCCTTTAGTGGTTCACAAGGACTCCTTATGGGGTAACTTGGAGATCATGTATATCTCCCCACCCATAATAACTAACCTTGGAGATCACTTAAATTTCCACCCACAATAACCAACCTTAAAAATCACTTAAATTTCCACCCATGATGACTCTAATCAGAGATCATAAATATCTCCTCAACCAATGACCCTTTTGAGCCAACCTTACCTTGCTCATTTCAATCACTTATGCTACCATGATATAGTTGGCTATTATACACACACATGTGTATCAGGTGTTTTTGGATCTTGACCTTGTTAGTTCCATCACTTGTAACCATTTTTGTTTTTCAAGAGCACTTCTTACCTCAGATACCTAGAGCACATGGATCATTAGATATATAACTTTGATAATTTTAACCCTATTATCTATCACTAATAAGCTATAGTCTAGTTATTTCTATCCAAGTCCTCTTTGCCTTTATCCATTATTGATTGTGTCAACTATAACTAGTAGTAGTATCTGTGTAAGTAATGATGTTCCCACAATCGCACTCAACATCCACTGATCCCTTAACTACCTATCAAACTATTACCCAATTTTAGATTCTCCTCTATTGGTTCCTATTTTGAGGGGGGAATATCTCATCCCATACCTAGATCATCCAACTCTTATTTTTGTCTCACAACTTGTCAATACCACTTACAAGACAAAAAGGGGCAAATGTAGACACCAAAATTATGTCACACACTTGCATGACTTCCTATGTTGAAACCCCCCCTTTATTACCTTTTAATAATTAACCTTCCTAACCCATATTTTCACCTTAAAATATTTAATTAAGTTAATTAAAACCTACTTATGCCACCTCACCTGGCCACCTCATCCTAAGACTAATTCTCACCCTCTGAGTCACCTCGAGACTTAGTCTCCTAATCCTAACTACCTATGACTTATTCTCACCCCTAACATAAATTCTTAACTAACTATGTTCTTAATAACCTCACATTTTTACCATTTTCTAAAAAACACCACACTTAGCAAGAGAAGGAATAGAAAATGGGCTAAAAATAGCCCTTTTACCTATTATCATGCCACTGATGTTGGTCAACCCTCAACTGATGTCAACAAGATCACTGACATTAGTTACTTAAGAAAAATTCCAAGTTGGTATTCAAGTCACAAAAATAAATAATTCACACACAAGATATTATCAATTAGATCATCCTACATTCACTTTTGACATCTAGGCTTACTATTACTCTGCATAAATTGATTGAGATTAGGAATTGATACACTACATAGAGCTTGAACTCTTGAGGACCAGTAGCACACGCTTATCTTATCTATTCACCCATTGGTTCACCAAGCCTAATCAGAGTCATTTATTCAGTAGTCATAATTCACCCATTTCACTAGCTAAGTATATCTTAATGTTTTGTAAGTCTTTAAATAATAATTTCATAATTACTTTACATTATACTATTTATTATTTCATGAACCCTGACTCCTTCTATGGAGGAGTTGTAAATCTCCCCACCCACTTCTCTCTACCTCAGCATACTAACCCTCTATCTAGACTCCCCTGAGTCTTACCCACTTCTTTATAACTCTTCCCAACCTCACAACCTGACCATACTCCCATTATCCCTCTCAAAAAAGCCTTATCTAGCTCATTCTAATACTACTACCCCAATCAACATCGATGACCCAAAATAGACATCAATGAACCTAATTGATATCGGTGACCTCAACCAACATCAATCTTTTAACTAACATCAGTTACTATGTTTGTGAACTAGTAACCTCAAAATCATGAAACAACCTTCCCAAAACATAGACCTAACTTATCAACCCACACTATATTATCTTCTACTACACTCAGACCTACAACATGGTTAGTAGACTCTCTCTCTCTCTCTCTCTCTCTCTCTCTCTCTCTCTCTCTCTCTCTCTCTCTCTCTCTCTCTCTCTCTCTCTCTCTCTCTCTCTCTCTCTCTCTCTCTCTCTCTACTTGAATTTATTTTAAACTTTGTTTTAAAATAGTAGACTATCATCCTAAGGAAGTTTCATCCTTCCTAGAACAAGTGTGTAGCTTGGCAATCTACACATATCTTCACTAACAACTATTTTATGTAGTGTTTTATTATCTACATGTATCTTCCTCCATATCCAAAGAGAGGAATCTAAAAAGTCTAGAATGGTGTGCACTTATCCAAGTTTTAATCACTTATCATTAACTCTCTCTTTTGTTTTTCTCTCTTTGAATATAAAATAAGCTTAAAATGTAGTGAAACATGGATGGTGTAGGATGTTACAATGATAGGATGCAAAATGTTAAATGTATGAGTAGGGGGAGGGTGTAGATGATTGGTATGAGTTAAGTGAGCCAGGGTGTTGATATTAGTTAGCTAGGTGGGTTGGGTTTAAGTGGATATTAGTGTGTAGTTTTGTTAGAGTTCTAGGTAGTTAGAGTAGGTTTGATGAGATAGGGGGTTAGGCTAGGGTGATAAATAGGTGATAGGGATTGAAGGATTATAGATTAGCTAGGTTTGGTAGGGATTTGGAGAGTGAGGCTAAATGTGTAAGGATAAAGTTTTGATGATGAGGATAGTGATAGGTGGATGATGATTGGTGAAAGATGATCCAGGCATGATGACATCATGACTACAATAGCTTAAGGGTTTGTATGAGATGTTATGGCTAATAGTAGTTGAGTTTGGGGTACTAGATTTAATTGGATTACATGATGTGGTGATGATGCATATGATTTTTATTGACCAAGATTTGATCACAACCTTGGTGGAGTGTTGGTATTTAGAGACCAGTACTTTTTTATACTAGAGAGATGATTGTGACACTTGAGTATGTATATAGGATATTCCACTTACCCATGTGAGGGACTAGGATATATTGTTATTCATTTGTGTTGGCTCAAACACTTTAGTAGTTAGGCACAAGATTACAGATAGGGATGTTGGACCAATGCATCAATATTGATATGTGCCTATATGAGGGGACTTTGGACCATTTAACACTGGTAGTTATGTCTCTTATGTTTGGAATTATTTTGTTAGACAAGAGTGGGTAGTGGTTCCACCTAAACTTAGGAGATATTATTGATAACATGATTCATGATCATTACATGTTTGCCTAGGGGCCTGTTGTGTTATCAATTTGTATAAAGAGTTACATCTAGGTGCATATATGGGAGCTCAAAGTTTTGATCCTTCATTGCTACTATAGATATAAAGTTGGGAGAATATTATTATCTATCATCCATTAGCTATAATAGCCATTCATGAGCCTGGGTATCCGATGGTCTTTCGATGGTGTGTGATATTGGGAGTGTAGTTAGGGCATATTGGTGAGGTGCATTTTATAGAGAGGCTTTTGATAGCTTGTTCCCTAAGCATATTACATGAATACCCTATAGAAGGATTAGACTTGGATAGAATGATGAGGTTATGACCTAGTTTATGATTTAGGCATGCTATGTAATGGTTCACCATGATTTTATCATAGAGAGATATCAACCAGATTGAGTGTAAAGGTAGTTTGGGTTCATTCTAAACATGCCTAGTCTAGATCATTTATTTTCACATAGTAAGTAGGAAAGGCCATAGTTGGGGAGACCTACAGATATTGTAGATGCACACACATAGTTGAGATATTACACCCATTTAGTGGGACTTTTACATACCCATTATAGATCTAGTGTTATAGTGGAATACATAACATGGTATCAACCTTAGATACTAATTAGATTGACATGACCTTAGGTGGTGGTTAGGAAAGGTGTAGTGAGGAGAGTGATGTGAGTACATGTGAGGTTATAGAGGAGGAGGAGGAGATAGATTATAGTGTAGGAGGGGAAAGATGGAGGTGGGGGTCATGATGCTATGGATGTAGATGATGGCATTTAGGTAGCATCAACATAGGTAGGGCCTTAGGTACAGGCTAGGATGCAAGCTGTTGAGAGTGGTGGTGTAGGTTTGTCTTAGTCATTGAGGATAGAGGGGGATGAATCCTTAATTACTTGATTGTAAGGTGAGATTCAAGCACATTTATCTAAGAATGTAGGTATTATATGTGAGTGGGACTAGCTATAGGCTCTTCTTCAAAGTATAACTACATACAAGATAATTGGTTGGTACAGGCATAGGGCCAAATTACTATGTTGTAGGCTTGAATTGCTTAGAGGGATGGGTAGTTGACTTATTTATAGTCATAGGTTATTACATTTTAGTCATAGGTGATATAGTAGGATGGGTAGCTTGCCCATGCAAAAACATAGGTTACCACTTTACAAGGTTAGATTGCATGGTTTTAGGTATAGGTGGCTCAGTTATAGGGATGTATCTAGACTCTTACAGGGTACGTGGAAGTTGCTGAGAGGGTCAAGGATGTAGCTGATGCAGTAGTGAGGGTTTAGGGTATGATGGATGTGATGTATAATATCATACTACTCACACATGAGGCTTAGTATTATAGGAATTTATATGAGGCAACAATACTAGTAGGTCAGCATGCAACATCCTTTCATGCTAGCCAACCACTAGTTTGATAGCCTTCTAGGGGTGCTTGAGGACCTCTAGGGCCACCACAACCATAACCATGATTTTGGGATTGTATACATATATAGGGGAGTTTTGTATCATTATCTCATTCTTTCCCCATGGGCTTCATGTGATTTTATGATATATTTTGACATGGATTCCATGTGGATAGTGTATTACTAGACTTTTGATATATATATATATATATATATATATATATATATATATATATATATATATATATATGATGAGATTTGATGTTGATGGATGTATGTATAATGCTTTATTTATTTTATGTGTATATATATGAGATTCATTGACTTTGATGTGATGATGATATAGACATTTTTGAGACACATGATATGGTTTAGAATTTTAGATGTTAGGAAATTTATTTATATAGATGTTGTGATGTATGGATATGATGTGATTTCATTTTAGGCATGTTTTTATGTTATGATGGATGGGTTTAGCATTTTATTGATGTTTTTGATGATGGATAGATATGTTATAGATATTTTTGATTATCATGGATGATGGTAAATGCAATGTATATGGGAGATTTATTTAATTTTATGGATGTTATTACATGATGTGAATTGAGATGTTTAAGGATGTTATGTAGTATATGATTTTAATGGTGATGTGATGTGGTTTTTATATGGATCATTATGATTAATCATTATTTTCTATGGGGTGAAGATATTAGGGATAAATTAATCCCCTATTTGGTCAATTTCATCACTATAATTCTCCTACATCATGGAGGTAAGTCGGTAATGGGATGGAATAAGTTTTATGCCTTGGGTCAAAGTAGATGGGATGGGGAATGGTTTTGGAAGCCATTGAAATATATGAAATATATTTTAATATTTCATCCTTTGGATATATGCCAAGGACATGATAAGTCCAAGCCACATTTAACATATATGCATGGGGGAACTTTGTTTAAGAGATGACCTTTCCCAAATAAACATTTAGGGGTCACTCATACCATCTTTGTTCCCATAAAGATTAATAAGAGAAAACATAAAGTGTTATCCAAAAAAAATTAACTATTAAAACACATTAATATTCACATAAATATTGTTCCCATATACATGTTCACATAATCATACAAGACAATCAAAGATAGCATAGGCCAAATAATGACAACATTTGATAGACTTTATTTTCATGAGTGATGAAATGATTATTGATGGTGATATATAGTGGATTTATTGATGATGAAGAGGCTATATACAGGATATGTAGTACCCAAAAGTTTGTCCATGATGAGATTATAATGAGGTTATGAGAGGGGGTCATGATGACCCTTTATGAATCAGTAACATAGTGTATGCTAAAAGCCTTGGTAAAGAGAACTTTATTTTATTGTGACCCTCTATAATGATGATTAATAGTGGGAAGGTGTGGAACTGAGGTTTAGTGATAGTAATGAGTGGTGATGGGATGTCACTATGAGGCTAAAGGGAGACACATGTGTCAAAGAAGATTTTTGGAGGCATGATAGGAATGATGAGGATATGGATGGAACTTGGGGTTATGTATACCAAGTATGGATGAATAATGTCAGTGAACCCTCTAACAAATATTTTTGACAAGCCATGTCCTTTCCTATTACTGAAGTAGTTATGCTACACTATTATTGAAGATATTATGATGGATTCCCACTAGTGAGACCAGGGTCAAGGTTATTTTACCATGATGTTAGGAATCAATTTTCATCATGGTCCTTTCCCAAGGCACCAATAAACTAGTTTTTACCATTAGATGGGTTTTTTATTTTATTTTATTTTATTTTTTGGACTGGTGAGGAGAGGTGATGGGAAAATGGGCTAGATATGGGGTGTCCCATAGATGGAGGGTGATGATACATGATTCAAGTGTAAAAGTGCTTTAGAAGCATGATGTTTATGGGATCATCAATTTATTCTCCATCAATCATGGTCAAATTGTATGCTCATAATCTAAACTTGGTAATAATGATATAAGGACCTAACAAATTGTATTCAAAATTCCCCTTCTTATCTCATTATATATTAGTGTTTTATGATTTTTCTTTAAGACCAAGTCATCAACTTCAAACTCCCTAGACTGGATCTTCTTATGATATTGTCCTTTGAGTTTATTTTGATATACTCATAGGTGATCAAAGGATTTCTAACACTTCTCATCAAGGAGTTATAATTCTTGTAGACATTATTTTCTCTGATTTTGATCGATGATAATGCCTTTTAGTGAAATCTAAAGGGAGGGAAGTTCCACTTCTAATGGTAAAATTTCTTCAGTCCCATTAACCAAGGCATATAGAGTTACCCTGATAGGTGTGAAAAAACTTATTCAATAAGACCATAATGTTGGATATAGTTGAGTGTGATAATTTCTTCCTGCCTAATTGACTATCTTTTTCAAAATCTTGATGAGGGTCTTATTGGTTGCTTTTTCTTATTCATTACCCTGGGGTAATAAGGAGAGGAAAAATGTCGTGTGCTATGATATTTTTGACATATATATTTCATAGTTATTAAATGATTTTCCATTATTTGAGATGATGTTGATAGGTATACCAAAATCGAAAATGATCTGATTGAGAATAAACTTAGAGATTTAAAGGCTTGTTATGTAAGTAAGTGGCATTACCTCTACCCATTTGGTAAAATACTCCATTTCCATGATAATGAATTTATGACCATCTGATGAAGAAGGATTGATCTTGATAATTAAATCAAGGCCCCATATGTAAAATGGCCATGGACTCATAATAGGTTGTAATTCTTGTGCTAGAGCATCAATAAGGTTTCCATGTTTTTGATAGGATACACATTTGCATACCTATTGGTAAGAATATTGTTCCATCATTGGCTAGTAATAGCCAGTTCAAAGGAGATTTTTAGCTAGGGACATTCCAATGATGTGCTCACCAAAGATACCATCATGAACTTCTTTGACAGCATGAGAATCCTCTTTTGATGTCAAACACCTCAACAAGGTTTCATCGTATCTTCATCAATAAAGTGTGCTACCAAGGATGGTGTAATAGGAGGTGTGGTGGATAAAGGTTATATGTTGGTGGTGGTTAAGGTTAGGGGAGAATGTTTTAATGGAGGAAAATATAAATGTCATGGTACCATCTGAGACTAAGATCATTAATTACATAAATTTAAAATAGATCCATTGACTGATAAGCTAGCATAATCAAATGCTCAATCAAAAATTTTCCTTCCAAAATGTCTTCAAGGAGGTTGATGAGTGAGCCAATAGTAGCCATGGAATTATCTACTTTATTTCTTCCTCATAGAACTTTTTCAAATGTGATGGATTGAAAATTTTAATTTAACTAATCCACTAGTTGTTTATAAGGAAGTAATTTTTCATCCTTTATTTGGAATTCATCATCGACCTGCTTCATAATCATTATGAGTCACCAAATAATTATAGGTGTTGGATATTACATTGAATTAATAGGTGAAGGATAGCTATTAAGGACTCATATTATGATATATTTTTGGTGCATGGTAAGGTAAGGTAAAAAGCTTCCAAGATAAGGTCACCTTGTGGAGTGACCAAGAATATGCCTATCACTAACCCATGCATGGTGAATGAGACATCAAAGTATAGTTTATAGTTATCTAATTATGAAGTATTCATTATGGATTAATCTAGGAAAGTGGTTACAAAAGGCTCAGTTACTTCCAATGGTGCCTCCACTAGTTGATCCATTATAACCTATCCTTTTATAGATTTTTGATTAACATACTCAATTTTAAATTCATTGAGCAACATTATCCATTTTACCATTTGAATTGTAAGAGCTGATTTGGACAATAAATATTTTAATGGATCAAATTTTGCAATGATTTATACTTGATTATTAAGAATTCAATTTCAAAGCTTCTTGATGCAAAAACCATGGACAAACATGCTTTTTCAATGAGAGTATAATTCAGCTCGTAGGATATCAACATACAACTGAGATAGTATATGGCCCACTCCTTACCTTGATCATTATGTTGTGTTTTAAGAGCACCAATGGCACATGGTGTTGATAAAATATATAGGAGAAAAGGTCTTATCAAGACTAGTAGAGACAATACATGTGGATTAGCCAAATATTATTTAAGACTTTCAAAGGCTTGTTGGCATTCTGAATTCTAATGAAAAGTAGTCCCCTTATTTAGTAGATGAGTAAAGGGGTGAAACTTATTGGCAAGCTGAGGATGAAATGTCATATGGATTGTAGCTTACCTTAAAGACTTCAGAGTTGTTTAAGATTATGAGGTGGAGGCATTTTTGTGATTGCTTTAACCTTTGTTGGATCTACTTCTATTCCTCTTCTGGAAACTATGAATCCTAATAATTTCCTTATGATGACTCCAAATACACATTTTTTGGGATTCAACCTAACTTTATACTCTCATAATCACTCAAAAATCCTCCTTAGAACCACATGGTGTCTTGATCTTAAATGGGACTTCTCCAAAATATCATCTTTATAATCCTCAACAATGTCATGCATCATGTAATGAAATATGACTATCATAGCTAGTTGATAGGTTGCCCCTATGTTTTTAAGACTGAATGGCATGAATTGATAACAAAATGTTCCCCATGGAGTAATAAAGGCCATTTTATGCTGGTCCTCAGGTGTGATTTTGATTTGATTATAACTTGAGAAGCCATCCATGAGGGAGATCATTTCATATCCTAATGTTGATTCTAAAATCATATCAATGTTTTAGAGTGGTAAGTTATCTTTAGGATATGCCTTTTTTATATCCTATAAGTGTATACAAATTATGATTCAACCTTGTGGTTTAGACATAAGAACAATATTAGAAATCTACTTTGAATAATCAATTGGGTGGATGAAACTAGCTTCCAAGAATTTTTATAATTCTTCCTTGACTAATAATGCCACCTTGGGATGCATCTTACATAATTTTTGTTTGATTGGTTTTGCATTCAGATGCCCAACTAGGTGGCATAATACCAATGATGGGTCTAACCCAACATGTTAGTGTAGCTCCATGTGAATATGTTAATAAATTATTTTAGTAGCTCAATAATGACTTCACATTCCTTGGTTGTGAGAGATTACCCCAATTTCACTATTTTGGGACGTTTATAGATCTCAATATTGACTTCTATTATGTCCTCAATAAGTGAGGGTGATTGATCTTACAAGTAAGGGGGTAATGATATTTTTGGAATGTCATAAGTGAAACAATCTAGAAGTTTAGTATCAATGTCAAAATAATCTTCTAATGTGAATGAGATTTATGGGAGTTCATCCAGCTCTTTGGAAGGCCCTTTTTATTCATAGTGTTCTTCATCACTTTAATCATGAGATTTTTATTATTCCCCAAAATATGCAAACTAAAAAATATTTATAGCAAATCCCTTTTTTATGATCACCGAATGGCATAAAATATCTGGATTGCATATATTCTAAGATAGCCTCATCATTTTAGAACACGTAAAAGGAAGGGTCATTTTTAAAATCCTAGTTGATAAGGGATTGATAATGAAGGGAAATATTAATGGTGGAGATGGTGGTATCAGGGAAAAGGTTAGTGGCAGTGAGATGCTTGAAGCAACTATAGATAAAACATGTTTCAATGTGGCCCAATGGTCAAAATAAAATCCACAATGATATTAGTTGGTTCATCATCATATAATTTGTAACCTAATCCAAAATATTGTATATTTTCTTAAATTATGATAGGTTTAATTTAGCCTTGCTCTTAGTTTCCCAATCCCTTTCCTTTGTACTACATGTTCTCCATCATTTTTTGGACTCTAGGATAGTGATGTTTAGGAGAGATGAGGGCCTCATCATCTATAATAATCTAAGAATCATCTCCATATTCAATGTATTCACTAGACAAAAGCCTAATTCTTGAAAAAGTTGTCAGTCCAAACTGGTACTTAATGGGATTGTCCTTCCTCATGGATGGGTACCCATAGCTAGGTAGAGATAGAGGTAAATTTCCAATGCAAAAATTTTTGTACTCATATTATCCACAACCTGTGGATGTGACCTTTAGTCAAGTGACATCAAGTGTTGAATTAGATGTATATTCTAATTGATTAGGAGAGAGATATTTAGTAGCTATTGGGCTTAGGATAGTGTTGTCAGTTCTAAAATAGGGTGATGGTGATAATGACTGATCCATCTAACAACTATGGAGATGGTCTATGACTCTAGGAATCATGACCTCCATTGTTAAATGAGGGAATTTAAGGAACTAATGGAGAGTAGATATAATAAATTGCATTTCATAAATCCATGGTCTTCCAAGCAACATGTTATATAGTAAATTCACATCCACAACATGGACTAGAGTCTAATGTATGATAGGTCCCACAACAATAAGAAGATAAATGGTCTCAACTGATGGTATCTCATTATCATCATAATCTTTAATAATTATCAAAGTGGGATTTAGTGATGCTTTAGAATATCTCAATTTCTTCAAAATATCTAAATTACATAAGTTGAGCCCTCTATCTATGAGAACATAGGAAACTTGATGGTGGTAGATGGTGACTTCAATGTATAAAGGGTAATTATGACATGGGCCAACAAGAGGCATATCCCAAGCACTAAAATTAATCTACTATGATGGGGATGTGTGTATGAATAGTGCCTAAAAGTGATTAGTATCTATCTCACTAGGTACTTTTAGATCATTCAACACCTGATTTAATATTTCACAATGTAAGGCCGATGTTTTAAGAAGCTCCATCAAGGAGATTTGGGCTGGAATTTTTTTCAATTGTTGGATGATATCATAGGATTTATCTAAAGAGATTGAAGCTTTCTTAGACACATTACCATTTGGGCAAAAAATGAGGTGGAAGGATCTTGAGGATGTGTTATGGGGATTATTATCTTATTACATCAGGTGGTTACTATGTAATCAGTAGTGGCCCTATTAATTTTTAGGATGGGGGATGAAGATGGAGTGAGTTCTTATATTTTTTGAATGTTAATGGTGTTAATGTAATGGTAGGGGACATTATGATAGTGTGGTTAGATGAAGATGTATGACCCTAGTCTCTTTGGGGTCTCTGATTTCTCTAATCATGCTTTGGGAGCAAATATTTATAAATGCCAAGTTTCCCATTTGTTAACTGATTCAAGGGAGCTTCTCCTTCAGTATCTATATCACCCCTTTCAATTAAATCTTGGATATCATTTTTTAATTACATACACTACTCAGTGTCATGTCCTTTAACCCTATGGTACTTACAAAATGCATCCTCATGATACCAGTATAGTTTGGGTTGATGATCATCCACGGGTTTTATTTTAGGCAAAGTAATCATATTAATGGTAATCAATTGATCCAATACTTTTTATATTTGGGTTCCTTGGCTCTTAAGTGGTATTTTGATTATATGAGGCTTATGCTTCCCTCAAGGAACTCTGATGGAAGAGACATTAGGGCATTGTGTGGGGCCTTTCTTTTTGACTATTTTTATATGTTGTTGCTTAGAATCTGTTATCCCATCACCCATGACATTCTTATTCTTATTGAGGACTTTGGATTTTCTTGGAAAAGAATTTTCTTGATTTTAAGTGTGCTCATTTTGAGAATATATTTTGATGGTCCCCTTTTCAATAAGGGTTTTTTATATTTGAATTCATTTCTCTATGATTTCATCCAAGGTCTTGGCATATTGTAATTTTAATTAGTACTTGAGATCAGCATTGAGATTGTCTACAAATATCTTGGCTAATTCTTTTTCACACGTAGTGCACCTCAATTGACTTGCTAGGCTGCACCATCTTTGTAGGAAATACACTAGGATTTCCCTAATTCATTTTTTAGTATTGTAAAGGTCAATAATGGAGATATCATGCTCTATGTTGAATGAGAAGTGTTTAACAAATTACCTTTTTTATTCTCCAAAACTTGATATTGACCCTTTAAGCAAGTGCATGAACCATTCCAAAGCGGGTCCTATAAGAATTTTGGGAAATAGTCTCAAAAGATAAGCATCCTCATAGGCTACCTCATGGCAATCTACATAAAACTCTTGGACATGATCTCTAGGGTCTCCCTTTCCTTGATATTTCTCAAATTTGGGTACTTCAAAGTGTGGAGTACAAGGGATCTCAAAAATACTCATATTTAATGGTAATGAACAAAAGTCTTCATATTTGTATTTAAGAGATTGAGATCATTGATCTATCTATTTAAGGGTTTCTTTCATCATTTTCCATTCTTGGGTAAAGGTAGGATCCCTAAGAGGATTGCTAATTTGATTTTTACTACCTTGAGGGATATGGGTACTATGGGTATTATTGGTATTATTGGTATTAGAATTATTGACTATGTTGGTATTGTTGGCATTATTAAACATATTATTATTAGTGGTATTATTTTGTCTATGAGATGGTGGGAATTTATTATGGAGTAACAAGTTAATTTTTTATGTCAATTAGTCGAGGTGATCCTCAATGATAGCCTATCTTTGATTAGCCTTAGTGCAATTATTAAGAAGGGGTTGTGGGCATTATTCTTATTTGGAAAATATATGGTCCACGCCTTCTTCTTCTTGGGGTATGTGATTAACATGTTTTTTTGGGGTGTTTGGATGTGATATAGGGTGGACGAGGTTGTGTAAGAGGGTACAATCAAAAGTGGAAGATAATGTGCCCCCTATTTCTATGGCACAAGCTAGGACATGATCATTATTTTCATATAAATAGTGGTTAATGAGGTTTCTTACTTCGTCATTATAGATGGTGTTATTTATTTCATTCTCTCCCCTAGGTGTGTGCATATCACTATTATTTTCATCATAGTCCTGAGTTGGGTCAATCACATGCCGTAATGGATTATTATCTTGGTTTGAGCCTTGTCCAATCTAGAGTTATGATTAGGTGTGGATAACCATTATGAAAGAGGGATGTGATGGATGAGAGGGAATTATTCAAATACTACTTCTATCTAGAAATAAATTTACTAGTAGTCAAAAGGTGATGATGTAAGAAGATAGAATGACCAAAAATTACCAAGACACAAAATCTTTTAATAAAACAATATAGAAAGGATGGAGTGATGGGATCAAATATCTTTATCTACTAGAAAATGGCCAAGTTTATGGGTGTTAGAGGACAAAGGTACCTGATAGAGATAAAGATAATGATGGGTTCTAGATTAGGATCTTACAAGACTATGTATAATGATAATCCAAAGTCAAGAGGATATGATGAATAATGTTTTAAGGAATAGGGGTGACCACTAAAATCTTGGTTTTAAGATGAAATATATTATTTAAAGAGAATGTCATGGGTGGAAGACAAGAGATGTGTGATATGTATAGGGTGTGATATGTGGTGAATGAAGGATTAGACAAGAATAATTAATCATGATAAATTATGCACAAATGGGAGGAATGAATGTGAATGAACTAGTTACCAAATAAATATGAGGCTGAAATGGAAAAAAATGTGATGGGTGAATAGTAGTTATAGGTGATTTATATACATAGTGGTGTGATATGATATTAATTAAAAGGATGGATACACAAATAGATGTTAGGCTATAAATTATGACTTAAAAGATGTTTTTATTATATGAATGTGTTAATAGGGTGGATATAAATAGTAAATGGGATGAAGAATGGATAGGATGGATATGAAAATTAAATAATGGTCAAACATGGTATGAGGTGGATAGCCAAAATAGATGAATAGATAAGATGATATATATATATATATACACACACACATATATATATAGATACATATATATATATATATACACACACATATACATATATACATACATACATACAAGCTAGTTTGTGAAGATGTGGAGGATGGATATTAAATGAAAGTGCTACAGGATGGATATGGATAAAATAGGTAGTAGATAAAAAGATGAGAAACATAAGGTGAATATAGATTCAAAAAGATGATGGGTATGATAGACAAAAATATTTTAAGGGGTAGGTATATACACACTAGTCAGTGAAAGAGAGATATTACTATATGAAGATATTCTAATATTAAGTGGGGTGAATTAGTGGATAACAAATGTTGAAGATGGGCTATATGTATAGGGTAATTATGAGAGGATAGGGTAGTAAAAGTACAAGAGGGATGGATATGGGACAATATGATGGACAATGGATCAAAAAGGATGACAATACAAATTGATGAGGTAAGAGGATAGATTCAATCTAGTCTATAAAGATGTGAGAGGTAATTATTAAAGGAAGGCATGATGAGGGTAGATACTATGTTTAGTATGATATGGGTGGATATTGGTTAAGCTATAAAATGGATGGATAACATGGATATTAGATATGATATATATATATATATATATATATATATATATATATATATATATATATATATATATATATATATATATATATATATATATATATATATATATATAAGCAAAAAGGACTTGAAGAAGGAAATGAAACGATGAGATAGATAGTAGAGGGGATGGATATAGAAGAATGGACAAGAAAAGATGTGAAAAAGGAGATGGATACTATATGAAAGTGTTATAGGATGGATATAGATGGTATGGGTAGTAGATATAATATGGATACTATATAATGAATATGAGATGGCACAGTAAATATAGACTCAATAGACAATGGTAAAATGTAGTATGAAATGGATATAGAGTGGTGTGATAGTCAAAAATTGGTCAAAATATACAAATAATTTATGAAAGGGGGATGTTACTATATGATGATGTTGTAGGGAAAATGGGATGGGTTGGTAAATAATGGATGTAGAAGATGGACTATAGGATATGAATAAGAAATATGAGATGGAGGAGATATATAAAATGGATATCTAAGATGAATACTTATATGTGTTGGGTGTGGAGGAGAAAGGACAAATGGGAGATGGATGACTAGTATATATAGGGTAAATTATATGAGTAATAGGATGGGTTAATGATGAACAAAATATAATGATCGAGTTATGAAATGGATATTGATCAAGAGGATGGGTACTATATGGAGACTAGGTGTAACTAACAAAATGTTAAATGGGGATGAGTGAATGGATGAGTAATAGATGATGAGAATTTAGGATGTCATATGATGATAGGATGACAAGCATTAACCTAGGGGTCTCTAAGGTATCACACAAAATATGGGTATGGCTGACTTAGCTTAAAAATAATATGGGTCTAGACATAACACTCAAATAACATACACAAGTATGATCTTAAATTAGTAAATGGTAATGGGTGTGTAACCTAATGCCCAAACCATCTAATAGCTTCACAGGTGAGGATATAGGCTGGTGACCTATTATGGAATCTACCAAACCCTCTCAACACTACTCACACCTAATGGCTACTTCAAAGATGATACTGACTCCTACAACATCACACTTGTTATAGCCAAAGTCCCCTATTCTAAGGTATACAAAAGGATCTAAGTGAATCCTCAATATACACAATGGTACATTGGGTCCCAAGTCCATGTAAGAGGTTGTTTGATTACCTTGGGTCTTGGATCTTAACTAGCCCTCACTCCATGGAACCCTTTATGGGGAATTATTCTTAGGCTATAGTGATAGCTCTCCTAATATTTAGACTCCACTAGAACATAGAGTTTGGTTATAACACGGTGGTAAAATCCATGATATTGAACCCTATATACTAAGCATGTGCATGGTGATGAAATACATGTCATGTGCTATCCTATAGGGGTATAACAAAAAATCAAACACATGATATGATTAATTAACTGATGTAATTGCCTACGTGTGATGGGCATGATATGACAAATTATATACAAACAAATAGGTATATATAAGGGATAATCTTTACAAATATATGTAATAAAAATAATGAAAACTAGATAAATATACTAAATGTCACCCCTCCCTGAGAGCACAAAGGTTAGAAATCTGATTGGGGTGACAAAATCTTGAAGGGTCTTATAACTAAATGATTAGTAGTTATGCAATCCTGTAAGCCCCTATAAAACTATGAGTGCACAGAGTAATCCCAAAATTAGAAAGGACAATATCACAACTACCTTAACAAAAATACAAGCCATAATTCATGACTTTGCATAATGCTAATATACTTCTATGGTTAGTTAACAATACTGTGATTATCTAAAAATATCACTACTCAAATTAATAAAATAATAACTACATATAGATTGTAATATGTGATATTGCATAAAGTATCAAAAAATAAAATGTATCCTAAGTGATAATAAATTAATTATCGGTAAAATATTTAAATACAAACTATTTATGACAGAATGCTATCTTCCTTAAAAACTAAACATTTAAACCTAAGCTACAAAACTACAACTAAAAATGACCAAGTCATAACTTACAAGACAAAACTATAAGTTACAGGTTATGATATTGTATAAGGGCCCAGAATAGTCTGTGTGGTGGGGTTTATGATGTTTTTGTCTTTATCTTTCCCTCTATGATCCCTGCACACAAAAACTAATATTTTTCAAGGTCTTCCTACAATGAAAGGGTTTTTTACCCAAAATATGTAGATGTGAAATTTTATTAAGGCTTTGACAAAATCATCTAACTTGACTCATAGAACCTTATAATCCTCTTCAAGGACATATAGATGATTTTGTTGATGACACATGAAGTAAGGACGTCAAATTTTTACCAATATCAAGAAAGAAGACAATATCACAACTATCAACTACAAACCCATGATTACCAAAGCAATCTCGCTACTGAGGGAGTCATGGTTTTGTCAGAGCTAGTTAAATGGTTAAGGTCTTGGTCCAATGTCTTCTTCTCTACACCTAGAGATTCAGGATAACCTTTCAAATAAAGAAATTAAGGAATAGAGAACAAATTTATCTATTAAGTGATATTAATGTATAGGTGATAACGTTACCCCTAAATATTATGTTTGACAATATCATAACTCAGATCTAAAATACCATGATTATTAGTTTAGTATTTCTACTAAGGGAGTCATAGTTTTGTCAAAATGTATAAACAACTAGATCCCAAGGTGGATTTCCTTTCTTTCATGCACACATAAACAACACCAACAAACAAGATACCTGTAGAAAAGGATGGTTAGTAAAAATAAGTTATGACAAGACCCCAACTTATACTTTTGACAAAATCACTACTAAAACCTAAAATACCATGACATGTAGGACAAATTCAAGAATATAAAATTCATGGTTTTATCGATGGCTAAATCCCTACAAAAAACCCTAAACACTAACGGTTAATTAGAAATATCATAATTGGCTTCTACAAAATCGTGACTACAATACTGTGAATATTAGGGCAATGTCATGATTCAATTGTACGTGTCAAAATTTTAAAAATTGGGCTTAAATCTATGTCTATTTGGTCCTGTAATCACTCATATCACTTCCACCAATAGTATTAAACTAAATAAGGGATGTTAAGTACCATCATGGTCACCAAATATGTGCACCAAATTTTAGATTTATGTAATATTAATAAACTTAGCAATAAAAATCTAAAAGCTAATAACACCAATAAGAATGGATAAAATATGAAAATAATAATAAATGGAACATTCTTACCATCCTTTTTACTTCATCATGCCTCAATTCCAATATTTTAATAATTTGATATCAAAATTTGGATTATTAGATTGCTTGAGAACTCTTGACAATGGCTTCCAATGCTTGAGTGATGTGGCTAATGGTTTGGATGAGTTTTAGATTGTTGTATGAATGCTAATGAGAGTGGTAATATGAGATATTTATGGATATATTTATGGTATTATAATTATTTTGAGGATGGAGGGAGAGCTTAGTTTTATAGGCAAGGAGGGAAAGATCAATGATCTAAATTCAAATTTGGGCCATTGATATCAAGAGCAAGGAAATTTCCATGGACTTTTTAATTCCATGGAAATATTTAGAATTAGATAATTATAGATAAGGGGGCTAGATTGGGGAAAATCTATATAATCCTCCAATTCTAGAAATATCCCCATAGTGTTTAGGGTTTTAGGAGAGGCTAAGATAGGGTGGTGGGTGGATAGGTAGATTATTTAGGAATTTTAAATTGGATAGTTGGTTTAGGGAGTAGGTTAGTAAGTAATAGGATAGATTAGGGGTTTAATGGTGAAATTAATTATTTTTAAAATGAGGGTAAAGGTTTATGGGATATAGGAATGAGATGGGGATTTTTAGGCTATTGACTAGTTAAGCTAGGAAATATAGGAATTTAGATTAAATTAGTGGGAAATTAATATAAATAGCAGGGTGAGCATAATTTAGTGCATACAATATCCATTGAAAATTGGTGTTTTTAATGGAAAAACATCCTTGCATTTTATGGCTACCCATATTATACCCTGGATCTCCTTCAAGTTATCAAGACTTTACCAAAGAACTTGCTATGATACCAATTATTAGAGGTATAAACCACTAAGAGAGGGGATGAATCAGTGGTGGAAAATAATCCAATTAAATTTCCAAACCATTCAAACACTTAATAATTCAATACAACCATTCATGAAGCATTCAATATGTTTATATCAATGAACAAATAGATAATGCAAGATTAAACACACAACATGAGATCTATGTGGGAAACACTCTTGGGGAATAAAAACCACTCTCAATCCTAAAAATACATGGAATAATTGTTCTATAAGGTATTAAAAACATGATATTTTATTGGAACAACCATTCCATAAGGATCACTTGCCCCTAGGATGGTCAAGTCCTTCTGACCAGAATTTAGTGAAACACCTATTCCACAAGGAGCACCTACCCCTAGGATGGTCAAGTCCTTTTAACTAGACTTTAGTGAAACACCTATTTCATAAGGATCACTTTCCCCTAGGATGGTCAAGTCCTTCTGACCAATATTTTGATCACCCTCCCAAAACGTATGATATGAACATCTACTAATCACTGATTGCCTACCAATCTGATGGAGACACCCTACAAACATAGCCCCCTTCAGTTCTTAGCAATAACTCTATCACAACCTTAACAACATGAAAAAATGGTCATAAACATATTCCAAACTTTAATCTTCCTCTCAAATAAACCACCAAGCTCACATAGACATCATCTATGCTTCATTCATACTCAAAGCATCCAAAACATCCTTTTGGATCACTCTAGACCTCTTCGCTCATCCTCAATCTTCAAACCTACAAGAGAAATATTCGAACATAAAAAATATGACCTAAATATTATACATATATTCATCAACCTAATCTTCTATATAATCCATCCAATGGGAAACCACCCTTTCTTCTTTCCTTTGCTCTCCAACTCTCTCACACACCACTTATCTCAAGTCTAGAAACCATCACATTTGGTTTCACCTTTTATAGTGTCTTCATGAATATCATGCTCCTAGTTAGCTATAATGATTATCTTAACCTTTAATAAATTTTTATATTTAAATTACATCTTCACAAGTTGGTCATAACATCCATGGGTCATAATTACGTAGCTATGCCTTTTAATAAGGCCTCATTAATCCTTATAGGTCTCATGGAGACCCATCCATCTCTTTGACACTTATCCAAGAAACTTAAGAATAAAATAACACTTTAACAATACATATATCCATGCCACATGATTTATAGGTCCTCCTTAAGTGATAATATCCATCACATCACCCTTTTTATATAGGACAATTAGCCCAAACATCATTCTATACATACAATCACTAAGAATGAACACATAGTCAACTTATAAGCCTTTGTTCATATAGAATATGGATTTTTTTAAAGCTAAATAATCCAAAAATATGGTATTCATAAATTATAAAACACTCTCCAATACTCAATCCCTTTGAAACTTCCAAATACCATCATAACAACTCAAATATGCTTCTCGGGTCACTTATAGAACATGGTCAAACACACAGTCAACTTTGGAGCTTAATAAATTTGACTATAAAAACATTCATAATTTAAAATAAATATTTATAGATGTACCTTTAAGTCCTATAAAAAAATTATTTTTACACCATGGTCAAATTCTACATATATCAAAAATTATAGCACAAACACTATAGACTGGTCTTCCCTTGCAAATTCAAATATTTGAATTCCAATGGTCATGGAGAAACCATTAAACTTTGAACACTTTGTCAACATCTCATTCCCTATCATATATTGAAATAATATACATCATTAATCTCCCTTGAAATTAGTTTGATATTTACCTTTAACTATTGTTTAAACATCGAGCTCTTGTCATCATCTCGTTGCTTCCTAATAATTTAGAACAAACGTGCTCTATCGATCTCCCCGAATTAGTTAAGTCTTTATCTTGAAATGATCATCATTAGATCTTGATCAAAAATCCCATGATTATGACACTTGGCACCCTTAATTTCCTTTTAAATAATTTTTTTTCAATCTATATGTTTATGCCACTTGGCAATCTTACGTGTTTTGTTGACTCTTTGACTTGTCCCACATCGTTGATCTTCATAATTATGAATCGTCGTTCACCATTGATCTTCTTTCAGATTAGTAATCTTGTGACACTTTTCACCAGTACATGTAACCTTTTACATGTTGAATTCATACACACCATTTATCTCAATATTTATGATTAAGTGGTCACCATTGGATCTTCTATACCAATGACCTCAGACTTCAATGTTATTAAACTTGACGGTCTCTAACCCATCATAATCTACTATAGAAACTTTGAATCTTTATAACTTGGGATAGAAATGACTTCAAGACACCAAATTTTTAGGGTAACTTCTTAAAATTATAAACATCTCCATGTAAAACTTTCACCATTATTTAATTTATTTGAACCTAAATTAAACGTAAAAACATACTAGTTTATTCATATCTATATGATGTGTAGTAATGGTCTGGCTAAATATAGAAACTTAGTGAACTCCTATCTAAGAGGCCAACTTTTCACCCATTTTAGTTATGCTCAACTTCATGACTTGAAATTTAGACCATAGCAACTTAGGACTAATATGATCACATCCATATGACCAATTCTCCATGACTCATCCATATGTGGTAATGGTGATGTTAGTAAACTACCTACTCAAATTTTTATATCACATAACCAACTATGCCAAGATGAACATAATGAAGAACTAGATGAATACTATTCACTTCTACAAGCTCTCCAATCATCCTTGACCTCTGATATGTCTCCTCACAAATGCTCAATAATTCATACCCATCCTTAGTCATGTCAAAACTGAAGATCAACCAAGCCTACTTCAATTATACGATGATAAGCACACTACACACTTTGTCATTGACACTTAGACTATTTTGACACTTCATCCACTCACACGGGCACCTATATGACATCACTAAAAACACTCCAACATAATATTGCCAAAGACCTCCTAATTAATCTTAAGCTTTCACAAGACAAAGTTATTACCTCCAAGTGTAAACCCTAATCAAATAACTCATTAACTAAAATGGTTAAAGAGCAGACTATAAAGAAGTGTAAATGAATAATTAACTCTATGTCTCCCTAATAAATGATAGAAATAGATGTGTATATATAGTTAAATATAACTCTAAACCTTTCTAAAAGTTTAGCCAATAGGGTTAGCCCAATTCAACCTTATATCATTAATTAATAAAATCAAGTTAGGTCTTGATCTGGGTTGGCCAAGGCCAATCAAGACCCATAACATGCAAATATTAATTTGAATATAGGTTTAACCTAGATCAACATTATTCGGTAAATGTCAAAAAGGATTTTAGGCTTAGGTAGGGGCTAAGTAAGGTAGTGAATTGCTTAGAGGAGTGTGTAAGGGAGGTTTCAAATTTTATGGAAGTATATATGAAAATTTTGTGTAGATATCAAGTGGTGGTATAGATTACAACAATCTTGCAAAGTAACAATGGTTTTCCCACCCTTTTCCTAGTACACCCTTAAAGGCATGAATTCAAAGAGATTGAGAATTGATGGGTTCCTATAAGAGAGAGATCATTATTAATTGATAAAGTTTGGAAATATTATGTGTATACAAAAGGTATCCTTATAGATTGATTTTGTGACTTTAACTTATACTCCTCCCTACACTAAGGACATTGAGCTAGCACAAGGTGAATAAATAGAGAAATCAAATACTATAATTAACACTAAGGTGGGTTATTAAACTTATATATTTGTCCCACTTATGTTCAATTCAGTAGATTTTTCTCAAGGATTGACTCAAGTCATTCCTTCCCCTACCTCTATAGTAGTTCCTCCAATTACCATAACTCCTCTAGATTCATTTAATATGATAAGTATTAGAAATTCTGATTATTTGACTAGCATTGTCTCTCCCATTGACTCCATATCTTTAACATATTCTTCTATTGATCAATTTATGAATATTATAATGAAGGATGCCATTACACAACCCACTCTTCCTTCACCTAACTTAGTCACTCTAGTGGTTAGTCCACATTTTAAAGGCCTTGTGTCATAGACTATTTTTCCACATAGCCCATGTAGGCTCATCTCCTCATACAATTGGGTGTTTCCATTACTTAGGGTACCCTATTATATTTTATGTCTATTTTAATTGAATAATATCCATATCTCACTAAGTATGTCCTTAGGACATCCCCTCAAACCAATATTTCCAACAAGAGGTTACTCATTCCATTTTTTCCTTCACTACATATACCTCCCCACTCCAATTATTCATCTCCTTATATAATCATGCCACATCCATATATCCTACCATCTCCTTCCACTTTCATACCACCTCCTTGATCTATTCCTTTATCTCCCTTCACCCTTATCCTCTACCACAAACCACTATATACACTACTACTCATATCTCTCCCCAAGCTCTCCTAGTGACTCTTGTATGGATACAAAATATGGAATTAAAGAATTCATATATAGAAGATATAATTATCATTAAGGAACCTAAAATGACTTTTTATTTTGATGCAACATCAGACAAGATCAAAAGAGAGACAAAGAACTATTACTATTGGTGGTAATCTCATGGAGTTTGTAAGAGAGGAAGAATTATTCTACATGACAAAAGAGAGGAAATCTAAACTTGGAGAGGAAGAATAAGCTTGGAGAGAAAGATGAAAAATAATAATTCCCCATACATATGGAAAATGATACTATGGGAGTACTAAAAAATATGGTTTATGGTCTCTAATAGACAAATATAAAACTAGAAGCACATAGCAGAATAGAGTCTCCAAAGTACATAATAGACAATGTGCATAGCTCAACTAAAAACCTCTATGAGATTGTATGATTTATCCTATCATCTAGGGGAGAATCACAACCATAATGGATTAATGTAGTGATTTTTTTATTAATCATTGAATATTTTTTATGCTAATTACATTTTATTGAGAAGTGAACTAGGCAAAAGAAATACCATCACCTTAATTTGATACAACTCCCAGATATTGATGTGGCTTAGAAGTTTGCAACATTTAATAAAACTTAGCTCATGGAATGGCACAAATATATGTAATAAATAGTTGAATAACTAACTATACAAGAATAAAATATATTCCAAATTCTTGGTGATATGTGCATTCATGGCATATATATGTCACAAGGGCAAGTGGTCACTAAACCATTTTTTATTTCTTATTGAAAAGTGTTGCCAATAGTTTCAAAATGAAGGTTGACATCATAATTTTTAGGAGTAGTGACCAGGTAATTTATTTTATTTTATTTGATAAAGGTAAGGTAGCATAATCAAAATATTTAAGTAATTATTTTAGGGCCTTAATGAAGTTACATATGAAGTTGATGGGAAAAAATCCCATATTATTTAAAAGGTTTGTCATTGATTTTGAATTTATTGAGCTATATTTCACAGCATGTGTGATTGAGTATGAAAATTTAAAGCAATAGGGATGGTAAACCATTCAAGCAGGAGCTTCATATTCACAGGGTCAAGTTTTGATGACCAAGTGATATTTTCCAAGTACCTAATGGTATACACTCCAATAGGGCCAGTGATGGTAACTTTGCCTTTTATGGCCAATCCTTTACATGTAAAGTCAGGACCAAATATAGTCACTAATACAATGATGCCTTCATAGACTTCATCCATGGTATAAATGAAAGGATTATACACATAATCATCCCAAATTCTTGGTATCTCAAGTCCACTAGCTTTAACTAAAATTTTGTCCAATTCCAATATAATTTCAACTACATGTACCACTCATACTCCATGATAAACTAATAGAGTTATTTTTTAGATTAAGTTATTTATGTATTTATGAATGATCAACATAGCTAGAATAAGAATTTTGTATTCATTATAAAATATGTAGAGTCGACATGACTATATAGTCTTATTTTAGAATTTAGACAAGTTTTGTGGATTAGGTGATTCCATCTAGGAATTATATAAACATGTCTTATATCTATTTTTTTAAGGGATTTTGGCTATTAATGCAAATGAATAAAGTTTTTGATAGTTATGTGAGTTTGTATGAAGGTGATTTTATCTTCCAAATTTATGTGATTCATTAAATAATTTCTATTAAGTTGATAATACATGTGATAGGTTAAGTGCATGTTTTCTATAGCGATAAGGTTGAAAAATTTGTTAGTCTTGTTGATTTTTTGGTTATATATCATATTTATAACTTGTTAGTGACATAGAATGTGTTCGAAAATTTTGTACTAACAACATATTTGATTAGGGTCATTGAATCTAATTATAACTATTTCCTCAGACTTTTCACTATTGTAGTCATATAAAATGCAAAAACTGGTAACTTGAGAGTGACTTATGACATCCATCCCATAGGTCCCTCCTACTTGATTTCATGACCCTTCTAGGCACTTTTTCACTAATTCCTAGTCATCCATAGGCTTTCAATACCTCATTCTAGCTTAGTTGGGACCCTTCTTCCATACTTATTCCATCCCTCTAGGTCTTGTACCCTCTAAATAATAGCGCCCAACTTGGACTATAGTGCTAGACCTTGAGATGCCCCCTTTCAAGCACTCCTACCCAATCACATTTTGAGCCTAGATTACCATTTTTCCCCAATTCCTCTTTTTCATTATGTTAGACTAGCATGATTTCATTTAACCCATGACATATTAATAGATCCCTATAAAATCCCATTTGAAGATAATTTGGAATGGGTTGGCAAATATCACAAAGTAAGCAAGAATACAAGCAAGACTACTGAAGTATATTTCCCTATTCTTTACATACAACCATCCAATACTATTTTTAGATTATTCAAATCCTTAAAATAGTCCTTAGTCATCTCAAGCACACCTAGTTTAGCATTTTGCATCTTCATATACACTATTGTACAAAACACATTAAGTGGGAGAACTACATATCGATTGATCCCTCTTCAGAGTATTGGTATGTAGGTAGCATGCCCACACAAGGGGTGTGAAAACATGTTCAATGAATATTATACACACTAACCCCCATTTTTCTCAAAGTTAATCAAAGCAAAATGGAGTCTAGGGTTTGAAGACAAAATTAGCTCTACAAAGAGCTCTACAGACTTCCTAATGTCAAAATTTCACAAGCAGGGTCACATAAACCTGGTAAACAAACCCTAGATAGATCAGATATTTAGGACAATAGTGGTAGGGGTGGAATATAATACCAAACACTAGGGTGTACTATTTTTGGTACTCCTATCCTTTCACCTAATGAAAGTTATATCTTGATTTATGATAGTGTCTCGATCCTGCACATTGAATTCTAGCCTTTATCTCAGTCATATCAATTAGTTTCTAGTTAAGTCTTATTTTCTTACCCTTATTACTATTTTTATAAAAGTCCAAATTGAAATCAAATTATACAAATCAGTAGCTTAATTATTGCATATTTATTTACTAATTTTACTATTTAAACCCTTTAACTAAACTAGGAATAATACACAAATATTCCGAAAACTGTTAAATCATTTCATGAGCCTGACTTACTTCATTTGCACATAAAAACCTTAGAAACCCTAGCGTAAATTTCCTACTAATATTTTATATATTTTTTTATTTTTTACCTCCATAATAAAATAAAAAATTAGCATTAAATTTTAAAATTTTGTAGTAATTTTAAAATAATTTTCTTTCAAATCCTAGTTGCCCATACTAGGTCCCAGTATTTTTCCATTAATTTTCCAATAATTTTATAATTTTTTACTAGCATATTAAAATCAAAAATTCACTTCAAATTTTAAAATTCAATAACAATTTCCAATTTTATTTTTTTTAAAAACCCTAGTTTCCCATACTAGGTCCTGGTATTTTTCTAATAATTTTTTGATTTTTTACTAGCATATTAAAATAAAAAATTCACTTCAAATTTCAAAATTAAATAGTAATTTTCAATATATATATATATACATATATATATATATATACATATATATATATATATATACATATATATATATATATATATACATATATATATATATATATATATCAAAACCCTATTTTTATCTACTAGGTCTCTTTAAATCACAAATTTTCTAATGAATTTATAATTTTTTACTTGCATATTTAACTCAGAAATTCACTTTCAATTTCAAATTTTCATAGTAAATTTTAAAAATAATTATCTTTCAAACCCTAGTTGCCTATACTAAGTCCCATTGCTTCTTGAGGTATCACCTTACATCTACAATCAAATTGCAAAAATGGATCCCACTTATTTAAAAAAAAAATTATTACATTTTTTGCAAATAATTAGGAGACCATACTTGGTCCTATTATGTACATGAATGATGAAGTATACAATATGTTATTACAAAGCTTATTTATTTGCATTTATTGCTTAATTTTTATAATAAGGGATGATATGACAAAATTTATTGCTAAAAATGCACAAGATTTCAATATTCATTTTGCATACTCTCTCTCGCTCATGCAGAATAATTCCTAACTACATTTTGCTAAACACATTAGAAATTTCATTTTACATGTCAAAAAAAATTATACATTCATGCATAATTTCATGCTCTCTATTCCTTGCTTTATATCTCTTATATGGAAAAAATTTCAATTTTATCATGCTAAACACATTAGAAATACCATAGCACAAGTCAAAATTCTTTATGTATTAGTAAAAAGTTCCATGCTCTCTATCCCTTGTTTTCCATCTCTCATATGGAATGTTATTTATAATCCTATTGCTATAAAAATTACATTCATTTCATCTCATATACATGGTTTCCACCTAGATGTATCTAACTTTTTGGCTATTTTTGAGTATCTTCCTTCTCCTCTTCTCCCCCAAGAGAGTGATAGCTACTTTATCTCTAACCAGGTCCATGTTATCACCCCTCCAAAAGGTGAGGTAGCTTACAATATTATTCCTAATGCATACATTCAACCTATATCTTCTTCAAACCATATTCAACATATGTGATCATATGTTCAATTAGAAACAACTAGGGTTTGCACTAGTGAGACTCTAAAGGATCAAATCACCAATATGAGAAAGATAATCTATGTTTTACAAATGAAAAATAATCTATTACATGAAAATATCACAATATTGGACACTCAAATTATAATACAAAAGCTTCAAAGGCACCCAGTGTCAATCATGTATATGCACCTTCACCTAGTCAATTAGTTACAAGCAATGTTACATATCAAAATAATAAATCACAACAAAATAACTCTACAACTAGTGATTCAAAGATAAAATAAGAGTTCAAGTGAGGTACTGACGGAAATTATTAAATCTAAGTTAATTAAACTACCTCTTTTACATCCAATGAGAAAATCTAGATATTATTATGCATATCATATAATGCATGGACATTACATGGATTCATGTTTGGCATTGAAAAACATATACACTAGATAATTGATAATGAGGACCCTATACAAGGTAAATCAATCAAGCAATCCACATTGACATAGGAACACATTCATAAAGGGTCAAATTTAGAAATAGTACAAAAGTTGTTACCAAATCATAACTCCAAACAACAAAAGGATCAAAAAGCAAAATCAAAGCAACAAACAATACCACAAGCATAGGTAAAACATGAAAAGATGCAAATCTACCTCTCCAAAAGGAGGCTCAACTTTCAAAGCAATATGGTTTTGGTCAACAATATCTATAATAATTTGATTATCAATGTCAAGGGTTGGGTAAGCATGCTCAAGTCATCACTACTCCTATTCTAGAAATTGATAATGTTTGTCACCAAGGTTTGGGATTTATTGAACATCCTAAGGCAAATCATTCATAGATAGAATTTATCAAAGAAAAATATCTAGATACAACAAAATCAACCCTAGCATTCCATTGGTTTGAAATCAAGATGATAATGATGAGTGAAACAATACAAGTTATTATTATTTCCAAGATATTGATAATGAATCCAAATATTTAGAGTCATATTCATAGTCATTCCCTCATGCTTCAAAATCACACATGATTCCTTTGTTTGATATAAGAAACCATGATAGGTAGTCTCCCATGAGACTCATCGGTTAGTATCATTTCTTCTTAGTATTAATTGTACATAGATTCTTTTTAGTTTATTTTACATAGCCTCCTTATGATTGATTATACATAGATTAAATCTCAAAAAAATCAAAAACAATTACAAATAACTCAAAATCCAAAAATAATACAAAATATCAAAATACAAAAATATTCAAATAATTCAAAAACACTAAAAACATTGTATGCATCATCCATGTTTTACATTATTACTACTATTCTATACTTTTTTTTGTTGTTTTATGCTATTGTTTGTCAATTTATCTACATTACTATGCTTCACTTGATCTTCTTTGAGTGTCTGCAGTGACATCTAGAACCTTGATTGATTCACTCTACCCATTGAGGGGGCATCCTACTTATACATTCAAGACATACATTGATATATTTATCCACTGGGGCCATCTTCTACATAACTACATCATCCAAGTTATGTCATTCCTACACCACACACTATAGTTATCTTGCTTATATACATTATTCACTAGCTTACATAGATTACTCTATCAACATTTCACTAGTAAATAACACTTGTGTATTTCCTAACATATACCTAGTCTTGTATTACCATGTCTTGCATACATTCACATTTTTGCTTCTATTAGTTATATGCAAATGTATTTCTAGTATTTAAATTCTTTCCTTTCTTTCTTTGTGTAGCTAGATTGATTGTATTTCTTAGTTCAAATTTGTCTCCTGTATGTGCCTTAAGACATTTTCTAATGTCCTTTGCTTCTATGTATTGTGTATGTCTTAGGACATTTGCCTATGTCCTTTGCCTGTACTCTCCTATGTGATTATGGATTTCACACCAACCTTGATTATTTTTAATTATATGTGTATGTGGCATTTGAACATGCCTTATATGCTTACTTTCTATTTTGAGTGACATATGCCCGTGTCCTTTATTTGTTTGGCCCCTTGGCCACTCTCATATGCTTCTTGATTCTTTCCTTATGTTCTTATCGCTTGATTATTTTTCAATTATTTGTAATGTCATGATCCACATCATGCATTATCTTGCTATCTTAGATGTTATGATGGACATCATGCACCATCCCTCCTTGCCAAATAACAACTAACCAGAATTCTAGTTCCAATTTAGTATATTACACATACTATTACATTGTTATATATATTTAGGCATACCCCTATTGATCTAATAATATCTCATATTAAACCATATCTTGAGATATCTTATCGATTATCATTGCTATATCATGTATCTTTACATCATAGCACACATGTAGGGCTCTTTATTCTAAGTAAAATCATTTCAAATTCTTAATTCTTACCCTTATAAGAGGTGGTAACAAATAGGGGTTTTGTCACAAAGACCAGATCTCCTAATAGTCAAAAAAGCAACATTCAAAACACTCAGAACAACAATCAGAGGTCAAACTAGGCAGAATAAACTAGAAAAATAGTGACAATACTAGAATAATTTTTAGTTTCATCAAAACACAACAACCCTAGACATAGACAATAGTATCATAAACTAGGGTGTCCTAGTTTTGGCACTCCTATCCAAATAATATAAAAACTAGATTTTCCAAAAATAGGCAAAAAAGTAGGTTCAGCTACAATTTTGCACTTTCAAACTAGTTTAGAATTAGTAATTTTTAGTACACTTTTTCTTAAAGAATCTGATATAGGGGGCATCATACATGGCATGACGGTTCTTAATTCTAGTTCCAAATATGGTAGTTAGTATAACATCAAGATCAGAATCCATGTTCTAGACACCAGTGATTGAGGGTAATATGCATGGCACATTTATTTTCTTTTCTTTCTGAGTTTAGCATATTACCTAGTTATTCTCAGTAATTGAATGCCTTACTCTATCTATAGGTGGTTAGCATCATTTTAGAGTGGATTTCATACAAGCCTAACCTCCAAATTTCAAAATGTATTTCATATAAGCCTAGTGCCCAATTTTGGAGAGGCTTTCATACAAGCCTAATCTCCATCTTTCAGAGTGGCCTAGTTTCCAATATATATTTGGCTATCCATGATAGCATTTTTAGATTATAGATAATTCATGATCTTTAGGAGCCATCTCATTTGATACACATTTCATAATGATATCATTTTATAGTTTCACTTCATGGGCCAATGATGGAGCCAAAGGACTAGCTAGTCTTTGTATTCTTGAGCCACATACCCAGAAGGATTAGATACATGGTCCAACCATTGATTAACACATGCATGACCATCTAGCTTCACTTAGTGGGTGATGATGGAGACAAAGGGATGACCTTTTAATTATTTATCCACTCTCATGGAATTAATACTTAGCTCTGTTCATGATATTACTCTTGGTATAACATCATCCAACATCACTCAACATCACAATAGGTTTTGTATTGGTTCACATACCTGATGAAGTGTATTCATTCCTTTATCTTCCTCTTTCCCTTACCTAGCTTTATACATTATTATTTTATACATAGTGTATCTAGTAATAATTAATATACTCTTTATTTTCTCTTGCAAATTTACACTTCATAACTTGCTCTCTTTATGCACACACAGTATCACACAACTTTAGGAGTTTCACCCTTGTAGGTAAGTCTAGGTATGTTTTTTTTTTTTTTTTTTTCTTTTATCCTAGTATTTTCATTTAATACATCACTAGAATAAATGGGAGTAATGTAGTCATATAAAATGTAAAAATTAGTAAGTTTAGTGTGACTTGTGACATCCATCCCATAGGTCCCTCCTGCTTGCTTTCATGACCCTTCTAGGCACCTTTTCACTAATTCTTAGTCATCTATGGGATTTTAATACCTCATTATAGCTTATATGGGACACTTTTTCCATGCTTAATCCATCCCCCCATGTCTTGTACCCTCCAAACAATAGTAACCAACTTGGACTATAGCACTATACCCTAGGGTGTCCCCTTTCCATTATTCCTGTCCAATCACATTTTGAGCCCAGATTACCATTTTTTCCCAATTCCTCTTTTTCATTGTGTTAACCTAGCATGATTGAATTTAACCCATGACCAATAGATCACTATAAAATCCAATTCAAAGATCATTTAGAAAGGGTTGGCAAATATACAAATCAAGCAAGAATACAAACAAGACTACTCAAGAATATTTCCCTAATCTCTACATATAGCCATCCAATACTATTCTATCTTATTCAAATCCTTAAACTAGTTCCTAGTCATCTCAAACACACCTAGTTTAGTACTTTGCATCTTTATACAAACTATTTCACAAATCACATTAAGTGGGAGAACTACATGTGGCTTGATCCCTCTTCAGAGTATTGGTATGTAGTCAACATACCAACACAAGGGTTTTAGAAACACTTTCAATGAATATTACACACACTAACCCCCCTCTTTCTCAAATTTGATCAAAGCATAATGGATTCTAGGGTTTGAAGATAAAATCAGCTCTATAGGGAGCTCTATAGACTTCCAGTTGTTGAAATTTCATAGGAAAGGTCACACAGACCTGGTGAACAAAATCTAGAAAGCTCAGATCTTTAGGATAACAATGACATGGGTAGACTATAGTGGAAGACACTAGGGTGTCTTATTTTTGGTATTCTTATCCTTTCATTAAATGAAGGCTAGATTCTAATTTATGATAATGTCCCAATCCTTCATAGTGAATTCCAACCTCCATCTCAATCATATCAGTTAATTTATAGCTAAGTCTTATTTTCTTACCATTATTACTATTTTTATAAAAGTTCAAATTATAATCAAATTATACAAATTAGTATCTTAATTATTGCATATTTATTTACTAATTTTAGTACTCAGAACCTTTAACTAGATTAGGAATAATACACACATATTCCTAAAATTATTAAATCAACTATGTTCTTTTGTATATTATGATTTTATCTAATCCACATTAGACATTGGTTCTTGACGTATACTTGGCCTAGTACATTAAGTCAATTTGTAAGGGTTTAATCTCTAATTACATCATTGAGCCCCATATTTTTTACCTTACCCTTACCTCATTTTATTTTTTGACAAACTCACTTTAGGTTAGATCCACTAATTCATCCCAAGTAAAATCCAAACTCTTGTCATATCTGAACCATCTATAGTAAATAATCTCTTTACTCACCACTATTCCACCACATGAATATTTATAAAATTGAGACCCATAAATTATACCTTATATTGAATGTTTTTTTGATCCTAAAATTGTAGGGACCTTACTATAATAACCCTTGGTCTACATAAAACTCACATTAATAGGTTTTATTTGGCACTATAAGGAGGTCCAAACCTCTAATTATTAAGATTCACTTGATTTGTGTACTCTAGATAACCTAATGAGTTGATAAGTGACAATTATAATTTTGGTCTATTGTTATTAGCATATTTTTAGGTTCATCAAAGACCCAAATAAGATAGAGACATCCATAGGAAATATGTTACTCAAGAAAATTCACCAACCCAAGGGAACCAACCCAAACATTTTGCTATGGCTTGGTTAGCTAGCTTAACTACCATAGCTGGTGTCATCCATGATTTACCTAGGAAACTAGAGAAGTAACTTCCTTCATTATCTCTTTTTTGGGGCTTAACTATAGAGTAACATATGAAATCCTTCAAAAATTCTCTAGGAATTCTTAATGTAGTTCATCAAGAGGTGGCATGCAAATTCTTCCTATTCACATTGTAGGATGTTACCTATGATTGGTTCCTTAACCTTCCATAAAATTTTATTAAATCATGGATCCAATGTCATAAAACATTTATATACACTCAATTCTCACCACTATTGTGTCAAAATTACAATTCTAAATGACTTCCCATAATAATGCACAAACTAGACCAAAACCATCAAAATGCTTTGATTCATCTGTGCATGTCATGTATAATTACTAATGCACATCAATATGTCCCTAATTGTGGCATTACCTTGTATTCAATCATAAACTCCTTGCATTTAATCTCCAGTTAAATTTCAACATAGAAAATTGACATTTTTGACCAATAGTGCATGGCAACTAATCAAATTATAAGAATTGCAAAAGGCCTAATCAGATTCACTTAAATAATTAAATCTAATTCAATGCTTAAGTGAAAAATATATATTAAATTAGTTAATATATAATTTTATAAAAATAAAAATTCAATAAATATTTGTAAAGGTGACATCATCGGTCGCAAATTCAAAATGCAATCCATGCTTAATAAATACAACAAATATTTGATTCATGTAAGCCATTCCTATTTATTGTTCCCTTTTTCCAAAATATTAATTGAAAAAATAATTATATTTTGTCTCCAAAGTTAAATAAATATTGGATCCTGTGTCTTTATCTTGAGATGGATGATTGGTACCATCTCTAGAAAACTATAAATACAAGGGCCTCCATGAGCAATTATTGAGCTTCATTGCACAAAGATATAATTCCAAAATCATGCTAAAAGCTTCACCATTTCTTCATCTTGATTGATCAAAACTATTGATGGACAAGGGGAGATGCCATTAGATTTAATAAAAGTGCATTGATAAAGACTCTTACTTCACAAACCAATACAAGAATTTGTAAAATAGTTGATAGGTGGGGTCTTCAATGAAGTTGAATACCTTGTTTTTCTTCTCTTATTGATTTCTTTATCTAGTAATTCTAGCTCACCCTAGGGAGAAAGCTTAGAGTGTTATTTCTTGAATTCATTTTAGATTTCATTAACTAACATTATATTAACCATCGTTATTTATTATTCCACATAATGTCATGCTCAATGGGACTATGCATCTCACAGACCTTTCTAAGTCTTCTAATTAAATAATCAAACCATGTTTTGGTGTTGATTTAATTCTTTTTCTTCTAAATTTATCATATTTTTTTACTAATCGACAAAGTCACCCTATGAACTAACAAATATTCCCTATGGATTGGTAAAGTCACCCTAAGAACTAGTGAAGTTGATCACATAATTGATAAAGTTGCCTTGTAAATCAGTGAAATCATTTTTATAAATCTCTATTTTTTCTATATGTTTGGCAGGAATGGAAAAAATTTATTGAAAATAATGAACTCAAAATGAACATTAATGAGGTTGAAAAAATAAATAGTGAAGTCACCTCCCTATTTCCTATGTGTTTTTCAAAAAAATAATGAACTTGAAGTGAAAATAATGAAGTTGAAGTATAAATAATGAACTTGATCTGAACATTGACAAAATAACAAATCAAATAGTGAAATCATGAATGAGGTAAAATTATGATTTATATTATTTTTTGTTGAAAACAATGAACTCATCCAAAAATATTCAAGGTGATCCTACTAATCATAAAAGTCACCAAATTTGTATTTTAACTTATTTCAAAATACTGAATTTAATTTGGAATTAGTGAATTCGCTTTGGTAGATAGTGAATTCACCCTATGTCAAAAATTTCAAGAGCTTAAAAGTGTTAAAATTAGATTTCTTGGATAGTTGAAACCCTTGTTTAAAAATCTAATCCTCTATTTTGTAGGGATTAACTTCTATTTAAGTTGTTTTCTTTTTACAACTAACCCACAAAAGGAAAACTTCATTCACATTTGGTATTTATTACTTAAAAAAGATCAAACCACCTTGCCTTTGTGCTCTTTAGAACATTTAATTTTTACTCTTTACTTAAATTATTTGGATTTCCATTTATTATTTATAAATTATTGTGTCTATACTCTCCCCTTGGCCCCTTTAGGGATCCTAGGTGACCAAAATCATATTGGTTTAATTTTTTATGTGCCTTACTTGAAAAATTCACTTTCAAAGTATGTTCTCCATTAAATTAATTTTTACTCTTTACTTAATTTTTTGTGGGATACTGAGAATAAAAAATTAAATGCCATTTTCCATTTTTATTTTTATGAATTCATGGGATGGAATTCATCACCTTCCCATCAATATTTAGGGGTGCATTGACCTAAAAAGTGACATCATAGCATTATACTAACCCCATTATCTAATGGGGTATATGAATTAGAAAATCACCAATACTATCTTAGGTGCTATGCACTTTGGATCTTTACTACACTGGTATCACTTTACTGAGACCATAACAGCTAAAGCGGTGATAAAGAGACTAGACCCTTTGGTGAATGGCCCATAATATCTCACATCCAATTGAAGAATTATTTTAAAGTGCCCACATACCATAATGTACATTAGAACCATTTAGTTTTCCAATCAATACCTAAGGATAGAATTAACATTTTCAAGGATATCTCACTGACATATGGGTGCAAAGGTTAATATCCCTTGAATATTGCCTTTTATGTACATGTCATTGAGAGAAGGAGGTTTGAAAAACCCTACCAATAACATCCAATAATTTATTTAATTAACCTTAAATGTTATCATCTCAAAAGAAACTATATCATAGGTATTCAATGACTATCTCATAACCTATGTTAGTTTCCATATGATTTCTTGAATTATTTTTGTTAAAACCCATGTTGTATTCACAACTTCATTTGAAAAAACAAATACACCAAGTTATCAAACCAAATAAGTTCAAACATATTGTCATCTATTTACACATTGAGGTGTTATGTTTCCCATATTTATTTTGATTTTAGAGTTAGGTTTCATTGTGTTAACCTATACCCTAAGTTCTAAATAACCATTTGGATTCCTTTCATTTCCATTTGATACCATTACATTGTCTATTTTATTTTGATTTTGAGCTCAATTTTTTTTTTACCAAACTAATTCCCAAATTTTGAACCATTTAACTCAATTTTGGTATCATTATAAATTAGAATCAAAGACCAACCAAGATCCATATATTTTCCAAACAATTACAAATTTTAAAAAACCAACACCATTTTCAATTATTCTAAGTTTCATTTTGGACTTTGATTTTCTTGTGCCAAACCATTTTTGAAAACCAAGAGCATTCAATATTATTATATACTTACACTTATTGGGTCAAAAAAATTTCAAATCAATTCTAAATTCCAAATACCAATCGACATCATTCCACATTCCAATTCCAACCAGAACCAAGATCATATTTACAATGGTTTCAAAACCAAGTATCATTCTAAGCATGTTGAGGTACACTCATAATGGGGCCTCTTACATCCCTAGCTTCAAGGAAGATAATTTTTACAATGGATAGGAACACCTAGTTGTGTTTGAATATATCCCTCCCATTGTCTGATCAAGCCAAGGTCTATTCAATAACCAACCCATAGAAGATCAATACAAAGCTATCTTAAGGCTAATATAATCAAGATCTAAGCTCTCACATAATTATCTAATGTAATAATTTCATACCCTTGTCTGAATAGAGGATTAACCATATTGAAGCCTCATACTCAAATTCCAATACTGACCATCACTTCATCTATAAAAGGAAAAGTTTTATTGGTTGATCCTTCCCAAACTAGTCACATTATAATATCCACCATATAATAAATTAGTCAACATTATACAAATTAGCTTATCACTAACTTAACAGTTTATTTAGTTGTAACCTCATTCAACAATACCAAATTTATAAAAAAACAAGTCACATGAACAAATGCAACAAGACCTAACTAATCCTACATCTAATTTAGATCCTTTAGATCCTCTTGAAAAACCCATACCAATGAATACTTCATAATAAGCTCTCATTGATACATAACATACACTTTTTAATCATCAATAGATCCTTTCTTATGCAATAGTCACCTAATGATTCACAACACATGCCATACCATTCATAAATTTTTTTGTAAATAATCCACCACCATAATAGGTAGTGGATAATTCATAAAAGACATTACCAACTTATTATAATTCACAACAGTGATAATAAGTTCCTCTTGTAAACCAACAACAACAATAACTTCTTATAAATTAAAAAAAAATTCCTCAAAACCAGTAATAGACTCTGCTAGACCAATAGTAGATCCCATAGCATTCACAACAATAGATTCTTTAGGAATGACAACACCTCACCTATTCTAATTAGAATCCAAACTAACAATATATCCCTTATCAAATGTAGAATTCAAGATATAGGGTGAATATCCATAGTATAACTATGTAATAAGGAGTCATGACCACCTATTTTAATTCTAAGCAAGGTCAAAAATTCACTAATACCCAATAAACTTCCCTCTTTTCATCATATAATGTGCTTGATATCAATGAATGAAATACTCCAAAGGAGATAGTTTCAAAACTTCAAGTAGGAAATTATTTAACCCTAATTTGTATTAAGGAATCCTACTTGGGTACTGGTTAGGTTTAAAGATATAGAAATGATAGGGTGAATGGGTGAATACCAAACTTACAACATGCCAATTAATGTGCTAAACTTAGATGTACCATATGTTGAATTTATGAAAATGAGATAGGCTATTAGTGGAAATTATAACTATGCTAGATATATAAATGATGTAAAAGAAAGAACTTAGTTATTTATAATGATAATATATCACTTGATCTAATACAAAAAATTAGGCAAGATGATAGTTCTAGATCAATTCCCAGACTCTAGATCTGGTGCCTTTGGCTCTTTGGGAAGTTACATCAGCGTAGGAAAATTATGTCAACACTAGTGTCTAAGTTTGACACTAGTATATAGTATGAAATACTTGATCAAATAGGATTTGACCACCTAAATACTTTTAAGTTTGACTCACCTTTACTTTAGTGCATTTAGATTGGGGTCATGGACTATCACTCCTAGTGAAATGGTGAAACCTTATCTTTACATCTTCAATGTGACCTTGGGAAAAATGGGTTAGTGGGCACATGGTGTTGAGCTAACTATAATAACCCTAATGTCAAAGGTCATTTCATACATAGCTAAGACTATAAAAAATGGTCTCATACTCATGTAATTCTCCCCTACATGTTGGCTTGTGTGTGAATCATGTAATGTGTAAAGTAAGTACAATAGTGACCTAACCTGTAACTTGGAAAATATGACCTTATGACTACACCTTTAGTACTTTAGACTTATAATTAGAATGTTCATTTGACTAATATTATAATAAGGTAGAATAGGAAAGCTTTTGGTAACTTGGGTGCTTCTTAAGTGCTCTTTTGATTTGATTTTTAGGTTTCATAGGTGGTGAATGAATGAGGGTTGATATTGTATTTATACCAATTCTATTAGTATATAGACTACATTAAATCACTTAGGCATACCATTTTAATATGTTACATTTACAAACTAGATGACTTTAGGGAATTAAACACTTGCATCAGATCATAATAATAACATCAACACTAATGTCTGACTTAAACATTAGTTTCCAAGGAGAAGGAGAGTAGGCTCAGGATTAGAACTTGAAGAGGTGTAAGATAAGTACATTTTAAGCATGTTTTCCAAGATGGGATGTTTATGTCATCAATATAAGGTTGTTTAGACTAAGAGATAGGCCAAAAAGCACAAGATAAAGTAAATGTGAGGCTTGCAAAAGAAAGGCATTTGTAGAACTAAGAGGAATAACAAGGTCATGATTTTTCCAATGTACAAGATTAAGGTGATACATAATCACAAAATATCATCTACAATAAACAAGTACCCAAAAATTACAAGTTTGATGACATATGACCTTATCTATTTGATATCAAATTTCTTCAAGTTCCTTTTCCACTCCATTTTTAAATGATAAAATTCAACAAGTATAAAGGGAAAAGAGATCTATGAGAAATATACAATAATTTTTCATGGCATTCCAAGATGGAACATATAATAGTGACTATTTACTATACTTATTTCCATCTAGCTTGGGTGGGTAAATGCTAGAATGGCTTCCCAAATTACCTAAGGGATCATTCAATACCTTTAATGTCCTATCAACAAAATTAAACCATTTATATTAAAAAAATATAACATGACTTGATGCTCATTGATTTTCATAATGCCAAGCAATAACGAGGAGAGAACTTCTCAGCATACTTACAAAGGTGGAGATCTTTAGCTAGTCTTATCTTGTATAATTTTTTGGATACACAATTAACGGGTGTCTTTTCACAAAACCTAAATGTCAAGATATCTCATAACATTAGACTCAATTGTGCCAAAACATTCAAAGAAATCATTGATAAAGGGGTGTAGAAAAACACTTATTAAAATAGGTCTTATAAATATATACTCTTGACCCACACACCAGTTGAGAACTAAATGCCAAATCAAGTACCAATTTAGACCAACATAGCTGAAAAGATGAAGGCCTTTGTTAAAAATAAAATCATGTTTACCAATGGCATTATAAAGGTAATGCATGTAAAAACCATGCAACCACAACCTATCCAAAATGCCCCACCTATCCATTAGCTTGTGTTACAAATAACTCCCTTGTAATGAGGATACTATAAAGATAGAGTTTTTAGTGACCTTGGGGAGCCCATTGAGATTATATTTTAAAAAATATTAGTGATATTTAATATGATTGTGTGGCCTAATACAAAACCCTTTATAGAGGATCAGCCCAATCTAGCTTGTTATCATAACAATGAATATTGTGATTACCATTATGTGGTCAGTCATTTAATCTATAGGTGCATGTACTTGAGACACCTAATTGAAAATTTACTTGAGAATGGGGAAATTGAATTAGAGAAAATAACACCCAATACCAACCAAGAGATGTGAATCTATAAGAACCTCTTTCCAAAGCATAACAATCAGCAACAATACACCAATCAAAACCAAAGATAGGGCCAATATCAAAAATAAAGACAAGGCTAAAACTAGAACCAAAAAAACCATAATTAGGATCATGATACCCAAACTAACTAGGTTATCTATCATAGTGTATCATATGACTATAATGATGTTATAAGATGTGTTACAAACAAATACATCACTACTATCAAAGTCATGCCCCTTAAACCATCTAACACTCACCAAAGCGTTAGCCCTTATATCTTGTGACCAATACCTTTAATCATAGGTAATTCCAACATGGGTCACAATAATTCAATTAAACCTTGACTATCAATAATTATTATTCCTAGACCAACACATAATTCCTCTAATTTTGGTAACTTTTTTTACTCAAAATTATGTAATCATAATTAGATGTCTAAGAGTCACCCTTTAAGGCCCTTTACCTCCTTCTAATGATAATACTACCAGTCAAGGTACTGTATTTCCAAAATAAAAATCTTCTCACCTTTGTACTGATAATCTATATAATATTAGTGAATAGCTAAGAAAAACACCTGCATAGATGCCCATCTTAGGGCTCTTGCATAAATCTAATGTTCACATGTTCATATTAAATGACTTTCTCCAATAATCCAAGGCACCTAATGACATTGATCCAACCTAGTTCCAAGCACTAGCTAGATATTTGTCCATAGTTAAACAAATCACATTTGACCAAAGTCATATGTCATCCCTTAGTCCCCTTCAAAACATTCCTATCTACATCGAGGCCATCATTTACTATCATAAAGTTAAGTAGTTTACTATAGATAGTGGTTCATCATTAAACATAACATCATTAAAGTTGATCCAAATTTTGGGTTACACAACAACTAACATGTAGTCATATACTATAACATTAAAATATTATAATAATGTTGAGAGAGAATCTTTGGGCACCATTTATTTATCGATAATTGTTGGGCCTATCACCCACAACACCCTATGCCATGTCATTGACATTGAACTATCTTATAATATACCTCTTGGTCATCCTTAGATCCATAAAGTAAGATCAATCCATTACATCTTGCACCATTGCCTAAAATTCCCTCTTTTAAGATTAGAGGTCACTATTTATAGCAATCTACAACCATATTTATCTTTTAAAAACCTAAAGGCTGAGTATGGGAGCTATAATTATTATCCTAGTATTAAGTATTCAGGCAAGAAAAATAAAGGAAAAGTTCATAAATCTACCAAATCCAATTATAGATACCCTAGTGACCTCACTTCCACCTCCTCAAATCCACCTCCTGAATTTATTTTTTCTCATTTTACCATTGAAGAGGCTAACATAACCATATATTGTACTCAAAATTATTTTCATGTCAACAAATTTACAAAATCTTGTGGAAGGCCCAAACATGTACTTGGTAGGCCCAACATGATCTGGTAAAAGAAGTCCAAGTACACTCTATAAGAGTGACTCATATTTTTGAAATACATGTCACTGAATTAGGATCAAGCCATTAGTGCTAAATGAGATTGGTTATATGGTGATGACTTTTCCACATGATATCAAAACACTAAGCAACTGATTACCAATAGTATAATAAACAATCAAGACTATCAGGGAAAAGGTTTAGGGGCAAAATCATAAGGCATTCTTAAACCTATGCATGTGGTAATGCATATAAGAAGTCAAGGTCTTGGATTCATGCCACTTGGGGGTGACCCCATATATTTTGAGAGTGATACCACTTGGTTGACTAGTGAAGAGACTACGGAAGTGATGTAATAGCCCATTATAGTGATTATGATGAGCTTATTAACACTAACCTCATTGATATCAATTCCATCCTTACCATTACAGATAATTATCATGTTTCCCTTTACCATCCAATCATAATCAATTAGGACCAACAAGAATCAATGATATTATTGGATAAATTATATAATGAAGAATCCATCATTAAATTCATGGGATTAAGAGACAAATTATGATCTAATGATCATAAATAAGTATTCATCTTTTTGTTGGACCCTAACACACAATTTGCAGAGCAAGAAAGATTCATTAGTCATAAAAAATGTAAAATATTGAGATATTCAAGGGAAAACCTCTTTGAGGCACCTTTGGGTCAAGAAAAAAGTAAAGATAAAGAAAAGTCCATAGGTGAAAAATTGTTTTAAGAATATTTTGATGGGTAAGTTTGTTCAACTCCTTAGGAAGTTTAGTGTCCCCCTATTCAAAGCATATTATTTGGGTTAGATATTAGTGATGAAGAACACAAAATCTTCACACAACTATTACAATATTTTACTAATAAATTTTTCAATTGGCCATTGTCAAAATGGTAGATTTATATTCTTCCTACATGGGTGATCCATGTGGCTCACAAGTAATAAAATAAGACCACTTTTCATATATTCCTATTATTCTTGAAGATGGATCTAAAATCTTTGTAGAAGATACAGTGGAGTTGAACATTGGGACCTATGATGAACCCAAGATAATGTACTTAGGAGAATCCCTCACCGCCAAAGAGTGAAAGTTTATAATAACCATCCTTAAGGAATTCCTTGATATGTTTTCCTGGTCCTATTTTTTCATGCCAGGTTTAGACCCATCTCTAGTGGTGCATTGACTTGTTATACATCTAGATGCCAATCTAATTAAATAAATGTTGTGGAAAATGCATCCATGCATTTTTACACTTGTTAAGAAACAACTAGATAAATTATTAGAATCAAGATTTATTCAATCATTGGACTATTCAAAATGGATCTTGAACATTATTATAGTTAACGAAAATCCTTAGGGAATTTGCTTATGCATTGACATCGAATACATTAACAAGGCATGTCCTAAGGATGAATTCCATTTTCCAAACATTGAAATGATTGTAGAATCAATAACAAGCTATGAGATGTTATCCCTCATAGATGGATTCTTAGGATACAACTAGATTAATATTGTGTTGATGCCTCAAACTATACCATAGGTACTATTAGTGTTGAAGAACACTTCTCATTTTAGGATTATGAGGATCCATGGCATGAGTTGTAGTTTTTGACTATTCAATGATTGTCTATGGTGAAATAGAAGCAAAGAATTAAAAATATCCATAATATTTATTTAATAGTGTTTGGGAGCCACTAGGATCTACACAATTTGAATACTTAATAAATTTGAGGACTCAAAATTTAAACTAAATGATTATTAACAATGATCTTTAAGCTAGAGTGAATCTTGATGAAAAAATAAGAAAAAGGAAGGGTAAGGAAGAAAGAGATGTGATTGTAGGTTTTCATAACAATTATTATGACAAGATTCCAATTACGTTGAGTACACATTAAACTAATTTATGTTATAAAATAGCATAAGCTCAAATTACATCATAAATCAAGCAAGATTCAGAGAAATAGTATGAATCATAAGTAAGAACCAAGTTTACTTTAAAAGTTTGCTATTATGATCTAAATAACATAAGTACATCCAAATGCAGAGAAAATAAAATGAAGTATACTTAAAATCTTTACAATTAATCTATCATTCAGCACAAATTAACTACTATATGACAAATAATGTATCTCAAAAGAAGAACACTTATTCAAATTCAACATGAATTTCCATAATTGAGAGATATTATAGAATTTTAAAAAACTATCCAGACAATCTTTTCATAATTCTTTAGTTGTATTAAATACTCCTAGTATCAATTACTCAAAAAACTCTCCCTTACAAATGGTGACCATCTACCTATTTATAAGAAACATAGGTGTTTAACCAGTTAAATTTAAAAATATCAGCATGTGAATAAGGACAATTGTCCTTAATATAAAGATACAACGTGGAAGGTCACATGTCAACATGACAAGAAAGAGTATATTCTAACAAACTAGTATATACTTTACAAAAATAAAATTTTCTGAAGAATTTCATTGGTGGGCCCTTGAATTGGTGCTATCTAAGGAATTCTATCACCTTGGTGTAGTGTTCCTTGATCAACTCAAAATCCACTCTAGGATTCATTAGATGATCCTCTTCTTTATCTACTAACTTGTCAAATTCACTATCTACCTAAGATACAAGCTATTTGATACATTATGCTTCTACAATTTGCTTTCCTACAAAAATCATGGTATCAAGGGTCTTTTGGTTATCGTTATCTGAATAAACTTTGTTGTTTTTGATGTTTTGGATGTGAGTTCCAACCCTCTTTTTGAATTCTTCATCATCAATTAGGCTTATAGTAATGGTTTGAGAAGGGTTATCTAATAAATTCCCTAGAAGTTTCTCAATCTAGTTTACCAAGTCTATGTCTCTCTTGATGAATTCCTTAACATCATTGCTTCAAGTGATCAAATCCTCTTGTTTATCTAGCAAAACTACCATGAAGATGTCTAAATGTCTAAGTTTGATAATCTTGAAGTCCAATACCTACTTTGTCTTATGCACCTTGATGAGCTCATCCATCTAAGCTTTAGACTTTTACCACTGGGTGATTAAGGCTTGTGCCATCTTAGCTTGATGGTCTAAACCACTCAATCTAGACTTGATGTTTTTAAAATTCTTGAATTCATCCATCAAGGATACATTCAACTCTTTCAATACATCCTTAGGAATTGAAAGGAGGACCTGAGCTTCTAAATCTTGATTATCTTTCTCCAAGTTGAGAATCCTCTGCTTCATTCCTTGAACTCTAGCCAAGGTCATTGTTGATTGGGATATTACCATACTAGCTACATCCTCTTAAAAAATAGGATGTTCCCCTGATGCCTATTTTGGAATAGAGTTTAAACCTAAAAATGGCTCCACCTTCTGAAAGGTGAACTCCTCAGTACCAACAATAATTTTCTTGGTCTCTACTCTCTCAAGAGTTAATGTATCTAGATTAAATTGGACCTAAGGTTCAAGTTATTTCACTTATGGTTATTCAAGAATATCTACATTTGAACTCCCAGAGGCTCTTAGGGTACCAACCCATGGCTTTCCTTATTATGAAGAATTTGGCTACTTATCTTTGCTTGTTTGTTCATATCCTAAATCCAAAGCTTAACATTATCCTGAACACCTATGTCCACTCAAGTCAAATCTAGTGAAGAAGAAAGAGATGGGATTTTTTAAAACTTCCCATAAACAAACCAATTAGGAGTGGTTGGTCCATGAATAGTATTTTCATTACTGAAGAGGTTTATTTCACTAGTAGGGTGAGTGAAAGCTAACCTAGGCCTCTTTCTTGTAGCCAGAGGAACTAAGGCTAATTTTGCCTATCTCTTTCCACTACCCAATGGAACAAATTCCTTACTTATTTCCTTAGATGGGTCTTCTTCCTTATCCAAATCATAAGAAGCTATTATATTAATAAGGGCACTTTCTACTATTTCTCTATTTTCCAAATCAATCATGCTAATAACCTCTATTGGGGTAGAGGGCCTTGGTGGGGATGCCTAAATTTGGGGACCTTCACCAGGTCTATGCTCAATTATGGACTCTTCAATTATATTTTTACATTTTCCCTCTACATCATTAGGTTACATAATCTATGATGACTTTGTCAATTCTCCCTGATAAGGCTCATAAGATTGTCCCTCAACAGGTGGTTCTTGATGTGTAGTCTTAGTTGGTCTTGGTAAAAAGTGAACTGTAAAGGATGTAACTACCATATTTCTCTTGAAGGCTTATTATCCTTGACCAACCTATGTTCTAAATTTATGTTGTAATTTTTAACCCTAGACAAGACTTATTCAAAGTTCCATGCCTTTATGTAAATTCCATCTCCCACACTTGGTTGATGTTTGTATTCAACCTTTGGGACCCTTTTATCCCAAATATGGTTATCCACTCTATCATAGGGGTCCCACATCATAAGATCATCTAGTTGGAAATCAAAAGAGTTCCTATGCACCACCATGATCTCCAGCTATTTCCAATCCTTGATTGTAATTCTACCAATGTCTAGTGGAAATGGATGAATTTGATCTTTCTTATTCTTCTTGCAATGCCAATCCATTCCCTGGATAATTTGATAAGCAATTTCTTTCTCTGCAAGCTTACTAGGAACATATATAGGTAATATGTATGGTTGGACCATGATTCCCTCTATCTTTATTATAGTGTAGTTTGGATAGAACCAGACATCCCCCACGGTCTCTACTTGTATTTTGATTAGAATATGAAGCCTAGGAATAGGGACACTAGTGATTACCTCAAAAATGACTAGGAAGATACCATCACATATGAATGGCATGTGATTCCTATATTTGAAAATATGTAATTTCGAGTGATGATGGGAAATGGTAGATCTACCATTAGGGGACCAATTTCAAATGCCAGGGAAATTAATAGAGGCTAGGAGTGCATCCAAGAGGTAAGACAATATAAAAAATTTATTGGAAGTCTTTCTTTTGATTACTGTAAATTGTTTCACCAAGAAGAAACTTATTAAGTCTCTAATAGGAGGGGTTAAGTTATGCTCCAACATGCAATGGACATAAGATACCCAAACCTTACTTAAATAAGTAGTAGAAGAAGCACCAAAAGATCTATTCAATAAAGTCATAACTACCCTAACACCTTCCCTAAATTGGGTAATAAGAATCTCACCATTGAAGGTCTTTAAAATATGAGAACCTTGGATTAACCAAGGTGAGAGGTTTGAATCCAAGTTTTGGGAATTTGTTCATTCTCTCAAGGAAGGGAAATCAACATGAGGCAAAGGGATCTTATAATAAGTCTCAAATGCCATGGGAGCTATGCATACAACTTTGTTGATACCTCCTTCATGAATAATCCATTCTCCATATATTTTGTAGTAAAAATAAATAGGAACAATAGGATCAATGTAATGCATTACCTCTAGTTTAGTAGCTGCATGATGAAGGCCTACCATTTGAATTGATACTAAATCCTTGTATCTTTAGTATACTTAAGATAATAGAATTTTCTAGTCCAATGAATGAGTGCCACGTGTAAAGCCTTTGAGATATCCTAGGGATTCTAAGATTGTTTAGTTTAAATTTGATGGGTTCAATCCAGTCAAATACATCCTAATAGATGTCAAATGATGGGGGAAACCCATCCAAATTTAATAAAAATTAATCTTTCTATCTCATGTAAAATTTTATGGGTTCAATCACATCAAATATGCCCTCATAGACATCAAATGATGGGATCAAACTTGTCAATTTTAAGATAATAAACTTTTCTGATCTATTGAATGAGTGCCATGTGTAAAGCCTTCAAGAGATCCTAAGGCTTCTAGGTTGATGTGTACCATTATATTAGAACCTTTGAGGCAATGTGAACCATCAGATCAAGTCTTGAGTGGTTAACACTATTAATGTTCTTTTGGGTGTCTAATTTAATTCACACCATTGGATCAAATCCTCTGAGTAAATGATCACTGTTAGATATTCACTAGGCCCAAATCATTAGCTATATGTCATTTTTTAAATACTTTGGGCTTGTCACACCATTAGATCAAATATAGAGAACAAGTGATTACCTTTAGATTTGTAAAAGAGCATAAGCTTTAAATTAATACCTGATTATGTATAAAGTTTATCCTAATGTTTTATATTAATATTTAGTCATGTTTAAAGAAAAACATATTTGAATCTTAATATAAAGTTAGACTTCGGAATATTTAATAAAAAGGAAACAAAATTTACCACTAGTATTTTCCATGAATATTCAAATTTAAACCCCCTTTAGGGTTTGTTCCTTAGGAATCCTAGCTTCTTCCAAGGAACCTACAACTAATCACCTTGAAGATAATTATTAGCAATTTTGAACCATGAAATGGAAACATGATCAAATACATCAAATCACATGTTCCCCTTTTAAAATTGATTTTACTTTAAGATCCAAGATAAGATAACTCTTCACATTCAATCTAGAATATAGACTTTTTGGAAATAAATATAGGGGTCCTCCTTTCAAAAAATAAAGATAGGGGGTGTTGGTCTCAACAAATGACGACTCACAAGGGCAACATAGAAATATGTTAGAACACAAGACACTAGTTTTAAACTTATACATGAACTCTATATCCCATTTAGACATATTCTCTTTCCTGAATCAACCTTAGATTGAAATAATCTCCTTATGTATAAATTATGAACTTAGATATTAGAACATAAACATGCAGTGTGTGCTTTGATTCTACTTACTATTTGTTATGAACTTTAAGAAACAATGTCTGGGTTCATGTCCTTTTGGTCCATTGTATTTGATTTTGAGAATTTTAGATATTCTTTGAGAATAAAAACTCTTAGTTCAAGTGAGGCTTGGGCATTACTCTACTACCAGCCAAGGGTCTATAGCCTTGATATAGACACCTTTGGTTCCACTTAAGGTCTTGCTCCACTTCTAGCTAGGCATCTATAGCCTTGGTGGAGATTACCTGAATCAGCTTTGCTTTAGAATCTTTTGATTTGATAATAAGATTTTTTTATCATTATTTTTTGCTTCCAACAAAGGTTGGGAACCAAATTAGCTAGGTTTAGGGATTTGATCAAATGTTCTAGCCTTAGGATAATCTCCTTTAATTGAAACTTGAGTTCATGACAAGGATATGTTTTAAGTGTAAGCATGAATATGAGTTAACAAACTAAATTCACATCATATACATATGACTCTTCTTCAAACCAAGTTTTAATTTAGAATAAGATTTAAATATTTGTAAGACATTGAGTTCATATACTAATCTATAATAGTGCCATTGGTTTCTTCATGATACTTTATTGTGAAATGATGTTCACCTTTTGTAAAATTCACCCACACTCTCTTGAGAAATTTCCAAATCAACAATAATACCACAAGATTATATTACAACCAAGGAATGTTACTAAGCAAGAAAGGAAAACAAAACATAAACAAACAAATATATACAAACCCAAAAATAAAAGTAAAAAATAAAACAAATCAAGAAAATAATCTAACTACCCTACCTACTATAAATTTAACAATCTTATAGATTTATTCCATGAAGACCCCATGTGGGATAATAGCAAAGTAATGTTTGAGATATTGTTCATTAGTAGGAAGTGTGAACTCTTCTCCTTGGAGATATTTCAACCTAAAAGTATTATTTCCCAACATTTTTGTAATTTGGTATAGGCCAATCCATAAAGCGGTGAATTTACCATGTTTGCCTTTAGGTTCTGATGCTTTATCCCAAAGAAGGACTAGATCTCCCTTCCTCAACACCTTTACTTTAGATATTTTATCAAACCATATTTTCATGGTTAAATGGTGCCTATTAAAGTTTATAAATTCCTTTTCTCTAACATCTTCCATTTGAATAAGTCTAATAGTCAAGAATTAGCAAGTTCTTAACTGTCTTCCATGAATTTCTACATGAATGTGAATGTAGGGAAATTCAAGGTTATGGGAAAGATGGGTTCTTCACCATATACCAAAAAAAATGGTGAGGATTTTAGAGCTTGTTTGATCCTGATTTAATCTTCCCATAATGCAAACTTAAGAAGTTTATGCCATGTTCTAGGTCTATCTTCAGTAGATTTTTTGATAGCTTTCATCAGATTTTTATTTGTGGATTCAGAGACACCATTTACTTAAGGGTATTGATTAGAAGAAAACTTAAGTGCATTACCTTGGTCATAATCACATTCTATCATTTCAATAGAAATGAATGAGACCTATTGTCATAAACTAAATAAATTAGGGTTTTAAATCTACTACAAATATTTTCCTCTAAGAAACTGATCACCTCCTCTATTCTACATTGCTTAGTGGCTACTACCTCAGTCCACCTAGTACAATAATCTATAGCTATTAGGACATACTTATGACCTTCAAAATAATTGGGGTTGATTAATCCTACAAATTCTAATCCCCATTATGCAAAAGGTTTATCTAACATCATAGGTTGCAAAGGCATGGTTGCCTTTGGCTCCTTTGTGCTAAAAATATGACATGAAAGGCACTCCTTTACATGCTTATAATCATCTTTGAAGAGGGTGGGCCAATAATATCTAGCCTTGAGAATCTTGTGAGTTGTGGTTCCTTTTGAAGGGTGTCCACTTCCTATCTTCTTATGGAAAGTATTCATAATCCAAGATGCTTCTTCCATGGACACACATATTATATAAATTCCCTCAAAGTTCCTCCTATACAAGACTCCATTCCTGATGAGATAATGATCTTATTTGAGCCTCAAGGCTCTCTTTTGTTATCTTATAAATCTTGGGGGATAAACACCATTGGCAAGTAAATGGATAATAGAGTCATACCACTCATTGGGTTGGAAGTTTTGTTGATTTATTTGCATGACATGGAATTTTGGATCAATACTTATGATCATATAAAATAAACCTTGACATTTCACTAATTTGGATATTTTCATCTCTATATCATATTCTTGTATAATTTCCATCCACTTGCCTCTTCTTTCTCCAAGCTCATTCTGACTCAACATAGGCTTTGTAGTAGGATTAGGTAATATGACATGTACCTTATTTCTAATGAGGTAATGTCTAAAATTTTTTACTAGCTTTACCAATGCATAAGCTTGATTATCAATCATATAATAATTCACTTATACATTTTTGAATTTGGTGCTCATGAAAGCTATGGGATGATAATTTTAGTCAACCTTTTGAGTTAACATTGTAACCATAATATGCTCAGAAGCAATCGAATATAGATAAAAATATTTTGAGAAATTAGGACTTATGAGGACTAAAGTTTCATTGATTACCTTATTAATGTCAAAAAAGTCCTTAGATTATTCATTCCAAGAAATTATAGCATCTTTCTTAATCATATCATTCAAAGGTTTGATAATCTCAGCAAATCTTGAAATAAACTTCCTCACAAAATTAGTCTTGCTAAAGAGTGACTTAAGTTCTTTTCAGCTATTGAGCAACCCAATTTTATAAATGGCCTCTACTCTATCAAGATCTAAAAAAATCCCATCTTTGGTAATGACATGTCCCAACAATTTTTCTTCAGTGACATAGAATATACTTTTCTTAGAATTAATTGATACGCCATACATTTCACATGTATCAAATACTCATCTTAAATGCATGAAATGTTCCTCTCTATTTTTATAAAATACTATAAGAGCATCCATATATATGATGAGACATTTTCCCACTAAACCTTGGAAAGCATGATCTATGGCCTTTTGAAAAGTTTCCCCTACATTAATTAATCCAAAGGGCATTCTCTTGTAAGCATACATTCCCCATTTAGTGGTAAAAGTTTTTTTCATCTTATCTTCTAGAGCAACAAGCACCTAGTTATATGCAAAAAGGACATCTTGGAAGATCCTAAAATAGTTTGGATAAACTGGTCTAGAGAAGGTAAAGGATAATTATCCTTTTTAGATGCTCTATTCAGATTCCTAATATCTATGAACAATCTTATTTATCCATTATTTTTTCTAACTGCAACTAGGTTTGCCACCCAAGTGGAATGTCTAATAGGAAACACTATCCTTGTATCTAATATCTTCTCAACTTCTTTAAAAATCATGGTTTATAAAATAAGGTTGATTGGGCTTTGCTTCCATCTAAAAGGTTTACAACCTTTTTGAAGAGGTATAGTATGAGTAATGACCCTTGGGTCAAATATTTTCAAATCTTCATAAGACCAAGCAATTACATCTTTATATTTTGTAATAAACTCTCTAGAATTTTTGTTTTCCATTTCAGTGCAAGGCTTACCTATATTCACCATTTGGGGTTGATCATGTGGATCAAGGTTTGTCACATGATAATTTACCTTAGGTTGTTTAGTTGCCTCAGAAAGATTGTCAAGATAAAATGGTTTTTCCAATGAAATCATCCCTTTAGGTATCTTATTGTCACTTAATTAGATGATTTTATCATTAAGTTCATTCTAATGAAAATTTTCATCAATTTCATCAATAATGTGATCTTCAAAAGCTCCCTAACTAGTTAATAAATCTATGATTTTTTGATCATCATTGAAAACTTGGAAATGATTTACATTATCAAGAATTGAAGGACATGGTACTAGCTCAATACTAATGCTTTGAGAATGATGATTATGTATGAGTTTAGCTGCAACAAAGGCAAGCTCATTAGTATAATTGTTTTCTTCTCTTATAACAACCAAGATATTAAAGGCATTGAAAGATTCGATCAAGTCCCACACCCTAAACTTATATATTTTTAAGTAAGACAATTTGCACTGATATTTACTCCTCACTTGGTTAACCACAAGTTAAGAGTATCCATAGACAAGAAGCTCCTTAACTTTATGTTTAATGTCAAATTTCAATCCAATTATGAAGGTCTCATACTCAACTAAATTATTAGTGCAAGGGAATTATAACTTATAAGTTGCATGGTATTGCTTTTTTGAAGGATCTATCAATAAAATACCAACTCCTAATCCCAATTTTCACTTAGCACCATCAATGTATAACTTTCACAAATCAAGAATTTAAGGATAACTCTTAGAAATTAGTTCTTTTATAATTTCCAAAGTGAAAACTCCCAAATTAGAATCTAGGAAATTTAACCTTTTATTAACAACATTATATTCTATTACCATGTGTTTCATTCAAGGTTCCCTTTCCACTCTTATTTGATTTGACACACCTTTCCAAGGAAGCCATAAGTGTGAGCAATCAGTAGACATATAACCATTTAAATCCTTCATCCATTATCTACTCAAAAGTAATTCATAAGTACTAGGCATTTCTACCACTTGGATATCAATGAATTGTTGAACCCTTGGTTAACTAGCTATCTATATATGCACATTCAATAATTATCCTATGACCTTATCTTTGGATTTATCCAATTGAGTAACTACCCTGTCAGACTTTATTGGAGTTAACCCAAGTTGTTCACATATCCCAATAGGCATAATTTGGTTGAGTCTCAAGAATATAAAAGATAATTATGAACATTCTTCCTAAATATCCTGACTATTAGTAAAAAATGTAGAGACTCTACTTTGATTACTTGAGTAATTACATTTGCACTCTCATTCTTAGGGGGCTTCCCAATTTTATTGGATAAATATTACAAGAGTATGTCGCTTTGTTCTATGATCTGAGTTAACTTGTGAAGAGTGATATATGCTTTAATCCTTTCCATATCCTACACAATATTGTAGCCAGTTTTACTTGGAGGATCAACAGTTAGCTTAGAATAAATTCCTCTAGGGGGTTTAGGAATATTCTTTGATACAATGTCTGGAAGGGTTCCATAATTTTTATGAGGGGTAAAGGTAGTCAATGGTTGTTTTTATTTCCTATTTATTAGAGGATATGCCTTTAAAAATTGTTGGAACCCTTCCAGACATTGTATCAAAGAATATTCCTAAACCCCCTAGAGGAATTTATTCTAAGCTAACTGTTGATCCTCCAAGTAAAACTGGCTACAATATTGTGTAGGATATTGAAAAGTGTCCACCTTATGCAATTGTTCAGATGGTTTATATTTAGAAGAATTTTTAGCAACATATTTGTTTGTAACCACTTCAAATGTGTCAATTTCTTCTTGAAAGGATTCAAAATATTTACAAAACTCAATGCAATCAATCTCACCATGCTTGGAAGTAGCATGAACCCTATAGTAATCTAGTAAGGCAATATCAGTGAGGTTTACATCCATATTATTTTTTCTAAGAAAAGGATCATTCACTTTTTTATTATAGAAACTATCATTCTGAAACCTATTCCTGGGCCTATTGAAATTTTAAAAAGTGAAGTTCCTTCCAGAATTGTCATTAGCATTACCAACTTGTTTTTGAAATTATAGAAAATCATTACGTACCATTTTCAATATAGACTCATTCTCATTTTTTGGAACCTCAATATTTTGACCTTGGTTACTATTCATGCCATTGACAGGCACTAAAGGCTTCTGGTCATTGTCATGAAATCCATTGGTAACTTAATGGCTTAGGAACATAAATTTTGATTAGGGGCAACATGACTAGTAGAAACAACATTCAAATTAATAAATTGGTTTAATGTTAGAGTATTTCAGTTATTATTTAGGAAAATGTTTAATGTAGGCATTTGAGGATTAACATTTTAGATAGAATAAGCCTTATGTCCTTGGGGTTGCATTTGGTCACTAATATCCACTACTTCAGAATAAGCTTGAGCAAATGTGATAATAAGTGGAAGGGCTCTCTTTAGAAATAAAGAAGTCACGGGGTCAACAACATCTTTATAAACCTCCAAAGTTAAGGCTTCATTAGGTTTATATGGATCCATGGTCTAACTAAACATTTTTTGGAACTTAGCATTAAAGGAACTAACAAGTTCACTTTTATCTCTCTTAATAGTTACAAATTGATGATAGATGACACAAGGGCTCATGATCTTTCTAAATTGATCAATGAAAATTGTGTCAAAGTTATTCCATGAGATAATACAATTGTCAGGTAGATTAAGAAACCATTCATATGAAACATCTTTGAATGTAAATGGGAATAACCTACAAGCTACATCTTCATGAATAACATTTAATAATCTTAATGTAGCTTTGAAATATTTAACATGTTCTTCAATAGTCGTAATACTAGCTAGCCTAAATATTGGCAAATATTTTTAAAGATTATGTGGTAAATCATGAACCTCACTTAGTATATTGAGAGGGGAACTTCCAAGCCACACCATGTTTGGATGAAGATCAAACACAAAAATCCCTTGCAAAGGTGATGATGGTAAAGATTTATAATACATACATCTTCCTCTATCTTTTCTACTCCTTTTGTGAATTTTGAGTTTGAGCAAGGGTTCTCTAGTCTCTTAATGTGATCTAGTCCTAATCCTTGGTAATTCCAGCTTGAAGATTAAGGATCTTTTTTAAAACATGGTGTAGCACATTAATTTCCAAATAATAAAAAATAATATGCACACTAAGCTTAATTTACAAAAAAATGTTCATAAGAGACAAAGGACATCAATCTTTAACTAAACAAGTGCAAAGATGTACTGAATTATGCAAACATGACCAATCTTTACAATTTATGACTCAAATAAACCTCTTATTGTCAAAGAATTATCACTTTTCAAAAAAATAAACCATCCTAACTCCAAATACTAATAAATTCTTAGCAAAAAAAGCCATATTTCCACAAAGGTCAACAATATTTACATAATTTATGTTGTTATAAATATAATCATGTAAAATGCAGATATATTTGATCAAATACATGCAAAAGATATTAAGTATCTTCAATGAGGCCCTCCTTCTAGCACTAGTGGAGCTTCTCTTATTGATAATTCAAACTGTACCATAGGTGATCTTAGTGTTGAATAAAACTTCTCATTTTAGGATTATGAGGATCCATGGCAATAAGTGTAGTTTGTGACTATTCAGTGATTGTTTGTGGTGAAACAGAAGCAAAGTATGAAAATTGTCCACAATATTTATTTGATTTAGTGTTTGGGAGCCACCAAGGTCTACACAATTTGAATACTTAATAAATTCAAGGACTTCAAATTTAAACTAAATGATTATTAACAATGATCTTTAAGCTAGAGTGAATCTTGATGAAAAAATAATAAAAAGGATGGGTAAGGAAGAAAGAGACATGATTGTAGGTTTTCATATCAAATATTATGACAAGATTCAAATTACGTTGAGTACACATTAAATTAATTTATGTTATAAAATAACATAAGCTCAAATTACATCACAAATCAAGAAAGATTAAGAGGAATAGTATGAATCATAAGTAAGAACCAAGTTTACTTTAAAACTTTGCTATTATGATCTGAATTTATGTTGTAGTGTTTAACCCTAGATAAGACTTATTCAAATTTTTTTTCCTTTGTGTAAATTTCATCTCCCATACTTGGTTTATGTTTGTATTTAGCCTTCAGGACCCTTTTATCCTAAATATGGTTAGCCACTCTTCATTGGGGTCCCACATCTTAAGATCATCCAGTTGGAAATCAAAAAAAATCATGTGCACCACAATGATCTCCAGTTGTTTCCAATCCTTGATTACAATTCTATTGATGTCTTGTGGAAAGGGATGAACCTGAGCTTTCTTATTCTTCTTTTAGTGTCAATCCATTCCCTAGATGATTTGATAAGCAATTTCTTGCTCTAAAAGCTTGTTAGGAACATATATAGGCAATCTGTATGGTTGGACCATGATTACCTCTATCCTTATTACATTGCAATCTAGATAAATCCTTGTCTCTACTTGTCTTTTTATTAGAGGATGAAGCCTAGGCATAGGGATAGTAGTGATTGCTTCAAAAATGACTGGGAGGATACCATCACATATGAACTACATGTGAGTCTTGTATTTGAATATATGTAATTTGGAGTAATGATGGGAAATGGTAGATCTACCATCACGGGACCAATTTTGAATGCCAGGGAAATTAATAGAGGCTATGATTACATCCAAGTGGTAAGAAATCATAAAGAATTTCTTGAAAATCTTTCTTTTGATTGTTGTAAATTGTTTCACCAAGAAGAAACTTATTAAGTCTCCCATAGGATGGGTTAAGTTCCACTCCAACATATAATAGACATAGGATACCCAAACCTTACTTAAATAAGTAGTATAAGAGGCACCAAAGGCTCTATTCAATAAAGTCATAGCTACCCTAACACCTTCCCTAAATTGGGTAATAAGAATCTCACCATTTGAGGTCCTAAAAACCTGGGAACCTTGGATTAACTAAGGTGAGAGGATTGAATCCAGGTTTTGGAAATTTGTACATTCTCTCAAGGAAGGGAAATCAACATGAGGCAAAGGGAGATTATAATAAGTCTCAAAGGCCATGGGAGCTATGCATGCAAATTTTTTGATACTTCATGAATAATCCATTCTCCATCTATTCCAAAGTCAACAAAAATAGGAACAATAGGATCAATGCAATGCATTAACTCTAGCATAGTAGCTACACGACAAAGGCCTACCATTTGAATTGATACTAAATCCTTATATCTTTGGTATGTTAAATCATTCCTCTATTCTTTCTTGGAAATCAGTTACAAATCCTCTATAAAGAAGAATAATTTAGACCAATTTCTGATTCCAAGCACATTCAAGGATATTAAATCCAATTTTGTGTCTCTTAAGACCCTTCCTTCACTATATGAAGTTAGATAAAGTTATACTTCAATCTTCATCTATTGTCTACTTGCTACCATTGATAACATTGTATTGTAGTTACAAATCTATCAAAGTTATTACTAAACCACTTGCTCTGGATTCAGTTCACAATTATCTCAAGTGTTACATAATCAATTGAATCAACTCGAGCCTTCTTTATAGAGGGTTCAAGTTTTTTGGTTTTAATGACCAAAACATCCAAATTTGAGCTCATACGTGCCTTAGATATGATGGAACCTTACTATCATGTCTTATGTGTTTTCAATCATGTGATATCTTTCATTTTGATCCTCCATGCTTATGTGGAGCTTATGTGGTAGGGTTTCATGCCGTTCATGACAAATTTCATTTGAAGAGTGACCATTGGTTTTCAAAATTCCCCTTTATGTTACTTTGAAAATATAAATCTAGGTCCTCACATTTCATTGGTTCTTGATCTTTGAGCTTATTGATTGTGTCATGTGTCAAGCTCGTGAGGCCTTTAAAAATTCCTCAACTTCGATGCATCATTGGATCAAATCTTGCAAACAAGCAATCACCGTTGGATCCTACAAGATGCTTATTTTTTGATTAGTTACATGATCATATAAATATTAGGTTTAAAAATGTCATTTAGAATTTTATGTTTAAGTTGAGATCTTTATATACTAGTCTCATCTTCATAAAAAGCTAGGAATTTCTTAAAAGGTTTTTAGAAATACCCCCTTTGATTAGGCATTAAAAATTGTCTAAGTTAAAATTGATGAGTTCGGTCACATCAAATACATCCTCATAGATGTAAAATGATAGGATCAAATCTATCAAATTTAAGACAATAGAATTTTCTAGTCTAATGAATGAGTGCCATACATAAAGCCTTCAGGACATCCTGAGGCTTTCAAGATTGTTTAATTTAAATTTGATGGGTTCAGTCTAGTCAAATACATCCTCATAGATGTAAATGATGAGGGTGAACCTATCAAATTTAAAACAATGGAATCTTTCTATCTCGTGTTAAATTTGGTGGGTTTGGTCATTTCAAATACATCCTCAAAGATGTCAAATGATGAGAGAAAACCTGTCAATTTTAGGACAATAAACTTTTATAGTCCAATGAATGATTGCCATGTGTAAAGGCCTTGGCAGATCCTAAGGCTTCTAGGTCAATGCAGACCATTAGATTATAACCTCTGAGGCAATGTGAACCATCAAATCAAGTCTCGAGTGGTTAACATTGTTAACATCCTTTTGGGTGTTGAATTTAATTCACACCATTGGATCAAATTTTTTGAGCAAATAATCATCGTTAGATATTCACTAGGCCCAAATCATTAACTATAAGTCCTTTTTAAAATAATTTGGGCTTGTCACACCATTGGATCAAATCCAAAGAATAATTGATTACCGTTAGATCTATAAAAGAGCATAAGCTTTAAATTAATACCCGATTGTGTATGAAGTTAAGCCTAAGGTTTTATATTAATACTTGATCATGTTTTAAAGAAAAACATATTTGAAGCTTAATGTAAAGTTAGAATTAGGATTTAACACAAAGAAATAAAATTTCCTACTAGTATATTCATGAATATTAAAATTTAAACCCCCTTTAGGGTTTATTCTTTAGGAATCCTAGCTTCTTTCATGGAACCTACAACTAATCACCTTAAAGACAATTATTAGGAATTTTGAACCATGAAACATAAACATGATCAAATACATCAAAGCACATGTTCCCATTTTAAAATTTATTTACCTTTAATATCCAATATAAGACAAATCTTCACATTCAATATAGAATATATACTTTATAAAAATAAATATAGGGGTCCTCCTTTCAAAAAAAAGATAAGGGGTGTTTCTCTCAATAAATGGCAACTCACAGGGGAAACATAGAAATATGTTAGAACACAAGACTAAAGTTTTAAACTTGTACATGAAATCTATATCCCATTTAGACATATGCTCTTTCCCAAATCAACCTTATATTGAAACAAGATCTTTATGTATAAAATATGAACTTAGATATTAGAACATAAACATGTAGTGTGTGCTTTGATTCTACTTACTATTTTTTATGAACTTTAAGAAACAACATCTGGGGTCATGTCCTTTTGGTCCATTGTACTTGATTTTGAGAATTTTAGATATTATTTGAGAATAAAAAATCTTATTTCAAGGGAAACATGGGCATTACTCTGCTTCTAGCTAGGCATCTATAGGCCCAACAGAGATACCTTTGGTTTCACTCAAGGTCTTGTTCCACTGCTAGCTAGGTGTCTATAGCTCTGATGGAGATTACCTAAATCACCTTTTCTTTAGAAGGTTTTGATTTGAAAATAAGCTTTTTTTTATCATCATTTTTTGCTTCCAACAAAGGTTGGGAACTAGATAAGCCAAGTTTAGGGATTTGATCAAAAGTTTTGGCCTTAGAATAATCTCCTTTAATTGAAACTTGAGTTCATGACAAGTATATGTTTTAAGTGTAAGCATGAATATGAGTTAACAAACTAAATTCACATCATATACATATGACTCTTCTTAAAACTAAGTTTTAATTTAGAATAAGATTTAAATCTTTGTGAGACATTGAGTTCATATACTAATCTATACTAGTGCCATTGGTTTCTTCATGATATTTTATTATGACCTGAAGTTCACCTTTTGTAAAATTCACCCACACTCTCTTGAGCAATTTCCAAATCAACAATAATACCACAATATTATATCAAAAACAATGTATACCACCAATCAAGAAAGGAAAACAAAATATAAATAAACAAATATATACAAACCCAACAAGAAAAGGAAAAATCAAAACAAAGCAAAAAAAGAAACTAACTAGCCTACCTACTCTAACTTTAACAATCTTACACATTTATTCCATGAAGACTCCTAGTGGGTTAGAAGCAAAGTAATTTTTGAGATATTATCCATTAGTAGGTATTGTGAACTTTGTTCCTTGGAGATCTTTCAACCTGAAAGTATTGTTTCCCAATATTTTTGCAATTTAGTACAAGCCAATCCATAAAGGGGTGAATTTACCATGTTTGCCTTTAGGTTCTAATGCTTTGTCCCAAAGAAGGACTAGATCTCCCTGACTAAACACCTTTAATTTATATATTTTATCAAACCATCTTTTCACAATTGATTGGTACATCCTGAAGTTCATAAATGCCTTTTCTTTGACATCTTCCATTTGAATAATGTCTAACAGTCAAGAATTAGCAAGTTCCTGACTATATTCCATGTATTTCTACATGAATGTGAATGTAGGCAACTTCAAGGTGATGGGAAAGATGGGTTATTGACCATATACCAAAAAAAGGGTGAGGATTTTAGAGCTTGTTTAATCCTGATTCAATCTACCCATAATGAAAACTTAAGAAGTTTATGCCATGTTTTAGGTCTATCTTCAGTAGATTATTTGATAGCTTTCATCAGATTTATATTTGTGGATTCAGAGACACCATTTCCTTGAGGGTATCAATTAGGATAAAATATGAGTGAAATTCCTTGGTCATAATACCATCCTATCATTTAAATATAAATAAATGCAAATCCATTGTCAAAAACCAAAGAAACTAGGGTTCTAAATCTAGTACAAATATTTTCCTCTAGGAAATTAATCGCCTCCTCTATTCTGCATTGCTTAGTGGCTATTACCTCAGTCCACCTAGTATAATAATTCATAATAGTTAGGACATACTTATGACCTTAAAAATAATTGGGGTTGATTACTTCTACAAAGTCTAATCCCATGATGTAAAAGGTTTACCCACTATCACAGGTTGTAAAGGCATGGCTGCCTTTAGCTCTTTTATGCTAAAAATCTATCATGAATGACACTCCCTTACATGTTTATAAGCATCTTTGAATAAGGTGGGCCAATAATATCTATCCCTAAGAATCTTGTGAGATATGGTTCTTCTTGAAGGGTTTCTACTTCCTATCTTCTCATGGAAATTAGTCATAATCTAAGTTGCTTCTTCCTTAGACATGCATCTTAGATAAATACGCTCAAAGTTCCTCCTATACAAGACTCCATTCCTGATGAGGTAATGAGTTTATTTGACTCTCAAGGCTCTCTTTTTTTCTCTTATAAATCTTGGGGGATAAACACCATTGATAAGTAAATGGATAATAGATTCATACCACTCATTGGGTTGGAAATTTTGTTGATCTAGTCACATGACATGGCATTTTGGATCAATACTAGTGATCACCTGAACTAAACCTTGACATTTCACTAATTTTGATATTTTCATCTCTATATCATATTCTTATAGAATTGCCATCCACTTGCCTCTTCTTTCTCCAAGCTCATTCTAACTCAACATAAGCTTTGTAGTAGGGTAGGATAAGGTAATATGACATGTACCTTATTTCTAAGGAGGTAATGTCTAAATGTTTTTACTACCTTTACCAATTTAAATCTTGATTATCAATCATAGAATAATTCACTTATACATTTTTGAAGTTGGTGATCATGAAATCTATGGGATGATCATTTTCATCAACCTTTTGATTTAACACTGCAACCATAGTATGCTTAGAAGAAAATGAATATAGATAAAAATCTTTTGAGAAATCAGGGCTTATGAGGACTAGAGATTCAATGATTTATTTCTTAATGTCAGTGAAGGCCTTCTTAGATTATTCATTATAATAAATTATAACACCTTTCTTAAGTATATCATTAAAAGGTTTGACAATCTTAGTAAAGCCTAAAATAAACTTCCTCACAAAATTAATCTTGCCAAAAAATGACTTAAGTTCTTTTCAGCTATTGGGTAACCCAATTTTAGAAACGGCCTCTGCTCTATCAAGATATACATAAATCCCATCTTTAGTAATGACATGTCCCAATAATTTTCCTTTAGTGACATAGAATATACTTTTCTTGGGATTAAGAGATACACCATACTTTCTACATCTATCAAATACTCATTTTAAATTTATGAAATGTTCCTCTCTATTTTTAGAAAATATTTTAAGAACATCCATATATGTGATGATAAACTTTCCCACTAAACCTTATAAAGCATGATCCATGACCCTTTGAAAATTTTGCCCTACATTAATTAATCAAAAAAGCATTCTCTTGTAAGCATACATTTCCTATTTAGTGGTAAAATTTGTTTTCATCCTATCTTCTAGAGCAACAAGCACCTCGTTATATCCAAAAAATCCATCCAAAAAGGACATCATATAAGATCCTAAAATAGTTTGGATAACTTGGTCTAGAAAAGGTAAAGGATAATTATCCTTTTTAGATGCTCTATTTAGATTCCTAAAATCTATGCACAATCTTATTTATCCATTCTTTTTTCTAATTGGGACTAGGTTTGCCACCCAAGTAGATTTTCTAATAGGAAACACTATCCTTGCATCTAGAAAATTCTTAACTTCTTTAAAAATCATGGGTTCTAAAACAAGGTTGACTGGTCTTTGCTTCTATCTAAAAGGTTTGTAATCTTCTTGAAGAGGTATAGTATGAGTAATGACCCTTGGTTCAAATATTTTTAAATCTTCATAAGACCAAGAAATTACATCCTTGTATTTTGTAAGTAACTTTCTAGCTTTTTGGGTTTCCATTTCAATGCAAGTCTCCCTATATTCACCATTTAGGGCTGATCATGTGGATCAAGGTTTGTCACATGATAATCCCTATCATTTACCTTAGGTTGTTAAGATGCCTCTGAAATCTTGTCAAGATCAAATAGTCTTTCCAATGAAATCATCCCCTTAGGTATCTTATTGTCACTTAATTATATTATCTTATCATAAAGTTCCTTCTAATGAGAAGTTTCATCAATTTCATCAATAATGTGAGCTTCAAAAGATCAATAATTAGTCAACAAATCTATGATTTATTGATCATCATTGAAAACTTAGAAATGATTTACAGTGTCAGGAATTGAAGGAATGGTACTATATCAATACTAATGAGGTTAGCTACAACAAAGGAAAGCTCATCAGTAACTTTTTTTTCTTCTCTTAGAACAACCAATATATTGAAGGCATCGAAAGATTTGATCAAATCCCACACCCTAAACTTATATATTTTTAAGCAGGACAATTTACACTGATATTTACACCTCACTTGGTTAACCACAAGTTTAGAGTATCCATAGACAAGGAGCTCCTTAACTTTGTTTTTAATGGTAAACTACAATTCAAGTATGAGGGCCTCATACTCATATAAATTATTAGTGCAAGGGAGTTAAAACTTATAAGTTGCATGGTATTGCTTTTTTGAAGAATATATCAATACAATATCAACTCCTAATCTGATTTGCACTTGACACCATCAATGTATAACTTCCACAAACCAATAATTTGAGAAGAACTATTAGAAATTGGTTCTTTTGTAATTTTTAAAGTGAAAACTCCCAAATTAGAATCCAAGAAATTTACCCTTTCATTAATAGCATTATATTCTGTTATTATGTGTTTCATTCAAGGTTCTCTTTCTACTCTTATTTGATTTGGCACACCTTTCCAAGGAAGCCATAAGAGTGAGCAATCAATATACATATAACCATTTACAGTCTTCATCCATTCTATACTAAAAATTAATCCATAAGCACTAAGTATTTATACCACTTGGATATCAATGAATTGTTAAAACCTTGGTTCACTAGCTATTTATATATGCACATTAAATAATTCTCCTATAACCTTAACTTTAGATGTATCCAATTGAGTGACTACCTTGTCAAAATTGATTGGAGTTAACTCAAGTTGTTCACATATCCCAACAGGCATAATGTTGGTTAAAGCTCCAGAATCTAAAAGATAATTATGAGCATTCTTCCTAAATATCCTGACTATTAGTAAAAAAGGTGGAGACTCTACTTTGATTACTTGAGTAATTACTTTTGAACTATCATTCTTAGGGGGCTTCCCAATTTTCTTGGACAAAGATTCCAAGAGTAAGTCTCTTTGTTCTATGATCTTAGTTAACTCATGTAAAGTGATATTGGCTTTAATCCTTTTGATATCCTCCACAATATTGTATCTAGTTTTGCTTAGAGGATCAATAGTTAGCTTAGAATAAATTCCTCTAAGGGGTTAAGGATTATTCTTTGATACAGTGTTTGGAGAGGTTCCATAATTATTAGGAGGGGTAGATGTAGTCAATGTTTGTTTTTGTTCCCTTTTTCTCAGAGGATATGTCTTCAAAAAAATTTGGAATTCTTGAATCTCCTCAAGAATTTTTTTAGGCTTATTATCCTCTTGAAAAAAGAATTGAAAAGTTTCCACCATATGCACTTGTTTAGATGGTTTAGATTCAAAAGAATTTCTAGCAACATCTTGTTTGGAACCACTTCAAATGTGTCAAGATCTTCTTCAAAAGCTTCAAAATATTTATAAAACTCATTGTAATCAATCTCACCATGCTTTAAAGTAGCATGCACCCTATAGTAATCTAATAAGGCAATATTTGAGGTTTATATCCATATTATTTTCTATAGGAAAAGGATCATTAGATTTTTAATATAGAAACTATCATTCTGAAACCTATTCCTAGGCATGTTGAACTTTTTAAAAGTGAAGTTCCTTCTATAATTATCATTATCATTAACAACTTATTTTTACAAGTATATAAAATTAATGCTAAGCTTACATATCATTTTCAATATAGACTCATTCTCATTTTTTGGAACCTCGATATTTTGACCTTGGTTACTATTAATGCCATTGATAGGCACTAAATCCTTCTGGTCATTGTCATGAAATCCATTGGTAACTTGATGGTTTAAGAAACCTAAATTTTTATTAGGGGCAACATGACTAGTAGGCAACACATTTAAATTATAAAATTGGTTTAATGCTGGAGTATTTTGGTTATTATTGGGGAAAAGGTTTAATCTAGGCATAAAATTACCTTGTAAAGGTGATGATTGTAAAGATTTAGAATACCTACATCTTCCTCTATATTTTCTAGTCCTTCTATGAATTTTGAGTTCAAGCAAGGGTTCTCTAGTCTCTAAATGTGATCTAGTCCTAATCCTTAGTAATTCCAGCTTGAAGATAAAGTATCCTATTTTAAAACATGATGTAGCACATTAATTTCCAACAATGACAAATAATATGCACACTAAGCTTAATTTGCAAAATATTATTCATAGGAGGACAAAGGACATCAATCTTTAACTAAAAAAGTGCAAAGATGTACTGAATTATGCAAAGATTACCAATATTCAGAATTTATGACTCAAATAAACCTCTTATTGTCAAAGAATTATCAATTTTGAACAAAATAAACTGTCTTATCTCCAAATACTAATAAATTCTTAGCAACAAAAATCGTATTTCCACAAAGGTCACCAATCTTTACAAAATTTATGTTGTTATAAACATAATCATGTAAAATGCAGATATATTTGATCAAATACACACAGAAGATATTAAGTATCTTCAATGAGGCCCTCCTTCTAGCACTAGTGGAGCTTCTCCCATTGATGCTTCAAACTGTACCACATGTGCTCTTAGTGTTGAAGAACACTTCTCATTTTAGGATTCTAAGGATCCATGGCATGAGTTGTAGTTTGTGACTATTCAGTGATTTTTTGTGGTGAAATAGAAGCAAATTATGAAAACTATCCATAATATTTATTTGATTTAGTGGTTGGGAGCCACCAGGGTCTACACAATTTGAATACTTAATAAATTCAATGACTTGAAATTTAAACTAAATGATTATTAACAATGATCTTTAAGCTAGAGTGAATCTTGATGAAAAAATAAGAAAAATGAAGGGTAAGGAAGAAAGAGACATGATTGCAGGTTTTCATATCAAATATTATGACAAGATTCAAATTACATTGAATACACATTAAGCCAATGTATGTTATAAAAAAAACATAAGCTCAAATTACATCACAAATCAAGCAAGATTCAGAAGAATAGTATGAATCATAAGAACCAATTTTACTTTAAAAGTTTGCTATTATGATTTTAATATCATAAGTACATCCAAATGCAGAGCAAATACAATGAAGTATACTTGAAATCTTTATAGTTAATTTAAAATTTAGCACAAATTAACTACCATATGACAAAGAATGTGACTCAAAATAAGAAGAATCATTTAAATTCAACATGAATTTCCACAATTGAGAGATAACATAGACATTTAACAAAACTTCCAGACAATCTTTTTAGAAATCCTTAGTTGTATTAAATGCTCCTAATATCAATTGCTCAAGACCTCTCCCTTACAAATGGTAACCATCTGGCTATTTATAAGAAACATAGGTGGTTAACTAGTTAACTTTCAAAAATCAACATATGAATAAGGAAAATTGTCCTTAATATAAAGATAAAATGAAGAAGGTCACATGTCAATGTGATAAGAAAGAGTATATGCTAACAGACTAGCATATACTTTACAAAAAGAAAATTATCTTAAGACTTTCATTGGTTGGCCCTTTAATTAGCCCTATCTAAGGAAGTCTATCACCTTGGTGTATTATTCCTTGATCATCTCAAAATCTACTCCAAGCTTCATTAGACAATCCTCTTGTTTATTTGCTAACTTGTCAAATTCACTATATACCCAAGATACAAGTTCTTTGACACATAGTGCTTCTACAATTTGCTTCCTTGCAAAAATAATGATATCAAGGGTCTTCTGGTTGTCCTTAGTTAAATGACCTTTGCTATTTTTGATGTTTTAGATGTGAGTTCCAACCCTTTGCTTAAATTCTTCATCATCAATCAGGCCTATAGAAAGGTTATCTAATAAATAACCCAAAAGATTCTCTATCCAATTTACCAAGTCTATGTCTCTCTTGATGAAGTCCTTAAAATCATTGCTCCAAGTGATCAAATCCTCTTGATTATCTATAACTACCATGAAGACATCCAAATGTCTATGTTTGAAAATGTTGAAGTCCAATACCTACTTTGTCTTATGCACCTTGATGAGCTCCTCCATCTGAGCTTGAGAATTCTGCCACTGGGTGATTAAGGCTTGTGCCATCTCAGCTTGATGGTCCAAAGCACTCATTTTAGCCTTGATTTTTTTTAAATTATCAAATGCATCCATCAAGGATACATTCCACTCTTAAAATACATCCTCAAGAATTGAAAGGAGTACCTAAGCTTCCAAATCTTGGTTTAATTTTTCCAAGTTGAGAATCCTCTCCTTCATTCCTTGAACTCCAGGGAAGGTCATTGTTGACTAGGCTATTACCATAATAGCTACATCTTCTTAAAAAATAGGATGCTTCCATAATACCTACCCTAGAATAGGAGTTAAACATAAAAATGGTTCCACCTTTTGAAAGGTGAACTCCTCAGTACCAATAGTAATTTTCTTGGTTTCTACTTTCTCAAAAGTTGACGTATCTGGATTAAATTAGACCTAAGGGTCAAGTTCTTTCACCTATGTTTATTCAATAATCTCTAAATTTGAACTCCCAGAGGCTCTAAGGGTACTAACCCATGGCTTTCCTTATTGTGAAGAATATGGCTACTTCTCTCTACTTGTTTGTTCAACATATCCTAAATCCAAGGCTTGACATTATTCGAAACACCTATCTCTACTTGATGCAAACCTAGTAAAGGAGAAAGACATGGGATATTATGCAACTTACCATAAACAAACAAATAAAGAATGGTTGGTTCATAAATAGGATTCTCATCATTGAAGAGGTTTATTTCACTAGTAGGGTGAGTGAAAGTTAACCTAGGCCTCTTTCTTATAGCCAAAGGAAATAAAGCTAATTCTTTCTATCTCTTTCCACTACCTAATGGAACCAATTCCTTGCCTACTTCCTCGGATTGGTCTTCTATCTTATCCAAACCATAATAAGTTGTGATATTAATAAGGCAACTTTCTACTATTTCTCTAGTTTCCAAAGCAATCATGCTAATAACTTCTATTGGGAAAGAAGGCCTTGGTGGGGATGCCTAAGTTTGGGGACCTTCACAAGGTCTATGCTCAATGTTGGACTCTTCAATTATAGCTTTACCTTTTCCCTCTACATCCTCAAGTTTCCCAATCTAGGATGACTTTGTCAATTCTTCTTGCTGAGGCTTAGAAGATTATCCCTTAATAGGTGGTTCTTGATGTGTAGTCCCAGATGGTCCTGGCAACAAGTGATACTATAAAGGATGTAACTATCATATTTCTCTTGAAGGTTTATTATCTATGACTAATCTATGTTCCAAATTTATGTTTTAGTTTTTAACCCTAGACAAGAATTCTTCAAAGTTCCTTGGCTTTGTGTAAATGCCATCTCTCATACTTGGTTGTTTTTTATATTTAGCCTTTGGGACCCTTTTATCCTGAATATGGTTAGCCACTCTATCATTGGTGTCCCACATCTTAAGATAATCTAGTTGAAAATCAAAAGAGTTCATGTACACCACCATGATCTCTAGATATTTCTAATATTTGATTACAATTCTATCAATGTCTAATGGAAAGGGATGAACCTGATCTTTCTTATTCTTCTTGTAGTGTCAATCCATTCCCTAGATGATTTGATAAGCAATTTATTGCTCTACAACCTTATTGGGAACATATATAAGATATCTATATGGTTGGACCATGATTCCCTCTATCCTTATTACAGTGAAATCTAGATAGAATCACATATCACCCATGTTCTATACTTGTCTTTTTTTTAGAGGATGAAGCCTAGGCATAGGGACACCAGTGGTTGGCTCAAAAATGATTTGGAAGATACCATCACATATGAACTGCATGTGATTCTTGTATTTGAAAATATGTAATTTGGAGTAATGATGGAAAATGGTAGATCTACCATCAGGGGACCAATTTTGAATGCTAGGGAAATTAATAGAGGCTAGGAGTGCATCCAAGAGGTAAGACATCATAAAGAATTACATGTAAGTTTTTCTTTTGAGTGCTGTAAATTATTTCACCAAGAAGAAACTTATCAAGTCTCTGATAGGATGGGTTAAGTTCTACTCCAACATGCAATGGATATAGGATACCCAAACCTTACTTAAATAAGTATTAGAAGAGGCACCAAAGGCTCTATTAAATAAAGTCATATCTACCCTAACACCTTCCCTAAATTGGGTAATAGGAATCTCACCATTTGAGGTCCTAAAAACATGGGAACCTTGGATTAACTAAGGTGAGAGGATTGCATCTAGGTTTTGGGAATTTATTCATTCTCTCAAGGAAGGGAGATTGACATGAGGAAAATGTATCTTATAATAAGTCTCAAAGGCCATGGGAGATATGCATGCAACTTTGTTGATACTTCTTTCATGAATAATCCATTCTCCATCTATTTTGTAATCAATGAAAATAGGAACAATATGATCAATACAATGCATTACCTCTGTTTTAGTAGCTACATGATGAAGGCGTGATATTTGAATTGATACTAAATCCTTCTATCTTTGGTATACTAAAGCATTCCTCTTTTGTTTCTTATAAATTAGTTAAAAATACTCTATAAAGAAGAACAATTCAGACCAATTTCTAATTCCATGCATATTCAAGGCTATTAAATCCAATTCTATGTCTCTAAAGACCCTTCCTCCACTATATGAAGTTAGATAAAGTTGTACTTCAATATTCATCAATTATCTACCTGATACCATTGATAACATTTATTATAGTTTCAAAGCTATCAAAGTTCTTACTAAACCACTTGCTCTGGATTTAGTTCACAATTATCTCAAGTGTCACATAATTAATTGAACTGACTCTAGCCTTCTTTATAGAGGGTTCAAGGTTTTTATTTTTAATGACCAAACCATCCAAATTTGATCTCATACATGCCTTAGATATGATGGAACCTTACTATCATTTCTTATGTGTTTTCAATCATGAGATATCTTTCATTTTGATCCTCCATGTTTACATGGAGATTATGTGGCAGAGTTCCATGCCTTTCACGACAAATTTCATTTGAATAGTGACCATTGGTTTTAAAAAGTCCATTTTATATTTATTTGAAAAGATAAATGTAGGTCCTCACATTTCATTGGCTCTTGTTATGTGAGCTTATTTATCATGCCATATGTCAAGCTCATGAGGCCTTTAACAATTCCTAAACTTAGATGTACCATTGGATCAAATCCTATGAACAAGTGATCACCGTTGGATCCTGCAAGATGTTTACCTTTTAATTAGTTACATGATCATATAAATATTAGGTTTAAAAATTTCATTTAGAATTTTATGTTTAAAAAACACAAAATTTCTTAGGCTGAGATCCTTATATACTAAGCTCATCTTCATAAAAAGCTAGGAATTTCTTAAAAGGTTTTTAGAAATACCCCCTTTGATTAGGCATTAAAAATTCTCTAAGTTAAATATGATGAGTTCAGTCACATCAAATACGTCCTCACAGATGTCAAATGATAAGATCAAACCTATCAAATTTAAGATAATAGAATTTTTTGGTCCAATGAACAAGTACCACACATCAAGCCTTCAGGAGATCCTGAGGCTTTCGAGATTGTTTAATTTAAATTTGATGGGTTTGGTCCAGTCAAATACATCATCACAGACATCAAATGATGAGGGTGAACCTATCAAATTTAAGATAATGGAATATTTCTTTCTCATGTTAAATTTTATGGGTTTTATCACGTCAAATACGTCCTCATGACATCAAATGAGGAGAGTGAACATGTAAATTTTAAGACAATAAACCTTTTTTGTCCAATGAATGAGTGCCATGTGTAAATCCTTCAGGAGATCTTGAGGCTTCTATGTTGATGCAGACCATTAGATTAGAACCTCCTAGGCAATGTGAACCATCGGATCAAGTCTCGAGTTGTTAACACTATTAACATCCTTTTAGGTGTTGAGTTTAATTCACACCATTGGATTAAATACTTTGAGCAAATTATCACCATTAGATATTCACTGGGACCAAATTATTAATTGTATGTCCTTTTTAAAAGACTTTGGGCTTGTCACACAATTGGATAAAATCTAGTGAATAAGTGATTAACATTATATCTGTAAAAGAGCATAAGCTTTAAATTAATACCTGATTGTGTATAAGGTTTAGCCTAAGTTTTTGTATTTATATTTGATCATGTTTTAAATAAAAACATATTTTAAGCTTAATATAAAGTTAGACTTAAGAATATTTAATCAAAAAGAAATAAAATTTCTAGCTAGTATTTTTCATGAATATTCAAATTTAAACCCCCTATAGGGTTTATTCCTTAGGAATACTAGACTCTTCCATGGAACCTACAACTAATCACCTTGAAGACAATTATTAGGATTTTGAACCATAAAATGTAAACATGATCAAATACATCAAAGCACATGTTCCCCTTTTAAAATTGATTTGCCTTTAAGATCCAATATAAGACAACTCTTCACATTCAATAGAGAATACAGACTTTCTAAAAATAAATAAAGGGGTCCTCCTTTCAAAAAATAAATATAGGGGTTGTTTGTCTCAACAAATGGTGGCTCACAGGGGCAACATAGCAATAGGTTAGAACACAAGACTCTAGTTTTAAACTTGTACATGAACTTTATATCCCATTTAGACATATGCACTTTCCTGAATCAACCTTAGATTGAAATAAGATGCTTATGTATAAAATATGAACTTAGATATTATAGCATAAACATGCAGTGTGGGATTTGATTCTACTTACTATTTGTTATGAACTTTAAGAAATGATGTCTGGGTTCATGTCCTTTTGGTCCATTATATTTTATTTTGAGAATTTAATATATTCTTTGAGAATAAAAACTCTTAGTTCAAGGGAGGCTTGGGCATTGCTCTATTACCAGACAAGTGTCTATAGCCCCAATAGATATACCTTTGGTTGCACTCAAGGTCTTGCTCCACTACTAGCTAGGTGTCTATAGCCCAGATGGAGATTACCTAAATCACCTTTGCTTTAGAAGCTTTTGATTTGACAATAAGCTTTTTTTTTATCATCATTTTTTTCTTCCAACAAAGGTTGGGAACCAAATAAGCTAGTTTTAGGGATTTGATAAAATGTTATGGCCTTAGGATAATCTCCTTTTTTTAAAGCTTGAGTTCATGACAAGTATATGTTTTAAGTGTAAGCATGAATATGAGTTAACAAACTAAATTCACATCATATACATATGACTCTTCGTAAAACCAAGTTTTAATTTAGAATAAGATTTAAATATTTATAAGACATTGAGTTCATATACTAATCTATACTAGTGTCATTGGTTTCTTCATGATACTTTATTGTGACTTGATGTTCACCTTTTGTAAAATTCACCCACACTCTCTTGAGCAATTGCCAAATCAACAACAATACCACAAGATTATATCACAACCAATGAATACCACCAAGTAAGAAAGGAAAACAAAACATAAAAAAACAAATATATACAAACCCAACAAGAAAATGAAAAATCAAAACAAATCAAGAAAAGAAACTAGCTAGCCTACTTACTCTAACTTTAACAATCTTACACATTTATTCCATGAAGACTCCTAGTGGGATAGCAACAAATTAATGTTTTAGATATTTTCCATTAGTAGGTAGTGTGAAATTTATTCCTTGGAGATATTTCAACCTCAAAGTATTGTTGCCCAAGATTTCTACAATTTTATACAGGCCAATCCATAAAGGGGTGAATTTACCATATTTGCCTTTAGGTTTTGATGCTTTGTCCTAAAGAAGGACTAGATCTCCCTACCTAAACACCTTTACTTTAGATATTTTATCAAACCATCTTTTCACAGTTGATTGGTGCCTATTGAATTTTATAAATGCCTTTTCTTTGACATCTTCCATTTGAATAATGTCTAACAACTGAGAATTAACAAGTTCTTGACTGTCTTCCATGTTTTTCTACATGAATGTGAATATAGGCAACTTCAAGGTTATGGGAAAGATGGGTTATTAACCATATACCAAAAAAAATGGTGAGTCTTTTAGAGCTTGTTTGATCCTTATTTGATCTACCCATAATGCAAACTTAATAAGTTTTTGCCATGTTTTATGTCTATCTTCAGTAGATTTTTTGATAGCTTTCATCATATTTTTATTTGTCAATTCAAAGACACCATTTCTTTGAGGTTATTTATTAGAATAAAACTTGAGTGAAATGCCTTCATCATATTCCCATTCTATCATTTCAATAGAAATTAATGTAGATCCATTGTAACAAACCAAAAAACTTAGGGTTATAAATCTAATACAAATATTTTCCTCTAGGAAATTAATTACCTCCTCTATTTTGCATTGCTTAGTGGATATTGCCTCAGTCCACCTAATAAAATAATCTATAGTAGGAAGGACATACTTATGACCATAATAATTAGGGTTGATTACTCCTATAAAGTCTAATCCCCATGGTGCAAAAGGTTTATCCACCATCACACGTTGTAAAGGCATGGCTACCTTTGGCTCCTTTGTGCTAAAAATATAGCATGAATGACACTTTTTTACATGCTTATAAGCATCTATGAAGAGGGTGGGCCAATAATATCTATCCTTGAGAATCTTGTGTGTTGTGGTTCTTCCTGAAGGGTGTCCACTTCTTATCTTCTCATGGAAAGTAGTCATAATCCACGTTGTTTCTTCCTTGGACACACATCTTAGATAAATTCCCTAAAATTTCCTCTTATAAGGATCTCTTTTATTCTCCTATAAATCTTACAAGAAAAACACCTTTGAAAAGTAAATGGATAATAGAGACATACCACTCATTATGTTGGAAGTTTTGTTGATCTATTTTCATGACATGGAATTTTGGATCAATATTAGCGATCATATGAACTAAACCTTGACATTTCACTAGTTTTGCTATTTTCATCTCTATATCATATTCTTGTATAATTTCCATCCACTTCCTCTTCTTTCTCCAAGCTCATTCTGACTCAACATAAGCTTAGTAGTAGGATCAGGTAATATGACATGTACCTTATTTCTAAGGAGGTAATGTCTAAATTTTTTTACTGCCTCTCCCAATGAATAATATTTCTAATCAATCATAGAGTAATTATCTTCTACATTTTTGAAGTTGGTGCTCATGAAAGATATGGGATGATCATTTTCATAAATCTTTTGAGTTAACACTGCAACCATAGTATGATCAGAAGCAAATTAATATAGATAAAAATCTTTTGATAAATTAGGACTTATAAGGAATGGAGATTTAGCGATTTCCTTCTTAATTTCATTGAAGGCCACCTTATATTTTCATTCCAAAAAATTATAGCATCTTTCTTAACCATATCATTTAGAGGTTTGACAATCTCAGCAAACCCTGAAATATACTTCCTCACAAAATTAATATTGCCAAAGAATGACTTAAGTTATTTTTAGATGTTGGGAAAACAAATTTTAGAAATGGCATCTACTCTATTAGGATCTACATAAATCCCATATTTGGTAATGACATGTCCAAACAATTTTCCTTTAGTGACATAAACTATACTTTTCCTAGGATTAAGAAATACACCATACTTTCTACATCTATTAAATACTCGTCTTAAATGTATGAAATGTTCGTCTCTATTTTTATAAAATACTATAAGATAATACATATATATGATGATATAGTTTCCCACTAAACCTTGGAAAGCATGATCCATGTCCCTTTGAAAAGTTGCCCCTACATTAATTAATCCAAAAGGCATTCTCTTGTAAGCATATGTTCCCCATTTAGTGGTAAAATCTATTTTCATCCTGTCTTCTAGAGAAACAAGCACCTAGTTTTATCCATAATATCCATCCAAAAAGGACATCATGGAAGATCTTGAAATAATTTGGATACCTTGGTCTAGAGAAGGTAAAGGATAATTATCCTTTTCAGATGCTCTATTCATATTCCTAAAATCTATGCACAATCTTATTTCTCCATTCTTTTTTTTGGATGGGACTAAGTTTACCACCCAAGTGGAATGTCTAATAAGAAACACTATCCTTGCATCTAATAGCTTCTTGACTTATTTAAAAATCATGGGTTCTAAAATATGGCTGATTGGCCTTTGCTTATGTCTAAAAGGTTTGCAACCTTATTGAAGAGGTATAGTATGAGTAAATACCCTTGGTTCAAATATTTTCAAATCTTCATAAGACCAAGAAATTACATCCTTATATTTTTAAAGCAACTCTCTAACTTTTCTATTTTCCATTTCAGTGCAAGCCTTCCCTATATTCACCATTTGGGGTTGATCATGTGGATTAAGGTTCATCACATGATAATCTCTACCATTTACCTTAGGTTGTTTAGTTGCCTCAAAAATCTTGTCAAGATCAAATAGTCTTTCCAATGAAATCATCCCTTTAGGTATCTTATTGTCACTTAATTGGATTATTTTATCATTAAGTTCCTTCTCATGAGAATTTTCATAAATTTCATCAATAATGTGAGCTTCAAAAGTTCTATAATTAGTCAAGAAATTCATGATTTGTTGATCATCATTGAAAACTTTGAAATGATTTACATTTTTAGGAATTAAAGGACATGGTACTTGCTCAATACTAATGCTTTGAGAATAATGATTAGGCATGAGGTTAGCTGTAGTAGAGGCAAGCTCATTAGCAACTTTGTTTTCTTCTCTTGAAATAGCCAAGATATTAAAGGCATCAAAAGATTTGATCAAGTCCCACACTCTAAACTTATATGTTTTTAAGTAAGACAATTTGCACTAATATTTACTCCTTACTTGGTTAACCATAAATTCAAAGTCTCCATAGAAAAGGAGCTCCTTAATTTTGTGTTTAATGAAAAATAACAATCCAAGTATGAGGGCCTCATACTCAGCTAAATTATTGGTGTTATAACTTATAAGTTGCATGGCATTGCTTTTATAAAGGATCTATCAATACAATACCAAATTTTGATCCTGATATATAACTTCCACAAACTAATAATTTGAGGAGAACTCTTAGAAACTAGTTCTTTTGTAATTTTCAAAGTGAAACTACCAAATCAGAATCCAAGAAATTTACCCTTTCATTAACAACATTATATTCTATTATCATATGTTTCATTCAATGTTCCCTTTCCACTCTTATTTGATTTCACACACCTTTCCAAGGAAGCCATAAGTGTGAGTAATCAAAAGACATATAGCCATTTAAAGCCTTAGTCTATTCTCTACTCAAAAGTAATCCATAATCACTAGGCATTTCTACCACTTGTATATTAATGAATTGTTGATCCCTTGGTTCACTAGCTAGTTGTATATGCACATTCAATAATTCTCCTATAACCTTAACTTTGGATTTATCCAATTGACTAACTACCCTATTAGACTTGATTGGAGTTAATTTGAGTTGTTTACATATCCCAATAGGCATAATGTTGGTTGAAGCTCTAGAATTTAAAAGACATTTATGAACATTCTTCCCAAAAATCCTAACTATTAGTAAAAAAGGTGGAGACTCTGCTTTGATTACTTGAGTAATTACATTTGTACTATCATTCTTAGTGGGCTTCCCAATTTTCTTTGACAAAGATTCATAGAGTAAGTCTCTTTGTTCTATGATCTGAGTTAACTCATGTAGAGTGATATTGGATTTAATCCTATTCATATCCTCCATAATATTGTATCTAGTTTTGCTTGGAGGATCAATAGTTAGCTTAGAATAACTTTCTCTAGGGGGTTTAGGATTGTTCTTTGATACAGTGTTTGGAGGGGTTCCATAATTTTTAGGAGGGGTATAGGTAGTCAATGGTTGTTTTTATTCCTTATTTCTCAAAGACTATGCCTTTAATTTTTTTTGAAATTTTTGAATCTCCTCAAGAATATTTTTAGGCTCATTATCCTCTTGAAAATGGAATTGAAAAGTTTCCACCATATTCACTTGTTTAGATGGTTTAGATTCAAAAGAATTTTTAGCAACATATTTGTTTGTAACCACTTCAAATGTGTCATGTTCTTATTTAAAAGCTTCAAAATCTTTACAAAACTCAATGCAATCAATCTCACCATGCTTGGAAGTAGCATGCACCCTATAGTAATCTAGTAAGGCAATATCAGTGAGGTTTATATCCATATTCTTTTTTCTAGGAAAAGGATCATTAGCTTTTTTATTATATAAACTACCATTCTAGAACCTATTCCCAAGCCTGTTGAACTTTTGGAAAGTTAAGTTCCTTCCAGATTTGTCATTAGCATTACCAACCTATTTTTACAAAAATAGAAAATCAGTGCCAAGCTTGCATATCATTTTCAATATGGACTCATTCTCATTTTTTGGAACCATATTATTTTGACCTTGGTTACTATTAATGCCATTGAGAGGCACTAAATCCTTTTGGTCATTGTCATGAAATCCATTGGTAATTTGATGGCTTAAGAAACCCAAATTTTGATTAGGGGTAGCATGACTAGTAAGCAACACATTCAAATCAGGAAATTGGTTTAATGTTGGAGTATTTTGGTTATTATTTAGGAAAAGGTTTAATGCAGGAATAAAAGGATTATCATTTGGGATAGAATAAGCCTTATGTCCTTAGGGTTGCATTTGGTCACTAATAAACACTACTTCAGAAAAAGCTTGAGCCAATGTGATAATAAGTGGAAGGGCTCTCTTTAGAAACACAAAAGTCATGGGGTTAACAACATCTTTATAAACCTCCAAAGCTAAGGCTTCATTAGGTTTATATGGATCCATGGTCTGACTAAACATTTTTTGGAACCTAGCATTAAAGGACCTAATAGGCTATCTTGTATCTCTCTTAATAGTTGTAAATTGATGATAGATGACACAAGGGCCTATGATCTTTCCAAATTGATCAATGAAAATTGTGTCAAATTTATTCCATGAGATAATACAATTATCAAGTAGATTAAGGAACCATTCATATGCGGAATATTTGAATGAAAATGGGAACAACCTACAAGCTACATCTTCATGAATAACATTTAATAATCTTAGGGTAGCTTTGAAATATTTAACATGTTCTTCAGTAGTTGAAATACTAGTTAGACTAAATATGGGCAAATATTTTTCAAGATTACGTGGTAAATCATGAACCTCACTTGGTATATTGATAGGGGAACTTCCAAACCACACTATGTTTGGATGAAGATCAAAATTAGAAATCCCTTACAGAGGTATGATGGTAAATATTTAGAATACCTACATCTTCCTCTATCTTTTCTAGTCCTATGAATTTTGAGTTCTAGCAAGGGTTCTCTAGTCTCTAAATGTGATCTAGTCCTAATCCTTGGTAATTCTAGCTTGAAGATTAAGGATCTTAATTTAAAAGATGGTGTATCACACTAATTTGCAAATAATGACAAATAATATGCACACTAAGTTTAATTTGTAAAAATTTGTTCATAAGAGGACAAAGGACATCAATCTTTAACTAAACAAGTGCAAAGATGTACTGAATTATGCAAACATGACCAATATTTACCATTTATGACTCAAAAAAACCTCTTATTGTCAAATAATTATCAATTTTGAACAAAATAAACCATCCTAACTCCAAATACTAATAAATTCTTGGCAACAAAAGTCATATTTCCACAAAGGTCACCAATCTTTACACAATTTATGTTGTTAGAAACATAATCATGTAAAATGTAGATATATTTGATCAAATACATGCAAAAGATATTAGGTATCTTCAATGAGGCCCTCCTTGTAGTACCAGTGGAGCTTCTCCTATTGATGCTTCAAACTATACCACAACTACTCTTAGTGTTGAAGAACACTTCTCATTTTAAGATTCTAAGGATCCATGGCATGAGTTGTAGTTTGTGACTATTCAATGATTGTTTGTGGTGAGATAGAAGCAAAGTATGAAAACTATCCACAATATTTATTTGATTTAGTGGTTGGGAGCAACCAGGGTCTACTTAATTTGAATACTTAATAAATTCAAGGAATTAAAATTTAAACTAAATTATTATTAAAAATGATCTTTAAGCTAGAGTGAATCTTGATGAAAAAATAAGAAAAAGGAAGGGTAAGGAAGAAAGAGAGATGATTACAGGTTTTCATATCAAATATTATGACAAGATTCAAATTATGCTGAGTACACATCAAACAAATTTATGTTATAAAAAAACATAAGCTTAAATTAAATCATAAATCAAGCAAGATTCACAGGAATAGTATGAGTCATAAGAAAGAACCAAGTTTACCTTAAGTTTTCTATTATGATCTGAATAACATAAGTACATCCAAATGTAGAGCTAATAAAATGAAGTATACTTGAAATCTTTACAATTAATCTAGCATTAAACACAAATAAACTACCATATGACAAATAATGTGACTCAAAATAAGAAGAATCATTTAAATTCAACATGAATTTCCATAATTGAGAGATAGCATAGACATTTAACAAAACTATCCAAACAGTCTTTTCAAAATTCCTTAGTTATATTAAATGCTCCTAGTATCAATTGCTCAAAAACTCTCCATTAAAAATGGTAACCATCTACCTATTTATAAGAAACATAGGTGATTAACCAATTAACTTTCAAAATATCAACATGAAAATAATGATAGTTGTCCTTAATATAAAGATACAATGTGTAAGGTCACATGTCAATGTGATAAGAAAGAGTATATGCTAACAGACTAGCATATACTTTACAAAAAGAAAATTATCATAAGAATTTCATTGGTGGGCCCTTCAATTAGCCTTTTCTAAGGGAGTCTTTCACATTGGTGTATTATTCCTTGATCAGCTCAAAATCCACTCCAAGATTCATTAGACAATCCTCTTCTTTATCTGCTAACTTGTCAAATTCACTATCTACCTAAGATACAATTTATTTGATATATTGTGCTTCTACAATTTGCTTCTCTATAAAAATAATGGTATCAAGGGTCTTCTAGTTATCCTTAGATAAATGAATTTTTCTATTTTTTATGTTTTGGATGTGAGTGCCAACCCTCTGCTTGAATTCTTCATCAACAATTAGGCCTATAGTAATGGTTTGAGAAGGGTTATCTAATAAATTCCCTAAAATTGCTCAATTTGGTTTACCAAGTCTGTGTCTCTCTTGATGAAGTCCTTAACATCATTGCTCTAGGAGATAACATCCTCTTGTTTATCTATAAATACTACCATGAAGATGTCTATATGTCTAAGTTTGATGATTTTGAAGTCCAATACCTACTTTGTCTTATACACCTTGATGAGTTCCTCCATCTGAACATGAGAATTCTACCATTGGGTGATTAAGGCTTGTGACATCTCAGCTTTATGGTCCAAATCACTCAATCTAGAATTGGTGTTTTTAAAATTATCAAATGCATCCATCAAGGATACATTCAACTCTTGAAATACATCCTTAGGAATTGAAAGGAGGACCTGAGCTTCCAAATCTTGATTTTCTTTCTCCAAGTTGAGAATCTTTTGCTTCACTCCTTGAACTCCAGCCAAGGTCATTATTGACTAGGCTATTACCATACTAGCTACATCCTCTATAAAAATAGGATGCTCCCGTAGTACCTGCCCTAGACTAGCAGTTAAACCTATGAATGGTTCCACCTTTGGAAAGGTGAACTCCTCAGTATTAACAGTAATTTTATTGGTCTCTACTTTCTCAAGAGTTGACGTATCTATATTAAATTAGACCTGAGAGTCAAGTAATTTCACCTATGGTTATTCAATAATCTCTAAATTTGAACTCCTAGAGACTCCTGAGGTAACAACCCATAGATTTCCTTATTGTGAAGAATTTAGATGTTTCTCTCTACTTGTTTATTTAACATATCCTGAATCCAAGGCTTGACATTATCCTAAAACTTGATGCAAAGCCATTAAAGGAGAAAGAGATGGTATTATTTGAAACTTCCCATAAATAAACCAATCAAGAATGGTTTTTTTATAAATAGTATTCTCATCACTAAAGAGGTTTATTTCACTAGTAGGGTGAGTGAAAGTTAACCTAGGCCTCTTTCTTTTACCCAAAGGAACTAAGGATATTTCTTTCTCTTTCCACTACCCAATGGAACCAATTCCTTTCCTACTTCCTCAGATGGGTCTTCTTCCTTATCCAAACCATAAGAATCTATAATATTAATAAGGGAACTTTCTACTATTTCTCTAATTTCCAAATAAATCATGCTAATAACCTCTACTGGGGAAGAAGGCCTTAGTAGGGATGCTTGAATTTGGAGATCTTCACTAGGTCTATACTCAATGTTGGAATCTGTAATTATAGCTTTACCTTTTCCCTTTACATCTTTAGATTTCCCCATTTGGGATGACTTTGTCATCTCTTCTTACTAAGGCTTAGAAGATTATCCCTCAATAGGTGGTTCTTGATGTGTAGTCATAGATGCTCCTATCAATAAGTGATATTGTAAAGGATGTAACTTCCATATTTCTCTTGAAGGCTTATTATCCTTGACTAGACTGTGTTCTAAATTTATGTTGTAGTTTTTAACCCTAGACAAGACTTCTTCAAAGTTCCTTTCCTTTGTGTAAATTCCATCTTCCACACTTGGTTGATGTTTATATTCAACCTTTGGGACCCTTTTATCTTGAATATGGTTAGCCACTCTATCATTGGGATCCCACATCTTAAGATCATCCAATTGAAAATCAAAAGAGTTACTATGCACCACCATGATCTCTAGTTATTTCCAATCCTTGATTACAATTCTATCAATGTCTAGAGGAAAGTGATGAACTTAAGCTTTCTTATTCTTCTTACAGTGCCAATCCATTCCCTAGATGATTTGATATGTAATTTATTGCTCTACAAGCTTACTAGGAAAATATATAGGACATCTGTATGGTTGGACCATGATTCCCTCTATCCTTACAATGCAATCTGGATAGAACCACACATCCCCCATGGTCTCTACTTGTCTTTTGATTAGAGAATGAAGCTTGGGCATAGGGACATTGGTTATTATCTCAAAAATGACTAGGAAGATACCATCACATATGAACTGCATGAAAGTCTTGTATTTTAAATTATGTAATTTGGATTAATGATTGGAAATGGTAGATCTACCATCAAGAGACCAATTTCAAATGCTATGGAAATTAATAGAGGCTAGGAGTGCATCCAAGAGGTAAGGCATCATAAACAATTACTTGGAAGTCTTTCTTTTGATTACTATAAATTGTTTTGCCAAGAAAAAACTTATTAAGTCTCCAATAGGATGGGTTAAGTTCTACTCCAACATGCAATGGATATAGGATACCCAAACCTTACTTAAATAAGTAGTAGAAGAGGCACCAAAGGCTATATTCAATAGATTCATAGCTACCCTAATACCTTCACTAAATTTTTTAATAGGAATCTCACCAATTGAGGTCTTAAAAACATGGGAGCCTTGGATTAACTAAGGTGAGAGGACTGAATCTAGGTTTTGGGGATTTTTCCATTCTCTTAAGGAAGGGAGATCAACATGAGGCAAAGGGGGATTATAATAAGTCTCAAAGGCCATGGGAGCTATGCATGTAACTTTTTTGATGCTTCATTCATAAATAATCCATTCTCCATCTATTCTATGGTGAATAAAAATAGGAATAATAGGATCAACACAATTCATTGCCTCTGATTTAGCAATTGCATGATGAAGGCCTGCCATTTGAATTGATACTAAATCCTTGTATGTTTGCTATACTTAAGCATTCCTCTTTTATTTGGATATTAGTTGCAAATCCTCTATAAAGAAGAATAATTCAGACCAATTTTTTATTCCATGCACATTCAAGGCTATTAAATCTATTTTTGTGTCTCTAAAGACCCTTCTTTCACTATCTAAAATTAGATAAATTTATACTTCAATCTTCATCTATTGTCTAACCACTACCATTGATAACATTGTATTGTAGTTATAAAGCTATCAAAGTTCTTACTAAAGCACTTGCTCTAGATTCAGTTCACAATTATCTCAAGTGTCACATAATCAATTAAACTGACTCTGGCCTTCTTTATAGAGGGTTTAGGGTTTTTGGATTTAATGACCAAAACATCCAACTTTGATCTCATATGTGCCTTAGAAATGATGGAACCTTACTATCATGTCTTCTATGTTTTCAATCATGAGATATCTTTCATTTTGATCCTCCATGCTTACGTGGAGCTCATGTGGGAGGGTTCCATGTCTTTCATGGAAATTTTCATTTGAAGAGTGATCGTTGGTTTTTAAATTCCCCTTTATGTTGATTTGAAAATCTAAATCTAGGTCCTCACATTTCATTAGTTATTAATCTTTTATTTTATTGATTATTCCATGTGTCAAGCTCATGAGTCCTTTGGAAATTCCTCAACTTTGATGCATCATTGGATCAAATCCTGTGAACAAGTGATCACCATTAGATCCTGCAAGATGCTTACACTTTAATAAGTTACATTATCATATAATTCTTAGGTTTAAAAATGTCATTTAGAATTTTATTTTTAAAAAACACAAAATAACTTAGGCTAGGATATTTATATACTAAGCTCATCTTCATAAAAAGTTAGGAATTTCTTAAAAGGTTTTTAGAAATACCCCCTTTGATTAGGATTTAAAAATTGTATAAGTTAAATTTGATGAGTTCAGTCACGTCAAATACATCCTCGTAGATGTCAAATGATGGGAGTGAACCTATCAAATTTAAGATAATAGAGTTTTTTGGTCTAAAGAACAAGTGACACATGTAAAGCCTTCGAGATATCCTAAGGCTTCTGGGATTGTTTAGTTTAAATTTCATGGGTTTGATCCCACAAAATACATCCTCATATATGTCAAATGATGGGGGTGAACCTATCACATTTAAGACAATCAAATATTTTTGTCTCATGTTAAATTTGATGGGTTTGATCATGTCAAATATGTCTTCATAGACGTCAAATGACAGGAGTGAACTTGTCAATTTTAAGATAATAAACTTTTCTGGTCCTTCAAGATATCCTAAAGATTTCAAGTCAATGCGCACCATTATATTAGAACCTTTGAGGCAATGCAAACCATAAGATAAGTCCTAAGTGGTTAATAGCTATTAACATCCTTTTAGGTGTCAGATTTAATTTGCACCATTGGATCAAATTCTCTAAGAAAATGATCACTATTAGATATTCACTAGGCCCAAATAATTAACTGTATGTCCTTTTTAAAAGACTTCAGGCTTGTCACACTATTGGATCAAATCTAGAAAATAAGTGATTCTCGTTAGATTTGTAAAAGTGCATAAGCTTTAAATTAATACCCAATTGTGTATAAAGTTTAGCCTAAGGTTTTATATTAATATTTAGTCATGTTTTAAAGAAAAAACATATTTTAAGCTTAATATAAAGTTAGAATTACAAATATTTAATCAAAAGGAAATAAAATTTCTTGCTAGTATTTTCTATGAATATTCAAGTTCAAACCCCCTTTAGGGTTTGTTCCTTAGGAATCCTAGATTCTTTCATAAAACCTACAACTAATCACCTTGAAGACAATTATAAGAAAATTTGAACCATGAAATGTAAACATGATCAAATATATCAAAGCACATGTTCTCCTTTTAAAATTTATTTGCCTTTATGATCTAAGATAAGATAATTATTCACATTAAATCTAGAATACAGACTTTCTAGAAACAAATATAGGGGTCCTCATTTCAAAAAATAAAGATAGGGGTGTTGGTCTCAACAAATGGTGACTCATAAGGGAAACATAGAAATATGTTAGAACACAAGACTCTAGTTTTAAACTTTTACATGAACTCTATATCCCATTTTGCATATGCTCTTTCCTAAATCAACCTTAGGTTGAAATAAGCTCCTTATGTATAAAATCTGAAGTTTGATATTAGAATATAAAAATGTAGTGTGTGCTTTGATTCCACTTACTATTTGTTATGAAATTTAAGAAACAATGTCTGGGTTCATGTCCTTTTGGTCCATTGTATTTGATTTTGAGCATTTTAGATATTCTTTGAGAATAAAAAATCTTAGTTTAAGGGAGGCTTGGGCATTGCTCTACTATCAGCTTGGCATCTATAGCCCTGATAGAGATACCTTTGGTTCCACACAAGGTCTTATTTCACTCTTAGTCAGACATCTATATCCCTGATGGAGATTACCTGAATCACCTTTGCTTCAAAAGCTTTTGATTTGTCAATAAGCATTTTTTTATCATCATTTTTTGCTTCCAACAAATGTTGGGAACCAAATTAGACAAGTTTAAGGATTTGATCAAATGTTATGGCCTTAGGATAATATCCTTTAATTGAAACTTGAGTTCATGACAAGGATATGTTTTAAGTGTAAGCATGAATATGAGTTAACAAACTAATTTCACATCATATAAATATGAATCTTATTAAAACCAAATTTTAATTTAGAATAAGACTTAAATCTTTATAATACATTGAGTTCATATACCAATCTATACTAGTGCCATTGGTTTCTTCATGATAATTTATTGTGACCTAATGTTCACCTTTTGTAAAATTCACCCACACTCTCTTGAGCAATTTCCAAATCAATAATAATACCACAAGATTATATCACAACCAAGGAATACCACCAAGCAAGAAAGGAAAATAAAAAATAAACAAAAAAATATATACAAACCCAACAAGAAAAGGAAAAAACAAAATAAAGTAAGAAAAGAAACTAACTAGCCTACCTACTCTAACTTTAACAATCTTACACATTTATTCCATGAATACCCCCGATGGGACGGCAACAAAGTAATGTTTGAGATATTTTCCATTAGTAGGTAGTGTGAAATCTGATCCTTAGAGATATTTCAACCTAAAATTATTTTTGTCCAAGATTTCTACAATTTGGTATAGGCCAATCCATAAAGGGGTGAATTTACCATGTTTACCTTTAGGTTTTGATGCTTTGTCCCAAAGAAGGACTAGATCTCCCTGCCTAAACAACTTTACTTTAGATATTTTATCAAACCATCTTTTCATGGTTTATTGGTGCCTACTAAAGTCTATAAATGCCTTTTCTCTGATATCTTCCATTTGAATAAAGTCTAACAGCTAAGAATTAGCAATTCCCTGAATTGTCTTCCATGTATTTCTGCATGAATGTGAACATATGCAACTTCAAGGTTATGGGAAATATGGGTTCCTGAACATATACCAACAAAAATGGTGAGGCTTTTAGAGCTTGTTTTATCCTTATTTGATCTACCCATAATTCAAACTTAAGAAGTTTATGCCATGTTCTAGGTCTATCTTTAGTAGATTTTTGGATATCTTTCATCATATTTTTATTTGTGGATTCAAAGACACCATTTCCTTGAGGGTATTTATTAAAAGAAAACTTGATTGAAATGCCTTGGTCATAATTCCATTCCATCATTTCAATATAAATGAATGTAAATCCATTGTCACAAATTAAAGAAAGTAGGGTTCCAAATCTAATACAAATATTTTCCTCTAGGAAATAGATCACCTCCTCTATTATGCATTGCTTAGTGGCTACTTCTTTAACCCACCTTATATAATAATACATAGTAGTTAGAACATACTTATGACCTTAAAAATAATTAGGGTTGATTACTCTTACAAAATCTAATTCCCATTATGCAAAAGGCTTATCCACCATCATAGGTTGTAAAGGCATGGCTGCCTTTGACTCCTTTATGCTAAAATTCTAGAATGAATGACACTCCCTTACATGCCTATAAACATATTTGGAGAGGTTGGGCCAATAATATACATCCCTAAGAATCTTGTGAGCTATGGTTCTTCTTGAATGGTGTCCACTTCCTAGTTTGTCATGAAAAGAAGACATAATTCAAGTTGTTTCTTCCTTGGACACACATCTTAGATAAATTCCTTCAAAGTTCCTCCTATAAAAGACTCCATTCCTAATGAGGTAATGAGATTATTTGAGCTTCATTGCTTTCTTTTTTTCTACTATAAATCTTAGGGGACAAACACCATTGACAATTGAATGGATAATAGAGACATAATACTCATTACATTGGAAGTTTTGTTGATCTATTTGCATGACATGGCATTTTGGATCACTACTAGTGATCATATGAACTAAACCTTGACATTTCACTAATTTGGATATTTTCATCTCTATATCATATTCTTGTAGAATTTCCATCCAATTTCCTCTTCTTTTTCCAAGCTCATTCTGACTCAACATAAGCTTAGTAGCAAGATCATTTAATATGACATGTACCTTATTTATAAGGAGGCAATGTCTAAATTTGTTTACTTCCTTTACCAATGAATTATCTTGATTATCAATCATAGAGTAATTCTCTTCTGCATTTTTGAAGTTGGTGCTCATGAAAGTTATGGGATGATCAGTTTCATCAACCTTTTGAGTTAACACTATAGCCATAGTATGATTATAAAAAAATGTATATAGATAAAAATCTTTTGAGAAATTAGAACTTATGAGGACTGGGGCTTTAGTGTTTTCCTTCTTAATTTTAGTGAATGTCTTCTTATATTCTTCATTCCAATAAATTATAACATCTTTCTTAACCATATCATTCAAAGTTTTGACAATCTCAGTAAAGCCTAAAATATACTTCCTCATAAAATTAATATTGCCAAAGAATGACTTAAGTTTTTTTTGGCTGTTGGGCAATCCAATTTTAGAAATGGCCTCTACTCTATCAGGATCTACTTAAATCCCATCTTTGGTAATGACATGTCCCAAAAAATTTCACTAGTGAAATAGAATATACTTTTCTTAGGATTAAGAAATACACCATACTTTTTACATCTATCAAATACACATCTTAAATGTATGAAATGTTCATCTCTATTTTTAGAAAATACTATAAGATCATCCATATATATGATGATACACTTTCCCACTAAACCTTGGAAAGCATGATCCATTGCCCTTTGAAAAGTTGCCCCTGCATTAATTAATCCAAAAGGCATTCTCTTGTAAACATATGTTCCCCATTTAGTGGTAAAAGTTATTTTCATCTTATCTTCTGGAGCAACAAAAACCTAGTTATATCCATCCAAAAAGGACATCATGGAATATCTTGAAATATATTGGATACCCTAGTCTAGAGAAGCTAAAGGGTAATTATCCTTTTCAGATGCTCTATTCATATTTATAAAATCTATGCACAATCTTATTTATCCATTCTTTTTTCTAACTAGGACTAGGTTTGCCACCCAAGTGGAATGTCTAATAGGAAACACTATCCTTGCATCTGATAGCTTCATGACATCTTTAAAAATCATGGGTTCTAAAATAGGGTCGATTGGCCTTTGCTTATGTCTAAAAGGTTTGCAACCTTCTTGAAGAGGTATATTATGACTAATGACCCTTGGGTCAAATATTTTCAAATCTTCCTAAGACCAATCAATTACATCCTTGTATTTTTTAAGTAACTCTCTAACTTTTCTATTTTCCATTTTAGTGCAAGCCTTCAATATATTCACCATTTGGGGCTGATCATGTGGATCAAGGTTTGTCACATGATAATATATACCATTTACCTTAGGTTGCTTAGTTGCCTCAGATATATTATCAAGATCAAATACTCTTTCTAATGAAATCATCCCTTCAGGTATCTTATTATCACTTAATTGGATGATTATATCATTAAGTTCCTTTTCATGAGAAGTTTCATAAATTTCATCAATAATGTGAGCTTCAAAAGTTCTAGAATTAGTCAAGAAATCCATTATTTATTGATCATCATTGAAAACTTGGAAATGATTTACATTGTTAGGAATTGAAGGACATGGTACTTGATCAATTCTAATGATTTGATAATCATGATTAGGCATGAGGTTAGTTGTATCATAGCAACCTCATCAGTAGCTTTGTTTTCTTCTCTTGGAACAGCCAAGATATTAAAGGCATCAAAATATTTGATCAAGTCCCACACCCTAAACTTATATGTTTTTAAGTAAGATAATTTACATTAATATTTACTCCTTACTTGGTTAACCATAAGTTTAGAGTCTCCATATACAAGGAACTCCTTAATTTTGTGTTTAATGGCAAATAACAATCCAAGTAAGAGGGCCTCATACTCAGCTAAATTATTGGTACAATAGAATTTTAACTTATAAGCTACATGACATTGATTTTCTGAAGGATCTATCAATACAATACCATATTTTGATCCTGATTTTCACTTTACACCATTAATATATAGCTTCCACAAACTAAGAATTTGAGGAGAACTCTTAGAAACTAGTTCTTTTGTAATTTCCAAAGTGAAAACTACCAAATCAGAATCCAAGAAATTTACCCTTTCATTAACAACATTATATTTTATTATCATGTGTTTCATTCAAGGTTCCCTTTCCACTCTTATTTGATTTTGCACACCTTTCCAAGGAAGCCATAGGTGTGATTAATCACTATACATATATCCATTTAAAGACTTAGTTTATTCTCTACTCAAAATCAATCCATAAGCACTAGGCATTTCTACCACTTGTATATCAATGAATTATTGATCCATTGGCTTACTAGCTAGCTGTATATGCACATTCAATAATTCTCCTATAACCTTAACTTTGGATTTATCCAATTGAGTGACTACCCTATTAGACTTGATTAGAGTTAACTTGAGTTCTTCACATATTCCAACAGGCATAATGTTGGTTGAAGCTCCAGAATCTAAAAGACAATTATGAACATTCTTCCCAAAAATATTAACTATTAGTAAAAAGGGTGGAGACTCTAATTTGATTACTTAAGTAATTACATTTGCACTATCATTCTTAGGGGGCTTCCCAATTTTCTTGGACAAATATTCTAAGAGTAAGTCTCTTTATTCTGTGATCTGAGTTAACTCATGCAGAGTGATATCAGCTTTAATCCTTTTCATATCCTCCATAATATTGTATCTAGTTTTACTTGGAGGATCAACAGTTAGCTTAGAATAACTTTCTCTAGAGGGTTTAGGATTGTTCTTTGATACAGTGTTTGGAGGGGTTCCATAATTGTTAGGAGGGGTAGAGGTAGTCAATGGTTATTTTTGTTCCCTATTTCTAAGAGGATATGTCTTCTATTTTTTTTGGAATGCTTGAATCTCCTCAATAATATTTTTAGGCTCATTATCCTCTTGAAAATGGAATTGAAAAGTTTCCACCATATGCACTTGTTCAGATGGTTTAGATTCAAAAGAATTTTACGCAACATATTTGTTTGTAGCTACTTCAAATATGTTAAGTTCTTCTTCAAAAGCTTCAAAATCTTTACAAAATTCAATGCAATCAATCTCACCATGCTTGGAAGTAGCATGCACCCTACAGTAATCTAGTAAGGCAATATTAGTGAGGTTTATATCCATATTATTTTTTCTAGGAAAATGATCATTAGATTTTTTATTATAGAAACTACCATTCTAAAACCTATTCCTAGGCTTGTTGAACTTTTAGAAAGTGAAGTTCCTTCCAGAATTGTCATTAGCATTACCAACTTATTTTTACAATTATAGAAAATCATTGCTAAGCTTGTGTATCATTTTCAATATGGACTCATTCTCATTTTTTGAAACCTTAGTATTTTGACCTTGGTTACTATTATTTCCATTGATAGGTACTAAAGCCTTTTGTTCATTGTCATGAAATCCATTGGTAACTTGATGGCTTAAGAAACTTAAATTTTGATTAGGGGTAGCATGACTAGTAAGCAACACATTCAAATCAGGAATTTGGTTTAATGTTGGAGTATTTTGGTTATTATTTGGGAAAAGGTTTAATGTAGGCATTTAAGGATTATCATTTGGGATAAAATAAGCTATATGTCCTTAGGGTTGCATTTGGTCGTTAATAACCACTGCTTCAAAATAATCTTGAGCCAATGTGATAATAAGTGGAAGGGCTCTCTTTAGAAACACAAAATTCATGGGGTCAACAACATCTTTATAAACCTATAAAGCTAAGGATTTGTTAGTTTTATATGGATCCATGGTCTAACTAAACATTTTTTGGAACTTAGCATTAAAGGACCTAATAGGTTTGCTTATATCTCTCTTAATAGTTGTAAATTGATGATAGATGACACAAGGGTTTATGATCTTTCCAAATTGATCAATGAAAATTGTGTCAAATTTATTCCATGAGATAATACAATTTTCAAGCAGATTAAGGAACCATTCATATGCAGCATCTTTGAATGTAAATGGCAAAAAACTATAAGCTACATATTCATGAATAACATTTAATAATCTTAATGTAGTTTTGAAAGATTTAACATGTTCTTCAGTGGTCATAATACTAATTGGACTAAATATTTTTAGGATTACGTGGTAAATCATGAACATCACCTAGTATATTGATAGGGGAACTTCCAAGCCATGCCATGTTTATATGAAAATCAAACATAGAAATCCATTTCAAAGGTGATGATGTTAAATATTTAGAATCCCTACATCTTCCTCTATCTTTTCTAGTCCTTCTATGAATTTTGAGTTCGAGCAAGGGTTCTCTAGTCTCTGAATGTGATCTAGTCCTAATCCTTGGTAATTCTATCTTGAATATTAAATATCCTATTCTAAAACATAGTGTAGCACATTAATTTTTAAATAATGACAAATAATATGCACACAAAGCTTAATTTGAAAAAATTTGTTCATAAGAGGATAAAGGACACCAATCTTTAACTAAACAAATCCAAAGATGTACTTAATTATACAAGGATGACCAATCTTTACAACTTATGACTCAAATAAACCTCTTATTGTCAAAGAATTATCAATTTTGAACAAAATAAGCCATATTAACTCCAAATACTAATAAATTCTTAGCAACAAAATCTGTATTTCCACAAAGGTCACCAACATTTACACAATTTATGTTGTTAGAAACATAATCACATAAAGTGTAGATATATTTGATCAAATCCATGTAAAAGATATTAAGTGTCTTCATTGAGGCCCTCCTTCTAGCACCAATGGAGCTTCTCTTGTTGATGCTTCAAATTGTACCATAGGTGCTCTTAGTGTTGAAAAACACTTCTCATTTTAAAATTCTAAGGATCCATGGCTTGAATTGCAGTTTATAACTATTGAGAGATTGTCTATGGTGAAATAGAAGCAAAGTATGAAAACTGTCCACAATACTTATTTGATTTAGTGGTTGGGAGCCACCAGGGTCTACACAATTTGAATACTTAATAAATTCAAGGACTCATAAGTTAAAATAAATGATTATTAACAATGATCTTTAAGATAGAGTGAATCTTGATGAAAAAATAAGAAGAAGGAAGGGTAAGGAAGAAAGAGACATGATTGTAGGTTTTCATATCAAATATTATGACAAGATTCAAATTACATTGAGTAAAATATAAACCAAATTATGTTATAAAATAGCATAAGCTCAAATTACATCACAAATCAAGCAATATTGAGAGGAATAGTATGAATCATAAGAAAGAAACAAGTTTACTTTAAAAGTTTGCTATTAAGATTTGAATAACATAAGTACATCCAAATACAAAGCAAATAAAATGAAGTATACTTGAAATATTTATAGTTAATCTAGCATTCAGTACAAATTAACTACCATATGAAAAATAATGTGACTCAAAATAAGAAGAATCATTCAAATTCAACACAAATTTCCACAAAAGAGAGATAGCATAGACATTTAACAAAATTGTCCAAACAATCTTTTTAGAATTCCATAGTTGTATTAAATGCTCTTGGTATCAATTGCTCAAAAAATCTCCCTTAAAAATGGTAACCATCTACCTTTTTATAGGAAGCATATGTGGTTAACTAGTTAAATTTCAAAATATCAACATGAAAATAAGGACAACTGTCCTTAATATAAATATACAATATGGAAGGTCACATGTCAACATGACAAGAAAGAGTATATGCTAATAGACTAGCATATACTTTACAAAAAGAAAATTCTCTTAAGAATTTCATTGTTTGGCCCTTTAATTAGCCCTATTTGAGGAATTATTTTATCTTGGTGTATTATTCCTTGATCAGGTCAAAATCCACTCCAGGATTCATTAAACAATCCTCTTCTTTATCTAATAACTTGTCAAATTCACTATCTGCCCAAGATATAAGTTCTTTTATACATTGTGCTTTTGTAATTTACTTCCCTACAAAAATAATGGTATCAAGGGTCTTCTAGTTTTTCTTAGATAAATGACCTTTGTTATTTTTGATGTTTTGGACGTGAGTCCCAACCCTCTGCTTGAATTCTTAATCATCAATCAACCCTATAGTAATGGTTTGAGAAGGGTTATCTAATAAATACCCCAATAGTTTCTCAATCTAATTTACCAAGTCTATGTCTCTCTTGATGAAGTCCTTAAAATCATTGCTCTAAATGATCAAATACTCTTGTTTATATATCAAAACTACCTTGAAGATGTCCAGATGTCTAAGTTTGATAATCTTGAAGTCCAAAACCTGCTTTGTATTATGTACCTTGATGAGCTCCTCCATCTGAGCTTGAGAATTCTACCACTAGGTGATTAAGGCTTGTACCATCTCATCTTGATGGTCCAAAGTCCTTAATATATACTTGATGCTTCTAAAATTCTTGATTGCATCTATCAAGGATACATTCAACTCTTGCAATACATCCTCAGGAATTGAAAGGAGGACCTAAGATTCTAAATCTTGCTTTTCTTTCTCCAAGTTGAGAATCCTCTACTTCATTTCTTGAACTCTAGCCAAGGTCATTGTTGATTGGGATATTTCCATATTAACTACATCCTCTTGAAAAATAGGATGCTCCCTTGGTACCTACCCTAAAATAGGAGTTAAACCCAAAAATTATTCCACCTTCTAAAAGGTGAACTCCTCAGTACCAATAGTAATTTTATTGGTCCCTACTCTCTCAAGAGTTGATGTATCTAGATTAAATTAGACATGAGGGTTAAGTACTTTCACCTATGGTTATTGAAAAATCTCTACATTTGAACTCCCAGAGGCTCCTAGGGTACTAATTTATTGGCTTTTCTTATTGTGAAGAATCTAGCTACTTCTCTCTACTTTTTTGTTCAACATATCCTGAATCCAAGGCTTGATATTATCCTAAACACCTATGTCTACTCAATTAAAATCCAGTGAAGGAGAAAGAGATGGGATTTTCTACAACTTCCCATAAACAAACCAATTAGGAATGGCTGGTCTATAAATAGGATTCTCAACATTGAAGAGGTTTATTTCACTAGTAGGGTGAGTGAAAGTTAACCTAGGCCTCCTTTTTGTAGCTAGAAGAACTAAGGCTAATTCTACTTGTCTCTTTCCACTACCCAATGGAACCAATTCCTTGCCTACTTCCTCAGATGGGTCTTTTTCCTTATCCAAACCATAAGAAGCTATGATATTAATAAGGGCACTTTCTACTATTTCTCTAGTTTCCAAAGCAATCATGTCAATAACCTCTATTGGGGAAGAAGGCCTTGGTGGTGATGCTTTAATTTGGGTAACTTCACCAAGTCTATGCTTAGTGCTAGACTCTTCAATTATGGATTTACCTTTTCCCTCTACATCCTCAGGTTGCCAAATCTAGAATGACTTTTTCAATTCTCCCTAATGAGGTTCTATGGATTTTCCCTCAACACCTTGGTTCTTGATGTGTAGTCCTAGATGGTCTTGGAAATAAATGATACTATAAAGGATGTAACTACCATATTTCTCCCAAAGGCTTATTATCCTTGACCAACCTATGTTTTTAATTTATGTTGTAGTTTTTAACCCTAGATAATACTTATTCAAAGTTATTTACCTTTGTGTATATGCCATCTCCCACACCTCGTTGATGTTTGTATTCAACCTTTAGGACCCTTTTATCCCGAATATGGTTAGCCACTCTATCATTAGTGTCCCACATCTTAATATCATCTAGTTGTAAATCAAAAGAGTTCTTGCGCAGCACCATGATCTCCAACTATTTCCAATCCTTGATTATAATTATATCAATGTCTAGTGGAAGGGGATGAATCTGAGCTTTTTTATTCTTCTTGTAGTGTCAATCCATTCCTTGGATGATTTTATAAGTAATTTATTGCTCTACAAACTTACTAGGAAAATATACAGGCAATATGTATGGTTGGACCATGATTCCCTCTATCCTTATTATAGTGTAATATGGATAGAACCATACATCCCCCATAGTCTCTACTTGTATTTTGGTTAGAGGATGAAGTCTAGGCATAGGGACACTAGTGATTACCTCAAAAATGATTTGGAATATACCATCACATATGAACTACATGCGATTCTTGTATTTGAAAATATGTAATTTGGAGTAATGATGGGAAATGGTAGATCTACCATCAGGGGACCAATTTTGAATGCCAGAGAAATTAATAGAGGCTAAGAGTGTATCCAATAAGTAAGACATCATAAATAATTGCTTGGAAGTCTTTCTTTTGATTGCTATAAATTACTTTGCCAAGAAGAAACTTATTAAATCTCCAATAGGAGGGGTTAAGTTCTTCTTGTTGAGTTGTGGAGCTAAAAGCTTCACTAGATGAGCAAATGCAGAGGTTGCTGGAGTTACACAGTCATCGACTTTAGTCAGGGTTCGACCAGAAGCTACCGATGTTGGTTATGGATCGGCCGATTTCGGTCATGTGCAGACAGATAGGGACCGACATCGGTCACCTATGCATTCCAGAAGTCTATTTTCATGGAAAAATAGATTGTTTGCATGAAAAGATTAATTGTTAGTATTGAGTCCACATTTTTATTTTTGGCAGGATAGATTTGAACCTTTGATTAAGAGGTGCATCTAATGGTGGAGAATGCATAGCTCATGAATCCTATTATTATATAATAGGGTTAGATCTTCATAGCTTGTAGACATGTAATGTGTAGACAATTCAAGGATTGAATTAGTTGTAATTGAGAGAGAGAGAGAACTCTTGAGGGAAAGAGATCTGTACATCTGAGAGGTGTGAAAGAAACAGAGATTTCTTCATTGTATTTTTTTTTGGAAGAGTTTAATACAAGTTTTCATTGTTTCTTGTATCTCTTATTCTTTGTTGATTCTAATTTCTAGTTATTTATTGATTCTGGTTTAATTCCATGTTTAGTTGCTTACACAAAAGTAATCAATTGTGCTGTAAGATCCTAACAAGTGGTATCAGAGCTTGGGTTCACTAACAAGTTGTATCAGATTGGGCTAGTGTTTGTTGATTATAGGTCACTCACAGGGGTTTTTGATTGAGTGGGAGTAAAGCAATGGCAGAAGAAAGTAAACTAAGAATGGAGAAATTTAACGGCAAGAATTATCAATTATGGAGGATGCAAATAGAAGATTATTTGTATCATAAAGATCTATACTTACCATTGGGTGGGGTTTCAAGTAAGCCCACAGATATGCAAGATGAAGAATGGAATGTTCTTGATAGAAAGGCTCTGGGATCCATAAGGTTGAGCTTGGCATCTTCTGTGATTTCCAACTTATCATAGGCAAAGACAATGGTAGAGTTAATGGATACTTTGGAAAATTTATATGAAAAGCCCTTAGCTTTAAATAAGGTATATCTTATGAAGCAATTATTTAATTTGTAAATGCAAGAAGGTGGACCTGTATTTGGTCATCTTAATGATTTCCATGCAATAGTAAATCAGTTAAACTTAGTCAAAATAGTTTTTGATGATGAAATTAAGGCTCTCTTAATTTTATGATCTTTACCTGAAAGTTGGCACAGTTTGGTAATGGCAGTTAGTAATATTGCATCTGCTTCAAATATCTTGAAAGTTGATGATGTTGTTAGTGTAATCTTGAATGAAGAGATTCGTAGGAAAAGCATAGAGGAAACATCAGGTAATGCTTTAAGTGTTGAAAGTAGGGGAAGGAAAAAAGAGAAGGGCAAGCAAGGGAGATCAAGGTCAAAGTAAAAGATGAGAAGTAGATCCAAATCTAGAAATGGAAGAAAAATAACCTATTGGAATTGTGGAAAGATAGGGCATGCAAAGAAAGATTGCTGGTTGAAAGTTAATGAAAAAAATCAGCATGAAGGTAATAAAGAAGAAGCAAAAGTTGGAGGTATTGTTGCACAAGATGCTCTTATATTTTCTTTGGATAATAGAATAGAATCTTGGGTTTTAGATTCTAGTGCCTCTTTCCATGCAACCCCAAATAGAGAATTTTTCAATGATTATGTCCATGGAGATTTTGGAATAGTCTATTTAGGGGATGATGAGCCTTGTAAAATTATTGGCAAAGGAAAAGTGCAGCTGAAATTGTAGAATGGAAACACATGGGTGTTGAAGGATGTCATGCATGTACCCATCCTGAAGCAGAATTTGATTTCTATAGGAAAGTTAGGTGATGAGGGTTGCACAGTAACTCTCACAGTGGAATCTTGGAAAGTTTTCAAGGGTGCACTTGTATTAGCTAGAGGTAAGAGAGTGGGTACACTTTATCTATCTACTTGTATCACTAATCATTCTCCTTCTATTTTATCTACTTCAGATGTAGATGCAAAGGTGTGGCACTGCAGGCTTGGTCACATGAGTGAAAAGGGAATGAATGTTCTTAAGTCAAAAGGTAAGCTTTCAGATTTGAAAAGCATAGATCTAGATTTCTGTGAGCATTGTATTTTTGGGAAATAGAAGAGAGTGAGGTTTTTCAAAACTAGGTAAACAAAGAAGAAGCACAACTTGGAGCTTGTTCACACAGACGTGTGGGGACTAGCTTAGGTAGCTTCTATTGGAGGATCACAGTATTATGTTTCTTTCATTGATGATGCTACAAGAAAGGTATGGGTTTATTACATAAAGAAGAAATCTGATGTTTTTGACATATTTAAGAATGGAAAGCTTTGGTTGAGAATGAAATAAGTTTGAGATTGAAGTGCCTTAGATCTAACAATGGTGGTGAGTACTGCATCAATAAATTCAAAAGTTACTATTCTATGAATGGAAGACATAGGGAAAGGATGGTTCCAAAGACACCTCAACAAAATGGAGTTGTTGAAAGGATGAACAGAACAATAATGGAGCGTACACAGAGTATAGGTTGCATGTTGGTTTGCCCTTATAGTTTTGGGCAAAAGATATAGATACTACAGTTTACTTGATTAACAGAGGACCCTCTACTACACTAGATGGTGGAATTCCAAAAGAGGCATGGATAGGTAAAAAGGTAGATCTTTTATTTCTCAGAGTTTTTGGTTATGAAGCTTTTGTTCACATTGATAAAGAAAATAGAAAGAAGCTGGATGTTAAATCTATGCGGTGCACTTTCATTGGTTATGGCTCTAGAGATTTTGGATTTTGGCTGTGGAATTTAGGAACTAATAAAATTATTAGAAGTTGTGATGTTGTTTTCAAAGAAAAGGTGATGTATAGTGATTAGCTCAAGAAGCTGAATAATTTTGAGTAGGGCAATGTTGATTTGGACGAGGTTATGAGCCAAAATGAGCTCACAGGTCACACACAAGAAAACACAAACACCGATGTTGGTCATGTAGGAATTGAAATTGGCTAGATAGACACTGATGTTAGTTAGGAAGGAACTAACATCAGTCAGATAGGAACTGACGTCGATCAGGTGGAACTGACGTCAGTTAGGTACAGGTCAACATTGACCAGAGATGATCGAGAACAGTCATTGACAGAGAGAAATTTAGGTAGATAGTAAGCAGTGAATGAGTCTCAAATGCCCATAAAGAGGCCAAAAAGGGTAAGTAAACCTCCAATTCATTATTCCCCTTTGTTATACTACTTGTTGCTCACTGGTGGTGGAGAACCAGAAATTTTTGATGAGGCAATGCAAGTAGAAACTAGGAAATAGTGGGAGCATGGCATGAATGAGGAAATTGATTCCTTGGAAGAAAACCAAACATGGGATTTGGTTGAGTTGCCCGATGGAAAGAAAGCACTAAAATTTAGATGGATTTATAGGTTAAAAGGAGAGAATGGACAAATGAGACATAAGGTCAGGTTGGTAGTAAAGATATTCACACAAAAACCAAGTATTGACTTTGGTGAAATTTTTTTTCTTGTAGTAAAGATGACTTATATTCAGATTGTATTATCTTTAGTTGCTATTGAGGATTTTCATCTTGAGCAGCTTGATGTTAAGACAATGTTTCTTCATGGAGATTTGGATGAAGAAATATATATGGATCAGCCAGAAGGTTTTGAGGTCAAAGGTAAGGAGAAACTTGTGTGCAGGTTGAAGAAAAGCTTATATGGTCTTAAGCAGGCTCCAAGATAATGGTATTTGAGGTTTGATAGGTTTATGATAGAGCATGGCTTTAGTAGATGTCAATCTGACCATTGTGTTTATTTTAAGAGATTGGATAATGGTAGATATATTATCCTGTTACTGTATGTAGATGATATGCTTGTTACAGGTTCACACATGTAGGATATTAATGAGCTTAAGGTAAAATTAGCTCACACATTTGCCATGAAGGATTTGGGAGTAGCAAATAAAATCCTTGGCATGAGTATTAAAAGAGATAGGAAAAATCATAGTTTGATTTTGTCTCAAAAGGATTATGTGAACAAGGTGTTGGAGAGGTTCAATATGCAGGATGCAAAACTAGTGAGCACACCTATGGCTAGACACTTCAAGTTGAGCAAAGAAAAATGTCTTAAATCACATGATGAAGTTGAGTACATGAGTAAAGTTCCATATGCTTCCACAGTTAGGAGCTTGATGTATGTAATGGTATGTACTAGACCTGATATTGCCCAAACAATGGGATTTGTCAGCAAGTTTATGGCCAATCCAAGGAAGGAACATTGGAAAGTAGTTCAGTGGATTCTCAAATATCTGAGAGGGACCAGCAATAGGCATTTATGCTATGGAGGGTCAAACACTTCTCTACATGGGTATGTAGATTCGGATATGGCAGGTGACTTGGATGGCAAGAAAAGCACCACAGGATATGTGTTCACTGTTGGTGGAATGGCAATTAGCTGGATTTCAAAGTTGTAGAAGGTTGTTGCCTTGTCTACTATAGAGGTAGAATACATTGCAGTCATAGAGGCTAGCAAGGAAACGATATGGATGACTTGGTTCATGGAAGAGTTGGGAAAGGAGAAAGAGAGTTACAGATTGTACAGTGATAGTCAAAGTGCAATTCATTTGGCAAAGAATTCATCCTTTCATTCAAGAACCAAACATATACAGCTTAGGTACCACTTCATTAGATAGGTATTGGAGGATGGTGATTTGAAGCTAGAAAATATCCATACAGATAAGAACCATACTGATATGTTAACAAAGCAGGTAATAAAGGAGAAGTTGAATCTTCATTCAACTTTTGTTGGTCTTCAAGATTGAGATTGAAGATGGAGAAATAAGCTAGAGGATGTTGTTGTATAGATACAAGTGCAGTTGTTTATCTCCAAGTGGGAGATTGTTGAGTTATGGAGCTAAAAGCTTCACTAGATGAGCAAATGTAGAGGTTGCTAGAGTTACACAGTCATCGACATCAGTCAGGACTGACTGACGTCAGTCAAGGGTCAACCAGACGCTACTGATGTCGGTTATGGATTAGCTGATGTCGGTCATGTGCAAACAAATAGGGACTGACATCGGTCACTTGTACATTCTAGAAGTCTATTTTCATGGAAGAACAGATTGTTTGCATGAAAATATTAATTGTTAGTATTGAGTCCATGTTTCTATTTTTGGCAGGACAGATTTGAACCTTTGATTAAGAGGTGCATCTAATGGTGGAAAATGCATAGCTCATGAATCCTAGTATTATATAATAGGGTTAGATCTTCATAACTTGTAGACATGTAATGTGTAGACAATTCAAGGATTGAATTGGTTGTAATTGAGAGAGAGAAAACTCTTGAGGGAAAGAGATCTGTACATCTGAGAGGTGTGGAAGAAAGAGAGATTTCTTCATTGTATTTCCTTCTGGAAGAGTTTAATACAATTTTTTGTTGTTTCTTGTATCTCTTATTCTTTGTTGATTTTGATTTCTAGTTACTTATTTATTCTAGTTTAATGCCATGTTTAGTTGCTTACACAAAAGTAATCAATTGTGCAGTAAGATCCTAACACTTCTCCAACATGCAATGGACATAAGATACCAAAACCTTACCTAAATAAGTAGTAGAAGAGGCACCAAATGCTCTATTCAATAAAGTCATAGCTACCCTAACACCTTACCTCAATTGGGTAATAGGAATCTCACCATTTGAGGTCCTAAAAAAATGGGAACCTTGGATTAACCAAGCTGAGAGGATTGAATCCAGGTTTTGAGAATTTGTCCATTCTCTTAAGGAAGGAAGATCAACAAGAGGCAAAGGGAGCTTATAATAAGTCTCAAAGGCCATAGGATCTATGCATGAAACTTTTGTAATACTTCCTTTATGAATAATTCATTCTCAATATATTTTTTAATAAAGAAATAGGAATAATAGGATTAATACAATGCATTACCTCTAGTTTAGCAGTTGCATGATGAAGGCCTGCCATTTGAATTGACACTAAATCCTTCTATCTTTGGTATACTTAAGCATTTCTTCTTCGTAAATTTGTTACAACTCCACTATAAAGAAGAATAATTTAGACCAATTTCTAATTTCATGTACATTCAAGGTTGCTAAATCCAATTGCGTGTATCTAAAGACCCTTCCTTCACTATCTAAAGTTAGATAAAGTTTTGCTTCAATCTTCATCTGTTATCTATCCACTACCATTGATAACACTTTAGTGTAGTTTTAGATCTATTAAATTTCTTACTAAATCACTTACTCTATATTTAGTTCATAATTATCTCAAGTGTCACATAATCAATTGAACTGACTCTATCCTTCTTTATAAAGGGTTCAAGTTTTTTGGCTTTAATGACCAAAACATCCAACTTTGATCTCATACATGCCTTAGATATGATGGAACCTTACTATCATGTCTTCTATTTTTTCAATCATGAGATATCTTTCATTTTGATCCTCCATGCTTACATGGAGCTTATGTGGCAGGGTTCCATGCCTTTCATGAAAAATTTCATTTGAAGAGTGACCATTGGTTTTCAAAATTCCCCTTTATGTTTCTTTGAAAAGCTAAATCTAGGTCCTCACATTTCATTAGTTCTTGATCTTTAAGCTTTTTGACTGTGCCATGTGTCAAGCTTGTGAGGCCTTAAAAAAGTTCTCAACTTTGACGCATCATTAGATCAAATCCTATGAACAAGTGATCACCATTGGATCCTAAAATATGCTTACCTTTTAATCAGTTACATTATCATATAAATATTAGGTTTAAAAATGTCATTTAGAATTTTATGTTCAAAAAACACAAAATGTCTTAGGCTAAGATCTTTATATACTAGGCTCATCTTTGTAAAAATCTAGGAATTTCTTTAAAGGTTTTTAGAAATTCCCCCTTTGATTAGGATTTAAAAATTGTCTAATTTAAATTTTACAGGTTCAATCAAATCAAATACATCCTCATAGACATCAAATGATGGCAGCGAACCTATCAAATTTAAGACAGTGGAATTTATTGATCTAATAAATGAATTTCACATGCAAAGCCCTCAGGAATTCCTAAGGATTTGGGGATTATCTAGGTTAAATTTGATGGGTTCAGTCACTTCAAATACATCCTCACAGATGTCAAATGATATGAGTGAACCTTTCAAATTTAATACAATAGAATTTTATGGTTTAATTAATGTGTCATGTGTAAATCCTTTGAGAGATCCTAAGGCTTCTTGGATTGTTTAGTTTAAATTTTATGGGTTTGGTCCTATCAAACACATCCTTGTAGATGTTAAATAATGAGGGTGAACCTATCAAATTTAAGATAATAGAATCTTTTTATCTCATGTTAAATTTGATGGGTTAGGTCATGTCAAATATGCCCTGACAGATGTAAAATGATGTGAGTGAACTTATTAATTTAAAGATAATAAATTTTTCTAGTCTAATGTATGAGTTCCATGCCTAAAGCCTTCAGGAAATCTTGAAGCTTTTGAGTCGATGCACACCATTAAATTATAACTTCTGAGGCATTGTGAACCATCAGATTAAGTTCTGAGTGGTTAAAAACTATTAACATCATTTTAGGTGTCAAATTTAATTCACATCATTAGATCAAATCCTATGAGAAAATGATCACCGTTAGATATTCACTTGGCCCAAATCATTACTTGTATGTCCTTTTTAAAAGACTTCAGGATTGTCACACTATTGGATCAAATCCAATGAATAAGAAATTATTGTTATATCTGTAAAAGAGCATAAGATTTAAATTAATACCTAATTGTGTATAAATTTTAGCCTAAGGTTTTATATTAATATTCAGTCATGTTTTAAAGAAAAAACATATTTGAAGCTTGATATAAAGTTAGACTTAGGAATATTTAATCAAAAGAAAATAAAATTTCTTGCTAGTATTTTCTATGAATATTCAATTTCAAACCCCATTTAGGGTTTTTTCCTTAGGAATCCTAGCTTCTTCCATGGAACGTGCAACTAAATCACCTTGAAGACAATTATTAGCAATTTTGAACTATCAAACATAAACATGATCAAATACATCAAAGCACATGTTTCACTTTTAAAATTTATTTACCTTTAAGATCTAAGATAATACAACTCTTCACATTCAATCCAGAATATAGACTTTATAGAAACAAATACAGGGGTCTTCCTTTCAAAAAAGAAAGATAAGGGGGTGTTGGTCTCAACATATTGCACAGAAGGACCAGCATAAAATAGTGTTCACCTGATGAAAAGGAAATATTCCTTAGCCTGATGCGCAGTCCCTACTGTTCTGGGAACTCAAATGCTGAAAAATCACCTTCTAGAAACTTCCAACTCTAATCCAACATGTTGCAGCTCTACCAGCTGAGCTAAGACGGCTCTTTCTTCTAAATGATGAACTAGCATACACCCAACAAAAATTATATATATATATATATGTATATATATATATATATATATATATATATATCAGGCAGAACTAAATCATATATGTGTTTCAAATAAAAACAATGTCACGAATGGTTCAACTGATAGTTTTGATGGCTTCATCTTAACCAGTGACACGTTGATGAAGCGTATCCTCCATCTTCAAGAGTTTGTCAGCGTTATACTGAATATCTTTCTCAGTTACAAACGGCCTCCGTCCTCTATTCCACTCTCAGTCTTTTATTTCTCTTTCCATTTCTATGTTATGGCTATAATTTGTGCCTTCAGTTCATCTCACGATCCCGTAGCTCACCAGCATTTTCAAAATTTGTCAAATACTCCTTTGGATCCACAACAGTCAAACCAGACACTGAATTTAACAACCTATCAAGCTTCAAACTCAACACTATTTCCCTACCCAGTCCATCAGCAGTCAGATCAGTCACAGGCATCTGAGATCATGGCATCTCAGTCCCTCCTCCCTTACATCTCATGGTCTAATGTAGTTACATGCCCCTACTCCTGGCATGCCTTCTCAGCTAGCATCATAATAGTCTGCAGTAAGGACTTGGGGTTAAGCCAGCGGTGCAACAAGAAACCCACTTCATTGACTGACTCATTCAACTGAACCAACAGATAGGATTAAGCTATTTTGGCTGTGTATTCACTGTTATGTATCTATTTGGACAAATACACGCTGCCTACAAGTCACTTTTCCTGACACATCTGGGCCTGGGTGCTCACAAGAACCTGCCTTTTTCTTGCAGTCAATTAACAATAATTAAAACAAAACAAGTCTCGATGGATCTCCGCCAAATACCAATGGATTTATGAATATTTGTTTTGATAATAGGAAATGTTAAAAATTAACAAAGCATAACATACAATGGCAAAACTTCACTCTCACCTCACCGTTTGAGTTACTCAGAATTGCTCGCTTCCTTCCTTAGAGCAACTTTGACAGGTACATCCTGATAAATTCTTGAGATTGATATCTTTGTATTCGATTAAGTAATTTTGGACGCAGGAGCCTTAGATTTCTAAAACTTTTGATCGGTGCTTTCCTTATATTCTTCTTCTCCCTTCAATTTAGTCTTTAACACAGTTTATAAACCAATTCAGAAATCACTACCTAGTGCTTGTGATTCATCGATATGCAGACAGTGGTCGGAATTAGCGTAGGGTGCCCCCATCTCGGCTGATTAATGAACCCATATCCATCTATATGTGCATAATAATCATAGCTAGAAATAGTTAACTGGCAGATCACTTAGCAAAAGCATAGCAGAATTCGCATGTGAATGGAATAAATAATACATGAACTGCAGTAAACAAACATAACTTTTATTCCATGCAATCTAACAACACACCAATACAATCATTACTCTCTATCAAATCTATTACAATCCATCGATATACAGTCCTTTTTCCAGACTTACTCCTACACTTCCTCCTACACAATATCCTATACTACTACTCCCCATATTGAAATAATCATATTTTATTACTAACACCACCCAACCAATTCCTAATAAGACTCAACAAGATGCTTTAAACATAGACTTTCTCAACCTACGCCACTTATGGCTTGATTCCCCTTACACGGTTGTCAATAACTAAATTTGAATTAAATAGACCTATCCTAAGTATCCATGATTTTTGACTTACATTTTTTTTGAAAGAAATATTCCTAGCATATCTATGCACTCCCAAGATGCTCCTGCATCAGATTCCTGGGCTTAAAAAGTTTCATGAGATCCTGCTCATGAGTTTCATTTGTTTGCCCATAAATTTTTATTTTTATTTTTTACAAAACAAATGTCTTCTTCATTTAATTTTTCATACAAATGTGCTTGTTCTTGACTTCCACACTTGGGTCTTGTTTTGCTTGCTGTCTTTTCCTTCCAAAGTACATCTTGTTGCCTCTTCATCTTCTTTGCAGTCTTCTTCTCTACATATTCATCTTCTTGAATGAGGATATCAACTTCCAGTTTCTCTTCTTGAGCTCTTAGAAGAGCTCTCTTCTCCAAGTATGTCACCTCCTTATCAAGCAAACCTATACAATCACCATTCAAAACAAAATTAGAAACAAACATTTGAGACCCTTGGGTCTCTCCAAATTTCTGAACCCATACTTGCTACTCAAGTATAACTTCTTGGTCCTTTGTCTTCATTTCTTCTTCACAGTAATGTTCTACCTCCTCAAATCTTGTCATAGGACAAATTTTGTACTTCTCTTCATGATTAATGGCATATTCTAAAGCTGCCAACTCTTCCAACAACTGCTCTTTACTTTGATATACAAAAAGCTTGTTTGGTTCCTCAACTAGAAACTCTCCATCAAGTTTTTCTATCTCCTTCAAGATATCTTCCTCAATTGTCAAGGCTAAGCATTTAGCCTTCTCTCCATCTTCTTCTTGCAGCTGTTCTACCCCTTCTTGTTTCTTATCAAACAACTCTCCTTCACCTGTAAATGCCTGATCAAACTGCCACATTTCACCTTCACATTACAGATCTTCTTCCTTAGTGATTAGTACATTTGAATCAAAATCAACTCTATCAACATTATGCAACTAAAAATTGTCATCTTCAATCTTTTCCAATTCTGAAATTTGATCACTATACCTTTGTTCTTCATCAACATGTAGCTCTTCATTTCTTTTGTCCTCTTGAATAAGGACTTCTTCTTCTTCCTGCTTAATCAATTCTTTATGCCGATCCTTCTTCATGTCTTCATCACTTGAGACATTACAACAAGCCTCTTCTTCTTGTCTAAGCACTCTCTCATGAAGTGCTTCACCTCCTTGATCCATGAGCATCTTCATTTGATCATATGTTTCTCCTTCCTCTTCAACTTGCTTTCTTGTAAACAAAACATCAAATGAAATATCAGATACAAAAACATTTGGCCACTTGATTACTTTTTGTTTGTCCATTTCTTCAATGATGAGATCCATCTCATACTGAACTTCCTCTTCAAACTGAAACTTTTCTTCAAGCTCTTCATTCTTGAGCTTATCCTTTTGTTTATACTTCTTCATCTCTCTCCTTAAGGCAACTCTTAGCATTCTTCTTCTTCCTCTCTCCATCAATAATATAACTGGCCATCTTACTCTTTTCTTCTTCATTACCCATCCTTGCCATGGGTTTTCCATATTTTCTACCATGATTTCTATCATGGCTATCCTTGCCTTTATCTCATTCACTTCTCTTTGGTACTCTTCCTCTTTTTGTCTCTTTCTTTTGTCTCTTTCTTGTTTCTCTCTCTTTATCTGGTTCACATTTCTTCTAGGCAGTCCCTCTATCACTTTTCTCAATTCTTCAATCTCCATTCTTTACCTCACCTAAGTCTGTTTCACCTTAGTCTTTTGGCAAACTATCCAAACTTCTTTTTGGATCTTCTTCCTTCTTCTTGAGCAATTCCTTTTGCTCTTCTTCTAGAGCTTCTCTTAGCTCTTTCACTAAGCCTCCCTTGGCTTCTTCTCCTCTTAAGCCTCAATGGCTTGACTGCCTTGAACCTGTAACCTCACAAAATACATTATCTCTGCAAAAACTGATTAGAAGAGTATAGCATTTTCCTTTTCTCAGGAGCTTACTAGCTCTCTTTCTTTGTTCTTCAAGCCTCTATGGCTTTTGGACTCTCTCTTGCCACTCACTCCTTTCTTTCCACTTCAAGGTTTTTTTTTTCTTCTCTTTCAAACCTTTCAAGTCTTACTGCTATATCTATTCTTCATTGAAATTCAAAAATCTCTACCTTTTCCAACTTTACCAATGCAAATAATATAGTTTCTTCAGAACAATATTTTCATAAAACATCCATACCTAATTTTTTTGATGTAGTTGCTTCTCCAAGAATTTGAACCTTGTGCTCTGATACCAAATGATGAAAAGGAAATCTTCCTTAGCCTGATGCGTAGTCCCTACTATTCTGGGAAATCAAATGCTGAAAAATCGCCTTCTGAAAACTTCCAACTCTGATCCAACATGCTGCAGCTCTACCAGCTGAGCTAAGACAGCTCTTTCTTCTAAATGATGAACCAGCATACACCCAATAGAACTAATATATATATATATATGGCAGAATTAAATCATATATGTGTTTCAAATAAAAACAATGTCACGAATGGTTCAATTGATAGTTTTGATGGCTTCATCTTAACCAGTGACACGTTGATGAAGCGTATCCTCCATCTTCAAGAGTTTGTCAGCGTTATATTGAATATCTTTCTCAGTTACAAATAGCCTCCGTCCTCTATTCCACTCTCAGTCTTTTATTTCTCTTTCCATTTCTCTGTTATGGCTATAATTTGTGCCTTCAGTTCATCTCACGATCCCGTAGCTCACTAGCATTTTCAAAATTTGTCAAATACTCCTTTGGATCCACAATAGTCAAACCAGACACTGAATTTAACAACCTATCAAGCTTCAAACTTAACACTATTTCCCTGCCCAGTCCATCAGCAGTCAGATCAGTCACAGGTGTCTGAGATCATGGCGTCTCAGTCCCTCCTCCCTTACATCTCATGGTCTAATGTAGTTACACCCCTACTCCTGGCATGCCTTCTCAGCCAACATCATAATAGTCTACAGTAAGGACTTGGGGTTAAGCCGGTGGTGCAACAAGAAACCCACTTCATTGACCGAATCATTCAGCTAAACCAACAGATAGGATTAAGCTATTCACTATTATGTATCCGTTTGGACAAATACACGTTGCCTATAGGTCACTTTTCCTGACACGTCTAGGCTTGGGTGCTCACAAGAACTTGCCTTTTTCTTGCAGTCTATTAACGACAATTAAAACAAAACAAGTCTCGGCGGATCTCTGCCAAATACCAGTGGATTTATGAATATTTGTTTCGATAATAGGAAATGTTAAAAATTAACAAAGCGTAACATACAATGGCAAAACTTCACTCTCACCTCACCGTTTGAGTGACTCAGAATTGCTCGCTTCCTTCCTTAGAGCAACTTTGACAGGTACATCCTGATAAATTCTTGAGATTGATATCTTTGTATTAAATTGAGTAATTTTGGATGCAGGAGCCTTAGATTTTTGAAAGTTTTGATCGGTTCTTTCCTTATATTCTTCTTCTGCCTTCAATTCAGTCTTTACCATAGTTTATAAACCAATTCATAAATCACTACCTAGCACTTGTGATTCATCGATATGTAGATAGTGGTCGGAATTAGCGTAGGGTGCCCCCATCTCAGCTGCTTAATGAACCCATATCCATATATATGTGCATAATAATCATAGCTGGAAATAGTTAACTGCCAGATCACTTAGCAGAAGCACAGCGGAATTTGCATGTGAATGGAATAAATAATACATGAACTGCAGTAAACAAACATAAATTTTATTCCATGCAATCTAACAACATGCCAATACAATCATTACTCTCTATCAAATCTATTACAATCCATCGATATACAGTCCTTTTTTCGGACTTACTCCTACACTTCCTCCTACACAATCTACTATACTACTACTCCCCATATTGAAATAATCCTATTTTATTACTAACACCACCCAACCAATTCCTAATAAGACTCAACAAGATGCTTTAAACATAGACTTTCTCAACCTACGCCATTTATGGCTTGATTCCCCTTACACGGTTGCCAATAACTAAATTTGAATTAAATAGACCTATCCTAAGTGTCCATGATTTTTGAATTACAATAATTTTTTTTTTTTGAAAGAAATATTCCTAGCATATCTATGCACTCCCAAGATGCTCCTGCATCATCACCACTCTATGGGGAACATTTTCTTATCAAGTCATGTCATTTGGCTTGAAGAATGTCATGGAAACCTATTAATGTATTATGACTATCATATTCCATGACATGATTTATGGCATCATTGAGGACTATGTTTATGACATCTTCACTAAATCCAAGACATGTGTAGGCCATCTAGATGTTCTACAGAGAATCATTTTAAGAATTTATGAATACAAGGTGTGTCTCAATCCAAACAAGTGCATCTTTGGTGTAACTTCGAGAAATTGTTAGGATTCACTGTGTCACACCAAGGTATTGAATTTGATCCTATTAAGGTTAATTACATTATGGAAATACCTCATCCTACTCTTAAACATCTTTTTAGTCTTTAAGGAAAAATTTAGTTTATTCACTAGTTTATTTCCCGATTGCCAAATAGATGCCACCCTTTTACTCACATTTTAAAGAAAGGTGTAACATTTCAGTGAGATTGTAGTTAACACCAGTCCTTTGAATAATTGAAGAACTACTTGGCCAAATTGATATTATTGACTCCACCTATGATAAGAAGAACTTTTTTACTCTACATATCTATAATAGATCATGCCTTGGGGGGAATTTCGGCTCAACATGATTAGCAGGGCAAAGAACATGCAATCTATTACTTTAGTAGGACATTTGTAACATAAAATAATGATTATACATTAATTTAAATGGATTATTTGTTAATGGTTTTTGTTTCCCAAAATTTGTGTCATTATATGCTTAATAACAAGACTATAGTCATCACCAAGATCGATTCACTCAAATATTTATTATTTAAAGCCACTTTGATAGGTCACATGGCCAAATGGGTGATTTTTCTAAGTGAATTTGATGTGGAACATTAGAACCAAAAAGTAATTAATGGAAAGTTCTTACAGATAATATTATTGAAGCCCATGTCTTTAAAACACAACCACTCAGCTCTAATTTTTCCCAAATGAGCCCACTTTGACTCTGAAAGAAATTGGTATTAAGTCCAGATAGTGGAAATTATATTTGGATATCTCATTCACATCTTGCGGATCAGGGGCCAGTATCTTATTCATTACACCACAAGGGGATATCATTCCCAAGGCATTCCATATTGATTTCCATTGTACTAATAACATGGTTGAGTACAAATCACTCATTTTGAGACTATGTATTACCATATAATGAATATTCAATAGTTAATAGTAAAAGGGGATTCCCAATTAATCATTAACTAGGCTATAGATTAGTACCAAACAAAAGATGAGAATATTGTACCTTACAAGAGTATGGTAAATAATCTCAAGTCACATTTTTATGATATTTAGTTTGATAAAATACCATGGTCCAATAATAAATTAGCAGATTCAATGGTAACTATTAGATCCATGCTAACAATTACTAATAGTTTTAAAGAGTATTAGTTTCTTGTTTAGAACCTTCTTCAACCAATGTATGAATAACTAGATTTAAGGATGGTATGTGATATTGTTGGTCCTAATACCCATTGGTACCAAGAATTTTTTTATGTATCTTCATGACCAAATTCTTCCTCCAAACCTATCATGAACCCAACATAAATCCTTCATCCATAAAACCACCTGATATACCTTACTCAAAAATATGCTCTATTTTAGGGGCTATGATGGAATGCTACTTCATTTTTTATATTCAAGAGAATAAAAATTAGTGATAAATAAGGTATATGAAGGAACTTATGGGGCATACACTAGTGGCTTGGTCCTTACTAATAAATTCCTTTGAACTGATTATTACTAGCCCATAATGGAGACATATACTTGCCAACATGTTAAGAAGTGTGATGCTTATCAATGACATAGTGATTTGATTCACAATCCTTCCTTACCACTCTAATTTATCACTAAACCATCACCATTTCCTACTTGGGGACTCAATATTATAGGTAAATTAAACCTTACTTCCTCATATGGCCATAAGCATATTTGAACTACCACATGCTACTTTACTAAGTAGATAAAGGCCTTTCCCCTCATATATATAACTAACAAACAGATTACCAAGCTCATTCATTACCATCTCATCTACCAATATAGAATTCCCTCCACCATTATCACTAATAATGGTGTCCCATTCAAAAATATATATTCCAAGGCACTCTATACTAAATTCCAAATCAAACATAAAAATTCCATGACTTTTTACCCTCAAAATGACGACCAATCTGAGGCATAAAAAAACCATTATTAAAATTATGAAGAATATTATTAATGACATTGTTGTGACTATAATCTAAAAGTATTCCCAACCTTATGGGCTTACCATAATAGTACTTTCACACCTACAAGTGATATTCCCTATTCTCTAGTTTTTGGCTCTAAGGCCATTATTCTTGTCGAGATAGATTTGCCCTCTCTACAATTTTTTTTATAGAATATCATTGATAATGAAGACTATAGAGTGGCCATATTGAAATACATATTGCTCTTAGATGATTAATTAAAAGCATCATTAGACCATTTTTGATCCTATCAAAATCTAATGCATCATAGCTACAACCAACATACTCTCCATAGAGAATTCAAAATTGGTGATTTGGTGCTAAAATAGAATAAAAGAATACCAATGTTGAATATAAGAAGAAGAGTAAGTTTGAAACCAATTTTATTGGGCCCTTTTTTGTTATTTTAAATTTTAGTTCTAGGGCATATAGAATAGCTACCATATATGGGAAAGAGCTCAAGGAACCAATGAACATAATGCATTTGAAATGATACTATGCTTAATTGAAAATGAACTTTAGTCTATAGGAGATCTTGTTTGGGGGCACCCATTTTTCCTTCATTATATTACCATACCATTACATAGACCATTGATATTACTCTTACCATATTTTTACTTGGACCATTGTTTTTTTTAATTTTCCATGCCATTCCTATTATTGATCATGATCTTGATTATGAATAGATGTTACATGTAGGTTCAATGACTATTGTTCTAAAAGCACTTCAAAATGATTAGCATCAGAAACTTATTTATAGATATGGTATGTCAACAAGGGTGTTACCTACATGATAGTTCTTTTAAAAATTCCTCTAATTACTTCTCCTAATATTTATTTCCTTGTTGTGTGTCATTGTGTGTTGTTTTTATTCCAATCTTATTATTGTGTGGTATCCCCTAGTACCACAGGTTCTATTGTCAATTCATAGTAATTACTATTACAACTAATTTATCTATTGTTTAATCCTATAACTAAGGTTGATTATTCTTTAATATAGGATTCATTGTATATTTAAACATATTACCTTTCTTTCCTTATTCCAAAAAACCTAGAAAAATCTTTAAAATCACAAAATTGCAAAAAATTGCTTATAATTTCCATTTGAGATATAAAGCCCCAAATTTTTTTTCAATGGAACCTATTATCTATCCCACTCAATTTTAGATCCACCATACCATTATCCTTACATTTCTAATAGAACTACATTGGCTTAAGGTCTACACATACTATGTAGGTAGTACTTGGATGCATGGGGCATCTCAAGTCAACTCAGCCAATCTCATTCTTCATTTGATGCTCTCATAGTTTTGTGAGACATGTCAATGGGTATTTTAATTTTTAAATTAGTGCACTTCACTCGTCATTTATGCTTCCTTTGTCAAAACACTCTCACCACTTTATGAATAACCTTTGCCTAACGATTTAATTTTTTAAGAATATGCCTTTCTTATTTTTTCCTTTATAATAATATACATATTTATCATGAATTTTATTATATTCCATATCATCCAGGAGAACTAAATTTGGCCTAAATTATATAGGACTATGTAGGTAGCATTCATTTTCATTTGGGAATTTGGAGTCAGCCCAACCACCCCTTCATTCTTATTCTATTCCCCCTATTTCCATAATCAATTCATTATCCCCTTAGCCTAGGGGAATAATATCCAAAGCATAACACCTTATTCATTATACATGCACAAATTATTGATAACTTAATTATATTCCTCTTTTATTTTCAAGTGTGTTTTACCTGTTTGTTTATATTTTTTGTTTGTTTGTTTATTTGCATTTAAATTCATTTTATTTCTATTTAACGTGATGATTCATATCTTCATTTTAAGCTAGTTACATCTTGTGTTTAGACTATTTTTATTGTTTAGTATGTGAGACACATTATTTTTTACACTTACGTCTAGATATTTCATATCTTGTATTTAATTGTTTACGTCTTATATTGTTACTCTTTTATTCTTTGTTTGTTTTGTGTTTAAATGTGTTATGTTTTAACCTTAGATTTTTATATTTTATCATCATATTAGTTGTAAATATTTGCATTTGAGTAGGTTCATGTGCAATTGACACGCAATGTTATTATATGTTATCTATACTTATGATACATAATCTCATTTGCAAAAAATTAAAAACTAGGTATTTGAGGTCATACATATCAATGTAAAGCCAAAAGAAATTTATTAAAGCACTATCAACCTATCCAATACATGATCAAAATCACATCCCATAACATAAACATAATATATCTATGTTACTTAAGGACATGCATCTCCTAAATTAGGCATGTCGTATGTACATCCATCAGATAATCAGAAGTGCAAAATGAACTAGAAATGCATATAACATAATCATAGAAAACAAATATACATCCATATCCATATTCTAATCAACATATCTACATTTAACAGTGTAGTGTTATAAACACAAAGAGCATCATAAAATAATATTAATATTCCATATATAATAATCCATGAGCCAAAATAAATTTCATATATATCTCAAAATAACAATTTTATACATCGAGATAATATATACATCTCATATACATGCCAAAAGTATGGAGCTACAAGATATAATATCAGCTATGAATCACCCTATCTTTAGGGGGACTCTGATCAAGGCTTTGTTTTATTCTTGGTGATGGTGATGGTGGTGTCCATGGGGGTGGTGGACCCATCACTACTTGATATGGACCTAGTTGAGCCATGGATCACTCTAAAGCTATAGTATACCAAGACCAAGATGTTTTACTAGTCCACTAGCTCTATGAATAATATTTATGGATGGGTACCCTAGCCCTTGCTAGAATCACTACCTCGTATAAAATGTGATAGTAAGTAATATCATCCTTCACATGTATGATATTATCCTTCATGCATAAGGTATCATCCTTGGCCATGATTATATCATTCAGTGCCCTAGACATCCACTTATCTGATACCATCTATCAAGCCTCATCTAGCTCCCCATAAATCCTCTGAACATCAGTAATGGCCTTGTCTCTGTCCATATAATCTCTATCCTACTTGTTCATGAATGAAACTATATCTACATCATGTAATATCAACTATGCCTAAACCCCCATCAGTTAGGCCTAAACACTTGTCAGTTGCACCTAAACCTAAACACTAGTCTGTATACATATTAAGGTTTGATGTTAGGATTACCCTTTATTTAGAATAATTTATTTTATCCTAAGTTCCCTTTCTATGTGTGAGTAATTTTTATTTATGTGAATTATTAATTCACATAAATCAAAATTCCATGAGGTTCCACTCACCTCTTTGTGGTCCTTTAATATTTAGGAGTTAATTGCATGAGTATCTCCTTCCCCCACATGGCACACACCTCCCTTCACTTTCTAAGGGATTAGGATACAAATGGCACACACATAGGAGGTTTGTAAGGTAATAATGGGATTCTTTGTAACTCCAATTCTCCTCCTCTATCTGTATAAAAGATCCTTTCCTCTTTTATTATCCTCACTATACTCTTATAGCTCTTTTTCTTCTTCTCTTGTGTTCTTATTTCAATATTGTACTAGTAGAAATTTTGATTTCAAGCCTTATAATAAGATTGCATGGCTTTTTATTTGACACGTTTAGTTTCCCACTTTAAAATTCTTGTCTTATTTGTAGTTTACACCTTGAGAGGTAACTTTTATTATGATTTGTTTATTTTTTCACTTTTATATTTTGTCATTGATGATTACTCCTGAGATGAATCCATCATGGTGTTGGAGCTAAGATCATCTTATTGATGTGTTTTTTAAAGTGTGCAAAAAAATTTAGGAGATTTTATGTTTTTTTTTGGTAACGGATCCACCCTTGCTATCCATTTAATCTGTTTCTCTCTCTTTTTTCTTAAATTATTTCTCTCTAACTACTAGTTGTAGGCTACTCATAAGGAATATTTTCCACATTTTCTCCTCATTAGCCAGGCCCTCCAAGCAATTTTTTATTCATAAAAAACAAAAGCAAAAAAACCCATGGTTACATTTAATTTATGTTCTAGATTTTTTCGCTTAGTGATACACACACACACACACACACACACACACACACACACACACACACACACACACACACACACACACACACACACACACACACACACACACACACACACACACACACACCTTGTTGTAGCTTTCAACTTGCTCTTGTTTTTTTTCTCTATTTTGTGTATTTTTTGTCTATTAAGGACATTACACATAATCCATCTCTCTTGAAAATTATATTTTTTTTCTCGATATAAGTTTTTAATTCTTTTTTCCCACCCATTATTTGGTTGGCCCTACATCACCCCTCTCTAGCTACTCATAGTGGTTCCTTGGTTGATCACTATCTCTTCCTTCTTTCTTGTTGGTTCCCCTCTCTCCTTAATAGTATGACATCTTTGCTATTTTTTTTTAATTATTTTTTTGTCTTTATTCTACCTAAATCATATGACCTCATTATTTTTTTCTTATTTGTTTATTCTCTGTGGTGTTTCCCTTCCCTTAGCATTGCCTCTCTATCTTTCAGTCATTTGGCATTGGTTTTCTAATATTTTTGTGGTAGATAGACTAGTACGACACCCCTCCTTTATCAAGTTATATGACACTCTTCTAATAAGTACATTTTAGTTTGTTAAATTGGCTACATGTCATCATTTCCAATCATTTTTTTTTAGTGATCATCAACTATTTAAAATTTAAATTCAAATTATGGTCTTTTACTTTACCAGATCACCCCATTTTATTTAATATTTAACAAAAAATTATATATCTAGTCCTTTATTTAAATAGATTACCCTTTTTTTATAAGGTCATCCTATTTTTTTGTAAATTTTTTCAAAAAAACAAAAAAAATTAGTCTTGGCCATACACTTAAGCTTTTTTAAAAAAGGTTTTTAGAATTCAAGTCATCTTTATCCATTTTTCAAATCCAAAAAAATTGGAATGCTTTATATATAAATATATATTTATTTTTAACTTTGTATGTAAGTTTTTTTTAAATAAAAATATAAGAAGAACAAATATTTTATCCCTACATTTTTTTCCTTCTTTAAGGTTTTAATTTTAGAGAAACGAAAAACAAAAATTTTATTCATATCTCTTTTTATAATAAGAGACTCAAAAGTGATAGTTTAAATATTTTTTTCCACTTAAAAAATTTAAAACTTTTATTCAGATTTGTGAGACTTTAAAAAAAGAAGAAGAATAGTCCACATTATTATCTATGCTTACAATTAAAATAATTTATACTATTTTTGCTTAAGTTAATAAAATTAGTTGATATTATGTTTTCCTTTTCAACTTATAAGATTATTAATCATCATCTTATAATTTCCTTTTTTTTAAATTCTTTATTGTTAAGCACGGGATATGTGAATCAGTATATCATATATCTTATAAAACTTTCCCTTTATCAAATTCCACTTAACCAAACATTCAAGAGATGCAATAAAACTCAAACAATAAACATCACACAAGATAGAGAGAGACACCAGATATAACGTGGAAACCCAATGTGGGAAAAACTACAGAGAACAATCTCAAGTATTTTCATGAGAACAAACCCACAGGAGCACCATACCCCTTTGCTGAGTACCAACCCAACTAAAATTCATGAGCACCAACCCACAGGAGCTTCAAACCCCTTTGATGAGCGCCAACCTAGCAACTATTCATGAGCACCAACCCACAAGAGCACGAACCCCTTTACTGAGCACCAACCCAGCAACAATATGTGAGCACCAACCCATAAGAGCACCAACCCCTTTGTGTATACCACACACCTATCTCTCAATGTTGCTATCTCAACAAATGATAGATCAATACAACATCTCTTTCCTCTCTCTCACCTTTACTCTTCTAAGCTAGATATAACAAATACAAATCATATTCATATCTCACAATTGCTCTTCTAAGCTAGAGATTACAATATCAAATCAACCTCTCACTCACATATTACAAATGACTTCTCAAGCCTTTATTTATAGCTTTCCAAATGACCTTTGGCCTTCCCCCTTTGTGACCCTTCAATCCTCATGGAAAATGGCACCAAACTTGGATGACCCTTCATATCCAAGCCTTTGAAAAGTCATGCGGTGACCCTTCATGATCAAAAATGTCCTTCCCACTTTTGTCCTTATCTTTGGTGACTTTTCATATTCCTCAAAGTGTCCCTTCATGAGAAATTGTACCCTTACTCTTTTGTCTTCACTTGGTGACTCTTGGTATTCTCCAAGATGACTCTTCATGGGAAAATGCATTCCATCCTTCTTTTGTCTTTACCCCATGGCTCTTCAATTTCTCCATGGGCCCTTATTTTGTCTCATATGCAACCAAAAATATATTTATTAATATTAAATAAATATTAACTCATATTAGCCAAGATATATTTATTACAAACAACATTAAATGCAATGGGGCCTTTATCACCAATAATGCTAGACCTTTGACATCAATGAAAATATTTCCAACAATCTCTCCCTTTGTCATTAATGGCAACCTCAATCCTGAAACTGCCACATCCTATCACCTGCACATACCATCATCTGAAAACATACAATAACTCCCCCTTACTGTAGCAACCTATACCTATTCCCTGTACCTATTTTTTACACTTGTACATGTACTTGTTATTCTCCCCCTTTGACATCAGTGGCAAAGGGCCTACCTGGAGCTAACACTTAGCTACCCCTCACTTGATGCTAAACATCAATGGCAGGGAGTAATAGAAATTACTCCCAACTCCTCTCACCGATCTTTGAATGTATCCTTTGATCGTGCCTTTGAGAAGATATCTGATAAAACATATACATTATTCCCTATCCTTTGAGCATCTGTAATCAACTCATTTGAATCTTTTCTTCTAATCTCACAACTTTTAGCATGAAACCTTAATGTGTATCCTTGATCACATATTTGACTAACACTTAACAGATTATGCTTAAGACCTTTTACATACAAAATATTTTTAGTCTTACTTCTACCATAATCCAAACTCAAAGTACCTTTTCCTGCTATCCTAGCAGTGGTTTTATCTCTAAATCTCATTGTACCACCATTGATCTTCTTTAGACATATGAATTTACTTTCATCTCCTATCATATGCCTTAAATATATGCTATCAATTAACCATGGATGATCTTTACCTCTTACATGTAGTGCTGTCTGAACCTTCATTGAATCTTCAGATTGTTTCTTCTACCATGAACATGTCTGAACCTTCTTCCTAATGAATGGATCTTTGACACTCTGATTCTTCTTCTTGATGAATGGAGCTTTAAAACTCTGATCCTTCTTGATTGACTCGAACACACTTCTACAATACCAAGCTATGTGTTCGAAGTTGTTGCACTTGTAGCATATTATGGTCTCTTCATCAAAGCTTGATAGAGGAGTAAAAGAGTTGTGGCTTCTACTTGACTCTACTTAACTTTCCTTCTCCTTATTTTTGAAATTGTTAGCTCTTTTTTTACATTCTAATTTCTTATGACCATATCCATTACAATAAAAACAATAGCCATATAAATAAGACATGTCTATATATCTCTGACCTGATTGCCTTTTGTAGTTTTGTTCTCTCCAGCCTTCTCTATTTGGAATGTCCTCTATATTTTTCTCTTCTCCCCTTTTTGTTTCCTCTTTTGTAAGAGCTTCAGCATAGCTCTTTTTCTTTTCAAATCTGATCCTTGTCTTATCTGAATATGCTTTTTGACTTTCCAATATCTTATTTAGCATGTTAGTGCTATCCTCAAATTTTGAATCACTAACTACTTTATCATTGACTGCTTTCTGAATATCTTCTTTTAAAGAGGCAATTTCAATAACATACCTTTGACATTCTTTTCTTGCTATTTCCAACTGTGCTTTGAGATCTTCTTTATTCTTCTTGGCTTCTTCAAAGTGTGCTTGCAGATCTTCAATCATTTCCTTTGACTCCTATTCATTTTTCTCAATATGGCACTTTAATCTTTGATTCTTCTTCTCAATAGCTTTTAACTCTTCTAGGGCACAATTGAGTTCTCCTTCCATATCTACTTCAACTTCCTCCTCTTCTTCTTCTTGATTATCATGTATGGCCATGAATAGAATCTCTTCTTCTTCTGAATCGCTGACTCCACTATCTTCAACTGAGCTAGGATCCTTAGAATACAGGCTCTTCTTCTCGAATCTCTTCTTAGATTTGCCTTTGAAATTCTTCTTGTATGTAGGCTTTTCTTCTTCATCATATTTAACTTTATCTAGGCATCTAGCTAAAAAATGTCCAATCTTTCCACTCTTAAAACATTTAAAAGGTAATTTTCCTTGATATTTACCTGTTCTTCTTTTTGACTTGCAAATGAAAAGTGCTCCATTGTCATCTTCATCATCGCTGGAACTATCACTTGATTATTGAATCTTAGTTTTCTCTTTCTTTGATGTCTTGAAAGTTGCTTCTCTCTTTGAGGCTTTATCTATTTCTATCCGCATCTCATATGCCATGAGAATACCATGAAGCTCATCCATCTTTAGCTTGGCTAAATTCTTCATCTCCTCAATTGCTGAAACCTTTACATCATATCTCATTCATAGAGATCTCAAAACTTTTTGCACCACTATTGACTCATCCAACATTTCTCCAAGACCTTGAATCTGATTTATGACTTGATCAACTCACAAAAGATAACTTGTTATATCTTCTTCTTCCATCTTCAAACTTTCAAACTGCCTTCTAAAAGTTTGCAACTTAACTTGTTGAACCTTTCCATCACTTTTGTAAATATTCTCAAGTTTTACCCAAGTTTCATGAGCAGATTTACATTGCATAACTTTAACAAATTTAGATTCACATAAACCACATAAAATAGCATTTAAAGCTTTATCATTACATTCACTTGCCTTCTTTTTTGCTGGAGTAATTGTAGATGTCTATGGCTCTTCATATTCCTCCACCATTAATTTCCATTTGTCAAATCCAAGGGCCATCAAATAAACCTTCATTCTCATGCTCCAAAAATCATAATTCATTCCATCAAACAAAGGTGCCTTATTTGTAGAAAATCCTTCCTGTGACCCAAACAATGTGCTTTCTCAATCTACCTTCAAGCTGTAAAACTTTTCAAAAAGGAACCTGCTTTGATACCAATTGTTAAGCACAGGATATACTGAGAAGGGGGGTGAATCAGTATATCATATATCTTATAAAACTTTCCCTTTATCAAATTCCACTTAATCAAACATTCAAGATATGCAATAAAACTCAAACAATAAACATCACACAAAATAAAGAGAGACACTAGATATAACGTGGAAACCCAATGTGAGAAAAACTATGGAGAACAATCTCAAGTATATTTGTGAGAACAAACCCACAGGAGAACCATACCCCTTTGTCGAGTACCAACCTAGCTACAATTCATGAGCACCAACCCACAGGAGCTTCAAACCCCTTTGCCAAGCACCAACCCAGTAACTATTCATGAGCACCAACCCATAGGAGTACCAACCCTTTTGCCGAGCACCAACCCAAAAATAATTTATGAGCACCAACCCACAGGATCACCAACCCCTTTGTGTATACCACACACCTTTCTCTCAATGTTGTTATCTCAACAAATGATAGATCAATACAACATCTCTTTCCTCTCTCTCACCTTTTCTCTTCTAAGCTAGATATAACAAATACAAATCATATTCATCTCTCACAATTGCTCTTCTAAGCTAGATATTAAAATATCAAATCAACCTCTCACTCACATATTACAAATGGCTTCTCAAGCCTTTATTTATAGCTTTCCAAATGACCTTTGGCCTTCCCCCTTTGTGACCCTTCAATCCTCATGGAAAATGGCACCAATCTTGGATGATCCTTCATATCCAAGCCTTTGAAAAGTCATGTGGTGACCCTTCATGATCAAAAATTTCCTTCCCACTTTTGTCCTTATCTTTGGTGACTTTTCGTACTCCTCAAAGTGTCCCTTCATGAGAAATTGTGCCCTTACTCTTTTGTCTTCACTTGGTGACTCTTGGTATTCCCCAAGATGACTCTTCATGGGAAAATGCATCCCATCCTTCTTTTGTCTTTACCCCATGGCTCTTCAACTACTCCATGGGCCCTTATTTTGTCTCATATGCAACCAAAAATATATTCATTAATATTAAATAAATATTAACTCATATTAGCCAAGATATATTTATTACAAACAACATTAAATGCAATGGGGCCTTTATCACCAATAATTCTAGACCTTTGACATCAATGACAATATTTCCAACATTTATCATTTTCCTACTCCCATTTCTTCCTTGATATCTCTTTTGTATTTTGGCTAACTCCTTTCTTTAGCTTTCTTGCCCCTCCTTAACACCTCCTTTGGCTAAATGTTTTTTTTTTTTTGACTATTCACTTTTTGAGGATTGGTTAAGCTTTTGAAGCAAAATGACTCAATTGTTTCCCAAATTTAAACTCATGTCTACTAATTACCATTTATGAAAATTGCATATGCAATACATATTCACTTTCAAACACTTGGTGTGTGTAGTAGATGGTACGAACCCCAAACTTGACACAAAGACTACCTCTACTTAAGTTAAAAAGAAATGGAAAGAAAAAAATGGCAAGGCCTTAGGATTGATTAGCATGGTCATGACCCATTAATTTCATGTACATATTGATGGTTGTCTTCTTTCATCCACTTCATGATCTAAGCTTAAATATATTTACGATGCTGTGAGTATGTTTCACAAAATTCAAATTCAAGATCAATTATCTAATTTAAACTATAATGATCAAAACTATGGATGATTTCTTGATTAGATTTCATTCTTTGAACTATTAGTTAGTTATTTTAGGCCTTAAAATTTTATATTTGAATTTTATTTTTATTATCATGAAAAAGTGTTTGCCTCAACCTTTTCAACAATTTATTACAAATGTTCATTCACAACTAATTTTTATTACTTTATTTGCTTTATTGACATTTGAATTAAATTTTACTTTATTGTGTTAAGAAGAATAAAATTTGATTTAATTTATTATTCTTAAGACCAATGAATATGCTTTTTTTTCTAAACATCAACATAAGAATTCAAAGAACATGCTAAGTCCAATAATACACATGATAAGAAAGATAAAAAATCTAACTCCAAACGTAACAAAAAGTTAGAGTGTAATTATTATGACAAAAATACTCATGATGAATATCACTTATTTAATAAAAAATGTGATATCAAAAATGGAAATATTAAGGTCAAAGACAATGCTATCACTAGTAACACTAAGACTCAAGCTAAACAAAAGTTTAATACTAGAGCTTCTTTTACTTGTGTTTTGTGTTCTTTTTATATTGAATACATTATTGATTCTAGTGTTACTCAAAATATGACATATATTGATAATTTATTTACTTATTTAGAACAAAATATTTCAAACAATCATCGAACTCTTATAAAACATACTTCTTAAATGTTGAAGCCATAAGAACTGTTAAAATTCCTAATAGTGAATTGTATAATTTCTTGCTTGTTCCTGATTTGAAATTGAACTTGATTTTTGTTCTTCAATAATGAAAAAATGAATATAAACTATAATTTTATAATGGAACTTGTTATGTTAAATTTACTAAGTCATATTTTCAAGTAGTTGCTACTACTTGTTTAGACAATGATAATTTGTTCAAGTTTACTAGATTCTTTTTTCCCTTCTCATGTTTTGCTTGATTTTAATGATGCTAAATTGTGGCATAAAATACTAGAAAAATAATTTAAAAATTATTTCACTTATGAATAAACTTAATAAAATGCAATTTTTGCCCAAAATTCTTCCTACTACTTCTACTTGTAGTGGTTATATGGCTAGTAAAATTCATAAGAAAAATTTTCCTAAAAATCATAGTTGGTGTGCTAATAAAAAGATTCATTTAATTCATATTGACCTCTTAGGACCTATGAAAAATACTTATATTAATGATAAAAGGTATGCCTTAAATTTTGTTGATGATTACACTAGGCAAATTTTTATTTATATATTAAAAACTAAAGGTCAAGTTTTAGATACATTTATTGAGTTTCATGCCTTTTTTGAAAAATAATATCATTGTTTTTTATGCATATTATGCACTGATAATGGTACTAAACATGTTTAAAATGATTTTATTTCATATTGTAAGCAACATGGTATACAGTATGAGAAAATTATTTCCTACACACTTGAGCAAAATGGTGTTGGTGAATGTAAACATAGGACTATCATTGAAATGGCTTGGTGTATGTTGCATGCTAAAAATATGCATTAAAAATTTTGGGTTGAAACTAAGTATTGTGTTATTTATCTCATCAATATGAATCCCACTAATTTTTTTTTAAATATTACCCCTGAAGAATCTTGGAGTAGTAGTAAATCTGATTTTTAAGTATTTACATGTTTTTTATTGTGATACATTTATTCATATTCCAATATAAAAACATAAGAAATTAGATTCTAAATCAAATAATTTTATATTTGTTGGTTATGATGAATCATCTAAATCTTATAGAGTGTATGATCCTCAAACTAAAAAAATAAGATTAAAAGAGATGTTAACATTGTTAAAAATGGTGTACTTGATTGTGCCTCAAATTTGGATTCTCTTGATATAGTTTCTACTTATTTTATTTTTTAATCAATTAATGATCATAATGACTTGGTGCATAATGATGTTGTTACTCAAGTTCCTTATCCTTATTCTAGTCTTGCTCCATGAAAATATATGCCTAAGTGGGCCAAGTCTACTATAGAATATTCTAGAATTACTCTAGATCTTAATGATACTCATAGAACTAGGCAACAATTTTGTAATCATGCTTTGATGTCTAAACTTATAAACAATAATTATCTTCAAATAAAAAAAGCTCGATGTTACCCTTATTGAGAAAAAAACAATGTATGATGAATATAACTCTTTGATTTCTAATAACATTTGGGACTTAGTCCCTCTCCCTAAAGTGCATCATTTGGTAAGTTGTAAATGGTTGTTTAAAACTAAGTTCAATTCTAATAATCAAATTAAAAAATATAAAGCTAGACTAATTGCTAGAAATTTTTCTCAAATTGAAATAATTGACTGTAATGAAACTTTTGCACTTGTAGTTAATATGCCCATAATTAAAGTTGTTTTAGATATAACTACTCACATGCATTTGCCTATTTATCAAATGGATGTTAAGAGTGATTATTTAAATGGTGACTTGCATGAAGAAATTTACATGTCTCAACCCCCTGGTTTTATTTAAAAAGGAAATGAAAATCTCGTTTGCAAGTTAAACAAAGTTATTTATTGTTTGAAACAATCTCATAGATAATGGTACTCTAAAATTTATATATTTTTTATCACTCAAGGCTTTACTCATAGTTCTAATGATCCAAATCTTGTTGTCAAAAACACTCCAAATGGAATAGTTATCATTATTTGTTATGTTAATGATTTAATCATATTTGGTAGTAATAGTTCAATGTTTCCTTTCACTAAAAATGATTTGAAGAATACCTTTGAAATGACCAATTTGGGTCTCTTACATTACATTTTAGGCATTTAAGTTTGGCAAGAACAAGATAGCATTTTTATTTCTCAATTTAAATATGCATATGACTTGTTATCTAGGTTTAATATGTTAGATTAGAAACCTATTGATATTCCTTGTAAACTTAGTGTTAAATTACTTAATGACATCGAAATTAAAATTGTTGATCCAACTCTATATAGACAATTAGTTAGCAGTTTAAATTATCTTACTCATACTTGTCCTGACATTGCTTTTAATGTTGGATTGGTTTCTAGTTTTGTGTCTAAACCTAAAGCTACTCATTTCAAAGCTGCTAAAATAATTATTCGATATATTAAAGGTACTCTAAATTTTGGCATTGAGTATACCTTCAATATAATAAATTATTTGGCAAATTATTGAAATTTTGATTATGCTAGTGATCTTAATGATTGTAGATCCATAAGTGGTTATTGTTTTTATTTGGGTTCCAACACAGTTTCATGAAATAGTAAAAATCATACTACTATATCTTTATCTTCCATAGAAGCTGAGTATAAAGCTTGTAATCATGTTGTAAAGGAAGCTATTTGGATTAGAAGACTTCTTGAAAATTTAGGCCACCCTCAATATTTGGCTACTCTAATTTTTGGTGATAATCAAAGTCCAATTGCTTTAGCAAAAAATCTGATTTTCGATGTATGGTCCAAGAAAATTAATATTCAACATCACTTTTAGCACAAACTTCTTGAAGATAATCAAATTCTTCTCTCTTTCTATTGCATTGAAGAACAAATGGTTGATATCTTCACTAAGTTATTATGTAAAGAAAATTTTGTATTCTTTTTTAAAAATTTAGGATTGAAGGAAGTTATCACTAAGGGGAAGAGTTAGTGATGTTTCCTCCCTTCTTGTTTGTTTTTAAACCCCTAAATAATGTTTAAGGGGGAGTGTTAATATTACTCTTTATTTAGGATAATTTATTTTATCCTAAGTTACCTTTTTGTATGCAATGAATTTTTATTTATTTGAATTATTAATTCACATAAATTCAAATTTGGTTACTCATCTTTATGTGCTCCTTTAGGATTTGAGATTTACTTGTATGGGTAAATCCTTGCCCCACATGATGTTGACCATTTTTTACCCCTAGGTCAAAATGTCAACTCCTATAGAAAAAAACTTTATTTTCATGTTTCCATATCTTGTTCATAATCCTTTCCATGCTTTTTTGAGGTCTTATTAGCATATGTTAAGGTTGATTTGACAAGTTTAAGGTAATATTTTATGTTGGTATTATTCTAGTCTATATTCACCATGGTGTGAAAAGGTGAATCTAGATGGTGTCATAGGGTCCTTAATTGTCTCTAAAAATAATATTACTTTTTAATCACCTTGCATAAACATTTCACAAATGTTTGTAAAGATTAAGGTTATTTACAAAGTTTAAGGTAATAAAAACTAAGGAGAAAGGTGAATATAAATGAATCCAACATGTGTCAAATCCATCCAAGGTGAAATACCCATACAACCACCTTGTCTAAGATTTTAAATGAGGTTTATAATGTCCATATGATAGTTACAAGTCAAAAAGTTATTAGATTCTTGCATTTCAACTCTTAAGAGGAGCTTATCACCCACTTGTACGGCCTTAGATATCCATTTACAAGTAAAAATTCCTTCAAATTGTCTCTTCACATTATATAGGTCATATCCAAGTTTAGGAATCCTACACATGTCTTAGAAAGGCAAAATATACATTCTCTCCCCTATCGATCTCCGTACAAGCTCACAAGGGTTATTTTCATGTGAATGGTATAGGTTGTACAAATAGATTTAGATCCCAAGATCTTGACAAGATATATATATCTTATTTACCTCTCATTTATTTTAATTGGTTTTTTTTAATCTCTTTATCTTTATGAACAATCACTAAGGATCTAGGGTGCTTAAAATAGGTGTAAAACCCCAATGGTTGAGTTTTGGGAAATTTTTATTGCATGAATAAACTTGTTTAAGAATGAGGAACATTTTTGAAGGTCTGGAAGGGTTTTAAAAACCATCTCATACCTTTCTCCATCATTTTCACATATGTGGCCATCTCATCCATGGAACTATGTAGGCAGCTTCCACTTGCCTAGTGCATATGGAGATAGCTCGACCAACCCCTTCCTTTTCTTCTATTCCCCCATTTTGTTCTTTTGTTAAGTTGTTGCTTATTTTCTAGGGGAAATTTTCATAGGGTTTATATTGTATTGTTTGTTTTTTTATTTCTACTTGTTTTATTTGTTTGTCTACCTATTTGTTTGCTTTCAGTAATGTTGCCTTGATTTAGTTTATGTGTGTTCTTTGGGTGATTCCTTGCCCACGCTTACACTTGAAATCATAAATATGTTATATCATCCTATTAATCATTTGGGAGAAACACATCATCTCTTGAAGGATGAAATAAGCTCCTATTAGCCTCAATCTTCTAAGGAATATGAAACTACTCCTCTTGAAACCATCTCATACCTTTCTCCATCATTTTCACATATGTGGCCATCTAAGGAAGCAAAATGTCCATGTATGTTAAAGAGCAGGCCTAAATGAACTTGCGTGTAGTTATCTTGAAGTTTCATGGGGTTTTCATATGTGTAAGGCTTGAATTAATGAATTAATATTGTATTAAATTATTTAAAAGTATTAATAATCCCTAAAAAACCTTTACATTGAGGGTTTACACTAAATAAAAACACATGTATACATAGGTTTGATGCACTCTCCTAGACAAAAAAGACCAATTATGCAAGTTGATGGAAAATGTAGAGTTAATAAACACCTATATGAGATATTTAAATGGAAATATAAATATAATTATCACTATAAAAATATCAAGCTATTCCTAATAAAGGCTCAAACATGGAGACTAATAGTATGAGGCCCAAATATTGACCTACAGGCTTATAAGCAGTCACCAAGATGAGGGTTTATGTTCAAGGAGAATGTGAATGTATGGAAAGTAATTTCATGAGAAATAAAAAGTCATAAAAAACATCCAAAATTACTATAACAAGCTGTAAACCTTCTCATTATCAACTTACCAAGGCAAACTTACTACATATCTAGACCATGGACGAAGTATAGCCCTACCAACATAAAGGTGAAGTAAAAGGGTGATAAACATGCATTTATTGCTTGGTTTGAGTATGCAACCTCATTAAAAAGAGTATGAAACACTAGAGGTTTTTTTTCAATGTGAAATTGTCTAAGATGCATGTCTAAGGAGACTAAAATGAAGAAAAAGTAGAGCTACAAGTTTGGAGACCTGTAAGTCCCTTTTTTACTTGAAATAAGATGAGTCTTGCTTAAAGAGATGAGATTCAAGTGAAATTTTGGAGGTGCTTACAATCAATAGAGGAAAACTATGCCATTAGAAACCTATTCTTGACTCTCTAATCAGACCTTAAGATAAACCTCTACCTACAGTCAAGCCTGTATTAGGCAAGTAGGATTAAAAGAGTATATGGTGAAAAAAATGAGGTGTGGGAGTTGCATAAGGACTTATATGTAATAGGTAAGAGTTACATATTGATTTTTTTTCATTGGAGAAAAATATACAAGTGTTATAAATCTAAAACCATGCAAACATAAAACTCTCATGAACTCAATCAAGTGGTCTAATAAAGACTATAGAAGCCTGTATATGAGGACTATGGAAGGTGTTATATTTTAAAGATATATTGAATAATAAATTACCCAATAATTAGGTTAATATCTTAATAGAACATGTTATGAGGTTTTAAAGCCCTTTAATAGAGAATAAATGAGCAAATACAATCAGTTAGGTTTATTATCATTAGTTGGCTTGATAATCGTATTATGAACCAATGATGGTTATGGAAAGTATAGAGGAGAGGTGGAAAATATGAACACTTAAAAACATTGTTAATTTTTTCATATACCTCCTTGAGGTATCCAAATTCAAACCAAGCACTTTGGATCTCTTTTCACTCTTTTGCTCACTTCTAGACCTCATAAAATTCATACTCAACCACCTGAGAGGCAATAAATTTGTCTTAGATATTTCTTGAAAATATTCATGGTTGAAAAATAATTTTTGAGGTGTTGTAAAGGTATCTCCACTTCCATATTATGGATTTGGTTTAAGGAAAGAGGATCTATCCTTTATGAATAATCTTTAAGAACCTAGCACACCTTAAACCCTCAAAAAACTCTCATAGTGACCTAATGGGAGGAATAGATACACAAATATTTTAAAATGATATTTTTCAAACTATAATGAATTTTTTGACCTTCAAAAGTCTCATGATCACTTGAACATGGTACTAGTTAGCACATGCAAGGTACAGGTTATACAAAATTGGCCTAAAAACATGGTTGTTGGCTTGTTTGTGAAGATGCAGGGTATGAATTAGCCTCCAAATCAAGAATAGAGGAATGATAATATACACTAATTTTTAGGTCTTTTAATGTAGTATATTATCTTTTAAAGTCATCAAAAGGGGTCAAAAGGTGAAAAATATATTATTTTCTAGCCAAGAAGCCTATATGCGAACCTATAGAGTACATCAAGAGACCTATATTAAATTAATTGAGTTGTATTAAGGTTTTTTAGGCCTCAATAAATCATTTTAAAGTAATATAACCTAAGAAATTATTACCAGAACACTTCAACTACCTCTCATGCATGAAACAAGTGCCTACCTCTCATGCATGAAACAAGTGCCTAACTAGGGTTTTAGCCATTTCATGGTTCATATATTAGTACCAGGTCTCAAGTCCTAAAATTAGACATAGAGAATGGAAATATTATGGGTAAATTTAATCAAACACTTTCATTTAGTTTCACATGTTTGGGAGGCCATTTGAGCCAAAACTTAGTTTCTAGGCCTAGAGGCCTAATTGAGGCCTAATTAGAAAGAGAAAACAAGCCAATAAGCATACTTCCACTCAAAGTTAGGACATGAAATTTGGCATGGAGATGTAAGGGAATACTAGGTACTCAAATCCATGTTTAATTTTGAATATCATCCTTAAAATATACTACATAATGAGTTTTGTGTGTTTTTAGGACTATAAGGAATTGAGGCCAAATGAGAGCTTTAGGTGTAAAATGAGATTGTGGTGAGTGTTTGATGCATAAAAATGATTTTTTTAAAGTATTTTATGATGTTAATATTCCTTTCAAGGGAATAAATATCATTGGTGAATATGAAATCAATATTTGACACTTTCAAGTAAGGAGAGGTGTTGAGAGAATAAGTTGGGCTTTAAAACACCTAAGAGGTGTAATCATCACTTCAATGCTAGTTTGAGGAGATTATAAAATAATGAAAGGTGTCAATAATAATGGTATAAGGTGAATAAATATGAATTGATGATGAATATTTCTACTTATTTATTTCTAATCCAAGAGAAAGGTAGTCTTAAATAAGAAGACAAGGTGTCAAGCAAGTTTGAAACTCCTATGCCACTTGGAAGAGGAAAGAATATTAAGGAAAGAAACACATGTATTTTGGGACCTAATGCAACTATTATTCATCCTAATTTATTGATTATAACTCTTATTAACACTTTTCATAGCTTAATTCTATGCATTTCTCTCTCTTTTAGTCTCTTTTCTATATTTAAGTAACCTTGTTTGGCTTGTTTTATATCTTCCACCTAGGTACATTGGAACCATGCCCATTCTTATGCCTTTGATCAATAATAAAATACTAGTTTTACCTTTTAATTTGATTGGTTTTGGTATTTGTGTGTGACTATTTGATGTTTTCAAGTGTTTTTCTTAGATTTCCTTGACATATTGTCCTTTTTAGCATTCATATTCAGTTTGAAAGCTTATTTGTAGGTCTTGTGAAGTGTCCATGTGAAGTGTGAAGGTTAAATGAGTTTTATACTCATTAGTGTCATTATATGACCTCTTTAGTATTCCTCATATCCCAATCATATTTCACAACCTTCATATGAAATGCTGATGTAAACAGGTAGATTAGGGGTAGTGTTTATTCAAGGTAGTCTAATGGTTGATGTGCACATGCAACTAGTTGGTAGTGGTCAAATTTTGTGGTGCAACACCTCCATTTAACTAGGTTTCTATCTATTTTCCTAATAAGTTGATATATTAGTGAATGATCCTATGTGATGCACCAATGGGAGCTATCCCTATAACCTAGAGATTAAATCCATCTATTAGGCCATCCACAGCCCAGAATTGTCTCCATGTTACCCCAAATTTAAAAGGATTAAATAGTCTTCCTTACGATGAAAATTTGGGCTATAATAATTTTTTAATGACTAGTGGAACAAAGGTATAAATCGGTTGAAGTATTATTGGTGTTTTACTTTGACATATTAGCCTTTGGAGGCATTCTTCTTCAAACACCAATGGAAAATCCAAGTATTTCTCAGGTGGTATAGGTAATCCAAGTGCCTAAACATCATGATTGGTATGTAATATTACTCTCTTGATCAAGATTCAATGTTTATTCCTACATATCCTTCATATCAAGATGGTAATGTTCATGTTTTATCCCTAATCACTCCTTAAATAGTAGCATACCCACATTACCAAGACTTACAGCATTCATACTATTTTATTATTTTTGGGAAACTAGGGTCTGGTTCCTAAACAATAAAAGGTCTTGAGTAAAGGGGGAAATGTAATTAAATATAGTAAAATATATATTTATATGAAATTAATCAAATTTAATAATCTTCATGTTACCCTAAATTTGAAAGGATTGAATAATCTTCCTTGAGATGAAAATTTGGGCTATAGTAATTTTGGAATGCCTAGTGGGATAAAGGTACAAAGTGGTTGAAGTATTCTTGGTGTTTTACTTTGGCATATCAGCCTTTCAAGGCATTATTCTTCAAACACCAATGGAAAATCCAAGTATTTATTAGCTGGTATAGGTAGTCCAAGTGCCTAAACATCATGATTGGTATGTAATATTACTCTCTTGATCAAGATTCATTGTCCGTTCCTACATATCCTTAATATCAAGATGGTAATATTCATGTTTTCTCCCTAAGCACTCCTAAAATAGTAGCATACCCACATTACCAATACTTGCAATAGTCATATTATTTTATTATTTTTGGGAAACTAGGGTCTAGTTCCTAAATACTAAAAGGTCTTGAGTAAAGGGGGAAAATGTAATTAATATAGTAGAATATATATTTATATAAAATTAATCAAATTAATTGCATAGGGAAAGAAGTAAACTTATCTAGAAAAATAGGCTAAAATGATTCATTTAGGGGCTGAAAACTATTGTGCAAGACTGGGAAGATGTCAGGAACCTAGAATTGGCTTTCATTTGGTGAAAGGATAGGAGTGCTAAAATAGGGCACCCTGGGGTCTAATGTTATTATCCTTTTTTGCCATTATTTTCCAAATTGATTATGGAGACCTAATTTTTGAGGTTTTGTCCATTTCTATGTGTAATCCTATCTATGAAACTTTGGAGGTTAAATGTCAATAGAGCTCTTTGTAGAGTTGTTTCAATATTCAAAATGCTAGGTCTATCCACACACAAGAAACAAAAAATACTTCAAAATCAAAAGGGGGAAAACTAGGTTAGGGAAAGTATGATCGCATGATCTATGACCCCTACTATCCTGATCACTACCTACATTAACCCTCAAGCTAGGGTTGCAAATCAAATGAATTTATCCCTTAGGGAATGCACATAATCAACATGCATGATAGATTCAAGAATTAACTTTTGCCTAATCCCTTCCTTAATCAAGCATGCAAATCTATGTGTGATGTAGAATGTTGAGCTTTACTATTAACTAGTTTTTTATTATGTATTGTGCCAAAGTAGTAAGTACTAGATATAAAATGACTTGTGAAGTCCTTTATATAGGAGACTCTTTGTTTTGAATTTGGGAGATTTATTCACATTTGGTTGATATTAGAAAGATAAACAAAACTTAAAGATGAATCTAAGAAGGGTTTTAGACTCATTAAGTGAGGCAAACTAACTATTAGAACTCAAAATGTCATTGGATAGGAGAACTAGAAATGGACATCCTAGGGTCTAGTGTTATAGTTCAATCCTAACGCTCTTGTCTTATAGGTTCAAGACATAGGGGGTAGACTTAGCATAGGAAATTTGACCTAGTTGAGGTGGAATGACTATTTGAAAAGCTTAGGATGATTGGCAATAAGAAAAATGGTGACTCAAGCATGAAATAAGACTAGGAAAAATGAGACAAAAAGACATGGCTAATATGACCAAGGCTCATATTCTTTAGTTAGAGTCTCCTGTGAAAGGACTATGAAAAGACATGATATGTGTGGTTGCTTGACCAATTTAGGGTGTATATATTTTACCCCCTTTTATTTTAGTGATGTAATGAAATCAAGCACTAGAGTAAAAAAAAAGAAAAGAAAATGCATACTTGAACCTACCTACATGGAAATGAATGTGTTGTAAAAGGGTCCAATGCACTTTTTGGCCAGGGAAGTGGATGGAGAGCTAAATAGTGCTTGGAGAAAGAAAGGATCCTTGAAATGGATGCCCCTTGTATTGAATTTGAAAGTGGAATCTATTTAACATGTATGAGGAGGGTAATGTTTTCCCCTATGCTAAATCTAACTAAAAATGAGGAATGCTCAAAGGCCCAAAACTAATGTATGCCTCTATCCCACATAAAATCATGTAATCTAGAATGTGTGTATAAAATATGTATGCTATGAAGAGCAAAATATATCATGCCCCCTCTTTAAATATCTGAACTGGAACTAAGAAATGCTCAAAGACCTAAAACTAATGTTTTTCCTCTATCTTGCATAAACTTATGTAGTTTGGGTATGGGTAATGTAATGGACCAACCACTGCAGATGGTCATGCAATCTAATCTAGTGATAACCTAGGTATTGTTGGGTGTAATATGAAGATCTATTCAATAATTAAGAATATAATGTCATGTCTTACCATTCCATCTTTATAATCTTGGATGATGAATAACATGAACATATATGCCACACCCCCAAGTTTGGTATGTGAGTGATGCATCCATATAATATGGAAATCTATATAACCACATGTGATATGACCTATTGTGCCATACCCTATGTGCAAAACTAGAGATCAAAACATTTTGCTTTGTACTATGCCTATAATTTGTTATTTGGTCCTGTAATTATGTCATGTTGTATGAAGTTATATGTATGAGACGTGTAATAATGTACATACCCCCAAATCTAGTATTTGAGTTTGAATTTGTATTGAAGTCACTATGAATCCATATAATTTGAATCATTGTATCTAAATAGTATGTGTATCTATAAACTAAAATCACTATGGATCCATATGATCTAAACCATTGTATCTGAATAGTTTGTGTAGTAAACTGAAGGTGTATCCCTTTGAATGTCTTGAGTGAAGCTAAGTGACCCATATAATTTGAATCACTATAGATCTCAACTAATTTGAGATAAATCTAATAATCTAACTTCTATATGTGTATAAACCATGGTGTATCCACCTATGAGTGTGGATAGGTATGTTAAGTAAGTGTAGGAATATGAAATATTGGAATGATGCCCTCCTTTTGGGGATAGGGATGAAATATGTGATAAAGGAGTTTGATCCAGAAGTGATAACTAGTGGCATAATAATAGAAACAAGTTTTGTATATTTTGAATTTATTGAGAAGTTTTTTGATTCATTAGATTGAATTATTGAAAGTGGAACAAGTTTTGATTAGTGAGGACCAATGTGTGTGTCGAAGTATAAAAGGAATATAAAGATGCTTATTCTATATTAGGTAGATGATTCAGTAAGATAGAAAAGTTTGAGTGATGTTGAAGGTATCATTGTCATGATTATGTGGAAGAAAATGGTTTAAAAAATGGAGTTATGGGGTTCAAGTTATGGGCAAAATGGTATTTTACTTTGATTGAGAAGGTTGGGTAATATAGGAAATTGGATTGATTCTTTATTCATTTTTGTATTGACTAGTTTTAGATTTTGTGCTCTAGAGTGAGAGATATGCTGATGAGATGAGTACATATAGTGACCTAGTTTAAGTAATTGTTAACCTAGGTTGAGGTTGGTGGTGATGTTACCTTGGTAAGCAGCTAAAATACTTGATTTTTGTCTACTTTGAAGCATGTTTTGGTGATTTTGAGCCATATAAAATGTCCTAGGAAAATTTTCACTAGTTATAGCACTCCTATCTAAGAGTTAGTGCTCCTATCCAGGGTTCAACATTATTATTCGAGTTGCAGTGCTCATGTCCAATGTTGATGTCCTATACCTAGTGTTATTATCCATTGGGCTTAATTTTATAAGATTCTAATTTTTACATGTTGTTGTGTTATTTGGCTATTTACTTGGTATGGTTGACTGATATACATGTTTTTTTTGGTGTTTTTAGGGCGAGGTGCAGATGAGAGAGTTTTGCAAGGGCTAGGAGATGGAGGAATTGAGGCTACTATCATTGTCTATTAATGAGAGAGTTATCATGGATAAGGTAGAGTTGGATCATGTGTGTGACCTAGGCATAGTGTAGTGGGATAGATATATAATTACTACCTTATGCGAGAGGTGAAATGTAAATATTTTTACTTTATGACTTCCTATAGGGGAGATTATTGTGACTCTCAAGGATGTGTATCACATTTTGTATTTATCGATTAGTGGATGGTGTGTGACATTATAGGATGACATGGGTATTGATACAATTGATCATGTGTCCTTGTATTTTACTAGTGTGTCCTCAGGTATACATCAAAGAGGTAGTGATAGTGATGTTCTATTATTAGTTATAGCATAGTCTAGTGTTCTATGCCTATGAAAGTGGTTAACCATGGTGTTGGCCTCATTTGTCATTATGGATGGGAGTGGAGTGTTGATTGCATATATGATGCATAGGATTGTGGAGGTATATGGAGATGTGTTCTTGTGGGGTAAGACTATGCTTGCCTACATATATAAGGATATTTATAGGTTTACAAAATATGCATTTAGTGGTGGTGTGAGAGCAACTACCTTATTGCATTATTGGGCTCATGAGCACATAACAATTATGCAACCGAATGGATTACCTAGGCTAGAGTGGGCACCTTTTCAACCATTTAGGGAGTGATGTATGAGTACATTGGCTATCCAATCTCTTGGGATGAATCATTATAGATGAGTTTTAGACCGATTGGTAGTTCATGATATTATATGGAAGCCTTATAGAGAATTTATTAGGTGGGCTAAGGATAGAGTGTAGTTATAGTATATGAGGGTTAGTTGTTAGATACATGACCATTAGGTTGGAGTGTACAAGCACTTTCAATATAAGTGCATAACTAGATAGTTTTGGGTTCCACAAGATGTGTGCCCCTAGTAGCATGGGTGTGGGTGAGGAGTTCACATGCACTAATGAGGTCAGGAGCTCATGTGAGGCCCACTAAGGATAAGCTAACACCATTACCTTTAGATGCACAAGATGTAGCTATAGATATTCTTGATGTATATGACATTTGATGTATAAAGGCATATACCACATGGTGGACTAAGAATCAATGGGATCCATTTTACTTGTTGATGGAGGGGATGCTTTTGAGTATGAGGATCCTACACTGATCTAGATTACTGGAGTTAAATAATGATTATATTTTAATTATGTATGAATTTATGATTTAGTTTGATTTGAAAGTGTATATATAATTTAGTGTTGTACTTTGTATGTAGGTGGAGTGGGAGGTGCTCAAGATGAATCACACACTGGGGTAAGAAGTAGAGATGATGAATACTAGGAGACCATCATTGAGTTGACACTCTAAGAGCTCACATGATATATATCTAATGACATGGTAAAGGAGGGTTTGATAGAGAGAGTGATAGTTATAGCTGGTGTTCATGCTCAGTTATTTGATAGGTATGCTATAGTGATAACTACATATGTTAGGGTAGTAGGAGAGAGAGATGAGTTATGGGCTAAGTAAGATAGGCATAGGATGCCCCCACCTGATTTTGGATTGATGAGTATGAGGATTATGGATGATTATATGAATATTTAGAGGTGATATACAGACTTGCATGAGGAGCATGGTTAGCTATTAGATCAAGAGAGTCATCACAAGAGGCATGTGATAGCTTGAAGAGGTATGGGGTCATCAAGTGTTAGATTGGATTATGGGACTAGTACTGGAGGAGAGAATGAGACTAAGAGTGAGGGCTTAATGCCCATTTATGATTGATTGTATTTGATGGTATGTATATGTTCTAAAAACTTATATATATAAGTTTTTAGAACATATACATACCATCAAATACAATCAATCATAAATGGGCATTAAGCCCTCACTATATATATATATATATGTGTGTGTGTGTGTGTGTGTGTGTGTGTGTGTGTGTGTGTGTGTGTGTGTGTGTGTGTGTGTGTGTGTGTGTGTATGTATATATATAGGAATATATTAGTATACTAATTTTTAAATGGTTGATTTGAAATAGTTGATTTGCTATTGATTTTGAGGTTGCATATGTTTTGGTAAAATGTTGTCTATGATGTGATTTGATTGTTCATGATACATTAAAGTGTGATGTTAGGTTTGATTTATAATCATATGTGAGTAAAAATTTTGTTGGTTTTGTAATTGGTAATTTTTTTTGATAAAGTGAATTGGTTTAAGATTGGAAAAATATGATCTTGGTGAGGTCCAAAGTTGGAAAATTCAATTTGGCTAGGGATGAATATTTAGAATGAGGAATGTTAGTTGTTAGTATAAGGGGATGCAAGAGAGTGTTTTATGCTCAACCCCCTAAGAGTGGCTCAAGAATACAAAAGATGGTCTTTTGGCTCCATCATTGCCTTGCTAAGTGAAGTTGTGAAATGATATTGATATGAATGTCTGTTATATCACTATTATAACCCTGATGGCCAACTAAAAAAGTTCCCATATTGCTCATACTATGTAGGAATATGCATTGTATCTAATATTGTCTACTATGCACTAATTGTAGCTATGTGTAGAGACTCTATACATATAACTAAAACTATGTGGAAGAAGGCTCATATATCCACAATCATAGTGGATTTTTACATGAAATAATACCCTGTGGCCTCTGTTGAGATGTATATGATTAAGTAATAGGTCAAGATGGAGCTGAAACCTATGATGGTGACTCATCTAATCTCAATCATAATTGATGGATACATGAAATAGGTCCTTAAAAACTTGACCATAGTAAATATCTCTCTAAATTAGTGTTCTATGATGTGGGTTCCTCTAATCTTAACCATATTTGGTTGCTACATGAGATATGACCCTAAAAACTATATTGTAGTGAATATCTCTCTAGAACGGTACTCTACTATAGTGCATGTGACTATGCTGGATATATATATATATATATATATGGAACTACGCTATGTACTCCTTAGACTATAGTGATATATGTAGGTTTTTCTCACTGGATCAATCTCCATACCTTCTAAGTATGTGGGATAGGAAATTTCTTATGAGGCTCTGTCCTAGAAATTGCATTACTCTCATGATGAGTAATCGATGAACCCTGTGAAGGAATGTCTTAGGATGACTTAATCATGGAGGAATAAGGTCTATAGTTCCATCATGGAGGAGATATTGATCCCCCCTATGTGAATTCTATAATTCCATTATCAACACATCTATCAATGCAATTTGTTGAGTCCATAATAATCATTATCTTTATGTCCATGAATATGATGATAGTTACAAAAGGGCCAATGTGGTTGTTTATGTAAGAGATGTGGATCTCGATGATGAGTAGAAGGAAATGTGATTAACCTCCTATCTAGTAGTGCTAATAATATGACATATGGGCTATCCCACTCTAAATAAAACTATAGTGGTTCCTTGCTATTGTTCCTTGTAGTGCATATTGTAGGTTATGCTCTAAAGACTGGCTCTTTGTTCTTAACTAGTTATTGTTTTGGTTGTGGTGTCTTATATTGTTTAGGACATGGTGGATGTTGAGTGGTGGGAGCTATAGATGGAGGTGATACTCTGAAATATAAAGTAATTTGATTAATTGAATCTGCCTCAATCAATCCTAATTTATTCTCCAAAGCTAGAACTATATAACATAAGTGCCTAATTTGATATAATAGATACTCAAGGAGAGGTTGGAAAATCCCCTTAATAAATATATGTTGAACCTCTAAATGTTTTGGTTAATAGATCAGTCTTAACATGTGAGTATGGAATCATAAGATATAATCACTAACTAGATCTAAAGTATTATGATGTAATGTGGAAAGTTTCTCATATGTAACACAAGGGTCTATGTTGTTACATAATATCTAAGAAATGCCTCCTCTAAGTCATCATATTTGTGGAAGGAGCCAATGGGGAGTAGATGAAAGAACCAATTTTGTGTTTCCCCGACTAAAGTCTACAGTAACAACTTTAGTAGAATTAAAGGACTTGCATGAGATGGCAAAGCCTTCTAAAAAGCTTGAAGGTGTATGAATAGATCTCTAGTTCCATAAAAGTGAGGAAATGATGGTATCTAAAAATGCTTGGGTAATGAAAATTTTAAAAATGTCTTCAAAATAGGTTTACCATGTAAGTCATTGGCATCCATCCAAGACTTATAAGCCTTGTTTTCCAAGGTAAGGAGATGTACTTGGTGTTGTAATTCACCAACTGCATGCATCAAATAAATAATTTCCTGGGATGGTATATTAGCATCTTGAATTGGTTCATTTTATCATTGAATTTGATCATTAATTTTAGTCATGGGAATGCAAAATTTATTAATTAAATCATAGAGAGGGTTTGTGCTCACTTGAACCTTTAGAGGAATGGTAACTTGGACCTTAGTAGAAGGATGTGGGCTACCATTTTCTTTAGGTGAAGAATGAGAAACATGTGCTACTATAGTAGGGGGTGGCTTGGGAGGTTCATTATTTATTTATTATTAAGTGAATCACATTTTAATTGAGTAAAGGATGTGATTTTATCATTAGAATGTGCATTATTTGAAATGGAATCATACATAGAAGTATAAACAACATTTGGTAGTGCATTATGTTTGAGAGGAGGAGTGAGAGAAGAGTTAGAAACATGACGTGCATTTTATTCTTAAATATGTACATAATAATTATCATTATTACATGCATTATCATAATAATAAAAAAATCATAGTCACTCTCATTTTTATATTCATTTGAATGTTCACTATCATAGTCATTATCACTTTCATTGTCACTAGGGAAAGGTGCAAGAGAATAATTGAATTATTTTCTAATATATAATAAATTATCATGTGAAATTGGAATATTATGTGCATCTATGTTATCCATGCATGGAGTGTATGCATTATTTCCATTTTCAATATGAGAAGTAAGAGTAAGATGGTTATCATTTAGACATTTTTTTGATAAAGTAGAATTGAGAGCATGAGATGGATCATTTGAACTATGCATTGGTAGTTTGATTTAATTATATTTATATTTTTATAATTTGAACATATAAGTAACGAGAGAGAGAGAGAGAGAGAGAGAGAGAGAGAGAGAGAGAGAGAGAGAGAGAGAGAGAGAGAGAGAGAGAGAGAGAGAGAGAGAGAGAGAGAGAGAGAGAGAGATTAGGTTCACTTGGAAGTGCATGACTAATTTGTTCATTTGATAAAAAATTTATAAGAGAATGAGGTGAAAAGTATCTTTCCCATTTATCAAAATTATTTTCTTTAGAAGAGGTAATAAAAGAGATAGGTTTGAGAGAAGAAGATGCATCTATTTTTGTATTATCAGTTTCACATATATTATCATATTCCTCATTACAAAAATAGTAATTATCTTCATTGTAAATAAAATCATTTTCCACATTTTTAGTTAATGTTCAATTTTGCAAATTTGTCCATTCATTATCATAATTATGAGAAAAAATTAGAAATTGATCTATAAGATGAGAGGGAAGAAGTGCCTTAGTGGCCATTTTATTTATTTCACCAAAGAGAATATGAAAAGGTAATATTAAGTAAATAAATGAAACAATAACTACCAACATAGAGATTTTGAAAATATTTTTCACACTATAAACAATTTTCAAAAAAATTAAAATTTTTATCTAAAAATTGTAAGCAAAGAAGGCTTGGGTTTGAGGACCTAGTTTGGAAATCTAGGATTTTGGGTTGGGGTTTTAGAATTTTTGAAATTGTGGAAATAATTTAAATTCTAAAATAGATTTTAATAAGATAAATGCACAAAAATTTATACAAAAATCAGATATTTGAAATTGAATTTTTGCACAAAATATGAAGGAAAAACCCTAAGTGTATACCAAGGGTTTTGAGATTTTGGGGTTTTTAGAATTGTGAAATTATGGAAATAATTTAAATTCTAAAATAAATTTTAATAAGATAAATGTACAAAAATCATAAATTTCAAATTGAATTTTTGCACAAAATATGAAGGAAAAACCCTAAGTGTACCTAGGGTTTTGAGATTTTGGGGTTTTTAAAAATTTTAAATTATGGAAATAATTTAAATTATAAAATAAATTTGAATAATTTAAATGCACAAATTTATATAAAAATCAAAAATTTGAAATTGAATTTCTACATAAAATATGAAGGAAAAACCCTAAGTGTACCTAGGGTTTTAAGATTTTGCAGTTTTTAGAATTTTAAAATTATGGCAATAATTTAAATTATAAAATAAATTTGAATAAAATAAATACACAAAAATTTATACAAAAAATAAAAAATTTGAAATTGAATCTTTACACAAAGTATGAAGGAAAAACCCTAAGTGTTCTTAAGGTGTTTAGATTTTGTTTGAAGTAAGTCAGGTTCACCAAATGTTTTATTATTTTTGGGAAACTAGGGTCTAGTTCCTAACAAATAAAAGGTATATATTAAAGAGTAAAAATTTAATCAAATATAGTTAAATATATATTTATATCAATTTAATTAAATTAATTACATAGGTAAAGAAGTAAACTTATCTAGAAAAATAGGCTAAAACGAGTGATTCAGGGGTTGAAAACTATTATGAAGGACTGGGAAGATGTCAAGAACTTGTAAAATTTTTTCATTTGGTGAAATAATAAGAGTGCCAAAACATGACACCCTAAGGTTTGACGTTTTTGTCCTTTTTTGCTTCTATTATTTAAACTATTCATGGAGATTTAAGTTTTCTACATTTTATCCACTATCTCTATGTGATCTTATCTATGAAAATTTAGAGGTTAAATGTCGACAGAGATCCTTGTAGAGATATTTAAATATTCAAAACCTTGGGTCTATCTAAACACATGAAACAAAAAATACATCAAAATAAAATAAGAGAAAAACTAGGTTAGGGGAAGTATGATCGCATGATCTAGAACCCCTGCTATCCTGATCATTGCCTACATTAACTCTCAATCTAGGGTCTCAGATCAAATATAGTTCTCCCTTAGGGAATGCATAATCAACACATACAATAGATGCAAGAATGAACTTTCACATAGGCCCTTCCTTGATCAATCATTAAAATCTATGTGTGATACAAAATGTTGAGCTATACTATTGATAAATTTTTAATTATGTACTGTGCCAAAGTAATGAGTTCTAAATATAAAATGCCTTTTGAATTCCTTTATATAGGAGACTCTTTATTTTGAATTTAGGAGCTGTATTCACATTTTTCCAAAATTATAAATACAAACAAAACTTAAGGACAAAGCTAAGAATTGTTTAAGACTCATTATGCAAGGTAAATTTATTGTTAGGACTCAAAATTCCATTGGATAAGAGTGATAAAAATGGACACCCTAGGGTCTAGCACTATATTCCAATCCTAGCGCTTCTATCCTATAGACTTGGGACCTAGGGCGAATGGAATTAGCATGGAAAATCTGACCTGGATGAGGTGGAATGATTTTTTGAAAATCTTGGAATGATTGAAAATAATCAAAAAGGTGATTCAAGAATGAAACAAGACCAAGATGATTAAAACAAAAAAACATGGCTAATGTGAACAAGGCTCATATTCTCCAGTCGGAGTCTCCTATGAAAGGACTATGAAAAGACATGATATGTGTGGTTGTTTGACCAATATATGGTGTATACACATACTCACCTCTTCCTACTCATCTCCAACTCAATATTATGTTTCTTAAACCATATCCTTGTTATCACTCAAACCAAATATGTTAAAGTCTAAAGGGTTAGTGAGAAAGTGGGATAGAGGAGTAGAGATTAGATATGCAATCCCTTTTCACCCCATAGAGAAGATGAATAAGTTAGTAAAAATGTTGAGGATCAAGTGGGAAGAATTTGGAGAAGAAAATAAATATGTTATGACTAATGATTTATGGGAAATGAGAACCTTGATCCCATGGCATGAAGATAGACTAGTGAGGTGGGAGAATCAATAGATCCAACATGAGCAACCTCAACCATTATCTCCTATCCATAGTCAACCTCATTTGGTTCCAAGTATCCTTCAATATAGACCCACCCTTACTCAAGAACCCAAGATCACTTCATCTTGGAGGCCTTCTTAGACTATGACTCCTAGTTACACCAGCTAACCCTTGTGAATGAGTCTTTTCCTATACCACCCAAGATTAGGAAAGAGAAAATGACCTATAAACCACACCAAAGAATTTTTTCAGTTGGAGAGATACTATTTAAGTGTAGGAGATGGTAAATATTGTCATTCTATAATATTTCTCAAACTCTTCAAGCTATTTTCCTACTCGTTAAGTCCTAGTTATCTGAGAAAATCAAGGCATATCAGACCTAGAAAAGATAATTCAAGAATGGAAAAGGGAAAATGAGATTCTTAGCATAAGGGTTTCTTCCCCTTCCCCAATATCTTCCAAAGATGTATTTCAAGGTCTCTAGTTGTAAGGACACTCTTTCAAGTGTCAACCAACCTAGTGAACTCTCTTTCCCTCCCACCATCTCCCCTTTGAAATAATAACCTGTGGTATGTAATATTGAATATGAGTATCCATATTCAAATTAATCCATAGACATTCATGATGAAGACATATCAAGTGTGTGTGAAGAGGAGATTAGTATTGGTACTCCTCTTGGTGATAATAAGGGAACTTTAACTTTCAAACATGATGAAGAAGTAGTGAGTGAGGAATCTGATCAGTTGGCTATAATCTCTTCTCAAGATGATAATATAGATACTCTCAAGAATGATTGAGACCTTATTGAAGAAGCTTCAACTGAGTATAAAGGAGATGTTGGATTGTTTCAATAACTTACACTTGGTGTGATTGAACATTAAAAATAGCATGGTGAAGAAATTGAAGTAGTTATAATAGTCAATCAGTTAGTTAACCATGACAAGGAAGTTATAGATGATCAAGAGGAGCTATTTTTATAACCTCTTTATGAGTTTGAGGAGCTTTTTGTAGTATATATTCAATTATATTCCCATCATGGTACTTAAAAATTGAAATAGATGGTAAGTTCTTACTCTAATCTTCCTTATATCAGTCAAGATAATGAGTCTGTATCTTGCTATAATAAATATTTTAATGAATCATCAAGAAACTTAGTAAAGTTGTAATCTAGTGAAGAGCATAGTGAAGACTTATTTGAAGTCTTAGAATCAAGATAATTACCTTTTCCAAGTGACTATGAGTTAGTTAGGTAAATAGGAGGCATTTTTAGTGAGCTAATAAATAAGATAAAAAGAGATAGTTATGCAAATCTATCTTTTTAAAAAGTAACCTTACTAGATGATGACTCGTTTGAAATTTCAATGTGGGTTACCAGCCTCTCATTCCATTTTTAGACCTTAATATGCTCTTGGAAGATAATGTTTATCTCTTTTGGCCATAATCTCTCAAGGAACAACAAACTCTTTCTCTCTCCTAGAGACAATTTTACTAATATGCCATCATGTCCATTTCAATCTAATGAGTTTGAGAAGCTAGAAATAGTAGATGAAAAAATTGAGAGCCTTCAAGAGGATATTGAAGTCCAACTATGCTTCTTCAATTAGTCATGTGAGGTTCATGTTGTAGTAAACCTTAAAAACTAATGTTTGACCATCTTGGAGACCATTTCCAAACAATAATAACAATAGAGGGTAGATGTTGAAGTCTTGGATTAGGATTTATTCATTGGAAATCTATTTGTTGTTTATAGACATGTTATAAGACATGAAAATTGTGTGCACAATTAGGAAAAAGGATTAACCAAGTAAGAGGATAGTCAAATATGCTCTTTTACACCATTACATATGTCATGAAGGAAGTGATCCAAGAAACTTCCCCTTTGACCCAAGAGGAAGAAGAAATGTTGAGGTCGATTATGTATAGTTGTTTATGCTTTATGTTTCCTATGCGCCTTATACAAGTGTGTGTTGTCTATTTTAGTTTCATTTGATTTGTGTATTGTTCTTTTTTTTTGTGTTTTTAGAGGTAAATTAAGTCACCTTGCATTAGTTAAGTTAAATTCAAGTCTAAGGTTGAGTGAAAGTGACTCCATTGCCCAATGAAAAGATAAGGCTACTAGTCTAGTAAGAATTATAATCATGTTAACCCCTATGAATCACTAATTTATTGACCTTTTTTTACCCATACGTCAAAATGTCAACCCCTATATCAATAAAATTGATTATCATTCTTACATACATTGTTCATAATCCTTTTCATGCCTTGATGAGGTTTAATTAGCATATGTTAAGCTTAATTTGACAAGTTTAAGGTAATATTTTATGTTGGTCTTATGCTAGTGTATCTTCACCATGGTGTGAAAATGTGAATCCAAATGGTGTCATGGGGTCTTTAGCTGTCTCTCAAAGTCATATTACCCCTTAATCACCTTGCATAAACATTTCACACATGTTTATAAAGATTAAGGTTATTTTTAAAGTATAAGATAAATTGAGGAAAAAGGTGTATTTAACCAAATCCCATGTTTGTCAAAGCCAACCAATATTAAATTCATGTACAACCACCTTATCCAATAATGTGTATATGATATTTACAAGTCAAAAAGATATCATATTTTTGTAGTTTAATGATTAAGAGGATATTTTCACCCACTTATATGGAATTGGATATTCATTTGTAGGTGACAATATGTTCTGAGTGTCTCTTCACATTATCCAAGTCATCTCCAAGTTTAGGAATCTTGCACATGTCTTAAGAAGGCAAAATATACATTATTTCTCCTATCAATCTCATTACAAGCTCATAAGGGTTATTTTAATGTGAATTTTATAGGTCGTATATATGGATTTAGATCCCAATATCGTGACCAAAGATAGATACCCTCTTGACCTCTCATTTTTTGTCATTGATTGTTTGTTTTATATTTTTATCTTAATGAAAAATTGATAAGGATCTAGGGTGCTTAAAAGAGGTGGAAAACCCCAATGGATTAGTTTTGGGAAATTTTTATTGCATGAATGAACTCATTAAATCATGAGTAACATTTTTTGAGGTCTATAAGGACCTAAAAAACTATCACATACCTTTCTCCATCAGGTTCACATGTGTGGCTCTCTGAGGAAGCATAATTTTCATATATGTTGAAGAGCAACCCTAAATGAAGTTGTAGGGAGTTGTCTTGAAATTTAATGAGGTTTTCATATGTATAAGGTTTGAATTAATGTATTAATATTTTATTTAAGTATTGAAAATTATTCATAATCCCTTAAGAACCCTGCCATTGAAGCTTTGCACTAAATAAGAACACAACATGTATACATAGGTTTCTTGCACCCTCTTAGAGGAAAGAGACCAATTATGCAGGTTGATGTAAGATGTAGAATTACTAAAATCATGACTAATCTATTTAAATTGAAATATAAATCTAATTATTTCTATCAAAATATCAAGCTAGTCTTAAGAAAGGCCCAAACATGGAGCCTAATAGTATGAGGCCCAAATATTGACCTACAAGCTTATAAACAATCACCAAGATGAGGGTTTGTGTTCAAGGAGAATGTGAATGGATGGGAATTAGTTTAATGATAAATTAAAATTCATGAAAAACATCCAAAATAACTCTAACAAGTTGTAAACTTCTCATTACCAACTTACTAAGGCAAACTTACTACATATCTAGACCATGGACTGTGTATAGGCTTACCAACACATACGTGAGGCAAAAGGGTGATAAACATGTGTTTATTGTGTGGTTGGATGACCTAACCTCATAAAATATAGTATGTAACATTTTATGGTTTTTATCAATGAGAAATGGTCCAAGATGCATGTCTAAGGAGACTAAAATGAATAAAAAGTAGTCCTACAGGTCTAGAGACCTATAGATCCCTTTTTCAATTGAAATAAGATGAGTCTTGCTTAAAGAGATGAGGTTAAAGTGAATTTTCACATGTGGAAACTAAGTGTAGACATTTTGGAGGTGTGTGAAATAAATGGAGGACAATTATACCATTATAAACCTATTCTTGTCTCTCTAATTAGACCTCAAGTTAAACTTCTACCTATAGTCAAACCTGTATTAGGAAAGTGTGAGTAAAAGAGTATACAGTGAAAAAAATGAGGTTTGGGAATTTAATATGGAATTATATGTCATATGTAATACTTCCATGGTGAGTTTTGATCATTTTAAAATTATACATAGGTGTTATAAATTTAAAACCATGCAAATAAAGAACTCTCATGAACTCAGTCAAGTGGTCTAGTAAAGACTATAGAATCTCATGTATGAGGACTGTAGAAGGTGGTATATTTTGAAGATAAATTTAATAATAAAGGACCCAATAAGGATCTAAAGACATTAGTGTAACATTTTATGAGGTTTTAACACCATACAACAAATATTAAATGATCAAATACAGTCAACTAGGGTCATTAACATTAGTTGGCTTGAGAACCCTAACATGAACCAATGATGGTTATAGTAGGTATAGAGGAGAGGTGTTAAATATTAACATTGTCATATATTTTTAATGGTTTTATAGACCTCCCTAAGGTATCCAAATTCAAACCAAACATAGTTGATCTCTTTTCACTCTTTTGCTCACTTTTAGACCTCACAAAATGCATAGTCAACCACTCAAGAGGCACTAACTTTTGATTAGATATTAATTTAAAATATGCATGGTATAATAATAATTTTTTAGGTTTTTTATATGTATCTTCAATTAAATCCTATGTCATTGGTTCAAAGAAAGAGGTTATGTCCTCTATAAACAATCATTAAGAACTGACACACCTTAAACCCTCCTATAACTCTCATAGTGACCCAATGGGATAAATAGACCCTAAAATGTTTTAAAATTCTATGTTTCATCATTTTAATTAACTTTATGACCTTCATAGGTATCATGAGCACCTGAACATGGTACTAATTAGCACGTGCAAGGTACATGATGTACAAAATTAGCCTAGAAGCATGGTTGTAGGCTTGTTTGTGAAGCTGCATGGTATGAATTGGCCTCCAAATCTAGAATAAATGCCTATAAAGTCTTATAAAATGTTTAAAAAGCATATATACTCCTTTTCAAGTCTCTTAAGGTCATATATGATCTCTTAAAGTCATCAAGAGGGGTCAAGAGGTGAGAAATGTATTATTTACTAACCAAAAAGCCTATATGCAGATCTATAGAGTAATTGAAGAGACCTATCTTTAGTGGATTGAGCTGTATTAAGGTTTTTAGGACTCAAAATATCATTTTAAAGAACTTTAACCTAAAAAATTCTTGTCAAAACACTCCAACTACCTCTAATGCATGAACAAATGCCTAGACTAGGGTTTTTACCATTTCATGGTTCATAAATCTGTAAAGGTTCTCTGGTCCTAAATTTTGACATGGAGCATGTTAATATGATGGTTAAAGTTAATAAAACACTTTCCCTAAGTTTCACATGTTTTTGAGGTCATTTGAGCAAAAACTCAGTTTCTAGGCCTAGAGGCCTAATTAGAGAGAGAAAACAAGCTAATAAGTATACTTACACTTAGAGTTAGGACATGAAATTTTCCATGGATATATAAGGTCATACTGGATACTCAAATCCATGATTATTTTTCAAATATAACCCATAAATATTCCTACACAAGGAACTTTGTGTGTTTTTAAGGCTACAAGGAATTGAGGCCAAATGAGAGCTTTATGTACAAAATGAGATCTTGGTGAATGTTTAATGCACCCACAAGGGTTATTTTAGGTCTATTATGATTTGAGTTAGAGTTAAAATAATTTTGGGGTGAATTAATGATTCCAAATAATCCAAATTAAATTTTTATCTTTGCAAACACTTAATTAGTTACCACAGGCATTCATGAATCATACACAACATTCACATCAATGAGCAAGAGAGACAATGCAAGATCAATCAAATAACACATGACATATGTGGGAAACCTTCTTAGGGGAAAAAACCCCACTATAAACTATAATTAGACTACTATTTTATAATAACAAGATCTAATTTAGACAATTAACAAATGATCAAGGAACTACAATCCCTATTTAGTGAGACTACAATCCCACAAGGTGTTGCCACACCTATCTAGATGATCTGCAACAACAACCAGACATTTTAGTAAGTTATACCTTTCAAGGAGGCTAAAACCACCTTATATGTTGAGTTTTCATAATAAAACCTATGAACACATCCACCTTTGAACTGATGTCAACAACTCTTAATGATGGACCTTTGCTTATCACACTTCACATTCACTCACACTCAAACAACAAGTACACTATTCTGCCAATAGAATTATGACCAATAGGTCATAAAAAAAATCCTAAATATATTATCTTCAAATCATCTTTAGTGAATTCTACCCCTCCTTCACTCCAAAAAACACACACACAAGTCTCTCTCCAATCACTCCTTAGTCTCTCATACCAAGTCTAGAACCCATCATCTTTGGTTTCACTATTTATAGAGAAATATTGATAATCACTACCTTGGTCAGCCATTGGACATGACTTATCCCTTAATTCATCTATCATATTAATATATGTCTCAATACAATCTTCATAGGTCAGCCATAACATCTATAGGTCACCCTTAAGCAACTACACCTTTTAATAAGGCCCTTGTAGCTCGTATAGGTTTCATGGAGACCTATTAACCCATTTAGCACACCCTTGATCAAAATAAGAACATAGGACCACTTTAAAATACATGGGTCCACTCATTATCTTCCATTTTACATCCTCAAATGATCACCATCAACTTTTCTCACCTTTGTGTATGCTCAAATAACTCAAACATAGACCTTACACATAGGAACACCATTACCAAACATATAGACAACTTCTTTAGCATTGTTCATACTCAAGATAGATTTATCACACCTCCAAATTCCACACAAATCATCCTCATGGAGTCTACAACACTCCCTAATAGCTAAATAATCATGAGACATAGAAATAACATCAATACAAGCTTGAATATACTTCTTGGGTCACTTGTAGAACAAACACGAACACATCATCAACTTTTAGGCCCAATATCTTTAATTGTACTCACTTTCAGATCTTCAAATTAGGTTCATTAGATGCACCATAAAGTCCTCTTCATCTTTGATTTTTAAAACACCAGTAAATTTGACTTCTATCAAAAGATATGGATGAAATAAAAATATCTAGTTTTTTCCTATGTTAAATTCAAATATTTGAATTACAACAATCACAGTTAAGCTTCAAACACAAAGCTCAAATCTTGTGAACTCTCAACTTAGATTAATTACGCAATGTTGATCTTGTCTAATTTTTAATGCATAAGCACCAATGCTTAGATGTTAAACCTCAGTAATGTTGACCTCATCTTGTGTAATTTGGTAACTTTGACTCAACACACTCCATCGATCTCTATGGATCAACTAGGTCTTTAGCGATCAATGCTCATCATTTGATCAAACTATACGAACACTTTCTTTCCATTAGATCCTTATCTTGTACCTTTGATCAATCATTAAATATCATTCACCTATCTTCATCTCACTACTTCCTAACTCCTTAGAGCCACATGTACCATTGATCTTGCTCGAGCTTTAACTCTTTAAAAAATGACCAACTGTGGGGACCCTTTCAATATGCTTGGGTAGCCATTTTTGATCCTTAATAATTTCTTTTGCACTTCGATGTAGGATCTCAAATTTGGACCAAATGATCTCATCACATAGGATAATCTAATCATGTGACACATTATTCCTAGAACCTTCACATGTGTGAGATATATTTATATTAAAATGACTTCTCAAAAACTTTTGTCACAAAGACAACTATGTCAAAAACCTACCTAGGAGACTGACTTTGAGCATCCATAACTTTTGTTGTGCTTTAGTGCATGATCTAAAATTTAGGACAAAAATACTATGCTCAAAATTTAACAAAGCCATATGATTCATTTCTCTTTACACCTTCACATGTGTAGGATATAATACCATTAAAATGATCACTCGGATCTTCTTGCCACATTGTAAAATTTGGCTAAATATGGGAAAACACAGTCAAACTACCTAGAAGCCCAACTTTGCATATGCATATATTTTTATGCACTACATTGTATGATCTAAAATTATCAAAAATAAACTAGGCATAAAAATGAAAAAACCCATATGATCATTTTGTCCTAACACCTCTATGTGTGTGAATGTTGACCTCATCAACATGCTTACTTAGCTCTTTCTAGCCAACTACAAATTTGGATATGGGAAAATAATGAATTATAACTTAGAAGCCAAACTTACACCCTCATAACTTTGACCATCATTTGATGCATGAATTTCAATTTGGTGAATAATAACTAGGGACTACTATGATCACAACCATATGACCAACTCCCCTTGATTCATTCCCATGTGATAATGGTGACATCATCAAACTGCCTACTCAAATTTTCTACCACTTGACCCAAAGTATCTATATGAAAACTATGATAAACTAGATGAATTCCAATTATGTACACAAAATCTCCAAGCATAGATAACATCTTAGGGACCTCTTTCACATGCTTAAATCACCATACTCATCCCTAATCCTTTTTAACTATGTCAATACTGAATATCAACCAACCATACATAAAACACATTATAACAATCACAATGCACACTTTGTTATTATTACTTAAGCTATCAAGGCACTTTATCCACTCATAAGGACACCTCCATGACATCATTGACAACTCTCCAAAAGTCTCCCCTTTTTTCATTGATGTCAACAAACATCATATATAGCAATACACAACTCACCTTCTCTCTCTTCAAGCATTCCGATAACAAAGACTTTTTTCCCCTTTAACACAATGACAAAGTGGGCACCAACTAATCCTAAGGACCTAAAAGGACTATCAACTAGGAAAAGAACATCTTAGAAAGATGATGCAAACTCCCCCTTACCTTGATCCAACCTCTTCTTATCTTGAAAACTTCCTCTTTCTCCATGCTAACACTTTTCTTCAACTAAGCATTGCAACCAATGAATAAATAACACATAATAGAATTTAAATCTAATGTAACTCACCAAGAAACATTTGAGAGTTACTACCCTTAAGAATTATGAGTAATTTCACCTTTTGAGCATCTTTAAATCTCCACACACCATGAATAACCATTACACATGCTAACTAGCCTCCTCTCTCAAGATACTACAAGGACCACCAATTAGAAATTCATTCCACTCACCAAATAAGAACATGCTCTCAATCAACCTAAAAAAACACCCATTCTAACTCTATACTATATCTCCTTCACAAAACTCTAGAGAAATATCATGAACTTGTTTCTCCCCCTAAACCTAATACCTTCTATTGATTCATAGAAAAATAAATGACACCCAAGCTCTATCTTAGATACTCAAAAGTAGCTTTTGACAATGGTTTGGTCATAATATATGCAAGCTAATCTTTTGTAAGCACATTCTCTAAATTGACACATTGATTAATCTCTTGTTCTCTTAATAAATGATAGCTACTATGAATGTGTTTAGTTTTTAAGTACATAATAGGATTCTTTGAGATACTAATTACACCAGTATTATCACAATAAATAGGACAAGGTCCATTTTATCTTACCTTGTAATCCTCCAAAGTTTGTTTCATCCACATGATTTGTGTGTAACAAGAGGCAAATGTTATATACTCAACTTATATAGTTAATAGATACATTAAGGCTTACTTATTGCTTAGCTAAGACACTAAACATTCTCCCATGAATAATACCTCACTATTGGTGCTCCTCCTATCATCCACACATCTTACCCAATTAGCATCAATATAGGATTTTAAAAATAATTATTTACTCTTAGGATACCATAAACCATAGTCTATGGTGCCTTTGAGATATCTCAAGATCCTTTTAATTGATTTCAAGTGAGATTATCTAGGATCAACTTGAAACCTTCCTACAAGACCCAATTATTACATGTTGTTAGGCCTAGATGCAGTAGAGTATAAAAGACTTCCAATCATGGATGTATACAAAGTTTGATCAAATCTTGGTGACTCATCTAGTTTACTTGACTTGCATCCTGTGATCATTAGAGTACCCATTGCCTTACACTCCATCATGTCAAACTTCCTTAGCACATCCTTGATGTATTTATCTTGAGAAATGAAAATTCTTGCATCAAGTTGATTAATCTATAATCCCAAGAAGTAAGATAGTTTTCCCAACATTGACATTTCAAACTCAGTCTTCATAGTATTTTCAAAATCTCTACTCATTTTATCATTATCAAATCCAAATTTATGTCATCAACATATAAAACAACTATCAATTAAGGATTACCTTATGTCTTAATGTAAAAATTACTATCATCTACCCCACTTTTAAAACCTTGACTCAAAATATACTTATCTAGCCTATCATACCAAGCTCTAAGAGCTTATTTAAGACCATATAGAACCTTCTTCAATTTACACATAAAATCTTGAATACTTGACATGAAGTATCCTTTAGGTAACTCAATGTAGACTTCTTATTATAAGTTTTCATTTAAGAATTTATATTTCACATCCATTTTATATACCTTAAAACCTTTAAAACATGCATATGCCAAAAATAGTCTAATTTATTCTATCATTATCACAGGGGCAAAAGTCTCATTAAAATCTCTTCCTTCAACTTGAGCATATCCTTTACACACCAATCTAGCCTTGTTTCTTATGACTTATCCTTTTTCATTCATCTTGTTTTTGAAAACCTATTCGGTACCTATCATATTTTTATCTTTTGGTTTAGGAACTAAGTCCCATGTTTCATTCCTTTATATTTAATCAATTTCTTAATCCATTTCATCATTCCAACTTTCATCTTTACTAGCTTCCATAAATGTTTTGGATTCAGTCATGGATAATAGATCTGAGTCTTGTTGATTTTGATTGATCAACATTCTCCTAATTTACAACCTTGCACCAACATTTCCTATAATTTGAGAGATTGGATGATCTTTCTAGATTCTTCTAGATGAAGCTTTTAGTATCTTGTGTTTCTTCCTCCTCTTCATCTTCATCATCTGTTTGAACAAATAACTCATCTTTGTTTACAATAGCATTCTAAATTAAGTCACTTACCTACAATTTTGGATTCTTGAATCTACTTGTCTCATCTACCCTTACATTTGAACTTTCAACAATCTTGTGAAGTCTCTTTTTGAAGAATCTATAGGTAGTACTAATAGAAGAATAACCTAAGAATATGCCCTCATCAGATCTTGAATCAAATTTTCCAATATTATCTTCATCTCTTTTTATCAAGAACCTACTCCCAAACACTCTAAAATGTTTCACATTAGTCATTCTATTCTTCCATAAATAATAAGGAGTTTTATTACCATTTACTCTAATTTGACACCTATTTAGGATGTACACAAAAGTCTTGGTTGATTATTCCCAATAGCCATCTAATATTTTTGCATCTTGAATCATGGTTCTACCCATCTCAACAATAGTCCTATTCTTCCTTTCAAACATCATTCTTTTATGGTATTATAATAGTAGGATATTGTCTTCTTATCCCATGTTCATCATAAAAATCATCAAACTTATGAGACCAAAACTCACCTCCTCTGTCTGATCTCACACACTTGAACTTTGAACATTTATGATTTTTCACAAGATCTTTTAATACCACAAGTTTTTAAAAAGATTCTATTTTTTATTTAATAAATAATATCCAAGTCATCCTAGTAAGATCAGCAATGAGAAGCATGAATTAATTATTACCTTGAATACTTTAAGTTCTCATAGGTCCACATATATCAGTGTGGATCAACTCTAATGGCCTTGTATTGGATAATTATTTGGTTTTGTATCTTCTCTTGGTTTTATTCCCATGAAGACATCCTTGCAAATAGAATTGGGAATCTTAGGCACATTCCTTACCAACCCCTTTGAACCAATGTTTATCATATTATCAAAATTTATATGACCAAGTCTTATATGATAAAGCCAAATTTATTCCAATTGAATTATGAAGCACTCTAGTTTGTTGGATTCATGGAATTCATACATGTTGTTATATGTTTTATGAATATTTTCAATTAATCTACCAGATTTTGCCTTTATTATTTCAGGTACATCATCATGAAAAGTTACAACATTTCTTTGCTTACACATTTGGATCAAACTTAAAATATTATGTTTCAAACCTTCTACATATGAGACATTCTTAGTCCTAATATTACCATTGTCCAAACTCATAGTACCTTTGCCAATTATGTTAGCATATTTATTGTCACCAAATCTAACTGCACCTAGGTTGGTCTTTTTGAGAGAGATAAACTAGCTCTAGTTTCATATAATATTATTTAAACATCCATTGTATATGAACCATGTCTTGTTCTCATCTTCTTGAGTATATAAAGCTTCTTGAACAAATAATGGCTTTACCTTTTGTGATCTGATTGGATTTTTCTTCTTTTCATCTTTAGACTTGCTCTTATTAAGCCATTTGATAGTGTTAATGCCTTATATATCAGTTTTCCAAAAGGTTATATTATAGTTTTTGGCTATGTGACCTTATTGGTTAGAGTTGTAACATATGAGATCCATTTTAATCTATGAATAAAGATAACAATCCTTATATCTATGACCAAATTGATTATAGGAGAAGCAATACCCATTAAAGACATTATTCATGTTTGACCCTCTTTTTTCTTGACCATTATTGCTCAATGGATTTTCATTATTAATCCTTTTGGTGGAGATAAAAAACTTTTTGTCCTTGGATAAGATCATATCTAAGTAAGTCAAGATATTATTTTCACACTAATCCATCCTTTGATTGAGACCTTTATTCACCATGACTTGCAGACTCTTGACTATTGCCTCTAGATTTTGCACTTATGTCTTCACATTGTTAACTCTTGATAAAGCACAAACTAAATTATCTTAAAGAAAATACATAACCTTTTTGTTCATCATTATACCTTTTATCAGCTTAAAGTGGTTAAACTTTACATGAAGGACCTACTTTGATACCAATTTTTAGAGGTACAATGACTAGGGGAGCCTAAATAATCCAACTTAAATTTTTTTCTTTGTAAACACTTAATCAATTACCACTAGAATTCATGAAGCATACACAACATTCACATCAATGATCAAGAGAGACAATGCAAGATCACTCACATAACACATGACATACATATGAAACCCTCTTAGGGGATAAAAACCACTAGAACCTATAATTAGACTACTATCCTATAATAACAAGCTCCAATTTAGACCATATACAAATGATCAAAGAACTATAATCCCTATTTAGTGAGACTAAAATCCCACAAGGTGTTGCCACACCTATTTAGCTGAGTTGCAACAATAACTATACCTTTTATCAAGTTATACCTTACAAGAGGATACAACCACCTTATATTTTGAGCTACCACAATAACACCTATGAACACATCCACCTCTAAACTGAGGTCAACAACACCTAATGATGGACCTTTGTCTATCACACTTCACCTTCATTCACACTCAAATAGCAAGTGCAATATTATGTCAATAAAATTATGACCAATAGGTCATATAAATAGTCCTCAATATGTTTTAATCTTAAAATCATCCTCAAGGAACTCTACCCCTCCTTTACTCCACAAAACACACACTTACGTCTCTCAATTTCTCCTTAGTCTCTCATACCAAGTCTATAACCCATCATCTTTGGTTCCACTATTTATAGATAAATATTGATAATCACTACCTTGGTCAGCCATTAGGAATACCTTAGCCCTTAAAGCATCTATCATATGAATACATATCTCAATATAATCTTCATAGGTCATCCATAGCATCTATAGGTCAGCCTTAAGAAGCTACACCTTTTAATAAGTCCCTTGTAGCTCTTATAAGTCTCATGGAGACATATTCACCCATTTAGCACACCCTCGAGAAAAAAAAGAATATAGAACCACTTTAAAATACATGAGTCCACTCATTATGTTCCCTTAGACATCTTTAAATGATCATTGTCATCTTATCTCATCTCTATGTATGCTCAAATAACATAAACATAGACCTTACACATAGGAACACCATTACCAAACATATAGACAACTTCTTAATCTTTTTTCATACTTAATATAGATTTATCACACCTACAAAATCCACACAGATCATCCTCATGGAGTCTACAATACTCCCAAATATCTATTCATCATGAGACATTGAAACAAAATCAATACAATCTTGAATAACCTTCTCGAGTCACTTATAGAACAAACATGAACACATAGTCAACTTCTAGGCTCAATATCTTTGACTATACTCATTTCTAGATCTTCAAATTAGGTTCATTAGATGAACCATGGAGTTTTCTTCATCTTTACCTTTTACATCAGAAGTAAATTCAACTTATATCAAAATATATGGATGAAATATATATATCTATTTTTTCCCTATGTGAAATTCAATATTTGAATTACAACGATCACAGTTAAAATTCAAACATAATGCTTGAATCTCATGAACTCTCAACTTAGATCAATTATACACCATTGATCTTGTTCAATTTTTAATGTATAGGTTTCAATGCTTAGACATTAAACCTTAGTCATGTTGACCTAATCTCATGCAATCTAGAAACTTTAACTCAACATGCTATGTCAATCTCTATGGATCAACCAGGTCTTTAATGATCATCACTCACTATTCGATCAAACTATTGAACACCCACTCATTGGTGGATCATTCTCTTATACTTTTACTCAATCATTAAACATCAGACACTAGTCCTCATCTCTATACTTCTTAACTCCTTAGAGTAATGCACACTATCGATCTTGCTCAAGATTTAATTCTTTTGAAAATGACTAAGTATGGGGACCCTTTCAATATGCCTGAGTAGCCATTTTTGATCCTTAATAACTTATTTTGTGTTTTGATACAAGATCTTAAATTTGTATCAGATGATCTCCTCACATAAGATAATCTAACCATGTAACACATTGATCTTGAAATATTCACATGTGTGAGATATATCACCATTAAAATTCCTTCTCAAAAAATTTTGTCATAGAGCCAACTATGTCAAAAACCTACCTAGGAGGCCAACTTTGAGCATCCATCACTTTTATCATGCTTCAACACATGATCTAAAATTTAGCATAAAATAATTATGCTAAAAAATGAATAAAATCATATGATTAGTTTCTATTTACACCTTAACAAGTACAAGATATAACGCTATCAAAATTCTCACTCATCTCTTCTTGCCACATTGCAAAATTGGCTATGGGAAAACATAGTCAAACTGCGTGGGATCCCAATTTTGCATATGCATATATTTTGATGCACTACATCACATGATCTAAAAATTATCACAAATAAACTAGGAACAAAAATTAAAAAAACCATATGATCATTTTATCCTTACACCTCCACACTTGTGAATTCTTACCTCATCAACATGCTTACTCAACTCTCTCTAGCCAACTAAAAATTTGGCTAAGTATGGTAAAATAATGAATTCTAACTGAGAAGACAACTTTGTACCCTCATAACTTTGACCATGTTTCAATGCATGAATTAAAATTTGGATCATAAAAACTAGGGAGTACTATGATCAAAACCATATGACCAACTCTCCTTGACTCATTCCCATGTGGCAATGGTGATGTCAGCAAACTACCTACTCAAATTTTTTGCCACTTGACCCAAAGTGTCTAAATGAAAACTATGATCAACCAAATGAATTCCACTTATGAACACAATCTCTCTAAGAATAGATAACATCTTAGGGACATCTTTCACAATCTCAAATCACCATGCTCATCCCTAATCCTTTCTATCCATGTCAATACTAAAAATCAACCAACCATACATAAAGCACACTAGAACAAGCACAATGCACTTTTTATCATTATTAAACTATCAAGGCACTTCATCCACTCACAAGGACACCTCCATGACATCATCATGACATAATTTAAAACTCTCCAACAATATATATATATATATATGCCTTTCATGGATAGAGATTACATTGGTGAAGATGAAATCAATATTTGACATTTGCAAGCAAGGAGAGTCATTGATAGAACAAACTAGGATTCAAGACACATAAGAGGTGTAATAATCACTAAAATGTTAGTTTGAGGATATTTTAAACTAATTTAAGGCATAAATAGCATGGATATAAGGTGATTTAATATTAATTGATGATGTAGACTTCCATTTATTCATTTCCAAGCCAATATAAGGGTAGTTTTGAAGAAGAAGACAAGGTGTCAAGAAAGTTTAAAAATCCTATGCCACTTGGAAGAGGAAATCATTATCAAGTTATCAAGACATGTCTTTGGGGACTAGATGAAATTGTTATTCAACCTCCTTTATTGATTGTAACTCTTCTTGACACTTTCCATGGCTCACTTATATGCCCCCTATTTCTTCTAATCTCTTTTCTCTATTTAAACAACTTGTTTGGCTTGTTTTGTATCCTGTATCTGGGCATGGTGAAGCCTTACCCATTTGTATGCCTTTTATCAATGATAAAATACTATTTTTACCTCCTCCTTTGACTGGTTTCAGTATATGTGTGTGATTGTTTGATCTTGTTAAGTGTTTTACTTAGCTTTCCTTTACATGTTATCATTTATAGTATTCATATTCACTTTAAAATCTTATTTTTAGGTCATATGAAGCGTCTAAGTGAAGTGTGAAGGTTTAGTTATTTGTCTACTCATTATTATCATTATATGACCTATTTATAACCCAAGCATATTTCATAACCTTCATTTGAAGTATTGATGTAGAAAGGTAAATTAGGGGTAGTATCTGTTTAGGTTAGTCTCATGGTTGATGTGCACATGTATTTGGCTAGTAGTGGTCAAATTTTTTGGTGCATCACCTCCATTAGAGTAGGTTTATCTCTCTTTTCCTAATAATTTTATATATTAGTGAATAAGCCTAAGTGATAATCAATGGGACCTACCCCTATAACATAGAGATTCAATCCACCTATTTAGCCACCCATAGCCTAAGATTGTCTCCATTTTACCCTAAATTTATAAGGCTTGAAAAAATCTTACTTAAGGTGCAAATTTGGGCTATAACGCATGGCACACACCTCCCTTCACTTTATAATGGACTAGAACACAAAGTGGCACACACATAGGAGGCTTGTAATGTAATAATGAGATTATTTGTAACTCCCATTCTCCTCCTATAGATCTATAAAATATCCCTTACTCTCATCTTTTCCTCACTGTAATCTCATATATATATATATATATATATATATATATATATATATATTCTTCTCTTGTTCTCATGATTCAATATTGTACTTGTGGATATTTTGGTTTCAAACCTTCTAATAAGATCATGTGGGTTTTTATCCATTACATTTAGTTTTCCACTTTAAAATTCTTGTCTCATTTATGGTTTTCACCTTGAGAGGTAAATTTTCTTATGATTCATTTATTTCCACACTTTTATACTTTTTCATTCATGACTATTATTAAGATAAATCCTTCATTTTATCATTATGACCTTTTATATCCTAATGCATACCATTTTTGTTTTATATCAAAAATCAAGATGTTGGAAGTCTAATTGGAGATGATAAAATAATAACTCTCCTTGTCTACTATCTCCCAACTAGTTTATCACATGATAATCATCATTTCTCAAATTGATAATCTTCCCTACTATGGAAAACCTTTTAGATTGATCAATGATCAAATATACCCTATTGGGGAAACTCATTGAATCAAATGATCAAATCTTCCCTTTTGGGGCAAACTATTATCAATTAACCATGACCACCCTTTTTGGGGCCCAATTCCCTCATGCAGTCTTTCTTCTAATTCCAAGCCCACCACTTTCACCCTATTTGGGGAAATTCAAAGTGTGCCACTTATTTTGAGATGTATCATTCCCACTTCTTCTTGTCTTGGGGCTAATTTAATTCTAATTTCCTTAACCATTGGAAATTAGTGAGGACTGACATTAGCTCATTGGATTAATCTCATCCATGGGTTAATTTTATTCTTCTTATTTATTATATTTCTTTTTTGAGATCCAATGCATGTCTTTCATCTTCACCTGCCCTCTCAAGGGGTCATCATGGGTCACTAGCTATTTCTTCATCCAAATTTTTTAAATTCTTATTAAATGACTTTTTATTCTTTAAAAATAAATTATTGTGCCTAGTGTATCATAACACTTTCTCAAAAAGGGGTAAAATTTAGACACTCAATTCTCACCACTATCATGTCAATGTTAAAAGTCTCAAAGACTTCTTGAAATATTGCATAAATCGGACAAAAACCACCTAAACACTCTGATTCATTTACACACATCATGTGCAATTCTTAATTTGCATCATTGTATCCTTAATTGGGGACCTATCTTATACATAATCATTATCTTATTCTAATTCATATTTGATTAAATTACAACCTCTAAAATTGATGTTTTTGACCAATAGTTCATGGAAAATAATCAAATTCTAAAAATTGCAAATGGCCTAATCAGAACTACTTAGTTAATCAAATCCAATTGAATGATTAAGTGAAATATATATATATATATATATATATATATAATTAGTTGATATCTAATTTTATAAAATGAAAATTCAACAAATATCTAAAAAGGTGACATCATCAGTCACAAAGTCAAAAATACAAGCCATGCATAATAAATGCAATATATCTCTGATTTATACAAGACATGCCTATTAATTACTCCATTCTCCTAAAATATTAATTGAAACATTAATTTTATTTGGTCTTCAAAGTTGGATCAATCTTAGACCACACTATTGATCTTGAGATGGATAGTTGGTATCATTTCAAGATAACATTAAGTACAAAGGCCTCCATAGATAATTATCAATTTTTATTGTGCAAAGATATAATGCCAAAATCATGCTAAAATATTCACCATTTATTCATCCTAATTGATCAAAATCCATTGATGGAGATGTGGATATGCATTTGGAATGAATAAGTGCATTGACAAAGATTCCTAATTCACAATCCGAGCCTAAGCATTTACAAAATAGTTATTATATGGAGTCTTTAAGGAAGGTGAATGTATTTTATTATTTGATTGATTTCTTTATCTATTCATTATATCTCACCCTAGGGAGTAAGTATAGAGTTTTAGTTCTTAAATTTATTTTATATTTCATTCACTAACATTATATTAACCATCTTTGTATTTCTTTCTCTAAAACATTTATGGCACAATTTGGACAAGTCATTAGTCCCAGTGTGATATACCAAAAAAATTATAGCATGATAAGGGACCATAATGAACTAATTAGAGCCCTCAATGCAAGATTTTAAAATATTTACAACCATATGGATATGACATACAAACTTTTTATTTACCTAACCCTTGAAATGTATAAAAACACCATGGATCATATCACTATAGTATTCATATGTAGATATTAGAATATCAATAAATTAATAAATTCTTATGTTAAAGCTATTAACATTGATATAAATTTGAATCCTAAATTGTAAAACATACCCAATATTGATCCAAATTTATTGATCTTGAATCCCATTCCAAACTCCAACTAGAATGTCATGGCCTATCATCAGAACTAGGTTTTCACTTAGTTTCCTTTGACTCATGTTTCACTAAACTATAACCTAAGGTTTCTAAACAATCCTACACATATGTCTAATCAATAGAATTAGAATCAGGGTTTTGTCCTAGATAATGAATATACCACATAGGGGACAACCTCTAATCCCACCAAAAATGAATTATATGTCATTCAATGCATGGTACAAAAAATTAGTAATGAATTTCTAAACATGTAAAAATGTTTGGGAAACATTGTAAGAGAATCAACCAATAAGAATTTTTCATTTTAGAGATATAAAATACCATTCAATATATTAATTAACAATTCATATCTTCAGCCCAATATATTTCTTTAGATGAATATTTTTGAGGTAGACTTGCCTAACTGGTGTAGAGTCCATAGTACTACCTATCATAGAAAACTAGATTGCATAGAATTTTGTCATACCTTTAAAATATTTCAAAAGGAGATGGAAATATATGAGGGATCTAGAAGAAAACACATGTGATATTAATGCATTTAACTATTTCATAGGAATAACTATAATTTGACAAATAATAATCAACAACATATCATGACTTCCACACATCCTGACAATAATGCAGTCACTCCTCCAAATCTAGCTTAAATCATAGAACAACTAGATTTTTTCTGAAGGATATAACTAGTAAACCATATGATAACAAATCAAAGACTACACATGAAAATATGGTAATATATAAAGGCAAATGTAAAGTCCCACTTTTATTATTAACTATTAAAATCTTTCAAAAGAATATACATAATTTTTTAGTTAACTTGAGTGCTTCAGCCAATGTAATGCCCATAATAATATGTAAAATACTAGGGTTAACTCCATTTAATTAAAAAATATTAGTTTCACAATTATAAAAATATATATTCATGGTTGTGGGAGGATTAATAAATGTACAAATATAGTGCACCTCTGAACTATGTGTTCAAAAGTAATTAGTATCCTTGTAGTTTAGATTCTTGAGGCTTATAGTTTAATCCTAAATTGTGACTAGTCAAAAGACCTAAATGGATACATGGTCATATATTTTTCACATATTTTTTTGCCTTATAGAGGAGTAGCTAATAAAATTAGAGTTGATAGAGAACCAAAAATGAAGCATGTGATCATAGAATACAATGCAGAAAATGAAATAATTAAGTTTGCCTCATCATATGTAAGGGTTTACATTTTTAAAACTAAGCTTGAAAAACATGAATGATAATTTGAATTTCCTTATAAGTTATGGACCTTATATTTTTATGGTATTCGGTCCAAACAAGGCTCTGGTGTTTCCATAAATTTTATTAATCCTAACTGAAAGTAGTGCCTTTTTAATTTTTTATTATCATTTCCATGTACTAAAAACCATGTAGAATATGCATATTGAATATTTGGGCTCTAATTTTCATTGAAACATAATTTAAAACATTTTTTATCCTTAAATACTTGGAACTAGTTGTTAACTAGATCAAGAGTCGATATTAGAGTAAATTGTCATATCTCAAGAAATATAAGCATAGAGCCTAGGATATGATAGAATCATTTGAAGCTTTCCATATAAATTCAATCCATAGATATAAAAATTATAAAATGTATTCCTTGGTTTCTTTTGCATCAAATATGCCCCCTTGAAAGCATAAAAAATGCAAAAATTTCTATGGAATTAGTACCCTATCCTTTAGTTCCTAATATTATTGATCACTTTTAGGTATTTGATGATGACCAACAAATTATATAGTTCATGAGAAATTATGTTTCCTTCAAGTCTCATTATTAACAAAAATTATTTATACACAATGAATAAATAAGATAAGGAAAATTATGGCAACCAATAATTAAAATAAAATAAGATACCCAAAGGGATGGTCTCCTTGGAGTGAGTCTTTGACATGGAACGCTAAGCTGAAAAACAAAATCAGTCTAAGAATAATTAATCTTATTTTTCCAAGGTAAATTTAAGGATAGATGAAAATCCACAAATGGTTACCATTAGATGAAGTTTTACAAAACAAGAGAATAAAAGGCTAAGGAAATTATTGACTAAATACAAATATGTGATTGCTTGGAATTATGAAGACTTGAAACTTTTTGATCCTAGAGTTATCAAGCATACCATGCCATTGAAAAAAGAGAGAAAAACCTTTAGGAAAATATTGAGACCATTTAATCCCATCTAGGAACCTCTAATTCAAAAATAATTCCATAAATTATTAGATGTTAACATTATAGTTCCTATCAGACATTCTACTTGGGTGGCCAATTCATTACCTTTTTGAAATAAAAATTATGAAATTAGGTTGTGTGTGTATTTGAGAAACATTAGTTGAGCTTAAAAAAAGGAAAAATATCCTTTGCCTTCCATAGATGAAGTAATTAAAATAGTTAGTGAGTCTGAAATGATGTTCTTTATAGATGGTTTCTTGAAATACAATCAGGTGTTAGTAGAAAATGGTGATCATATGAAAACTGATTTCACCACTAAATGGGAAACTTTTGCATATAAAATAATGTATTTTGGATTAATTAACTTAGGTGATACATTCTAGTGTGTCATGTATTTTTATTTCTAAGGATTTATTGGTAAGTGTATTATTATATATCTGGATGACTTGACCATCTTCTCCAAAGATAGACAGATCATGCATCATACTTGTACAAAGTATTTCACAGATGCATAAGGTATGGGATTTCCTTGAATCCAAACAAGTGAATTTTTAGGATAACAAATGGTAGATTGTTGGGTCATATAATCACCAAGGAATTAATTTCAATTGATCCTAAAATAGTTCAAGCTATCTCAAAAATTATGTATCCTAACAAGAAAAAGGAGATTACATCCTTATTTGGCAAGATAAATTTTGTTTGTAAATTTATTTCAAGGTTTACATAAATTGTGAATCTAGTGAATGCAATGTTGAAATATGATTCCAAAAATTAATGGAGAATAGAGATGAAGAAATAATTTTAGGACATTAAAAATTACATTACCTAGGCTCTAATTCTAATCATCCCTAATGTTTACAAGTATTTCTTATTGTACTCATTTACATCAAAACATATTATGGAAATAATACTCACACATAAGGTTAAAGATAGTCAACACCCTATTGCATTTATGAGTAATAATATGAAAGATGAAAAACTAAAATATTCCATGATAGATTACAAAAATATGATTTGGATAATTTAGTGATGAAATTCAAACATTATATTATGTGTAATAATATATACATAATTGTTCTAGAATCAATCATCTAACTTACACTTGTTCAAAATGAGATAGGTGAAATAAGGGGCAGGCACGTGTATGGCCAAGTTGTAGGAATTTGGTATTGAAATCATACCTTCCAAGATGGTTCATGGATAAGGTATTATTTAGCTAATGGTAGAGATTGATCCATGCATAACTATTGAGAAAATTAGCCATTCTCAAGTAGCTAGAGGTAGTTGGTATGCATATATCATTCACTACCTACTTCTCAGCACATGTCCTCCTTAATGAAATAGATAATAAAGGTGAGCACTCAATTTTACATCTTCACACTATGTAATAATGAAGAGATTTCTTTATCTAAATAATTATGAAGACATTTATTTTATATATGTTTCTAAATAAGAAGCCGTATACATCCTAGACAATTTTCACTAGAAGATTAGTAGTGGACATCCTTTAAGGAATGCTATAGGCACACAAAATTCTAAGAATGGGTTATTAATGGACTATCATTTTTAAATATGCCCACATCCATGTCAAAAATTATTACCAATGTTAATTATTTGGTAGAAGATAAGTACACACAACAATGCCTTTGTAGCCTTTAATTGAAGGGTGCCATTTTAAATAGTGGGGTCTAGATTTTGTGAGAGTTATTAATCTCAATTCATCAAGTGAAAAAAAAATTGTGATGACTATGACATATTATTGTAAAAAATGGATTGAATTTGTTTCTACAAAAAAATATTGAGTGCAAGATGTGATTATATTCCTTGAGTAAAACATTATTACTAGGTTTGGAACTCTATTCTCCTTAGTCAATGATAATAGTCATGCATTTAAATATATAAATTTCATAGAATGGACCTATGATATTTAAATTATTGTAGTATTATATTTGAACTATTACCCAAAAAGTAATGGAGTTTCAAAATCAACTAACAAAAATTTGATTGTCACCATAAAGAAATCAACAAAAGACACACCAAGAGAATGGTACCTACTAATAACATATGCACTATGGGAAAATAGGACCAAACACAAGAATGCCCTAAATGATTCACCTTTTTTTCTAGTGTATGGAAAATAACTAATCTTTCCCATTACTCTCAAGCTACCAAAGTATCAAGTCATGGAGTATATGGAGGATGATGGAAAAATTTAGTCTAGACTATTATACATAGTTCAAATGAAGGATTCACTAACAAAAGCTTTACATAAATTAGTAAGCATTATGATATTGTCAAAATATGGTTTAAAAAAATATCAAAGATCAAAGTTTTTCATAATTGTATATCTATTCGTCTATGTGATAAAGCACATGAAAAGAAAGGAAAACATGATAAGTTCACTCCAGTATGGATTGGACCATATCAAATCTTTTAAATTTGAGGTAACAATGATTTTTTATTAAAATATTTACAAGGTAATTATTTTACATTTCCAATCAATGGATAATTTTTGAAACATTATTTCATGGTTGCTCTAACTAACAGCATCTTTGAATGACTGTGAGTTCTAAGTTAGTAGTAGGAGTAGGTTAAATTTCCTTCTTTCTAGGTTATATTTCTTGATTTCTAGATTATATTTCCTATTTTATATATTATATATCCTACTTTCTAGAATAGATTTCATATTTTCATAGGCTAGTAAATAAGGTGATTCAGACCACTTACAAACATATTGCCAAAATTCTTTAGAAGGTTTTTAGTCACATACAAGGGTATTTATGGGCTTACTTATGATTTAAGTTGGACCTCAAAATTTAGGTATGTATCATGTTTGAGTGGAATTTTTTATGTGGCTTGAATAAATTTATCATATTATTGGAAGTTGCTTTAATATTTTCATGTAAACTCTAGAAAGACTTCTCATATTAAAAGATCAATTGAAAATTTGACATGGTTAAAATTAGTTTGAGAAATAATAAACATTTAGAAAGATAAAATATGAGTAAAATCTCTTATTTATAATGAATTTTATTCCTATATACCTAGCCAATGGTGGTTCCCAACCCCACTTCCAAGGAAGTTTACAAAAAAAAAAACCATGGAATTAAAGTGATTCAAGTATATAAGTATATATATATATATATATATATATATATATATATATATATATATATATATATAAGCTAAGGATGTTTGGATGATAGTAGAGTAATTATTAGAATGGAATCAAAGGTATCTCTGTTAGGGATATGGATGCCTAGCTGCTAATATATTCATCCCTATCTTCCAATGCATGAGATTAAAATTTAAAATAATATAAAATGGATAAGTTAAGACAAAGAGACCTCAAATTTTGTCTAATTATTATTAAAACTCTCATAACAAGAGGAAACTAACCTTCACATAATCACACACAATATAAAAATTTGATAAGGTTTAATATCTTTCCTGATTATTTTATATCTCTTTTAATTCTCTGGTTTATTTATTTTATCCTTATAATTTTTTAAGTTCCACATGATAGTCATATTAGAAATTCTAGGTTCTCAAATACTCAAGAGTATTTCCCCATTGAGTCACCATTTATTGTGACCAACATGCCCCATTTTTGAAAAATCAAATAAGGACCCATTTTAACATAAAAATATTATGTTTAATCCCTATCAAGACATAAATTGTCCCCCACTTTCCATACTTAGGCCTAAAATGCTTTTGTTCACTTTTATTTTATGAATTTTAGCTTGAGATTAAAACATTAATTTTGATTTGGAATTTATTGTTAAGTTATTTGACTAACTATATTGATCAATTATTTGTCAAGTTTTTAGTTTTTTAGAATGACCTATTATTGATGATTAGCATTTACCTACTCGAGTTTCACAAACTATTAATGACTATTCATATTGTTAGGTTTTGATGTTCCAACTCAGTAAGGTTTTTCCACATGCCATGACTTTGGCACATCAAAAATCTATGTAGTAATACAAGCTTAAAAAACTAGTGACTAACCAACTACATGAGATCATGACAAGTGTCAAAATCTTGATTGATCATGGGTTTACTTATAAAATAGGTTTATAAAGTCAAGAGACTACCAGAGTAAGCGATATTATGCTATGTGTCTTCCTCTTGTTGCATCATGCCTCTTGGGACAAAAGTATAAATAAATAAAACTAGTAATTGCTAGAGTGAGTGAGATCATGCCAAGTGTCAAAATCTCACTTGATCAATAGATTTGATACAAATAAAAAAATCCATAAAATAACCAATCAACTAACTGACCAATATTATGCCACATGTCAACATCTCACTACATGTAGGCTAATATATAAAATATATAGTATGGTTAAGCGATTTAACAAAATATGTCCACATGTATCTCCCCCTATATATTTAGTTACCACATGTCATAATATAATTAGTCCACATGGTCATTTTAACATACCAGAGATGCTACATGTCATTCCACGTGTCATTATCTCATGAACCCATATATTTTCAAACCCAAAGGATTAGGAAATAGAAATAATGAAGCAATTAATTAATTAATCAATTAAGAGGTAAGATGCCAGGTGTTTCAAAAAGAGACATGGAGCAAATGAAAAAGCCATGAAATGTTGACAAAATGACAAATTTAAAAGAGGCAAAGTATACAAGATGAGTAAGAAATTAAAGATAGTAATGAAGGACCTCTTGTCAAGTAATCCCATGAAATTTGGCATCATCAAATCAAATTCAAATTTGATGGATGGGTGATAATGATCATTATTATATAATTAATTCCCACACATGGAGAATTCAATCAGTGAATTCACAAGACAAGTAAATTAAATATATCCTACATCCCTATGCCAAATCAAATTGTATTTGTCAAAACTACTATTTGTGAATTGTTTCATAGAGATCCATAGGGAATCTAAAAAACATAGATTTAAAATATGATACAAAATGAGAATGATTCAATAATAAAGGCACAAAACTAAGGCACAAATTCAATGTTATATATCAAAACTAAGTAAGAATACAAAGATACAAAATTTGACAAGACTTATATACTTAGAGCTTTCAAACATTATGCAACACTCTACATGCAAGTTGAGGATTCCCACCTTTAAAAATATGAAGATAACTTGTCCTTGGATCAAAGGGAGTACATTGATGACTTAATGAAAATTAAGGAACTTGAAATCCATAAGGTAACAATAAAACCATAAATATTTCCATGTGTTGAGATTTTTTAATTTGTTCACAGTGGGTGCTTGTACAAGGGATATCTTCCAAGAAAAACAATAGTTATCAATATGTAGCTTACATAGCAGGTTTAGATTTTGAAATTTTATATAGGTTTACACCACTAAATTCTTCATATAACAAGAAAATATTCAACAACTAGTTCAATAAAAACAACATTAAAAACACCGTACTTGAGTGACCTAAGAACCCAACTAATTTTTTTATGAAAAATAAGATCCCAATTGCTCAATATATGCCCAAATTTAGGATTATTATGGCATTGTTCAATAAAATACATGAGGATCCATAAATCAATTATGTGGATGAGGTTTAGGTACTACTTTTTTCTATAATTATGGAAGGTAAAAATATTCCCCCACTAAGAGAGACTATAAGCTTCAATCTAAAAACCTAGAGAGAAGTCATACATGACCAAATATATGCTCATTTTTACAAGTTTTCCTACCTGTTATATGTTATCTATGGAACAAATACCCCTACCCATGTTCCTCTCTAGGAGAAAAAAGGATCAAATAAAATGTGTGATTATTTTGAATATCTTCACATACACAAATACATGGATTACATGTAAAAAAAATTATATAATTTCTACCCAAAGGTTCATAAATACAACAATGGGAAACTTATGCCTATATTGTCAGACCAGATCAAGAGATCACTTAAGACATTGGGAGATTATTGGTTTTACATATATCACACTATCATAAGAGTTGAAGGAACATTGGTATCCCCTTTCTTGTTACCAAGACTTGTACTAGATAAATTAACTAAAAAAGAGATATCTTACTAATTATCTAATAGTGTGGATGACAATTTGAATAATTCAAGGTTAACCAAGTACCATAAGATGCCTCTCAACATTGGGAGATAATAGTTTTAGAATAGGGATTAACTAGATAAAAATTCAAAATATCAGGGCTCATTTAGGTTGGGATTAGTTGACCTCAAATGGTGGGACCTTAGGAAGGTCATAAAACAATAAATAGATAAATTCTATAGATAGTTTAGGTAGGACTATGGCCACCAATAATATGATCATGACTTAGTCTTCCTCAACCTTGAAGATGATTCAGAATTCTATATGAATATGATAAAGTTACAAATGTCTATTAAGATTTCCAAAATGATTCAATATGACCCGACCATGTCTATATAAAATGTTATCATAATTGAGCAAGGAGAGAAAGATTTTAAGCAAGACATATAAGCACAAGAAGAAAAAAATGAGGAAACTGATGAGTAATTAAGGGTAAGAGTCCTTAAGAATGTTCCAAATCCAAAATAAGTAAAGCATCAAGTTATATAAATAGAGGAACCCCCAAATTTCATAGTTGCTTTCACTCCACCTATAGCAATAATATTATCACTTTAAACTCTAATGACAAGTTAGTTTTCTTTTCCTCTTTCCTCATAGATGATTACATCTCCTTCAGTTGTATTTTATGTAATAATATCTCTATCTCCTCTATCTCATTCCCAAAAAACTTTATTTGATATAAAAATAGAGAAGGAACATGAATATTCAAATGAATAATAATAATATCAAGGTCTAGAGATAAACTATGATGGGAACTAGGACTAGAAAAATCATTAGAGATTTTTCATAAGGTGATCTTATAGAGTGATTTAGTGACTACAACTTCTACTCCTCCCCACACTTAGAAATTTCATCTAGGACCAAATGAAATAATAGAGAAATCAATTACTATAGATAACACTATAGTGGATTCTTAAACTATTTTAATTTACCCACATGTGGTCACTTTGGTAGCTCATTCTCAAGGGTTGAATCAATTCACTATTTCTTCTACTTCTATAGTAGTTCCTCTAGTTTTCATAACTCCTCCTAATTCATATGGCATGATAAGTATTAAAATATTTGATTCTTAGAATAACATTATCTCTCCCACTAACTCTATGTACCTAGTATATTCTTATATTGACCAATTTATGAAGAATCTGAGCTAGACTGCCATTGCATAGCCAAATCTTCCCTCACCTAACATGATCACTTTAATGGCTAGTAGACTATTTTTACCACATAACCCATTTATGCTTATTTTTTCACCCAATTTGGTCTTTTCATTAATCAGGTTATCTCAATAGATTCTATAGTTGCTTCAATTGAATAATCTCCTAACCTCACTAAGTGTGTCTTTAAGACACCCCCTCAAATAAATATTTCCAAATAGAGGTTGCTCATTCCACCTTTCCCTTCACTAACTACACCTCCTCACTCCATTTATTCATCTCTTTATATCCTCATGCCACATCCACATATCCCTCCATATCATATCACTCTCATGCCACCTCCTAAGCATATTCATCCATCTTCATCTACCCTTATGCATTCACCACAAACCACTTTATATACTACCACTCAAATCTCTCCCCAATCTCTCATAATTAATCCTACATGGATATAAAATATTAAATAAAAGTAGGATCTAGGATATATATACTAATCATTGAGAAACATAAACTAATAATAGATTTTTATGAAAAATCAAACAATCTCAAAAGAGTGAGATAAAGGACTATTACTGCTAGTAGGAATAACACAATTTTTCTAAGGGGAAGAATTGTTATCCCTAAAAAATAAGAGGAAAACTAAACTAGGAGAGGAAGATGAAATACAATAATAACCGATATCCATGGTAGAGTTAATGGGGGGAAACTAAAAAATATGTTTTTTGGTCTCAAACATACAAATAAAATACTAGAGGCACATAGCAAAATATAACCTCCAAAGGACATAATAAACAATGTGCATAGTTCAAATAAAACCATCTATGACATTGTATGCTTCATTCAATAGTATAGGGGAGAAGCACAACTACAATAGAATAATGTAGTGAATTTTTATGAAGCAGTGAAGAATTCGGATGCTAAATTACATTTTATTGAGAAGGTGGTTAGGCAAAACTAATACTTTCACCTTAATTTTCTATAATTTTAAGATATAAATTTGGGTCATAATTTTTTAATAGGTAATAGAACTTAGCTCATAGAATGGCACAAATAGATGTAATATTTAGTTGAATAGCTAATTATCAAAGAATAAAAGGTAGTCTAGATTCTTAGTGATATGTGTATACACACAATATTTATATAAACTTTATTACTTACTAACATTTTCTCTCTTGTAAGAACTTATCTAGTTTTATTTTCTTTGAGTGCGTGCCTTAAAGGGAGCACCAAGAAAGGGGTGGGTATACCTTTGGCTCTTTTCAAGATTGTTGGTCCCTATACCATTACCTAAAACCACTACAGGTTAATTTTATCCAACTCCTTAAGTAATTAAAACCCTATTATCCACTCCTATATATAATTAAGCTTCCAAAATATCCCCTAACTAATCAAACACCCCTTTATTCATTTTCCTACTGTGTCGACTCAATCGATCTTGTTAGGAATTGAGTGCACATTATATAACTCTATCAACCCATTTGGACCATTTCGAGACCCAACATATGTATTTCCCACCAAACAAGATCGACCTAGATGACCTTGTTGGATAAATTTATTAGAGGGTTTAGGATCAATCTTGGGCTATAAATACCCTTGACACTTGAATCCAATAGATAGGAACATTCATTGTTTCATTTCTACAGTTTGTATAATTCTATTATTTCTATCTTAGAGGAGTCATTGATTAGGATTTTACCTTGGATGGAAAGAAATTTGTATTATGGGAAACTCTTGGATGCAAAGTAGGATTTTTTAGCCTAGAACTAATTTATATAGTGTGATACTTATAAAGACACAACAACCTTGTACAAAGTTGTATTGGCCAAGGGAGAGATGGAGGCATGACAATTTCAATTCAAGGTAAGTATTCCTAACTTTTACTCTTTCATTTAGTATATTATGTATACACATAATATTTTTAACTTTATCAAATATTAATGTTGTCTCTCTTACAAGAACCCATCAAATCTCAATCTATATGAGTACACACCTTAAAAGGTGCACTTGGAAAGGGGTTGGTAGACCTTTGGTTCTTCATAGGATTTTTGGTCCCTATACCACCACTTAAAATCAATACAATATACTCATATCCATTTCCATAGACATTGATACCCTAATTATACCTTTCCATAATCAGATCACTACCCAAAATAGCCCTTAACTAAGCAAAACCCCCTTTTTACCATGTTTCCTACTAGGTCAACTAGGTTGACCCCATTTTGGGATTTACTGCACATTACAAGACTAGGTCAACCCAAGGAAACATAGTTTGAGACCTAATGGATTTATTTCTTGCCTAACAAAGTCAATAGGGCCAACTCCATCAGCTTAATTTCTATGAGGTTTTAGGGTCAATCCATGGATATATATACCCCATTTCATTTCATTTATAATAGATAATTAATCAATTGTGCATCATTACTTCTCTCAAACCTACTTATATAATCAATATGAGGTTTCATTGCTTAGGTTTCTACCCTTGAAGGAGTAACACTAATAGTTTATAAGTCTTGGATGCATAGGATAGGTATTTTAGCCTAGATATTATTTATCCTTGTGATCCTTACAAGCCCACAATAATTTCTTACAATAATAATTATCCAAGAGAGATATTGAGGCATGACATGTTCACTTAAATAAAGGTAATTATATTATGAATCCTTTCATATTTTGGTAAGTAGAGATTATAGAGTTAACATATATATTGATTTTTATCTCTCCTTTCTTAGATCTCATCTATGTTATAGATAGATTTGTCTTTGCATGTTTATTATTTTCCCCATTTTTGACACAAGTTTTGGTGAACACTGGATTAGCTTTCATATGCATTTACTAGATTAACTTGCATAGTTATTTAGTATATTATCTCTCTTAATATCATTCACAATCATAAATATCTATCTAGGGTTATCACAAGATGGCATTTTCTTAGAGGCCTTAGAAACCTCTCCTTTTCCATAGTGTGATAAGAGATCCCTTAGTGTAGGTTTAGAAGAACCATTATTAATCATGACCTTGATTTAAACATATCCCCAAGTGTACTTGTTAGTTTATTATATTATGTGATCTTGAGTATTATTAAGTAGAATAAGCTATAGAACTATCTAGTTTTTCTTGCATACATTTTGGTGAACCTGATGTGATTCGTATATAAGCACATATCCTATTTATAATCAAATCTCAAACTCCATAGCTTGCCTCATAATAGATTCAAGGTCATTTGGGGTGTATTATTATAGTAGATTAGAGTAGGATATTTCACAATTATATATGGTGCTACCAACTTTCTCACATAAGTACCCAATCTTCGTAGTATACTAATGGCTTTTAAGGGGTCCTAAAGAATTGGGAACATAATGTGGTAATGTAGGTCCATTTAAATTTCTTGTATAATTAACCTTCATGATCTGATCTTGGTACTACATTTATTTTCTCATAAATTTTTATGCTTATTATGAATAAATACTTTATGCACTTGACGTCCACTAGACTCTTTGTGTATCCCTATTTACCTAATATGCCTCATGACTACTAAGGTTTTACTATAAACACATATGCCATGATTTTTACACTTCTTACTTCATTACAACAATCCCATTATTCCCCATTGATAAATATGTTTTGTAAATTGATCATATACCTAAGGTTTCCTTTTTTGAGTTGCAATGTAACACTATGGATAGGACCATGCCATCCTCACAAACATTTCCTACAAATATTTAAATATTATCAATCACCTCATAGGGTTTACTTTTGTTATTTGTAATGTAAGTCCTTGGATAGGACTAGGCCTTTCTCACAAACATTTGCTACAAATATTTCAATATTATCATTCACCTCATTGGTTTCTCTTTGTGAGTCACAATGTAATACCATGGATAGGACCAATATTTCCTAAAAAATGTATCCCTAATAAACCTTAACTTATCACCATAATAACTATCACTCTTTCTATTTATATCTTACTTTTATTACCATTTTCTATTACATGATTAAATATTTGTGTTAGTATGTCTTACATTTTGATTTACAAGTCATTTACATACTTCCCATCTTGATTTAGTAGTTTTTTGTATGTTATTTTTTAAAAAAAACAATTTATTTTTTAGTATGTTTTATATTATGATTCATTTTATATATTTCCCAACATTTTTTAATATGTTTTATTATTTTTTTTATTCTTAATCATTTATATATTACACATTCATAGACATTACTTAATGTGTTTTATACCAATTACTTTTGTAATACAAAATTTTCATATACTTTATTTAAGTGTGTTTTATAAATTATTTCCTTTATTTATGTTTTATACATTTCCCATCATGATTTAGTGTGCACTACATTTTCTTAATCTTTTATTTTCTCATTATTTTTAACCATGCGTTTGTTCACAAATATCTAGAAAAGAATATAACACATATCACTTATTTTCTCATAGCATATAACTAAAACTAAAACACATGTGATATAAATAAAATATACATCCATAGACATCTTTGATCAACATAAAATATATATTTAGAAACCTATATATCCATAGATCAAATATATGATACAATACATGATACAAAATACAATAACATCTAATAGCTCTAGGGATATGATCTATCATGTCTATTTGGTGGGTAAGCCACACTACCCATGGATTCTTATGATTACCCCCTTCTGAATGGTCTATTCTAATGACTTTATATGGGATCAAAGGCAGTCAATTTTTCCTTGTATATTGGCCACCTAGACTTGTACCTTCATTAGCTACCTTGATGTAACCATATGAGTAAATCTCTCCTCAACCATTGTATTCCATGCTTGTATATCTCCATATCCTAATCTAAGAAGTATATATGTGGAATCTTCCTACATCTTCATCTCATACACTACCTGACAAACTAACCGAAACTAGGTAGTATACTTCAAAGTGGATGGTAAAATAGGATCATCCATAATGGTCATATCATGTTGCACTACTACCCTATCCAAAATATCATGATGAGTAGCTCATACTATAATACCCCATCTAATCTCCTCCTTGGTAGTATTTTGAAAACAAAAACCAAATATATATATATATAGATATATATATATATATATATATATATATATATATATATATATATAATCTCCAAACATTGATCTAAACAAATACATATACAAATACATATATCTAGTCATCTATTCTATATCTCAAAATAATAAACACTTACCAAAAACAATATCTCCCACAATAGTTTCTCCATATGCATGGCCTCCAAGTAACTCCATATGGGCATGCCTTTAAGTTGTTATAAAACCAAGAGAAATAACTCAAGCACATTATGTAATATTTTAAATTTGATTCTCTATCATCTAAATATGGGCTCCTAGGCTATAGGATCTCCATGATTAGTTGTCTCCTCATGTGTACCCACTACCACTCATCGATGTCTCTATCATTATCATTCTTATGGTGGTAGATATAAACCCTATTGTGGCTCAAAAATATCCATATTTTCATCCTCAAGATTAAATATTACCATATCCACATCTATAGTTTTTACCTCCTTAGTCATAGCTCTAGCTCCACCTAGCTCTCATATCTAACATGTCTAAGGTTTTAACCACTATGGTCAGATCATAGGTATATCCATAGGTATGCCCATACCTCCACTACCCCTTAGGTCTCTCACATGATGTTCCTAATAGTCAAGAACTACTATAGGAGTCACATGATGTGGTTCCCTAGACTATCTAGGTAAACAAGAAATTGGTTGTAGCTCTTCCCACCAAGTATAATGACCAGTAATATGAACACGAGTCAACCAAACTCAACTATAGGCCAAGTTAGACAACTACCAATAATGTATATATAGGGATTCCATATAATGTCACCATGGGTAACTATCCATAAGGTTGAAATATGTGGCACAACACATATAATATGGTTCTATTTCCATCTAAGAACATGAGGGACATTGTCATCAATAGCATGGGGTAACCGAGCTAGTCAATACATGGGAAATATCTCATAAATTCAACTACATAACAAAATAATAAGGCCCATACTCTTATGATCATGGGATAGAATACCATATATATCATGGACCAATTGTACCCAAATCATAAATCCTAGGTCATGAAAGGTACCCTGCTCTAAAATTGACTAGAATAAGGTGACCACATACAATGACACCTTCCCATCTGAATTATGATAAAACATACATGATGTCACAAGGCGTATCAGTACCTTCTAGATGTTACATCATGATTCTTCACCAGGGAAACTTATTGTATTATTTGTGGATATCCATAGTTGACAAATTCAAATTTGGATATTTTTAAATAAGATTAGATATATACTATTATGGGGAAGTAGAATATTTCTTAGGTTACATGATCATGCTACTATGAGTTAGATGTAAGTATATGTTTAATTTATGATCATGTTAATTTTTCATTTCATCTATATTTTTTGATGAATGTATATCATGACTATTATGGTCTTACTTGTTTTGTTGTGAGGTTGATGCAGGATAAATCATCCCCTAGAGTATTATGGAGGGAGAGCATCATCAGAGAGGATGATATAGATGGAGACATTAGAGGACAATAGAGAGATGGTGAAAACCATGCATACACCATAATAAATCGAACATATTATATGAATAATGAATGGTTAGCATAATGTGTTTAATGCAAGACACATCTAGAATTGCTTGCTCATGATTAGTTTAACTTAATGGTTAATTTGAACTTATCCTATGTGATTGCATACTAGTCATATTTATAACCATTAGTGTTTTGTAATTTATGTAATTAAAATAAATTTAAATTTATTAATTAATAGACTTATCATTAAATTAGCATGACATCATAAATGTTAATTTAATTAACAAATATATTCTAATAGGGGAATATAAGAAGGAAAAGGTAAAAAAAGTAAAAAGTAAAAAAAATTAATAATAAAATAGAATATTTAAATTAAATTAGGAAATAAAAAATTAAATAAAAACACATAAAGAATAAAACAAAAATGAGTAACGCAGAATTCTTTACATGGAAATAAAAATAAAAAGTTAAAAAAAATGTGGCACTATATAAAGAAGAGGAGAGGAACAATTTTATTGGAGGAAAAAAATTTGGAAGAGATAAAGGGCCATAGAGGACGTAGCACAGAACAAAAAAAAAGAGAGAGTGAGCAAGAATAAATAGTCAGAGAAAGGTTTTCCAACCTATCAGGTAGGCACTTACACGTATGCTTACACCAAAATTATTGATTTTATGTGAGAAATCATTTGCTTATAATTGAATCAAATTTTGACATGAAATATTGATCTAGGCATTTCTTTAAAAATTGAATAAATACTGAAAATGTTGCTAGTCTGTTGGCCATTTTTGGCCCACATACCAAGCTTGTGTCTAGATGGACAAACCAAGTAGAGTTATATAGCTTTGAAGGTCAAACAATAATTTTGTGAACAAGTCTAAAAGAGCCTACATGCTAAAGAAGATAAGTGCAAACCCCTTTTTGGGGCCAAGTCTTTGGGCTAAATTTCAACTTTTTTGAGCTTTTATTTTGACTAAGTGTTCCTTCTTTTAGGTAGATTCTTTTAGGCTTTTATTTTGCTAAGCTAATTTATTTTGGCTAAGTGTTGAATTATTTTAGACAAATTGTCTAAGATAAAGTTTCTGAAGGCATGAATTCTTTTAGACAAAATTTTTGAAGCAAAAGATGAAGACCTATTTATTTTAGTGAAATTATTTTGTAACAATTTCTTTGAAGACCTATTTATTTTAAAGAAATTGTTCCACAACAATTTCCCTGAAGACCTATTTCTTTCAAAGAAATTGTCCACATCAAAAAGGCTAAGTGTCATTTCTTTCAAGAAAATTATCTGAACACTTTTCTCAAAGGGTTTTTTCTTAGCAAAGTATCCCAAACATTTTTTCTGAAGGGTACTTTTCCTTTTACAATTATCCCAATACAAAAATCCCAAAGGGTATTTTTTCAAGAAAAGTGTCCAAAACAATATTCTTGTAGGGTCATTTCTCAGGAAAATGGTTTGAAAGCAAAATCCTGAAGGATATTTTTATAGGAAAGTGGTCCAAATCATAATTTATGAAGGGTAAGTCTTTAATAAGGTTGATAGAATAAAAATATCAAAGGATCATTTATTTTGAGAAAGTGACATAGACAAAGTACCCTATATAATTTTCCTAAAGGGTCGTTTCTCAAGAAAATGGTCTAGTTCAAGGGTTTCAAATGGTCTTTTTTAAGGAAGGTACCCCAAACAAAATGTATAGTAAATGGCTTGAAGGAAATAACATGCAAAATTTGTATCCCATGACACGTGTGTAGATGTCAAGTTTGGGCCCCTACAAGTAGTCATTTAGATTTAAAAATCTAAGGATGTTCACACAGATGTCAAATTTGGTCCTCATGAAATAGTTTTTGGCATTCAAAAAACCATTAAAGGGCCCCTGAATAAACACAAGCTTGACAAGTGTCTATATCTTGGGAACCCAAATCAAGTATAAAGATGAGAGGTGACTGGTAGGTTGGTGGGTCCAAATAGATCTAATAAAGTGCATTTGAGCATAAAAAGGTATATAAATAGCATGTGAGAAGAGTCAAAGATTCAATGAGTCAAGGAGTTGATATGTGGCATAAGCATGGGAGAAGATAGAATGACAAGTAGATCCAAGGACCAAATGCATGGGTGCTAAGTGTGAATATCATGTTAGGTCAAGTAGAAGATCTAATGGTATATGTTCAACCTATCAGAGGGATCTGATGGAGTGAGTAAAGGTAAATAAATAAATGGATCCTAAGTTAGTTTACTAACAAATGAATAAAGGACCAAGCTAGGACATTTTGACTAAGGTTGATGAAGTAGTTTAACTTTGGAAAAACAAATGAAAGGACCTGAGCTAGTAGAAAATACATGGACTGATCTCAAAATTAACCTGAGTTGATCCAAGATCGATAATAAGGACCAAGCATTGCTAGAAGAGCTCTATATAGGTAAGATAGGTATTTTAGACCTAATAAAGGACAAAATGGTGGCAACTTGTTTTAAAACGGACTAGGCATCAAGTAGAGTACCATCTATATAAACTATAGACAAACCAGTAATCTTAGATTGTAATTCATCTATAGTTGACTCAGGTCCAGGTTTCAAATCAAAGGTAGATGTGTAAAATTAATGGAGGATCATCTTGAGACATATATTCAATAAGTAGCCACAAAAAACAAGATGACACCATGGCTCTATTATATTTTTAATCATGGTGATCTTGTCCTTTAGTAAATAGGACATTAATATGTAGGAGCTCAAGATATTATAAGAATAATTAAATGCATAAGCAAACACTAGACATCAGAATGCAAGTTCATGCCACTCTTTGATCTTACCAAGGAAATATTACCCCTCCCCATGCACATGTAAGGCTATTGCTATGATTTCTAGGCCTAATTTGTTAGACAAACTTCAAAAAGTGTACCTACAGCATCGCAAAATAATTAAAAGTTATACCCATCATCCCAAGTGGTGCATTAATTGTAAAATAGGCTTGTTCTCTATAAAATCTTGGCTTTCCATTGTAAAAAGGGTTAACACATTTTAGCAACCTTACACTTCTAAAATTTCCCTCCATGAACACTTGTATTGGCTAAGATTTGTATATTAATGAGAATTAAGTTCACCTCTTTCTATTATTTTGATGATTTATGTGTTATTTTATGTTTAGGAGTAACATTCACTCGTCTCATTGTCTTTCATTCCCAACACCTCTTCATTAAACTCAAAAATCACTTGTAGGTCATATTTTTTGTGCATCAAGGTCTACATAGGCTTTGTCTATGGATAAAATTCATCGCTCTCAATGCTACATTATGTTCCTGCACCTCTATACAAAGCATTTATGCATTTGGATTATCCTTAGTAGAACCTATGTGGAAATGCCTTTTTCTCAAGAGTTTGTATTGTGATTATGGTAGTAGGAGTACTCTCTATATTCTGGGTGCATTGCCCCTTTTATTTTTATGCGTCTCTTACCTTCTCCCTCCCTTTTCCTCAAAAGATCCTAGGTTTAGACTAGCGTTAGTTTACCTTTCTGCTCTTTAGGCCTATGCACTAGTCTTAAACTAGGTGCCCTTAGAATAAAAGGAATCTAGCCTACTTCAAAGGCTCATCCTAAGGAGTAAAGGGGTCCCACACCTTGGGGACATTTCCATCATTATGACAAGATAATATATGCTTGCATGTGTAATTGAGTGATAATATTTCCACACCCAGTGCCTTAGACTCTTATGCCCCATGCAATGCCTTTGCACTCAATGCCCCACGACCAAGCTTCCCTACATAGCAAAACATTTAATAGGTACATGTTTATAATAATAACAATTTTTGGTATGCTCAGTGGGACAAAGGTCTAAAAGAGTGGAAAGATCTTGGTGTGTCTTTCCTCTAATTAGCCTTTGGAAGTAAGTATGTTACCACTAATAGCTAGTCTAAATCAAAGCTTCTATATATGAGCAAACCAAGTATGTCTCATTAAAAATTATAGTCAATTCTTACATCTAATTTGACATATGAGGTCAATATGAATAGTTATGGGGAATATTCCTATTGTCCACCTCCTTATCATCAACCCCAATATGACCCTCATGATCCATATGAGCCTAATCAGCCCTACCAAGATTTATATTAGAGTTATGAGGAACCTTGGCAAGTTTTTCATGATCCTTATTATCAAGGGAATAGCTCTTACCTTCCTCATTATCCTCACCAATAATATAAGGACCTATTTCAGTCATACATGCAACAATATCACTCTGATCCTCCATATGAATAATAATCCCATCATAATACTTCTCTTCATCAACCCTATCTTAATCCATCTATACCAGTACTTAATTATCCTTTTGATAATCCTTGATAAGCATGCACTAGAATTGTGCTCGTGAAAGTATTATGGCCAAGATGTGCCTATTCACTAGGTCTATCATGTGAGAGAGTCATTACAATAAATAGACTAAAAATGGGCACCTATTGATAGAGAAAACTATAACCATCTCACAAGTGAGACAATGGATGTAGGTGGTTACATTTAGAAAATTGAGGACAAGCTAAAAGGCCTTGAGGAATAGTAGATCCAACCTTGCCAACCATATGTTCCTACATATACACCACCTTAGCCTTCTTATGTGCCACCCATTCCTCCTCAAGAGACCATTCTAAGTAACCCTTTGAATGTTCCAAGTAATTCATATGTTCCTTAGACCTTTCCATCTTGGAAATATATCCAAGAGAGATGTCAAAGAAAGAAGGAAATTATTGTGGAACAACCTAATGTTAGGGTCCAAGACTCCATCCTTCCTCAAGAACCCCTTATGAAGTCCTTCATGGTTCTAAGCTAGAACCAAGTGGTGAAGTCATGGGGTAAGCAAAGTGAGGTAAATACAAATTTGAGGAACAAAGTTAAAGAATAATTGGAACCTATGAAAACCTCTCTCATCCCTCTTGAGGAATATTCTTTAGTTCCTTATCATCACAAAGCCACTAACCACCTTAAAGAGGAGATATTCCAAGATAATATTGATAAGTAAATTAGAGAATTAGAATTGAATAAAAGGAAAGAGGAGGAGAACTAGAATCAAAAATTCAAAGGATAACCTCTATCTTTCTCATCTTGGAACTAAGTCATGAAATCAAGTAGATCCAAAGATACTCAATCCCCATCCCTCCTTTCTCAAGAATCTAGGTCATTTTTATCTTGGAAATCCATTCAAAGCAGTAGGTAGAAGGAGGTAGTGGTGATTATGGAATTCAAACAAGAAACCACGTAGCCTCCACTCCTTTCCCCTCAAAATCCTAGAGCCTTTCCTTCATGGAGAGCCATTCAAGAAGCAAAGAAATAGGAAGAAGAGGTGAAGGTGATCCAAGAAGAGAAATTTTAGGAGCAAACCTAAGTACTATGATATCTTCTTTAGACCTCTCTCATCTTGTTGAATATTTTCAAGGATCTGTTATGCTAATCTTTGAGAAAGAGCCTCTCTTTTGTGAGGCAAACCAAGAAGATGTAGCTAAAGAAGTATAAAATGAAGGGGACTTGAGTGACCAGGAAGAAGAAATCATGATTGGGACACCTCTTGACAAGGACAAACATGTTTTAGTTTTCCATAATGATGAAAATATGGAACAAGTGTACGATGAAGCTAAGGTAGAGGTTGAGATACAAGTACATGAGAAAGAATTTGCTGATGTATAGGAGAAGGATGTCTTAGTTGGACAAATTGATGATGTTTTCCATGATTTCCTTGATAACACAAAAGCTACCAGTTATCATGAAGGACAAGATCTTGTAGGTGAAAAACAAGTTGAAATCGAGAGAATGCTCAATCATCAGATTGATATTGAAAATGAAGCAATGTTGATCAACCAATCTAACATGTCAAAAGAAGGCTTGTAGCCTCATGTTTGTGGTCAAGAAACTGATATGCTTGTTTCTAACTTTCAGTTTGAAGGCTCTAATTGAGTTGTAACTTCATGAGAACCAATCTTTTTATTTATTTGATATCTTTCATTCAGGTTTTTCTTTACTTGAATGTGATCTATTATAGGATAAAAGGAGTGCTATCATCAAGAAAGAGGTAGTTATTCTCTCAAGAGATGACATGTTTGAACTTTTCAAACATGGTTATCAACTTTTCTCTCCAAATTTAGACATCTCTCTACTCTTGGAAGCTAAGGATGAGCTCAAATGGCCTTAAGAAGTCACAAGGTAAGGTCCATATCCCTTAGAGGTCAACCTTATAGATATGCCAAAGGATACACATCAAGTTGGTCTATATGTTCATGATCAGTAGTTCAAGAATGAGGAAGAACTAAATTTGTTCCTTTAAAGCCCACAAATTTAGAAGGATTATGATTGGGTCTTGGACTCATGTCTAAAATTCATGCACCTAAAATTTGTAGTAAACGAACCGATTGCTTCCCTAAGAAAGCATGAGCATCTAATTGCTCATAGCTGTAGAAGAGAGTTGTCAAGAAAAGGCAAGTATGTTTTAAATATCCAGGGTGCATAAAATAGTTTCCCATTTGACCCAGGTAGAAAATACTTATAGATTGTAACCCTATACATATTAGAATAATTTTCATGCTTTCTTCTAAGTGCTATTTTTTGTAACTTTTGTTTGTTGTCCCTATTTTGTTCTAGGTTAGTTTCCTTTCAATAATTACCTTGGGAACTGTGTCTTGTTTTGGTTCTCTTTTTAGTCCTTTTGTTTATTTTAAAAGAGGTTACCATAGGATTGGCAGTCAATATGTTGGATCCAGAGAAGTGACTCCATGCCCAATAGACTAGGTAAGGTAAATGGTATGGGTTCTCAAAGCATAGTAGGTATGCTTCCCTATGAGTTACCAAAGATGTTGGCTATTTTTGGCCCACATACCAAGATTATGTCTAGATGGACAAACTGAGTAGAGTTTCAAATCTTTGAAGGTCAAACAATAGTTTTGTGAACAAGTTTGGAAGAGTCTATACGCCAAAGAAGCTAAGTACAAACCCCTTTTTGGGGCCAAGTATTTGGGATAAAAATATAATTATTTTAGGGTTTTATTTTGACTAAGTGTTCATTATTTCAGGTGTATTCTTTCAAGTTTTTATTTTTCTAAGTTAATTTATTTCAAACTCTATTTTGGCTAAGTGATGAATTCTTTAGGACAAATTGTCTGAGACAAAGTTTTTGAAGGCATGAATTCTTTTAGACAAATGTCTAAATAAAAATATGAAGACCTATTTATATTAGATAAATTATTCTACAATAATTTCCTTGAAGACCTATTTCTTTAACAAAAAAATTATTCCATAATAATTTCCCATAAGACCTATTTATTTTGGAGAAATTATCTGCATCAAAAAGGCTAAGTGTCATTTCTTTTAGGAAAATTGTTTGACCATTTTTCCCAATGGGTCTTTGTTTAGAAAAGTGTCCCAAACACTTTTTTTGAATGGTACTTTTCCTTCACCAAGTAGCTCAATGCAAAAATCTTGAAGGGTATTTCTTCAAGCAAAGTGTCCCAAACAATTTTCCTGAAGTGTCATTTCTCAAGAAAATTGTCAAAAAGCAAAAGCACGAAGGATATTTCTACATGAAAGTGGTCCAAAATAGAATTTATGAAGGGTAAGTCTTCAACAAGGTGGACCAAATGAAAATTTTGAAGGGCCATTTCTTTTGATAAAAGTGTTATAGATAAAGTGCCCTATATAAATTTCTTAAAGGGTCATTTTTCAAGGAAGGTGCCTTAGGCTAAATGTTTAGCAAAAGGTTCAAAGGAAATAGCCTATAAAATTTGTATCCCATGACAGGTGTATGAACATCAATTTTGGGCACTTTCAAGTAGCCATTTTGATTTTAAAATCCAAGGACGTTCATACAAACATCAAATTTAGTCCTCACAAAATAGCCATCGGCATTCAAAAACCATTAAAGGGCTCCTAACTAAACATAAGCTTGACAAGTATCCAAATCTTGGGAACATAGATCAAATATAAAAATGAGTGGTAGCTGGTAGGTCAGTGGGTCCAAATAGATCTAACAGAGTAAATTTGAGCATACAAAGGTAGATAAATGCCACATGAGAAGAGTCAAAGAGTCAATGAGCCAAGAAACTGACACATGGCATAAGAGCGAGAGTAGCTAGATTGATGAGAAGATTTAAGGACCAAATAAATGGGTGATAAGTGTCAAAATCATGTTATCTCAGGCTAGAGATCTAATATCATGCATTTAACTTGTTAGAGGGATTTGATGAAGTGAGTAAAGGTCAATAAGTCAATGGATCGTGAGTCAATTTATCAAAAAATGAACAAAGGACTAAGCTGAGACATTTTTGACTAAGGTCAATGGAGTAGTTTGACTCAAGTAAAACAAATGAATGGACCTAATCTAGTAGAAAATATATGGAACTAAACTTGATCTCAACCTGAGTCAAACTAAGATCGATAATAAAGACCAAGCATTGCCAACAGAGCTCCATAGAGGTAAGATAGGTATTTTAGACCTAATATAGGCCAAAAGGGTGGAAAGTTATTGTAAAAGGGGCAAGGCATAGAGTAGAGTACCATCTATATAAACTATAATAAAAATAATAATCTTAGATTGGTTTTTATTTATAATTGACTTAGGTCCAAGTTTTAAATCAAAGGCAGATGTGCGTAATTAATGTAAGAGCATCTCGAGCCATATCTTCAACAAGTAGCCACCCAAAATAAGACATCACCATGGCTCTATCAAATTTATAAGCTTGGTAACCTTATCCTTTAGTAAATAGGACATTACTACATAGGAGATTGAGATATTACCATAATAGTTGAATTCATAAGAGGCCACTAGACATCAGAATACAAGTTTATGCCACTCTCTGATCTTTTCAAGGAAATATTCCTCCTCCCCATGGGCACATGAGGTTCCTGCTATGATTTATAGGCCTAATTTGTTAGATAAAATTCAAAAATCATGGATACAACACTGTAAAAGAATTAAAATATATACCCATCATCCTAAGTGATGCATTAATTATAAATCAAGTTTGCTCTCTATAAAAGCCTAGATTTCCATTATAAAAAGGGTTGACACATTTTATCAACCTTACACTACTAAAATTACCCTCCATGAGCAATTGTATTGGCTAAGTATTATAGATTAATGAGAGTTAAGTTCACCTCTTTTTGTTTTTCTGATGATCTATGTGTTATTTTGTGTTTGTTGATCTCTTTCTATGAATAATGTTCACTCCTCTCATTGTGTTTCATTCCCAACACCTATTCATTGAATTTGTAACTCAGTTGTAGTTCATAGTTTATATGCACCAAGGTCTACATAGGATATGTCTATGGATAACCTTCATCACTTTCAACATTGTGATGTGTTCATGTGCCTTTATATGAAGCTTTTATGCATTTGGAGTATCCTTGGTAAAACATATGGGGAAACATCTTTTTCTCAAGATTTTATAGTGTGTTTACAGTAATAAGGGTGATCACTCTATCCTGGGCACATCACCCCTTTTATGTTTACACATCTCTTACCTTCTCCCTCCTTTTTCCTCAAAAGATCCTAGGCTTAGATTAGTGATAGTTTACCGTTATTATCTTTAGGCCTACGCACTGGTCTTAAACTAGGTGCAATTATAATAAAAGGAATCCAGGCTACTCTAGAGGATCACCCTAAGGAGTGAAAGGGTCCCATGCCTTGGGGATGTTTCCATCATTGAGATGAGATAACTAGTGCTCACATACATAGTTGAGCAATAATACTTCCATGTTAAATGCCTTAGACTCTTACACCTGATGTAAGGCCTTTATGCTCAGTGCCCCACCACCAAGCTTTCCCATGTAGTAAAACATTCAATGGGTGCATGTTTTGAATGATAACATAGTCCATAAATAGACAATAAGCCAAATTAAGGTTTGAATTTATTAGGGAGTCACTGTAGTTGAAAAAGAAATCTATTTGATTGGAGGCATCACCATTATAATCAAGCTTTATACATGTTAAAATATAGAGATATTTTGTTATTATTTATGTGTACAGATTTGATATTTTCAAAAATATATAGATCACTATTTTGATTCTAGATCAAAGAGCTAACTTTGAGAGTATGTTAATGAAATATAATAACCTATTTTAATTAGCTGATTGTTTCTCTAATTATAGTAAACTTTGGCTACATGTTTTATTTGGAATCACCCTATATCTTTTCTAGCTATGGTATACACAAGGGCATCACTATTTATACTAGATCTATAGAAAATTATTAGTAACTAAAAAATAATAATAATACCTAAATCCATCTGATAATAAATACACTATGATAAATAGTGAATTGTAGCAACTTATATATATAATATTCTATTAGGTGAAATACAATGACATAATACTTGCTTAATTAGGATTTAGAAATTCTAGCTCATATTATGCATAATTTAGAAATAATATTATGCAGGCAACATAATACTCATTATCATGGGCATTTGTGGTGTATGGATATACTCTTTAGGTGAGATTATTTACCTTAATGATTAGATCAGTGATTTTCATAATGTCCGTTTGTTACATCTATATAACTATATGTAGTGTAATGGTTTAAATCTAGGGTTTTTGGATACTCCCAGTGGAGTTCGAGGCCATGTAACCCATAATATACATCTACATATATAGGACATAACTTAAGAATACTTAGTCATAAGTAATATAATTAAAGAATTTTATTGATATACTTTGATAACATACTGGCAAATGATTTATGTAGTATGGGATAAACTAAAGACTATGGGATAGACCATGACCAATGTAACCCAAGGACTATGATTAGTTATTGAGTTACATCATAGTATCTAGTATGAGCTTTGATAAACTGATTTACCTCAACACCAACAACTCATTATTTAGGTGTTTAAGTTAACATGGTATTCAATTTAATTTCTTGTATAATCTAATTGTATTTATTATTGAATTTTTTAGTTGTACCTTTAGCATGTTTATTTTTAGATGTGGCATCACTATTTTAATAACCTAGATAAAGTTGGATAGCTTATGTTTTTATGTGAATCAAATTACTATCAAATTACTTTGTTAATTGATATTGTGTCACTATTTTATATTGCTATGGCATTATAGAAAGTAAAAATTACACTAGTATGACATAAGATGTGAGATGTTCATCTGACGCAAACAATAAATTTGAAATCCAAAAGTAATTGAAACATTTTGGACTATCATTATTAAAACCATTTAAATTTTTTCTGATGTTGTGGTCAACATACCCCTATTTCTAAAAAATTATGACCCTTGTTTAATTTTTCAAATTGTGTTAGAAATTGAGGCCTCAAGTTGATCAAAGTGGATTATTTGAATATCATGGTTCTCATCTATCTTAATTGACATGTTTACCTATAATATTTATTTTAATTCATCTAATGTTGCTAATGTTTGATTCTTGTGTTTACATGTTCCAGGTTTAATGGGGTTCTATTTGAATGAACAATGTTTAGGGTTTTATGCTTTGATGCTAATTTAATCCTTTTTGGTTAACCTTTGGTATTTGATCAATTAATTAGATCCATGTTTAAATAAGTGTTAAAAACCTTAGTCTAAATTTTTTAGCCTAAGTTACTTTTGAAATGGACTCAAATTTACGTGGGATTCTTTAGATTCAAATTTACACGGGAACATTTTATTATGTTTTAAACCTAATTTAAACTTTATTCTAAGCTCTAATCATGTTTATTAGTATAAATAAAACCTTAGTCTAAAACTTTATCCCAAGTTATTTATAATCCTAAACCCTTACTTTACCTATTTTATTATTGGTAGGAACTAATTAAATTCAAAGATGCCAAGTGGTAAGATCTCAGAGCTTGAAGCAAAAATCAATGATCTATGGGCAAAGTGGGAGTCAGTAAATCAAAGGAATTAATTTATGGTGCACATAAATAGTGTAATGAATATCTAATAGTGAGGAAGAAATAAAAGCATCAAGGGATTTTAAAATCAAATGTAAGAGTGATAAGTGTCACGATCTTGGAAAAGTAGTAACAGATCTAATGGTGAGTGAAGGTCAACAAGTGAAAGATGCTTAGAAGGAATGTGAGAATATCGATAAGTGATAAAGTAGATCAATGGCTCATGTGTGAGATTGTGCATAAATATGAATATTGATGGCCCATGCTTGATCATGAGTTAGTAGATCAATGGTGAAATTTTAATCCCATAGAAGGAAAATAGATGGCCCGTATTTGATCATACATTAAGATCAACGGTGCAAGTAGAGTCAATAATTTAAATATCCTAGATCAAATGAGATGATACCATGTGTTGCAAGAGCATCTAAGTAATGCATATTATTGCAAGGTACACTGATAACCTATAAAGCCACCAAGTGTCTTGATATTATAAGATCGAAAGGAAGATCAATGGCTCATGATGAAGTCAAGGTTGGGAAGACTTTTTAGGAGATCAACAGTGCCAATTGATTGAGCTTCAATATTACATGAGGTAATGACACATGTATAAAAGTGACAAATGGTCACATTTCAAATAAATTAGCAACATGACATGACAATGCCACATAAGCAAGACATGTCAAATTGGAGATCTTGTGGACCTAAACACATGGAAATTAACACTAGAAGGAGGGCCTTAGTTAAAGCTTTGGGAAATTTAAGTATCTTAGCCAATTTTAGTGACCTTATTTAAAGATCAGTTAATTCTTTGAAGATTTGTGTTTTTTTAGCTTGAATTGTGTAAAGATCACTAACGTTCATGGTTTCAAACCAATCTTTAGGCTCATTTAGCTAAAGACTGTTATTCTTTTAAGATTTATGATAAATTGTTGTAAAGATAATTTAAACTTTGTATACCTGACATGTTTGAGGTTAGTGATATTAATTTTGTTCAAAGATTGGTTGATTCTTTACAAATTTAGGTTTATATGAACTTAAAAGTGTAAATATAACTCATATTCACAAGTTTGGAGGTATCTTTAAGCTAATTCAATTAAAGGTAGTCAATATTTAAAAATATTTGTATGAATTTGTGCAAAATTTCATTAACATATAAATTTAATCATTATTATTTATAAAGATAAGGTTTATACATCATATTTTGAATAGGATTCAAAGTTTACAAGTTGGAACTACCAAAGATAAGGACTAGGTTGAGGTCTAAGACAAGGTTACCTCTTCTTTCTTTGGAGATTCATAGGAAAGCAAGATCAAATAAAGGTAAGCATAGGGTTTCTAAATCTCAACCTACTTCACTTATTTGTGGTACTCCTATGTTCAATCCTCATCAAGGTATGGCTTGGTTGGATGGATCTTTTATCAATGTGCCTGGTTAGGTACATGATTTATCTAGAAACCCTGAGAAATATTTGCCTTCCTTCAATCCTACAGGTGTGGTTACTGCTTAAAAATATATCAAACCCATTAAGGCTACTTTAAGATTGTTGAATATCATTCATGAAGATGTTACATGTATATTTTTTCCTTTTACTTTCAAAGATGTAGCATATGATTAGTTTCTCAACCTTCCTAAGAATTACATTACCAATTAGAATTATTTCAATAGTATTTTCATTTATTAATTTAGAAATATCATCACTCCTTATGTCCTTTATCAATAGTTTAGTACTATGAAGAGAGATTCAAGTGAAAGCATTAGAGATTTTAATGTTATATTCCAAAAGATTTTTAGTAAAACCATAGATCCCAAAAATCATTTACATTTTCATTTGTGAAATAGTCATTAGCTTTGCTACTATTCCACCAAATATATCAAGAATATCAAAACTAGTAACTCATGCAATGGATTATTTGAATCAAAAAATGAGAAGTGTTTCTTAAACATTGTTGAAACCCTGTGATGCACTTTCAGTCATCAACACCTAATAATCAAAATTATAGGAGGAATTAAGAATATGAAGGCATAACATAATCCTATGTGTCTATATTAAGAATATTGATGAGGCTATAAGATGAGAATAATAAAAAATATAATATCTATTAAAAATTCAAGAATATATATAATTAGGACATAAGGAATATCCTATATAGAAGTAGTACATTCATAGGTGCAAATATTGGAAATTATTCTTGTATTCCAATAACATCAATCTAATAATGTGATTTCTACTTGATAAGGTATGAAAAATAGTAAATGGGGTACCAGTTATAACTTAGAATAGATATCTGTAAGATAAATTAATTGAGTAGTGAATTGCTAATTCAGTTGATGAGATTAGGCCATATGTGGGATATCTTATTATTAGATTAATTACATTCTCCTAAATAAATATTATTTTGGAGTACCTTACTCATAAAATAGGTTATTAATGAGGGTCATACTTATTCAACATATAACTAAGTTTGTGAGGTGATTGATTCTCGATCTTTTTTTGAATAGTTGTTGGCATATAGTAGTTGAACTCAAAAACATTGGACTATGATGAAATAGGTTATCATAGAATTGGTATATTTGGAAACTAATCATGATAATGAGAATCTTTGATAATTGTTGATGAATGTAGTATGTCTATGAGTACTTGAATGTGATACATAGTGCAATATGGTTTTTATGTACAAGGGTGTGTATGTATATATATAAAGGTAGTAAACCTTCATATGTATTGAAATATGCAATATAAATATCATAATTTAAATAGGTGTATTGGGTCATATGCCTAAGTTTGTAGCTAAATGGGTGGTTATATTGAATCGTAGAGTGTTTGGGGGACCAGAACTATAAACATTATAAAATAGTCTTCAAGAAATGGAATGAGATGTTTAAATGATTTTTATAATGGGTTTATGAGTATTTTTTTTCTTGGCACATAATTGATTGTTTGTTTTTTATATGTATTATGAATTGAATACTCAAGTGTAGTACATGTTATGACATTATTAATATTTATAAATGTTTGGTTATGTCTAGTATATAATGGTGCATTATGATGCATGCATATATATTATGTTGATTTGGAATGTTAGTATGTAATTTAATCTTAGGGTATACTTAGGTGGTATAATTTCATACTTGTTTACCTATTGTTATCTATATGGATTGTATGATTCTTGAAATCGTAATTTTGAGTTGTGTTTTAATGTAGTTAGAAACTTATGATCATATGGGATATTATAAATTACTATAGTATAAATGTATATTGTACCCAAATGGTACATGCTATAATTATTATACCAAACTCATATATACATTGATTGATTATATGTATGCATGATGATTATTACTATGATTAGTGTGTTTTGTGACAATTGGTAAGACTTTATTTATGCATGCATACAACTTGGAGAGTTGAATGAATGGTATGATATTACATTATCATGTTCCATGTGAAATGTGATTTGTTTCATTATATCTAGTTTCTTGAATATAATCTTGTGTTTCTATTTAGTTATGACTACCTTATTATGATTGATAGTGGAATAACTAGTAGTCAGATCTTAAGAACACTAGTATATGGTAATATGGGTTATCATAGGGTGTAGAATATTTGAGAATAAATTGTGTTATTTGAATGTAAAATCAATTGTGTAATTATCTATGTGGTATAAATTGTAGTCATTATTTCTAGTATGGGATAGAAATTAATGTAAGATTCATTCATATGTTTGATGAAATAAATGTATGATTTGGTTACTCTTATATTTGGCATGTTACATAATGTATTTTATAGTAAGGTGTAAATTAAATGAATCTTGTGTTTGAATTATATTTGACCAATCTACATTACTGATATAGAGTAAGGAGTGAAATGTACTTCATGAGCTTACTAGTGTCACCATGACAGATGAAGGTAGTTTGATCAAGTGGTGTGTATGAATTTGATTGATCTAGATCATTATTATTTATTATTTTTAAAAAATTTGGCCAAAGTATGTTTAGTGAGACATTATCATTTCATGAGTGTGATTCATATGTTTGCATGATAACTTTCAATAGAATGGATTTCTATGATACATTGCATGTATAGTTTAGAATCATACAACACATGGGTACTTGCTTGTCTCTCTATATTCCTACACCATCACTATCTACTCATACATGAAGGGAGCACCATTTTTTGATGTGATTAGTTTGGGGGATCATTGGTCCATGGTTGGTGTGGAAAAGTGATCAGATGGTGCTCTCCCTCCCCATAATAATATTACTTATCGAGATGACACTTGAGATTGCCACATATACTTGAGTTTGAGAACTGTACTTTGGGCAAGCCATTTATCTTATATGTATATTGTATTGTATTGTAATTATTATTGAATATTGACATGAAGAGTTGTAATTACTTATTATTGTCTATTGATAGTGGTTTTTGTAGACTTGTCTCAATTATAGCCTAGTTAATGCAATTACTTTCTATATTTGCATTACGATGTATACTCTCATGATATTAGAGATCAGTGATATGTGATGTATTATGATTGTTTTTATTATCACATCTTGAGTAATTATTATGGTCTCTGTATATTTTTGTTGTGTAATATATTTTTAGTATATGTATTTAATAAAAAAAATCATGCCTTTTTATGTCTAACCCCATGGGGTTGTTATATGTGGTATCAGAGTTATGGCTCTAACTCTTAGACCTAATGAATCCATTATAATTTTCATGTATTTCTTTTCACTATTGTAAACCCAATGAAATTAAGTATTGCACTAGTATCTTAGATTAGTGGTGTTTCAGTGTGGAACCACGATTGAAGTTTTAAGACATTTGTAAAATGTGTGTGATATAGTGAGTTTTCATCCTTATGATCTCGAGTACCCTATTAGAATTTCTATAAGGTTGACTTACTGAATGTACCAATGTTTATGGTTGTATACGAGGCTTGGGTAGATGAGTATATAATTTAGTTCATGAGTTATGAACAAAATATTTCTACCATAGTTTGATCACTTAGATAAAACACTTCGAGTGTGATTACACCCTTCTTGGTAATCAAGTCGCCTTCACCATTTGTGTTTTGTGTTGTGAGTGTTTATAAGTATGAGATGATTCTCACTTAATATTTGATATTTAATTTTTTTCTTTATTTTTCTCTATTCTTAGGAGTGAAAAATCTTATAAGACCATTTTTAGTTAGTACCACCTAGGGCAGTGGGAATTTTGTTGTAGCAGAATGTTGATGTCTTGATTGAGGATTCCTTTATTTTAAGAGTTTGTTTAAGGATTGACACCCTTATCTTATGTGGGTAAGGAATAAATTTCATCTCTCTTAGTCAAATTATAGGATATTTTTTATTATCTCGTTCTCTTTTGACATCATTATAAGCTTCTGAGAACATTCATCTTTTCATACTATTTATATATTGTTCTCTTAAACATGAACTTGTTTTTGAAATGTTGTTTAACCATATTCCCTTGAATTTTTTGGGATAATGTCTTCTACTTCTTATTGAGAGAGAATATTTAGAACTGGATAGATTGATACATCTTTGTGATTAGTATATCTCTCTCCCGATTGTGGAAATAGATTATGATACTATACTTACAGATTTGGTAAGTAGGTAGTGTTTTGAAAACATTGAATTATGGTGTTTTCCTTTTACCTTATGAGGGTATGTAATATTTTTAGTTTTGAGATGATAGTTATATAATTTTCACTTATGACTCTTTAGAGTCACTAATTTATCTAACCTGTGATTTTAGACCATATGGAGTGGCAAACCTTGAACTAAATATTAAATTCTCAAGAAAGAAATATGATTTGATTATAATTATTATGATATTATATACCCTTGATATTAATCTCTTTTGAATTAAAACATATTTTTTTTTAAATTTATTTTTGTAGCTTTCATCAAAAGTGAGTAAGGTATAGGATGTGCAAAACATCTTGTCAATCTAGGGATTGACATAAACTTTTAATTAGTTATGTTTTTAAGTAGGAAGCTATTGACTCGATTGTTCCCTTATAAGGTTGAAAGGATGGTGTGATCCTTGGCCTATGTAAGTTATGTTAATTTTAACATTATTTCCCCTTGACTATGAATACAACATTATAGGTTAAGTTGTGAAATATGAAACTAGTTATGTTTGTCTAATAAAAACTTAATACAAGTACAAACTGATTATATGATTTCTCTTGTAGGTATGTTGATACATCTAAAATTATTTGGTATATAATGTTTTTTCTATGATTTTTTAGTATAGACTTGTGTTTCATTGAACCTTGTGCACATTTTAGAGATCATTAAGTCATGGAGACCTGAGGGAAGAGTGGTGAATTAGGAATATGAGTTCTAAGAGATAGGATAGTATTCTACTTAGCCTCACATTGACTTAGTTGTTATTGAGTTGTATCTGATAGACAAACTCCTCAAATCTAGGATTTGACAAGTGGATCTTATCAAATTCAATCATATGGACATATGCATGTATATTATGGACAGGTATTCCATGATTTTGTATACACTAAAAATGTATTATTTTCAATTTATATTCCTCATTGTACTTGATAGGAACTCTATGGATTAGTGTCTATATTGACATTTTATACTTATCAAGAGCTATGTGGGGTAGCCATAATATTAACGTATGCACCTCATTATTTCTAGGTTCCCTAAATTTTCTATAGAATGAGAAAAACACTCTCTAAGATAGAGATATGTGCTAAGGGCTAGAAGATTTTATGTAACTCTCCCTGGTCATTTGTTTTGACTTGTATGAGGATCTTATGTGCTCTCAAGAAGTCATCAAAACTTTCACTAAGATTTGTGGGACCCTTCAAGGTAATAGAAGTGGTCAATCCTATAATATATAGGTTTTTCTTGATAAAATCAGTCAAATTAAGTAATACTCACAAACCTTTTTTACATAGTAATGAGATGTCACAGACTAGGGTCTTATGGGACCAATAATTTGAGAATAGTGCAACTTGATGGAGCTATGGTGAGTTCTATAGGTAATTTTCCATTTATTTTCTTACTTTGACATTGAATACCATGTTCTTACTTTGATAAATAATATTTTTAATTCATAACTTATGTTGATAAGAGTCATCGGGATGATGACTAGCTTTAGGGGGGAGGATGTTACATCCCAATTCCTCACCATATAAACTTGCTAGATTATCGATAGATATCCATAGTTGATAAATTTAGATTTGACTATTTTTAAATATGCTTAGATATATACTATTAAAGGTAAGTAAAATATTTATTAGGTTACATGATCATACTACTATTAGTTAGCTGTAAGTATATATTTACTTTATGATCATGTTAATTTATCATTTTAGTTATACTTTTTTATGAATGTATAACATCACTGTTATGGTCTAACTACTTACTTTGTTGTGAGGTTGACACAAGATAAGTCATCCCTCAAAGTGTGATAGAGGGAGAGCATCATTGGAGAGGGTGATGTAGATAGAGATGTTGGAAGATGGTAGAGAGCTAGCAAAAACCATGTAAACACTACAATAACTAGCACATGTTAGATGCATAATGAATGGTTAACATAGTGTGTTTAATGTTGGGTACATCTATAATTTCTTGTTCATGATTAGTTTAACTTAATGGTTAATTAGAACTTATATTATGTGACTGTGTCTTAGTCGTATTCATAACCATTAGTGTTTTTCAATTTGTGTAATTAAAATAAATTTGAATTTATTGATTAATAAGCTTATCATTAAATCAACATGATATTAGAAATGTTATTTTAATTAAAAAATATTTTCTAATAGGGGAATATAAGTAGGAAAAGTGAAAAAAGGAAAAAGTAATAAATAATAACAAAGAAAGAATCTTTAAATTATAAAAAATTGAAATAAAAACACAAATAATAAAATAAAAAGGAATAAAGCAGAATTATTTAAATGGAATTTTTTTTTAAAAAGTAAAAAAATAGTGTAGCATTATATAAAGAAGAGGAGAGGCACAATGCTATGGGAGCAAAAAAATCTAGAAGAGATAAAGGGCTATGGAGGACATAGCACAGAATTAAAAATAAAAGAGTTAGCAAGGATAAATAGTCAAAGAAAGGTTTTCCAACCTACCAAGTAGGTGCTTACATTTATGCTTATGTCAAAATTATTGATTTTATGTGAGAAATAATTTTCTTATAATTGAATCAAGTTTTGACATGAAATATTGATCTAGGTATTTTTGTTAAAATTGAATAAATACTGAGAATGTTTCCAGTGCATAAATAGACAACAATATAAATTAATGTTTAAATTAATTAGGGAGTCACTATAGTTAAAAAAGAAATATATTTGATTTGAGGCATCACTATTATAAGCAAGCTTTACACATCTCAAAATACAAATATATTTTGTTATTATTTATGTGTGTAGATATGATATTTAAAAAAATATATAGATCATTATTCTAAGTCTAGATCAAAAAGATAACTTTGAGAGTATGTCAATGAAACATAATAACCTATTTTTATTAACTGATTGTTTCTCTAATTGTTATAAACTTTGGATACATGTTTTATTTTCAATTGCCCTATATCTTATTCATTTGTGGTATACACAAGGGCATCATTATTTATACTAGATCTGTAGCAAATTGTTAATAACTATAAAAAAATTAATAATACCTAAACCCATTTAATAATAAATATGTTATGATAACTATCGACCTATATCAACTTATATATATAATATGTCTCTTAGGTAAAATACAATGATATAATACTCACTTAATTACGATTTATAAATTCTATTTCATATTATGCATAATTTAGAAATACTATTATGCAAGAAACACAATACTAATTATCATGTGTGTGTGTGGCATATAGATATACTCCTTAGGCTAAATTCTCTACCTTAATGATTAGAGTGGTAATTTTCATAATATGTATTTTTTCTACATCTATAGAACTATATGTAGTATAATGGTTCAAATCTAGGGTTTCTTGATATGCCCAATAGAATTTGAGGCCATGTAACCCATAATATGTCTTGTATGAATGTTGATACATCCAAAATTATTTGTCATATAATGTTTTTCTATGATCTGTTAGTATAGACTTGTGTTTCATTGATCCTTGTGTATATTTTAGAGATCATCAGGTCATGGAGACTTGAGGGAAGAGTGATGAATTAGGAATATAAGTTATAAGAGATAGGATAGTAGCCTAATTATCCTTACATTGATTTAGTGTTATTGAGTTGTATTTAACAAATAGACTCATTGAATCTAGGATTTGACAAGTGGAACTTGTCAAATTTAATCATATGGCCATATGCATGTATACTTTAGATGGGTATACCATGATTTTGTATACATTGAAAATGTTTTATTTTCAAGTCCCATTCCTCATCATACTTGATAGGAAATATATAGATTTGTGATGATATTGACATGTTATACTTATTAGGAGCTATACGGGGTAGCGATAGTATTAATTTATACACATCATTCTTGCTAGGCTCCCTAAATAATTTTCTCTAGAATGAGAAAAACACTCTCTAGGATAGAGAGATGTGATAAGGGTTGGAATATTTTGTGTAACACTCCCTGGTCATTTATTTTTATTTGTATGATGATTTTATGTGCTCTCGAGAAGTCAGTAAAACTTTCACTAAGATTTGTGAGACCCTTCAAGGTAATATAAGTGGTTATCCCTATAGTATATAGGCTTCTCTTGATGATTCTAGACCATGGGGTGGTCATGATATAATTAGTCAAAGTAAGTAATAATCGCAAACCTTGTTTGCATAGTAATGAGATGTCATAGACTAGGGTCTTGTGGGACCAATAATTTGGGAATAGTGCAACTTGATGGAGCTATGGTGAGTTCTACATAATTGTCCATTCATTTTCATAATTTGAAATTGAATACAATGTTATTGCTTTGCTAAATAATATTTTTAATTCATAACTTACGTTGATAAGAGTCATCAAGATGATGACTAGCTTTAGGGGGAAGGATGTTACATCCTAATTCTTTACCAGGCAATCTTGTTGGATTATCCATAGATATCCATAGTTGATAAATTCAAATTTGACTATTTTAAAATATGCTTAGATATATACTATTATGGGGAAGTATAATATTTATTAGGTTACATGATCATGCTACTATGAGTTAGCTGTAAGTATATGTTTACTTTATGATCATGTTAATTTATCAGTTTAGCTATATTTTTTTATGAATGTATATCATGACTGTTATGGTCTAACTACTTGTTTTTTTGTAAGGTTGATGCAAGATAAATCATTCCTAAAAGTGTGATAGAGGGAGAGCATCATTGGAGAGGGTGATGTAGATGGAGATGTTAAAGGATGATAGAAAGTTGGCTAAAACCACACAAACACTAAAACAACTAACACATGTTAGATGCATAATGAATGGTTAGCATAGTGTGTTTAATGTTGGACACATCTATAATTTATTGCTCATGATTAGTTTAACTTAATGGTTAATTGAAACTTATATTATGTGACTATGTCTTAGACGTATTCGTAACCATTAGTGTTTTGTAATTTGTGTAATTAAAATAAATTTAAATTTATTAATTAATTAGCTTATCATTAAATCAACATGATATTAGAAACGTTAATTTAATTTTAAAATATTTTATAATGGGGGAACATAAGTAGGAAAAGTGAAAAAAAGTAAAAGTAACAAATAATAATAGTAATAATAATAATAATAATAATAATAATAATAATCTGTAAATTTTTAAAAATTGATATAAAAACACATAAAGAATAAAACAAAAAGGAATAAAGAGGAATTATTTATATGGAAATAAAAACAAAAAGTAAAAAAATAGTGTAGTGTTGTATAAATAAGATGAGAGGCACAATGCTATGGGAGGAACAAATCTAGAAGAGATAAAGGGCCACAAAGGACGTAGCACAAAACAAAAAAAAAAAGAGTTATCAAGGATGAATAGTCAGAGAAAGGTTTTCCATCCTGCCAGGTAGGTGCTTACACTTATGCTTATGCCAAAATTATTGATTTTATGTGAGAAATAATTTTCTTATAATTGAATCAAATTTTGACATGAAATATTGATCTAGGCATTTTTGTTAAAATTGAATAAATACTGAGAATGTTTCCAGTGCATAAATAGACAACAATCCAAATCAAGGTCCAAATTTATTAGGGAGTCACTATAGTTAAAAAAGAAACAAATTTGATTTGAGGCATCACCATTATAAGAAAGCTTTGGACATCTTAAAATAGAAAGATATTTTGTTATTATTTATGTGTGTAGATATGATATTTTAAATATATATAGATCACTATTGTGAGTCTAGATCAAAAATATAACTTTGAGAGTATGTCAACAAAATATAATAACCTGTTTTTATTAACTGATTGTTTTGCTAATCACTATAACCTTTGGCTGCATGTTTTATTTTGAATCATCCTATATATTTTCCATTTATGGTATACACAAGGGCATCATTATTTATACTAGATCTATAGCAAATTGTTAATAACTAGAAAAAAATACTACCTAAACCCATCTAATAATAAATATGTTTTGATAATTATCGACCTTTATCAACACACACACACACACACACACACACACACACACACACACACACACACACACACACACACACACACACACACACACACACACACACACACACACACACACACACACACACACACACACACACACACACACACATATAATATGTCTCTTAGGTAAAATACAATGATATAATACTCGCTTAATTGGGATTTATAAATTCTATTTCATATTATGCATATTTTAGAAATACTATTATGCAAGCAACATAATACTCGTTATCATTGGTGCATGTGGCAACTGGATATACTCTTTAGGAAAAATTCTTTACCTTAATAATTAGATGGTGATTTTCATAATGTCTTTTCACAACATCTATAGAACTATATGTAGTGTAATGGTTCAAATCTAGCTTTTTTGGATACGCCCAATACAAGTCGAGGCCATGTAACCCATAATATGTCTTGCATGTATGTTGATACATCTAAAATTATTTGGCATATAATGTCTTTTTCTATGATTTGGTAGTATAGACTTGTGTTTCATTGAACCTTGTGGACATTTTGGAGATCATCAAGTCATGAAGACATAAGGGAAGAGTGGTGAATTAAAAATATGAGTTATAAGAGATAGTATAGTATCCTACTTAGCCTCACATTGACTTAGTTGTAATTAAGTTGTATCTGATAGACAGACTCATCGAATCCAGGATTTGACATGTGAAACTTATCAAATTCAATCATATGGCCATATGCATGTATACTATAGATCGGTATCCCATGATTTTGTATACATTGAAAATGTATTATTTCTAATTCCTATTCTTCATTGTAATTGATAGGAACTCTATGGATTAGTGACAATATTGACATGTTATACTTATCAAAAGCTATGCAGAGTAGCTATAGTATTAACTTATACACATCATTCTCACTAGGTTCCCTAAATAATTTTCTACAGAATGAGAAAAACACTCTCTAGGATAGAGAGATGTGTTAAGATATGGAATATTTTTTGTAACTCTCCCTGGTCATTTGAGTTGACTTGTATGATGATTTTATGTACTCTTAGGAAGTTAGTAAAACTTTTACTGAGATTTGTAGGGCCCATCAAGGTAATAGAAGTGGTCATTCCTATAGTATATAGATTTGTCTTGATAATTTTGGACCATGGGGTGGTCATGAAAAAATCATTCAAAGTAAGTTATAATCGCAAACCTTGTTTGCATAGTAATGAGATGTCACAAACTAGGGTCTTGTGGGACCAATAATTTGGGAATAGTATAACTTGATGGAGCTATGGCAAGTTATACAAGTAATTGTCCATTTATTTTCTTAATTTGACATTGAATACCATATTATTTCTTTGATAAATAATATTTTTAATTCATAACTTATGTTGATAAGAGTCATCGAGATGATGACTAGCTTTAGGTAGGGAAGGATGTTACATCCCAATTCTTTTCCAGGAAAACTTGTTAGATTATCCATAGATATCCATAGTGTACAAATTCAGATTTGATTATTTTTAAATATGCTTAGATATATACTATTATATTGAAGTAGAATAATTATTAGGTTACATGATCATGTTACTATGAGTTGTATGTGAGTATATGTTTACTTTAAGATCATGTTAATTTATCATTTTAACTATATTTTTTGATAAATGTATATCATGACTGTTATGGTCTAACTACTTGATTTGTTGTGAAGTTGACGTAGGATAAATAATCCCTCAAAGTGTAATAGAGGGAGAGCATCATTCGAGAGGGTGATATAGATGGAGATATCAGAGGATGATAGAGAGCTGAAAAAAACCTTGTAAATACTACAACAACTAGCACATGTTAGATGCATAATGAATGGTTAGTGTAGTGTGTTTAATGTTGGACACATCTAGAATTTCTTGCTCATGATTAGTTTAACTTAATGGTTAATTGGGACTTATATTATGTGACTGTATCCTAGTCGTATTCATAACCATTAGTGTTTTGTAATTTATGTAATTAAAATAAATTTGAATTTATTAATTAATAATCTTATCATTAAATCAGCATGATATTAGAAATGTTAATTTAATTTAAAAAAAACAAATAAGGGAATATAAGCAGGAAAAGGAAAAAGGAAATAATAATAATAATAATAATAATAATAATAATAATAATAATAATAATAATAATCTTTAAATTATGAAAAATTGAAATAAAAACACATAAAGAATACAACAAAAAGGAAAAAGAGGAATTATTTATATGAAAATAAAAACAAAAAGTAAAAAAATAGTGTAGCATTGTATAAAGAGGAGGAGAGGCACAATTTTATGGGAGGAAAAAAATCTAGAATAGATAAAGGGACACGGAAGACATAACACAGAACAAAAAAAGAGAGTTAGCAAGGATGAATAGTTAGAGAAAGGTTTTCCAACCTGTCAAGTAGGCGCTTACTCTTATCTTTACACCAAAATTCTTGATTTTATGTGATAAATAATTTTCTTATAATTGAATCAAAATTTGACATGAAATATTGATCTAGGCATTTTTGTTAAAATTGAATAAATACTGAGAATGTTGCCCGTGCATAAATAGATAACAATCCAAATCAAGGTTTAAATTTAATAGGGAGTCACTATAGTTAAAAAAGAAACATATTTGATTTGAGGCATCACCATTATAATCAAGCTTTGCATATCTTAAAATACAAAGATATTTTGTTATTATTTATGTGTGAAGATATGATATTTTAAAAAACCTATAGATCATTGTCGTGAGTCTAGATCAAAAAGATAACTTTGAGAGTATGTTAACAAAATACAATAACCTATTTTTACTAACTGATTATTTCTCTAATTGCTATAACCTTTGGCTACATATTTTATTTGGAATCACCCTATATTTTTTACATTTTTTGTATACATAAGGGCATCATTGTTTATACTAGATCTACAGCAAATTATTAATAACCAAAAAAAATTAATAATATCTAAATCCATCTAATAATAAATATGTTGTGATAACTATCAACCTGTGTGTGTGTGTGTGTGTGTGTGTGTGTGTGTGTGTGTGTGTGTGTGTGTGTGTGTGTGTGTGTGTGTGTGTGTGTGTTTGTGTGTGTGTGTGTGTGTCTGTGTGTGTGTGTGTGTGTGTGTGTGTGTGTGTGTGTGTGTGTGTGTGTGTGTGTGTGTGTGTGTGTGTGTGTGTGTGTGTGTGTAGTCTCTTAGATAAAATATAATGATATAATACTCAATTAGGATTTATAAATTTTATTTCATATTATGCATAACTTAGAAATACTATTATGCAAGCAACATAATACTCATTATCATGGCTGTATGTGGCATATGGATATACTCTTTAGGCAAAATTATCTACCTCATTGTTTATACTAGATCTACAGCAAATTATTAATAACTAGAAAAAAATTAATAATATCTAAACCCATATGATAATAAATATGTTGTGATAACTATCAACCTGTATATATATATATATATATATATATATAAATCCTAATTAAGTGAGTATTATATCATTATATTTTACCTAAGAGACTATATATATATATATATATATAGTCTCTTAGGTAAAATATAATGATATAATACTCACTTAATTAGGATTTATAAATTTTATTTCATATTATGCATAACTTAGAAATAATATTATGCAAGCAACATAATACTCATTATCATGGCTGTATGTGGCATATGGATATACTCTTTAGGCAAAATTATCTACCTTAATGATTAGAGTGGTGAATTTCATAATGTCTTTTCACTACATCTATAGAACTATATGTAGTGTAATGGTTCAAATATGAGGTTTTTGGATACGCCCAATAGAAGTTGATGCCATGTAACCCATAATATCTATCTACATAAATAGGACATAACTTATCACTACTTAGTCATAAGAGATATAATTAAATAATTTTATTGATATACTATGATAACATACTAGCAAATGAGTTAACCAGTATGGGATAAATCAAGGATTATGGGATAGACCATGACTAATGTAACCTGATGACTATGATTAGATATTGAGTTACATAATGGTATCGATTATGAGTTTTGATAAATTTATTCACCTCAACACTAACAACTCATTATTTAGGTGTTGAATTTAACATGGTTTCTAGTATAATTTCCTATATATTCTAATTATACTTATTATTGAAGTTATTAGTGGTATCTTCAATGTGTTTCTTTTTAGATGTGGCATTGCTATTTGAATAACCTAGATCAAATTAGATAGTTTATGTTTTATGTGAATCAAATTACTATGGTATTACTTTATTAATTTATATTACATTGCTATTTTATATTTCTATGATATTACATAAAGTAAAAATTACAGCAGAATGATGTAAGATGTGAGATGCTCGTCTGATGCAAAAAGTAAATTTGAAATCCCAAAGTAACTAAAAAAATTTGTACTGTCATTATTAAAACCATTTAAATGCTTCTAATAATTGGAATTATAGGAGGAATTAAGGATATGAAGGCATAACATAATCCTATGTGTCTATAGTAAGAAAACTAATGAGGTTGTCAGGTGAGAATAATTCAAAATATAATATCCACTAAAAATGCAAGAAAATACATAATTAGGACATAAGGAATATCCTATATTGAAGTAGTATATTCATAGGTGTAGATATTGGATATTATTATTGTATTCCCGTAACATCAATATAATAATGTGGTTTATACCTGATAAGGTATGAAAATAGTAAATGGGGTACTAGTTATAACTTAGAATAGATATTTGTAAGTTAAATTAATTGAGTATCAAATTATTAATTTAATTGATGAACTTAGACCATATGTGGGATATCTTACTATTAGATTAATTACATTCTCCTAAATAAATATTATTATGGAGAACCTTACTCATAACATGGGTTATTAATGAGGGTCATATTCATTCAACGTATGACTAAGTTTGTGAGGTGATTGATTCTCGACCTTATTTTGAATAGTTGTTGGCATAGAGTAGTTGAAATCAATAACATTAGACTATGATGAAATAGGTTATAATGGAATTTATATGTTTGGAAACTAATCATAATAATGAGAATTTTTTATAATTTTTGATGAATGTAGTATGTCTATGAGTACTTTAATGTGATACATAATGCAATAGGTATTTATGTACAAGGGTGTGTGTGTGTGTGTGTGTGTGTGTGTGTGTGTGTGTGTGGGTGTGTGTGGGTGTGTGTGTGTGTGTGTGTGTGTGTGTAAAGGTAGTAAGCGTTAATATGTATTTAAGTATGTAACATAAATATCATAATATAAATATGTGTATTGCGTCATATGCCTACGTTTCTAGCTAAATGGGTGGTTATATTGAATCTTAGATTGTCTGGGGAACCGAAACTATAACCATTGGAAAATAGTCTTTGAGAAATAGAATAAGATGTTTAAATGAATTTTATAATGGGTTTATGAGTCTTTTATTTCTTGACACATAATTGATTGACTATTTTTTATATGTATTTTGCATTTAATACTTGATTTTAGTACATGTTATGATAGTATTAATATATATAAATGCTTGGCTATATCTAGTATATAATGGTGCATCATGATGCATGCTTATAAACTACATTACTTTATAATGTTAGTATGAAATATAATCTTAGGGTATACTCAGGTGGTATAATTATGTGCTTTTTTGTCTATTATTTTTATATGGATCGTATGATTATTGAAATCATAAGTTTGAGTTATACATTTTTATGTAGTTGGGAACCTATGATAGTATGGTATATCATAGAGTACTATAATATAAATGTATATTTTACCTAGAAGGTACATACTATAATAATTATGCTAGACTCATATCTACATTGATTGATTATATGTATGTGTTTTGATTATTACTATGATTAGTGTATTTTGTGATAATTGGTAAGACTATATGTATGCGTGCATATAGCCTGGAGAGTTTAACGAATGATATGTTATTACATTATCATGTTCCATGTGAACTATGATTTGTTTCATTATATCTGTTTTCTTGAATATAAGCTTGTGTTTCCATTTAGTTATGACTACCTTATTATGATTTATTATGGAATAACTAGTAGTCATGTCTTAAAAACACTAGTCTATAGTAATATGGATTATCATAGGGTGTAGAATATTTAGGAATAAATTGTTTTATTTGAATGTATACTTAATTATGTAATTAACTGGGTGTTATAAACTATAGTCATTATTTCTAGTATGGGATAGAAATTAATATAAGATTCATTCATATGTTTGATGAAATAAATATATGCTTTGGTTAATCCTATATTTGGCATGTTACATAATGTGTTTGTTAGTAGGATGTAAATTAAATGATTCTTGTGGTTGAATCGTATTTGACCAATATGCATAGATGATATGAAGTAAGGACTGAGATAGTCTTTAATGGTTTACTAGTGTCACAATGATAAATGAAGGTAGTATAATCAAGTGGTGTGTATGAATTTGATTGATCTAGATCATTATTATTTATTATTTGTAAAAATTTGGGCCAAAGTATGTTTAGTGAGACATTATCATTTCATGTTTATGTGATATCTTACAATAGAATGGATTTATATAATACACTTCATGTTTAGTTTAGAATCATGCAACACACGGGTACTTGTTTGTCTCTTTAGATTCCCACGCTGTCACTATCTACTCATCTATAAAGGGAGGGCCATTTCCTAATGGGATTAGTGTGGGGGATCATTAGTCCATGGTTGGTGTGTAAAATTTCTCATATGATGCTCTCCCTCCCCATATCAATACTACTTATCAAGATGACACTTGAGATTTTTATAGATACTTGAGTTTAGGAACTATGCTCTGGGGAAGCCATGTATCTTATATGTACATTGTATTGTACTTATTATTGCATATTGAAACAAAGAGTTGTATTAATTTTTATTGTATATTGATAATAGTGGTTGTATACTTGTCTCATTTGTAGTTGAGTTGATGCAATTACTTTCTATATTTGTATTATGACGTGTACTCTCATGATATTAGAGATCAATGATATGTGATGTATTATGCTTGTTGTTATTATCACACCTTGGATACTTTTTATGGTCTATGTATATTATTATGGTGTAATCTATTTTTGGTATTTGTATTTAATTAAAAAAATCCAATTTTTATATGTCTAACCCAATGTGGTTGTTACACTAAATATCCATCATGGTAGATATATGCACATCAAATAGTCACACCCGTAAACCCTAAACATTTTATCTCAAAGATGATCACCCACTAGAATAAGGCTTTGTTAAGAACCTAGGGCTCACAACTCACAAAATAACAATCCAAATAACATATTTTTAATTAAAAATGATTGTTACACATAATTATTTTTATGGAAGGAATAACTTTGTATAATTGGCCTCTTTGAGGAGGCAACCTTCTATTAGAGCAAGCTCTATTACAAATAACTTCTTGGATGATTTACAATATCATATGCCCCTTTATTTATACCATTTTTCATATACCCCACTCCTCATTCTAATACACATGGGATTATTATTATTATAATGCATTACTATTTATTACTATTACATTCCACTATTTATGTTATTATTTCTACTAGCTATTCTACTATTATACCCCTCTCTAGGTACATTACATTCCATCCCCATTAAAAATGTTTTTCCCTCAAAACATAATAAAATAGGATGCTAACGAAATGGATGCTTGGCCATGCATTCATTTAGGCTTCCACTTCTTCCTCTATGGCTAGGATGTGAGCATGTACACCCACAATGTGAACTCAAACACTACAACATAAAGGTGAAGTGCATAATATCGATGGATAGAGTAACCTTAGCTTGGTACATGAGGTTAGTTTCAATCACTAAAATTTGAAACTTGACAATAAGTACTTCAAAGTTAGAACAAGGATGAAAAAAATACATTGTTTGGTGAGTCAACATGCCATCCCCCTTAGCATTGTTCTCTAATGGATTTGAAGACTCGATTCCACGCTTGGGATATATATTATTGGATTGGGATCATCGGGGTCCTAATCAAGCATGGTGATTTCTTGAATGGGATTATCTAGAACTCATTAAGGTGCATCTAAAAGGGAATTAATATATGGCTTGTTAATGGCCTGAAGAGGTAGTGTTGTGCAGGGGCATAAGACCAAAAATAAAGGTGTCTCACCATGATCATAGTAGATGTGATCTTATATGATCTTAGTTAATCTAAAAAATTCCATCATTATTTTAGTTTGACACATTCTAACCTATTATTGAAGTTCCTCATAGAGTCCATTGATGAAGCAAGTTGTGAGGAAATCCTTAGACAAGCCTATAGTTTAGTTGGCGAGTTTTGTAAATGTTGTTTGATATTCTTATACTATGTTGGTTTGATGAAGCTTAGTCAAGGAAATGATGAGATGACCACCATATAAAATAGGAATCCATATAAGAACCAAAGGAATGGATGTTTACTTTAATCAAAAATGCATCCTTACACTCACAATACAATTTTTTTGAAAGTGTTAATATGACCAGATAATAAGACATGATGACAAAATGACTCACAAAAGAGACAACATATAAAACTATTACTATATATATATATATATATATATATATATATATATATATATATATATATCTTTATATTAATGATAAATTAAAACAATAATACTAAGGACAATTTAAAACAATAGTACTAAGGACTAACTATAATGACTTACTCTCATGACCAAATGACACAATTACATTTAAAATCATATAAATAATATAACTTAAAAGATAAACTAAAACAAAATGTTAAAAACTATACTATGCTTGAAAGACTTAAATAGCCAACATAAACTATATAATGTCAAAAAGTCATTATAGAATTTAAAAAGACCTATTAAATAACAAATGACAATTATTAACCTAAAGACAAGTGTTAAGACAAATTTTAAATAATAACATATAAATCAAAGAGAATTAGCATAAAAATGAGATAGTGAATTATTGATGTAAATTAGAGATGATATTTGAAATATTAAAAAAAACTAGAAAGAATCTAAAAAGTAAATGGTACACAAAGATGAACCCCAAACACAAGCCCTAAATACCTTGTAATAATGGTGAAAACCATAAAATAAGTCAAAAATACCACTAATAAACAAAAAGAAATCTATATAAAGTGAAACAAAGCTACCTAAAGCTAAAATAAACCACAAACTTGTCTTTAAAAAACTATGGATAGGGAAATGCAGTAGGAAATGTTTTGGGTAAAGTAGTAGGAGGCAAGGCGTGGTGGAGAGAGGTGATTGGTCATAGGCTAAAGTAAAATCTTTGGTGAGGTCATATACACATAGAGGTGGGGATAGAGAGTGTAGAAGGAAATAAGAACCAAAGAGAAACCAATTATAAGAGGTAGGCAGAGGAATATCTGGCCAAGGTGAAGATTACAAAGTAACAAGAGGTAGTTGCATGGTTGTGGAAGGTGGAGGACCAGAAGTTACAGAGGTCATCAAGAGAGGATCCATGATATTTTCACCATAATAGGTGGGTATATTTTTTCATTTATCAATAAAAATAAAGAGCCACCAAGATGGATTCACTGATGATAAGGTAGAGATGTGAGAATATTGAGTGCAAATCATGTTAGATAGTTAGATATGTCTATGTTGTTTGATTTTTGCTAATGCTTATAGTCATGATGTTCGATCTGGTTTAGAATCAGATCATCTTGATATTGAATCTCTTGCCTATGAGTAAATTTAAGATATTAATCTAGATATGGGTCCTAATATGTTTATCACAAGTCATATATTTGAGGCAAAATCAATAAAATAAGCCAAATAACATGTAGGTTGTGTTGGTGATAGGTCATGGGAGGAGCGAGTGCCAAGTACATTGGTGTCAAGGAGATCTAAGCCAATGCAAATCCTACTAATCTAAATGGTAGATGGATATCCATGGATGCAAATGATGGAATTAAAGTAAAACCAAATCTTGTTTGAGCTGAGGTGGACTATATTCAATGGGTCATCGAAGGTTGTAATCTAAATAACTCAAGGAAACCCTTGATGCTAGATCCAAGGATTCAAAATATGACTACCTCAAAATATATGTTGAGTATTGGAAAAATACTCATATTATAGATAATACCAGATCTAAACATATGGTGTATGAATCTTATGTATGAAAAATAAAAAGTACGGAGATGCAATGTAACTTTTGAGTATTACTTGTAAACCCTATGAGAAAACAAAGATCTATAAAATATATTTGATGCAATATTGTTTTTCTTTTTCTTTTTTATTTTCCTCTTTTTTTTGACACACTACAAATGAGAATATGCACAACAACTAACTATATCTTATGATGATGATGCAAAGAATATTAGATCTATTTCAAGATAATATAAATTGTAAGCTAAATTAATACAAACTAGAGAACTAAATGTAACTGAATAAAAGTGACTCAAACCATAAGACAAAACAAAATATTGATCTAATCTTAAATTCTAGTGTAATGAAAAAATTGTCCCTAGAAAGCACTATGATACTAGATGTTAAGAACCTAGGGCTCACAACTCACACAATAACAAGTTAAACAATATATATATTGAATTAAAAACATTGATTACACATAATTCCTTTCATATAAGGAATAAATCTGTATCATTGGCCTCTTCAAGGGGAAACCTCCTATTAGAGAAAAATCAATTACAAATAACTTCTTGGATGATTTACAATATCCTATGCCACTTTATTTATACTAGTTATCATCTACCCCATTCCTCATTATAATGCATGTGGGATTGTTCTTCTAATGCATTACTATTTCATTCCACTATTTATGATACTATTTCTACTAGTTATTCTACTATTATACCCTTCTCTAGGTACATTATAGGATCCTCTCTCTGAATCTTCCTCAAGTTCATCATAAAGAACAGGGATACCAATAATGGGAAGTCCAAGTAAAGCATGGGCATCCTATAAAGTGATGCCCACCTCTAAGGTATCCCCATATACCTCCCATCAGAAAGTGTTGGTTAGTTATTCCCAATTTCTTAAGAACATTACGACTAAGTTAACATTGAGGGGAATCCTCTTCATCTTCATGATGCCAATAGTGTGTGGTCATCAACTGTCAATATATCAAATAAATTAGGTAACCAGGTTGCATCTACCAAACACCAGAATCCTTGTCATCTCTACAAAATGCCAAACAACAAAATATGTATTATTCCTCAACCTCAGATAATTATAAAAATATACTCTAACATTCATTAAAAATATTCTTAATTCAAAGATTAACTACTTAATCAACCTATTCTCATAATTTTTATACCACTTTATACTAAGTCAACCAATTAACAAACTATGTCAGTGACAGTGTCACCATTAAAACTAAGTCAACCATATGTTACGTAATTAGCCGGTATCAAAACTATATCATCTATATGATACTCAATCGTCATGTTAGAATATTATGTTGACCACTTCATATGGAGTTGGCCATTATTATAAACTATGTTGTCTAGTTTCTTACACTATTGTATCGTCTAGTATGTACGTAGTCGGCCACTTCAACTTTACAAACTATATCATCCTTTTTATATGTATTCAACCACAGAGTTTCATACTAGATCGACCACATTTTATTTAGTTGGCCACCCCATTTATCCTTTCATTTGTCAATTGAGTTATCCTGGTCGACTCTATTCAAAAAAGGCTATGAATTTTTACATATTTATCATTAATGCCTTAAGCATTTATGACTAATTTTGAGACATAACCTTTGATCATCCTATCCTCTACTCTACCTTAAAATTTCTTGGGGAAAATAACATTATATGGATTTTACCCACCATCTAATTTTCTAAATTAATTATATTTGTCAATAAAAACTTGAAAAAATTCAAATAACTAAAAAATCACTTACCTGATCTACACTAGTCATTGTTGTTATGTGTTCCCTATCTCACATATGTCATCTCTAAGCCATAATCACTTTACTCACTATTTTTCTCAAAATAGGAAAATTACAAATGAATGATTTAAAAATCCTCTTTATATTTTAATTTTCAAATTCTTTAACTATGAATTATTTTTTGACAAATTATGATTTTTTCTCACAATTATGTTTCCACTAGCTCTTTTTCCAAACCAAATGACATTCTGGGATCCTGATATTGTAGATAACTTTTCTACATATAACACATATTTTTGCAAAAAATTCAAATTTTTTCTTATTTTTTATGTCTACCTAATGTCCCCTACATTGGATGCCTTTACACTTCACTAAAATGATTTCTATTCTACAACATCAATTTAAGTAAAGGTATGCATTTTTCAATTCTTTCCTTTCATTAATTTCATGTTTCTTACTATAATTTTTACTAGCTCAACATTGTGGGTTGTTATATTCTTTTCCTAAAGCACCATCCCATGTGACAATTGTGTAGCATGTGATGATCTTCGATTGGGGCATATTTATACACATAATATTTTTAACTTTATCAATTATTGATGATGTCTCTCTTGTAGGAACCCATTGAATATCAATCTCTCTAAATTCATGCCTTAAAGGGTGCACTGAGAAAGGGGTTGGCAGACCTTTGGTGCTTCACAGGATTATTGGCCTATATACCACCACTTAAAACCAATACAAACTACTCATATTTATTTCCATAGGCATTAAAACCCTGCTTATACATTTCCTTAAGTAGCTCCCCACACAAAATATCCCCTAACTAAGAAAAAAACTCTTTTTACCATGTGTCATACTAGTTCATCTGAGTCAACCCCATTTTGGGATTTACCATATGTTACAGAAATAGGTCAGCCCAAGTCGACATAGTTTGAGACTTAATGGCTCTATTTTCTACCTAACAATGTCGATCGGGCTGACTCCATCGACTTAATTTATGGGAGGGTTTAGGGTTAATCCATGTCTATATATACCCCATTTAATTTCATTTCTAATAAAATATCAATCAATTGTACATCATTACTGCTCATAAATCTGCTTATATAATTAATAGGAGGTTTTATTGCTTAGGTTTTTGTTCTTTAAGGATTAACACTTGTATTTTGGAATTCTTGGATGTATAAGATAGGTCTTATAGCCTAGATTTGATTTATCCTTATGATCCTTACAATCCCACAACAAACTCTTAAAAAACACCATTAGCCAAGGGAGAGATTGAGGCACACTAGGTTCACTTCAACAAAAGTACGTATATTCCTAAGCCCTTCATATTTTAGTATGTAGAGATTGTATAGTTTAATATGTATTGATTTGTATCTCTCCTTGCTTAGATATTCTCTATGTTATTAATATATTTATCTTTGCAAGTTTATATCTTCCCCATTTGTGCCACAACCTTTGGTGTGAACTAGATTAATTTGCATATGCATTTAATAAATTATTTTACATAATTATTTAGTATATTAGCTTTCTTAATATCATTTACAATCATAAATACCTATCGTAGGTTATCACAAGATTTCATCTGCCTGGAGGCCTTGGAAACCTCTCATTTTCCTTAGTGTGATAAGAGATCACTTAGTGCAGGTTTAGCAGATCCATTATTGGTCACCACCCTAATTTAAAAGTATCCCCAAACATATTTTTTAGTTGATTACCTTCTCCAATATTGAATATTATTAAGTACGATAAGTTATAAAACTTTCTAGTTTCCCTTGCATATAGTTTAGATATTACACAAAGTAGATTGATGAATGTTGTACTCCTTGATTATTTCACCTCTACATTGACTTGAGTATAGTTATATTTGCATTTTTTATTTTATTTATTATTAAATATCCCCCTTTGTGCCATAAGATTTAGTGAGGACTATATTAGATATATTATATGTATTATAGGCCTAGCTAGGCTTATTGCATTATGTTATTTTTCTATAGGCTTTAGAACCCCCTCCTTTGGTATTATGTGGTAAGATATCCCTTAATTAGGTTTATAAAATTTAAATTGGTCATGTATTAATATAAATAACTATGTAATTAATTATTTTGGTAAGATTACCTTATCTAATCTTGGAATATACTAAGTAGGACAAGTTACAGATCCATCCTAATTCATTACATGTATTTTTAGTGAACTCGATGTGAGTCTAACCCTTGTATTTTTATTTTTTCAATTAATTTCAATTATATTGATTTTGTCAATCATGTTTTATCTTTTGTGTATAGTATTTCAACTATATCAAGCTTATCAATCATATTTTATCTTTTTTGCATAGGTTTCCAACTAGAATGAGTCCATTAATCATATTTTCTTCTATGTTTTGCAAGTTTTCATTTCATAAAACTAGATCATGTTGTGCAATCTAGTCATATTTTACTATCCTCTAAATTTTCACTTATATTCAATTATATTGAACTGGTTGATCTACTTTAATTTAGTAATTTTTAATTTTTTTATTTTTTATCTAATAAGATCAAGCTAGTCAAACATATATTATTTTACCATTTTTTTAGTTTTAGTTTTTTATAGATTAAATTTATCTAATAAATTCTACTTAACCAATTTTTTTTGAATATTTTTACCTTTGTAGGACTAAATCTTGCTTAGATGACCTAGTCAACAAAAATTCAAAAGCACCATCAACATAACACTCAGAAACTAGCTCTGCACGGAAACATTTGAAACTAGTTTTTTCCCACCTAGTAGGGCCCTCTGAGAGCAACTGGAGTGATCACAGATCCAATGGAGGCTACTACTAGTGGTAGTGCATCTAGGTACCTGAACTAAAATCTGATTAAGGACATTCCATCCAACAAATGGAAGAAAGTGCTAACAGGTGAAAAGACGTGTTCTTCCAAAAACATGTCGAGCCTCCCTGTTTCCACTGAGGGTACAGCCCTGACTATCCTAGATGATCTAGTGGAGGAAATCATGGCATCCATGGACCTTGCGTTGGTAGGTAATTTTTTATCCTTCCATCTTAATATTGAGATGGTCAGGAAATGGGTTTTGTCTAGGTAGAAAATTAAGGGTAGTGTTTCAATCACTGTTATGGCAAGAGGCTTATTCCTATTTAGATTTACGAATAAGGAGTATATGATAGCTATTCTTACTGGAGGACCATGGCTGTATGGCCCACATACTCTTGCCTTATGTTTGTGGAAACTAGGATTTGATCCCAACTCAGACCTCAGCAAGTCTGCTCCTACTTGGGTAAGATTGTCAGGGTTCCTATTGGAATTTTGGGATGAAAACATTTTTATAGATATTGGAAATTCTATTGGCCAATACGTCACTTTAGATCATACTACCAAAACACAGTCTAGATGTGTGTATGCTACATTGTGTGTTAATGTTGAGATTAACCAGATTCTCCCTACGTCTATAGAGCTAAAATCTAAATATGGGACTTGGACTCAGTTGATCATATATGAAAATGCTACCACTTTTTGTCAAATATGTAAAAAAAGGGACATATAATGACACAATTCAAGGTGACGCAAATGGAAAGGAAAGATGATTCCCTTGTTGAAGGTGAGGATCAGTCTCACAATCCCAAAAAAATTGGCAATCAAGGAATAAGGGTAATGCAAAAAATCCTGACAATACAGAAAAGGTAGGGGATAAGGCTGGCAAGGAGGAAGTCTTTGGTAATGGGGGAAAATATGTCCTAGAGGAAAATAACAAGAAGGTTGTAGACATTGATAGTCAAAAGGATATAATAGACACAACTAACCCTTTAGACCAATAGACCAATATGTCTGAGGAAGGAGAAATAGGTGTCCAGTTGATAGAGGAAGATAACATAGAAGGCAAAGTTTTAAGAGATGGATAGGAAAAAATAACTCTATAAATATTACTTACTAAAGGAAAAGCAGCCTTATAGTTAAACACAGATAGTTTTCATGCTTTAGAAGTCAGAGACCAAGCAAGCAATTACTCAATAATAGGGGAAATAGATGAAACACGACAAAATGGTAGTAGTAATGAATAGGAGGAATGGGTTACCTCAAAGAAAAAGAATTGAAAAGGTAAAAAATTTGTAGATGTTGGCACTGATCCCAAACAAGGGAGACCAACCCTAAGATAAACAAGACAAAGAGAGATTGCCAAGGAGATTGCTAGTGGTAAACAAAAAACACTGGAGATCCATCCCCTCAAATCCTCTAAATGAGAATTTTATCTTGGAACCTGAGGGGATTTAATAGCCCTTCAAAATAGTTTGAGTTTAAAAAATGCATTTTAGATAATAAATTAGATATTTTATTACTACAAGAAGTCAAGATGAATGAGGAGAGTTTTAAGAAAATTACTGACTACATATGGCCTAAGGCAGCTTTTTGCATCAGTCCAGTTGAAGGGGCTTCAAGGGGGATTGTAACTATGTGGAATAGTACTAAAATTCAAGGATCTCTTATGGCTTATAAAAAGCACTTCTTGATTATCAACTTCTCATTGTACTCTTTGAATTGGTCATTGATCAATGTCTATGGTCCGAATAATAGAGCATTGAGGCAAAATTTATGGATAGACTTGAGCAGTTTCAGGAATAATTCCTAGAACACTAGATGGATGTTAGCTGGATATTTTAACACTCCTCTATACCCTTATAAAAAATAGGGTGGAATTATTGATTGCTCAGACAGCATGTTTGACTTTGTTGAATTCATTAATGATGGGGGACTGTTGGATATAGAATTACAAAATCAAAATTTTACCTAGTCCAATAGAAGAAGAGGAGATCAAATGATTCAAGTTAAGTTAGACATATTTCTTATCTCAAGTAACTGGAATGATTATCATAATATGCATGTGTATGCTTTTCCTAGAACTATATCTGATCATTGCCTAATCTTCCTTAGTTGGAGAGATCAGGGACAACATGGTCCTTTCCCATTTCATTTCAAAGCTATGTGGATCAAACACAAAAACTTTAGACAAATGGTGGCCCAATGGCGGAAAATCCCTATTCAAGGCACTCCTATGTTTAGAATAGTCAAAAAAATCTAGCATATCAAACAAGAAGTTCATGGATGGAATAGATATAGCTTTGGTCAGGTCTTTCAATAGAAGAAAAATGGAGTAGGAAAACTCAAAGATATTCAACAATGGATGGCTCAAGGTGACGATTCAAAAGATACTTTAGAAGAAGAGAATGTTTTATCTTCTAAATAGAAGAACCTTATGGAAAGAGAAGAGGATTTCTAGAAATAGAAATCTCATGTTTAGTGGCTTAAAGAGGGGGACAGGAACACTACCTTTTTTCATCTCTCAGCCATGAAACATAGGAATGCCAACTCCATAACAAAGCTATGTTTGGATAATGGCAACATTATAACCAAAGATAATGAGATAGGGGAACAAGCCAAGGTTTTCTTTCATAATTTGCTCACTAGAGAAAACAATGATGATATGAATGATAGATCTATGAACCAATTCATTGATAAAATCCCCTATTTGATAATTGAAGAAGATAATCTAGAGATCCTAAAGCCTATATCTGAGGAGGAAGTCCATGTTATTTTATTTTCCACGGGTACATTCAAAGCTCCAAGTCCTAATGGCTTCCCTCCTATATTCTTTTAGGAATATTGGGAGATCGTGGGAGTGGATCTTACTGTTGCTATATGAGACTTTTTTAGATCAGGTAAACTTTTGAAACAAGCTAATAATACTTTCATAGTACTTGTTCCTAAAAAATCTTAGCCCACACACCTTATAGATTTTAAACCTATTAGTCTATGTAACACTGTTTATAAGCTATGCACTAAAGTGCTAGTTATGAGGATTCAACCTTTATTAGACAAAATCATTTCCCCTACTCAAAAAGGCTTTATTCTAGGCAGGCAAATTCTTGATGATGTGATCACCACACATGAGACTTTCACTCCATGGACAAGATCAGAATCCCTGGTATGGCTCTTAAGCTAGATATTTCTAAAGCATATGATAGCGTCTCATGGACTTTCCTATTCCAAGTCATCAAAAAAATTGGGTTCAATGATAAAATTTCCAGCTTGATATGGAACATTGTCTCTTCTACAAAATTTTTGGTTCTAGTTAATGGCATCCCTAGAGGGTTTTTCTCTTATTCAAGAGGAATCTTCCAGGGGGACCCTCTCTCCCCCTATTCATCATAATGGCAGAGGCACTAGCAAGATACATACAAGTAGATATAACCTCTACAAATTTAGTGGGCATCAAACTGGCCTCCTCCCTTTATCTTATGGTGGTGCAATAGTTTGTGGATGATACCATCCTTTTTTGCATCTCCTTGGTGATTGAAGCTAGAAGATGGAAGAATATCTTAAATAATTATGCCATAGAGTCTGGGCAAAGTATAAATGTACAAAAAAGCAATGTGTATTTCTTCAATACTCTTAATGACCTTAGACAAATAATCATTGATATATTGGAATGTGTTGAAGCTATTCAAATATCCACCTACCTGGGTCTCCCCCTCATGGTCAAAGAGGTATCTCCTAGTTTTTGGAATAGAATTTTGGAAAGAACTCAGAGAAAACTTCTTGGTTGGAAAGGGAAACTCCTTAGCAATGCTGGTAAACTACAACTTCTTTGAGCCTCTCTACAAGGGATTCCTACCTACTTCCTGTCTCTCTTTAAAATTCTTGCATATTTTGTTGATAAATTGGAATAGATTCAAAGAAAATTCTTATGGACAAGTTTGGAAGATAAACAGAGAATGTTTTTAGTTAAATGGGAAAAAGTGTGTCTTCCAAAATCTCATGGTGGCCTCAATATTAGGTCTATCAGGAACATGAATAAAGCCCTTCTCTCAAAAATTAATTAGAACCTAATCCATAAAAATACAGAGTGGGGGGAATAATGCATGCCAAATATATGCATAGCATTGATGGTTCCAACTATCTTCAACAGATGGGGTTACCCCAGGGTTCTGTGATATGGAGTAAAATGCTAAAATTAGAAGCCTTCTTAAGCAAGGAATTAGATGGAAACTAGGAAATGCTTGGCATATTAAATTTTGGGATGATATTTGATTAAGGACAAGGCTCTCATCACACAAGGAAACTATGGAGAGATTGCGGACATTGCTACTCAATTTTTTAGAGATAGAGTCAGTGATTACTTGGATAATAACAATGGTATGCAGAGCTGGAAAAATCTATTGGACTACTATGATCATCAGCTTGAGCTTTCCCTAAGAGTTTAAGAGATTCAGCAGTTGATCCAGGGGACTAGAATCCCTCTCTTCCCTTATGAAGATGGATAGTACTAGTGGCCAGATAAGAATCGATGGTTTTCTGTCAAGTCTGCTTATCATTTACTGATTCCTAAGGCTCAGAATAAAGACATATGGAAAAATGTTTGGAATTATAAAATTATACCAAAAATTAAGAAGTTTTGGTAGGCTACTACTCATAAAAAAATCTTAACATAGGATAACCTTTAAAAGAGAGGGTTTACCCTGGTCAACAGATGTTTTTTGTGTGGTTCAAAAGAGGAAATAATTTCACACCTTTTCATTCACTATGATTTTGCTTGGGAATTATGGGGCCTAATTCTCAATAACTTTGGCATTGAATGGGTCTGTAACTCTAACCTTAAGGAAGTAATCCTTAGCTGGAATCTAACCTTTACACATCCTTCACTTATGGAATTATGGAATTAAACTCTACCCTATTTGAGTTGGATTTTGTGGAAAGAACACAACCACAGAATTTTTAGGGACACTGCTAGAAGAGCATGTCGTGTTTCATTCTTTTGCTAAGACTCTTTTAGAAAGTGTCACCACTACCCATATTTGGTCTACGGAGAAACCCATAACTCAATTTGAAAATCAAATTACAGCTAAATGGAAGGTTTTAAACCAAATCCCTAATTATAATAACTCCAAAATTCTACAGAGACTAAATACTAAATATATTCCCCTAAAGCCTAACTGGATGAAACTCAACTTTGATGGGGCATCCAAGTCTGATGGTAAAGCTAGTGGAGGAGGAATTATAAAAAATGATAAAGGATGGATGATTTTTGTCTATGTTGGTGGAATAGGATTCTAGAGCAATAACTATGTTGAAGCGATGGCTCTCCTATGGGGGTTAAAATTTGCTATATCCCTAGGAATAAGGAACTTAAGTATATAAGGAGACTCCAAAATGGTTATCGATGCAGTTAATAAAGCATCAAATGTTGGAATTAAGCTAAAAGATATCATTAGGGATACCCAATTTCTTTTGCAAAAGTTTTCTAGAGTGGATATTTCACATATTTATAGAGAAGGAAATAGTGTTGCCGATGCCTATGCCAATCTTGGTCAATGATTCTCAGATTGGTGGGTGTGGCACCAAGTTGCTCATATTCCTTTAAACATTAGGGATATTATTCAAAATGAGATGACTTGTCAAGGATGAGTCAAACTTATGAGAAGGATAGCTCTCGTAGGTGGTCCATTTGGAGGGGGTTGTCGTGGATCTCAGAACTTGATAACTATTGTACTCTTTTGACAATCATTAATGATTTATAGTATCAAGATGTTAAGGCATGTGGGTCTCATTATGAAGATCAATGGGAAATGATTTCCAAGCATGGGAGTATCCAACATCACCTCTATATAGTATTTTGAATTATGAGCCATCACATTTTCATTATGCATAAGCGGGAGTAAGAGTTTGTAACCACTTCAAAGTTGAAGGCTAAAATTAGGAACTCTATGGGTTTAGACTGTAAATCCAAAATGGGAGGAGACCAAATTTAAACAAAACTAGTCTCCTATTGTGAATTCAAAGATAATTCACTGGTTTGGCATTACTGTAAAGAAGGGGGATCATCCCATACCTAAAAAGGCTCAATGGTTTCTATGAAAACTTGTTTGAGCAATTTGCAAGGTCATGGTTAAATAGGTGGGTCACTATTGGTGGAATCAGTTTTGAGATATCTAAAAAGGTGATTGCCATGGCCACTGGAATGTCCATGCAGGGGATAAAGCTTCAAAGGAGAATAAAAATTATGGATCTCTCAAGCCATAAACTATCCTAAGAGAAGGCGAAGAACTCATTCCTTACCAAGGAGGATTCGAGCGTGCTAAACTTCCAGAGCCATGGGATAGAGTGTGCTTCATTCTCATCAAGTACTTCATGCTCGAAGGATGATTTACCAGGTTCTATAACAACCACCTCCCCCTATTAAATCACTTTAGGCATAATGCCCTCATTATTTTTCCTTTTTACCTGCTCTCCTCTCTAGAACATTTGATCCTTAGGGTAAGAGCAAAAATGTCTAAAAAACTAGATATGAACCCTATTTTGCTACATCAGGGCCTCATTTTTTGTTTGTATAATTTTCACCGAGCCCTTGAGCCATCCAAGACTATCAAAATTGATAGTGTAGATATTTCTTCTAATCTTGTGTCTGGTGATGCTATTGATGAGTCATACTTTTCCCTTGTTCATACCAAAACTAAAGAAGTATCTTTCTCTACCCTAGAAGAGACCCCTATTGACACACCTAGCTCTTTTGAGAGAAAGAAGGGCAAGAAGAGGAAGGTTGATGAGGAGGAAGAGAATATTGGGGGGACCATTAATGGTACCCACAGAAATCCTGGTAGGGCCACGAGGGGTCAAGGTGGTAAATATTATAATTCTTCTAAGTCTAATAAGGAAGGCTTCTCATCTAGAGTTCAAAGGTCAAGGTGGATTACTGGTAAACCCACCCCTAAAGCTAGAATTATTGATTATTCAGAGAGTGCTTCAGAGGAAGCCACCTAGGAGGAAGATTCTAAGGAATTAGAAGTCAAGGAAATTTTTGAGGACACTGAAGGGAAGCAAGAAACTAGGGAATTTGAGGCTACTGAGGAGGATGGTGCTAACATTACAGAAACTACTGATAAAAGGGGAAAATGTATGTCAAGGAAGCTGGCAAGGATATCGAGAATGAGATTGGTTTGAAATTTGAAATTGATGCCCTGAAGGATCGTATTCAGAAGCTAGAGTAGAACTTCACCACAGGGCTTCAAAATTCAATTCTCTTGAACATGGCTACACTAAAAGAAGTGGGTAATATGGGCCTACTGTCAATGTAGAGAATACTGAGAAATTGAACGATCTTCTCAAATCAATGGTTATGTAAGGAGAGACCTCTCTGACTCTTGTCTTTCTTGTTTTTGTTTTGTATGCTGTGTCTATTGGTACTCTGCTAGTGCCGTCTTTTCTCAGAAGGAATTTTTTGTATAAGGGTTCGGCCCCTAGTCTGCCACCTTACTTTATCAAAAACAAAAATTCAACACTCTCAATAATATAACTAAATTGACCTGATCAATCTTATTCAATTTTTTAGGTTCACTCTTACCTTCTTAATAATTCAATTTTGTCAATTATCTCAATTTTTCATTTCTATTTATTAATAAAATCAATCAATACTTCAATTTTTTATTTTATTTTTGCTAGTTTTTCAATTTAGTTAAAACTATATACATTATCCACTATATTGAACTAGTCAATATACTTTATTTTAGATTTTCCTAGAATTCAACTAGATCGATCTGGTCGATCTAGTTTATTCTAACCCTTTTTTCAAACTACTAATTTTCTTCCTAGAAATAAACTAGATCAACATAGTCAACTCTGTAAGACTTGTCTAACCTAGTATAATTTGCCTTAGGAGGTGGGTGACTTAGTTCAATTTGTGTTATACATAATTTATTTCACCTCTATTTTCTTACACAATCTAGTAAGTGGCCAACCTAGTTTGGTGAGTGGTTGACCTAGTTTAATAAACTAATAATTTCATAATTATGTCTTCTTTTCAGCTTCTAAATAGTCAAGAACACTACATAGTAAAAAATTTAGATTATAATCTCAGTTAAATTATCACTTCAAATGAAACTATTCAATTCCTTTCGTCATGTCTTCCTAATCCCAAACCAATCACTATATCATGTAACCTAAATTTTCTATCCTCAAGGAAAATATAATGTAATATGGTTTAATGAAAAAAAGCCAAGAAAAAATTTCAAGAATTGTCAATAGAGTACACAACGTAACCGCATGAAGAATTTGCTACACCACTCTACCAAGAAAGACACATTAACATGATCTTGCACTAGATGAGTATACAACACATAAATGGATTTTGTCAATGAGATACTTATATCGAAATGACCAGCACTTGAAGATTCCATAAGAAAAGGGATTTCCTAAAGGGTGAAACACCATTTAAAGGATATTAGTGTGTGGGACCACACTAATAACCTTGAAACTTTTAAGAATCACTCAGTTTCCCCATAAAACCACCTAGGGATCCTCAACCCAATACAAGCATCTAATAACCCTATACAGTTATGATTTGGCAACTCACTAGACAAGAAGAATCACTTAAGCCCATGGGTATTCTTAACAAGGATAATGACATAGGGTTAGATTCAGTATAACAGTGGGTTATATAACTAGATAAGTTTAATTATATCAACTTTATAATAAGGAGGTACCATCAACCAAGCTTTGACTCAAGCCAATCATTATGACAAACTAGGGTCCACTAGTAACTAACCTCAATTTGCTACCAGGGTGACTCAACATAAGACTATGACAATAAAACCCTATGGTCATATAAGTGAGATCCATCTCAAGTTTTATCCCAAAATAACATGATGTCAAGCTAAAATAATACAATGGCATTAGGTGACCACACACATTCAACCATCATGAACATTCATCGATTACCAAGGCACACATGTTGAAGAGGACACAACATTCTTAACAGTCTTGTTATACAAATAAGGACTCATCCACATGGATTCTTACCCATTATGAGATAAACACTAGTTGACAAAAGGTGCTAACATCAATTACATTATCTAGTGGGCATTATATTAATGAATTCTCACCAAAGGATCTTCACACTACTAAACTGATCCAACTACTTAACTTAAGAATAATGAATGATATAACCAAAGGAGCAATGACTTGTTTGTATGATAACTCAACCATTAGGATAATTACCATGTCATAAATTTAGACCAGCTATGGCTATGTTAATGAATAACTAGTTTCTACAAAAGCATTGCTTGAATATAGACAACTAATCATACCAATAGTAGGCACCAATTTATAAACATGTTGAGCAAAGGAGAGTCAACTCACAATTTGAGTTAATAATCATTTATTATGATTGATTTCATTTAATTCCAAGATAATAATAACACATTAATAACTTACCAATTGAATATATTTTCATGCCTGCATCAATCATAAAAAACATTCATAACCAATTATCACAGTTGGATTTACACCTTAAAAGATAATAATTGACTCATAGCTTTGCCAGTTTGTTAATGCTTGACATAACATTAAAAAAAATGGAATACATTTCCATTAGTATTCAATATCAACAAAGTAATAATATGAGACAAAGGCATCCATTAAGTTGGATTTACAAGTTAATGTGGAAATAGAACCACTGAAAATAACAACACAAAACTAAGTTTCACAAGGCCATATCATGGCATGTTTATAATAAAATTACATCCCTTTTTAGCATGGCATGGTGTATTATCAAAATTAATGAAAACATATATAAAAATAATCTATACACTTAATTTCTCAAGTAATAAGTGTTTTCAATATTGAGATTTTTATTATAAATATAATCGGAATGCTTCAAGCACCCCATCGTTAACCATCAAAGAAGTGAATAAGATGATCATTTCACACACATAATTAAATATATGAAGTCAACAAGTAATATTGACACATGTATAATTATTCTATCTTTTATTATTATAGACTCATAAGCCAAACCATATGGGTAATCCTCCTCAAAATAAGGGAATGCCAAAACTTGAACTTAACCATACTCATGGTTGAATCACCACAATATATAAATTGTAATAAAACATAATCAATTTTTGAGAAGGATGTCATCCATAGTACAATGAGACAAAAATGAATATAACAATTGATAAATTTTACATATGAATACAAATACAATCCTGAAGTCATAAGCACAAGGAACCCATTATGCTACTAAACAAGTACAAATATTTGAATCAGGAATTCAATAAAATATATGTCAGCTACAAGGAATTAGTAATACAATAAGATCAACCAAAAACTTAATCAATCCTACACCTTCCATGGATTAATAAGGATGTACACAACCTTCGATAGGTAACTCTTTGAACAAGGAACTAAACAATAAAGGAAAAGACAACTGAATGAAAAACCCTATATTGAAAGGGTGGAAATAGATGTGTTAGCTTAATCTAGAAATGTGATCCTCTTCCAAAGAAATATTCTAAGAATCAAATTCTATTTTTAATAAAACAAATTTTATAAGGGAAACAACTAAGCTAATTTAATTTCACCAAAAAGAAAGTAAGCAGCCCAATATTACTTATGGATGTAATTAATTTTTTTTTAAAATGGCAATCATGTATAAATCAACATATGAAATTTCAAATAAATAAGGTAAAGCATACCATATAAATCATGTGAGATAATATCAACCATGCCTATAACATGCAATAATATGATCCATAACAATGAAAATTAACTCAAATCTTATCCACTCATAACCATTCGGTTACATCAAATAATTCTTTTCCTCTCAAGTGAGTGTTATCATTCAATAAAGTAACATAATAGAATACATATGACAACTCATGCACCTCTATCTTAAGAATGAAATTTCAAGCATGTTCAACCAATAATAAAGAAAAGGTAATGTTAAAGAAAAAATATATGAACAAGGCTAATAGTGGTATTAAAAATATATGAACAAGGCTAATAATGATAATACCACTCCTCATGGTAAGAAATAACCTTTCATAAAAAAATTTACTATATTAAATCTGAATCTAAGCTTGATTATGAAGAACACAATATTTTAACTTTAATATTCTTCATATAATCACCTTAAAATCAAGTACCAACTCTAATAGGCAAGCATTTAAGTATTAACCACATAGCATGTATGGATGCATAATGGTAGATCAACCCAAATGTTAATTCCTAGAGTTATGATTTCATAATTTGTCAATTAAAACTAAATCTTTGACATACCAGGTATAAACATAGTTCAATAAAGAATAACTAAATATTACCAATTCACTTTAAATGGTAGTGTATGTCAACATAACCATAGTATCTACATGAGGTTTTTATGCAAATAAATCTCACACATAATTAAAACTACAGTCAAGGTTTCACTATCACTAGGATGGAAATCAATTACCATATGCATCTATTGTAGTCATTATCTAGAAACATATTCAATAGTGAAATGTATACTAACAGTTCTCTAACTAACTGAAGTAATTTTATACCAAGTGAAAAAGTCTAGTTCAAGGGAAATTTTGCAACCTCATCAACATGTAAGAAAGGTAAAATATATTTTATGTTGGAAGCTTCCATGTACAAGTATGTAGAAATTGAAATGTTTATCCACTAATACAATCCCAGACTTTATTAAAACATAGCCAAGTGATCATTCTTGGCATAATAAAATCAAGTAAATATTTTAGCATAATAAAAATCAATAATTCGTATGGCATAATAAAATAAGTAACCAACCACTCTCATGAAAACCCAACACATCAAAAGAGGTTTTAACACAAAAAATCTTCAAATCTACCCTAGCTATGGCATATACTCAAGTGAGAATAACCAATATCCTCACAAACAGATATACCTAGCAAAATTTTCAAAAGATTTCAAATTATTAATGCAAAATTTGAATATCAAAATTTACACCTAGAAGGAGGAAATGAGCACAATCTAAAGATCAACAAATAGGGTTTTTTAACTTGTTATTATTATCATAAAACTTGAAAACCATAATATAACTTGGGAAATATGAATTCACTTGCCTAAAAAAATATGCATAAAGGGTTTTAATTTTTGCCTTTCACCCATAGTGGCACCACTAAGTAGTAGCTCCATTCTTTCTACCATGGTGTCAATCTACTATGGTTTCCCCAACTCACCCCCATCTTGGTGGCTTAAAAAATGGATTGAAACCTCAAAAACTCATCTAAAACCCCCTCATAGGGTGATGGCCTAAGAATATCTAGAATCCTTTGTTTATTCCTCTATTTTCCTTTTGCCCAACTCTATGACCCAAAACACAGGCCTGCAACCCTTAAATTTCTCTATAGTTTCCCCAATCCATTGACACCCTTCCTCTTGAAATCCCAATGCCATCTCCCAAATGGGGGGTTCAATGCTTTAAAAGAGAAAAAATAAAATAAAAATGAAGTCCTAGCAAAATCCATGGCCAAGGGAAGAGGCGGAAGAAAATAAATAAAGTTTCACCTAACTACTAATTTGCATTAAAGAGGAAGCATGGCTTCCTTCACACATTTTCTATTTCTTTCCCATAGATTATGTGGTGAATTTACACATGGGCTACGGTCAAAGGGGAATACAATGTTTCCTTATTTTAACTTGCATTCCCACTTAGGCATTCCAAGAACACCTTAAGCCCATGCCATATAAAAAGGAAAATCAAACAATTAAAACCTTGCTCATAATGACATGCATTATCCATGCCTAACATCATAACATATCAAGCATAATAAAAGGGGTCTCTTTAATAAAAAATGTTAGTGTATCACGCTTAGAGCTAGACAATATGTCCCTCAAAAAATGTTCCATAATACAAGACTTAAAATAATTAATAATTCAATAATTAAAATTATTTATATAAGTATATATTCAAGTCAAGGTTAAACACTCATTAGCCCTCATCAGAGATAAACTTATGAATGTATCCATATTATAACATCTCACATTATCTTTCCAAGCTTGAAGAAAAAGGGGCTTCGATTTGAACATATACACATCTATATACATGTACCTATGCATATACGCAAAACATATATAGGTCTCTTCTCCATACATACATACAGACATACATACATACATACATACATACATACATATATATACATACATATATATATACATATACATATATATATACATATACATACATATATATATATATATATATATATAATATTATATAGATCATTAAGCTAGAAAAGAAAAGATTGGATCAATTTCAACCATAATCTTAAAAACACACAAGACCTCAGCAACCTGATTGCACAATGGTGCTAACCATTAGGGTCATGACATCTTCCCCTCCTTAAAGAGGATTCATCTTAATTACAAACTCTCAACCAAGAATCATGCTATGTCAAACAAAGATTTTTTCATCTCTCTTTTCCAAAATACATACACATTACCAGAAACAACAAATAGCTTCAGAATAGAAATAACTAGATTGAGGAACTTTATCAATTATTAACAATATAATAATCATGCTTACTATGCAATTGCATAGTCCAAAACCAAAAAAAAAAATGTCATACTCTTACCTTATTAGTATAACCATCAGACTTAACAAACTCACATCATGAGTAATCACACAACCTTACCTTGTTAAAATCTATATGCTACCTTAAGATGACCATGCCCTTAGTTAAACCAAGGTATAAAAAACATCCTTTCAACTAGGTTTCCTTTTATAAATCTAAAGTGGGCAAAATAAAGTGTTGTACACATCTAAACCATCCATGGATTATTTTTTAATAATGGAACTTGAATGTACATAAAAATCCATATTTTATACCTTACAAGGCCATGATTCCACTCAGGAAAACTTTAACACTTACAATAATAAGTTTTTCTATCTTATCCTTGCCAATACCTTAGCATGTTTATCAATGAACTACTATTTTCAGCATAATGCCACTAAATTTTACCTGATTTCTAGCCACCTATGTAGCTAGACAATCAATCAATTCATGCAAGAACATGCATAAAAGGTTGAAATTATCAAATATAATTTAATATTTAATAACATAAGATTTTTTCATTACCCTTTAAACCACAAATTCACAATTGTTTGCCAAAACAAAACAAATACATATACGGGGATTCCATGTTAGCCATGAACTCATGACCAAAATTTAAATTAAAAAATAGTTTTCAACAAAAATTTCCCTCACTATGAGGAATTATTATCACAAAATATGCAACTTCAATGGCAGTTGCCCAAAATCAATCCAATAAATTTTCACAAAATCCTTGGATTTGAGGTGTTGTATTCTACAACATTCAAGTTATATAACTACACACACACATATGTAGACTCATAATTTTATATCATTCTATATAATTTTGAACAACACAACATCTATATAGGTACTTGGCATTACCACCACCTAAAGTATGCTTTTTGTATACCTATTTTATTCATTCTAGAATGAAAATCAACAACCATACTAATATGGTCACCACCACATGTGTGATGCATGCACACCTTCTTGGTAACATTCATCATAGAATGTCAACAAGAACATAGGTCCATCAAACCATGGTTACTTATCTTTCACCATATATCATCTGTGGGTTAGTGCAGCATCCCACACTGAACATCAGAGAAGCCATACCAGGTGTTCGCATGCAACTCAAAGGTTTTACGTATGCTCTCTACAATGTTTTGTCAGCTCACATGATGGTTATATGGATTAAAATCCCACCATCACACTACACTTACATCATGACAACATAAAAATAATAAAATCCACCCGATCAAGACTTAACATTATTGTTCTTGAGCATAAATTTAGCATGCATTCTAGCCATACTTAAATAATAATAAAAAATAGGTATGTGCAATAATATCTAACACACAACATGGTTGCACTCACCAATCAACACATACCAATAATCAAAAAATTCATACCAAAAAATTATCTATAGGTAGTTTAACCACTATCACATGCTTGAGTTTACAAGTCAATACGTACTTGTATTTTAACAAGTTCAATCTTGCCAATTTTTCATAGAAGTCTAATTTATAGGATCAAATAGTGCTTTTACAAGGCTACATGGACAATTTTCACAAGGTTGTTTGTATAATAACCTCAAATAAGTGGTTGAAGGAATACTCAATGTAAGAGGTGAGCATTATGGATGAAGATGCCATGGCCATACTGTGGCACTCATGGTACACAACTTGAATGAATCAGGTGGCTACTTCATGCAAAGGGAAGAAGAGGGTTTTCAATCTACGTGAGACTCCACTCCCTAGCTTTAACCTAGTCTAATCATCTTAGATATAGTGCTATCTTCACCCTGAACCCATTAATTGCATCAAAACTCAATGTTAGAGTAGTGATGCAAGATCACACTAAATAACACAATTACTATACCTTAGCAGATTTTCAATAAAAAAGGTTGATTCAAGAGGTGAACTTACATCATAATATGGTACATGATCACATCACAAAACTAAATAATATACATAAATAATATATATCTTCAAGGCAATTTGGGGTTTAAAAACTACATACATTCATACAAAACAAGAAGTTATAAGTTTACATGGTTAACATAACCAACAAGATGTAAAAATCCACACACATCATACAATAATTTACATGTACTAAAGGTAAATACAATATAATGACACACATGAGGGTCAAGAGGCTAGTGGATTATGCTAAGGTATTTCACATCACAACACTTAAACACACTAAAAAGTGAAGTACAAGGGTCCATGGTCCACATTGGTCTATCAAATGTCCAAATGTCATCCAAGATGACATAAAATATCTAACATGAAACATCATGATCTATTGTATGGATCTTAAATCTATCAACACCTTCCTTTAAGGAAGGGTGTGCTCCAACATAGCCCACAAATATACATCCATGATTCTTGGAAGGTTACCAACCAAGTTCATATGACATGGATTAGATGGTTCACATTATCTACTAGCAATAAGAGGTCCCCAAAACCTCCTTAATTGATCAATCAAGTAAGTCATATCCACCCACTAGGCCCTCTATACTTGAGCTACATCCTTGGACTTCCAAAGAGTATTATACCTCAATCATCATAAGGTGGCCCACCCATACAAGCCACCTATGATCATCGAATATGATTTCATGATTCTAACAACAAGCTTTATCACTATCTTTCTAACTAACTCATGTTAACAAGCCAAAGGTTGACTAGCAATTCTTGCTTTAACATAACATAATCTTGGGGAAAGGATGCACTTATCCAAGGCTCCAAGTGAATATTAAATCATCAACATGGAAAATCATAGTTTTCACAACCATAATAAAGTTGCAATCATAAAATACATCCTCATGGACATAAATTATATATATCCATGAGCATCATGGCATCCTCATGGATGCTAAAACTTAATCCAAAATCAAATAATCATCACATAGACATGAAACATAACTAGGGCATCATAGCCTCCTTAATGGGATTAATGCATACCCATGATCAGATATCCACATCATGAAATCAAAATACATATCTATGCACTCAATAGCTTCTAGCCTTTTGAGTGACAACCTCACAAGCTCCTTTTTTCCACTCAAAGGGCCAAAAAAATGTATCAAACCAAGTCTAAATTTAGTTGAATACATATAATTTTATAACCTTACTATTATAATGCACAATACTTGTTCACTTCCAAGATATCATGGTTACAATTTAGACAACCATAACTAAGTTTTAAACCTAAAACCCAGTCCAAACTTAACTTATAAGTCCATCACTTGGAAAAAAATAATGTTTCCAAGCATTAAACACATTATTTAGGAATTTCTTTGCTTAATGTAACCTCATAGGTGCAATAACACACAAGCCAAGCAATAACTTACAAATGTTTGCCTCAACTATTGATAATTTATAACTGGATACCTCATAGTTTATCCACAATGAGAGTTAAAAAAATGATCAAAATAAGGAAGGAGAGGCCTTTTGAGTTTTTTCCAAACCATAGAGGATCTAACAATGTCATACAAGGCTATTTATGCTTTCAAATCTCTAACCTGGCATAAATCAGTTAACCAGAATGACATAAATACATAGCTGCAAAGGCAATAGTTGCATACATGCAACAGTTCAACATACCTTCACAAGGTTCCTCACCATAACTCCCTAGAGGCAACTTGCCTTGGAATAGCCTTGCCCAACCAAGATCATCTTAACTTATGGAGGCATTCTTACTCCATTCATAACCAAACAACTTACAAAGGCATGATAGTACCTTATCTAGTATCACTAAACTCTTCAATAAAATCAATTCATACCTATGGGGCTACCAATGGTTATCACCACCATATATGTTTTTTAGATCCATAATGGCTCAAGACATTCTTCTGACAAGAGGAAAGTACAAACTTGATTGATTTACCCATGTAGACCAACTCCCCTCACCCTATCTATCCCTCCAAGTTAGGGTCAAACCCTTGGTCCTCTTAGGGTTATAATGTTCCATGCATCTATTGATTGGCTTCCCATACAACCCATCAAAAGATATTTGGCACTATTCCCCTTTACTCTAATAGCAAAGCCTTTGCCACTTATCTCCCATTGACATGCCCATACAAGTTAATGGTCAACAAGTGAGGCTTTCTCGAATGTGACCAAAATCAAGAAGGTTAACCTAACCAATTCAAAGGAAGAGAGATGGTCATCATGAAAAAATCATAATTCCATCCACCTAGTGCCATACAAACAAAATCAGCTCAAAATAATAGAAGTCACACCCAACAGGTGGATGTACTCATATATACACACCTTTATGCATTAGCTATATCATCAGATTTACACCCATAAATGTAGGTGGTGGAAATATCGCAAGCTCAATGATACTTGGTCAACCACAATCAACACCCTCAAATGAAGTCCATGTCTAATTGCCTAATCAATTCTAGATTGGGTTAATTCTCAATGAAACATTCTTGGGATTACTTAGCACATGCTCCTATGTTCCCAATCATGCCTTGTATGGATTCACAAGATATTATATCCCTATCAAGGACTTCTCCCTACTTTTTAGGCCACCTAAGTCTTAGATTTGCTTGTATGAGCACCATCTGACCTGACTCTATCCTTGATTGGTGAATCACCAAATAACTAATATAGGCATATTGTCATTATCAACCTCACTCAAAGTAGTTACTAGTAGGAACAAATAGTAAATAAAAATTAAATGAGTTTTAACAAGAGTTGACATTTATCTTGACTTCCAAAAAGTGGGAGAAATAAACCTCATTCTTCACAATACTCAAACACAAGCTTTGATACCAGATGAAACAACCTCAAGAATTTTTTTTAATAATTGTTAATAGAGTACATAATGGAACCACATGAAGAATTTACTACACCACTCTACCATGCAATATGCATCAACACGATCTTACACAGATGCATAGACAACCCATAAATGGATTTGGTTAATGAGATACTTATGTTGGGATGACTATCGCTAGAGGACTCTATAGGAAAAAGGGTTGCCTAAAGGGTGAAACATCATTTGAAGGATATTAGTGTGCAAGCCCACACTAATAACCTTAAAACCTTTATAAGGCACTCATATTTCTCATTGAACCACCTAGGGATCCTCAACCCAATAAAAGAATCTAATAACCCTACATGGTTATGATTTGGCAACTCACTAGGTAAGAAGAATCACTCAGGCCCATAGGTATCCTTAACAAGGATAATGACATAGGGTGAGATTCAACATAATAGTAGGTTATCTCACTAGCTAAGTTTAATTATATCAACCTAATAACAAGGAGGTACCATCAACCAGGTTTTGACTCATGCCAATCATTATGACAAATTAGGGCCCACCAATAGCTAACCTCAATCCACTACCAGGGTGACCCAACATAAAACTATGACCATGAAACCCTATGGTCACATAAGCAAGAACCAGCTCAGGTTTTATCCCAAAATAACATGATGTCAAGATACAATAATACCATGGCATTAGGTGACCACATGCATTCAACCGTCATGAACATTCATTGATTACCAAGCAAGGTACCCATGTTGAAGAGGACACAACATCCTTAACAGTCCCATTATACAAACAAGGACTCATCCACATGGCCTGTTACCTGGTATGAGATAAACACTAATTGACAAAAGGTGCCAACATAAATTGTAGTAACTAGTGGGAATTATATTAATGAATTATCACCAAAGGATTCTCACACTACTAAACTACTCCAATTACTTAACTTAAGAATAATGAATGATATAAGCACAAGAGCAATGAATTTCTTATATGATAATTCTAATTTAGACTAACTATGACTATGTTAATGAATAACTAGTTGTTATAAAAGCATTGCTTGCATATAACCAACCAAGCATACCAAGAGCAGGCACCAATTTAATAGCATGTTGACCAAAAGAGAGTCCACTCATAATTTAGGTTAACAATCATTTATTATTATTGATTTTTTTAAATTCCAAGCTAAGAATAACCAATTAATAACTTGCCAGTTGACTATGATTTCATGCCTACACTAATCATAAGACACATTAATAACCAATTATCATGGTTAGATTTACACCTTAAAAGATAATAATTGACTCATAGCTTTGTCATTTTGTTAATGGTTGACATAACATTTATAAAAATGGAATATATTTACATTAACATTCAATATCAGTAAAGTAATAATATGAGACGAAGGCATCCATTAAGTTAGATTCACAAGTTATTGTGGAAATAGAAGCACTGAAAATAACATCATGAAAATAGTTTCCACAAGGCCATATCATGGCATGCTTATAATAAAATTCTAGCCCTTTTCAGCATGACATGGTCTATTATCAACGTGAATGAAAACATATATAAAAAGACTCTATACACTTAATTGCTCAAGCAATAAGTTTTTTCTAGATTGAGATTTATGTTATAAATATAACCAAAACACTTCAAGCACCCCACCATTAACCATAAAGTAAGTGAATAGGATGATAATTTCACATACATAATTAAATAGATGAAGTCAACAAGTAATATTGACACATGTATGATTATTTCATCCATGATTATTATAGCCTCATAAGCCAAACCATATGGGTAATCCTCCTCAAAATTGAGGGAATGCCAAAACTTGAACTTAACCATACTCATGTTTGAATCACCATAATATACAACTTGTAATAAAACATAATCAATCCTTGAGAAGGATGTCATCCATAGTATAATGAAACACTAATGAATATAATGATTGATATATTTTACATATGAATACAAATACAAGCATGAAGGCATAAGCACAAGGAACCCATTTTGCTACTAAACAAGTATAAATGTTTAAATCAAGCATTCAATAAAATATATGCCAGATACAATGAATTAGCAATACAATAATCTCAAAAAAATTAATCACTCCCAAACCCTCTATGGATTAACAAGGATGTACACGGTCTACATTAGGTAACCCATTAAACAAGGAACCAAACAAAAAAGGAAAAGTCAACTGAATAAAAAACCCTACACTGAAAGGTTGGAAATAGATGTGTCAACTTAAGCTGGCAATGTGATCCTCTTCCAAAGAAGTATTCTAATAATAAAATTCTATTTTTAATAAAACAAGTTGCACAAGGGAAATAACTAAGCTAATTTAATTTCACCATAAATAAATTAAGCATCCCAATATTACTTATGGCTCTACTTAACCTTTTTGTAAAATAGAAATCATGTGTGAACCAACATATGAACTTTCAAACAAATACAGTAAATCATACCATATAACTCCTATGAGATAATATCAACCATGCCCATAACACACAATACTATGATCTATAATAATTAAAAATAACTCAACTTTTATCCACTCATAACCATTCAGTTACATCAACTAATTTTTTTCCTCTCAAGTGAGTGTTATCATTCAATAAAATAACATAGTGGAATACATATGACAACTCATGAACCTCTATCGTAAGCATGAAATTCCAAGCATTTTTAGTCAACACTAAGGAAAAGGTAATGCCAAAGGAAAAATATACGAACAAGGCTAATAATGATACTACCACTCCTCATGGCAAGAAATAACCTTTCACAAAAATCTTTACCCAATTAAAGTTAAATCTAAACATGAATATTAAGAACATGATAATGTAACTTCAACATTCCTCATATAATCACCTCAAAATCAACAAGTACCAAATCTAATAGGCAAGCATTTAAGTATTAACCACATAAGCATGTATGGATACATAATGGTAGATCAACCTGAATGTTAATTTCTAGAGTTATGATTTCATAATTAGTTAAATAAAACTAAATAATTGCCATACCAAGAGTAAACCTAGTTCAACAAAGAATAATTGGATATTACCAATTCACTTTCAATGGTAGACTATGCCAGCATAACTATAGTATTAACATGAGGGTTTTATGCAAGGAATTCTCACACATGGTTAAAACTACAGCCAAGGTTTCACTGTCATTGGGATGGAAATCAATTACCATATGCATCTATTGTAGTTATTATCTAGAAAAATATTCAATAGTGAAATGTATAATAATAGTTCTCTAACTAACTGAAGTAATTTTATACCAAGTGGCAAAGTCCATTTTAGGGGAAAAATTTGCCACATCATCAACATATAAGAAAGGTAGAACATATTTAATGTTGGAAGCTTCCATGTATAAGTATGCATAAATTAAAGTGTTTATACACTAATGCAATCCTAGACTTTATTAAAACACAGTCAAGTGATCATTCTTGGTATAATAAAATCAAATAAATATTTTATCATAATAAAAATCAATAATTCATATGGCATAATAAAATAAATAACCAACCACTATAATGGAAACCCAAATCATCATAAGAGGTTTTAACACATAAAAACTTCATATCTAGTCTACTCATGACATATACTAAGGTGAGAATAACCAATATCCTCATAAACATATATACCCAGTAGCATTTTCAAAATCTTTCAAATTATTAATGTAGAATTTAAATATCAAAATTTGCACCTAGGGGAAGAAAATGAGCACATGTTGAAATCAACAAACAGGGTTTATGAACTTGCCATTATTATCATAAATTTTGAAAACTAGAATATAACTTGGGAAAGAGGAATTCACATGCTTGGAAAATATGCATAAAGGGTTTTAATTTTTGCCTTTCACCCATGGTGGCACCACCAAGCAAAAACTCCATTTTTTATACCATGGTGTCAATTTGCTATGGTTTCCCCAACTTACCCCCATTCTGGTGGCTCAAAACATGGACTGGAACCTCACAAACTCGTCCAAAACCCCGTCATAAGGTGATGTCCTAAGTATATCTAGAATCCTCTATTTTATTTTTACCCAACATTACAGCCCAAAGCACAGGCCTGTAACCCTTAAATTTCTCCATGTTCTCCCCACTCCATCGTCACCATTCCTATTCAAACCCCAATTCCATCTCCCAAATGGGGGGTCAAAACTTCAAAAGATAAAAAATAAAATAAAAATGAAGGCCCAATAAAATATGTCGCCAAGGGAAGATAAGTAAGAAAACAAATAAAGTTTCACCTAATTGTCGATTTGCATTAAAGAGGAAGTATGGCTTCTTTCACACATTTTATTTTTATTTCCCATAGAGTATGTGGTGAATTTCCACATGGGCTATGGTTAAAGAGGAATACAATGTTTCCTTGTTTTAACTTGCATTTCCACTTAGGCATTCCAAGAACACCTTAAGCCCATGCCATACAAAAAAGGAAAATCAAATAATTAAAAACTTGTTCATAATACCACACATTGTCCATGCCTAATGTCATAACATAGAAAGCATAATAAAAGGGGTCTCTTTAATAAAGAAAAATAGTTTATCATGTTTATATCCAAACAATACGTCCCTCCAAAACTATTTCATACTATGGGACTTATAATAATTAATATTTCAATAATTAAAACTCCTTATATAAGTACATATTCAAGGAAAGGTTAAACACTCATCAGAGATAAACTTATGAATGTATGCATTACATAACATATTTCATTAGCTTTCCAAGTTTGAAGAAAAAGGGGCTTTGATTTGAACATATACACATCTATATACATGTAGCTATAAATATATGTAAAACATATATAAGCCACATAGCCATAAATATATATATATATATATATATATATGTATATATATATATATATATGTATATATACATATATATATATATATATATATATATATATATATGTCATTAATCTCAAAAAGAAAAGATTGGGTCGATTCTAACCATAATCTGAACAACAACACACATGACCTTAATAAACTGATTACATAATGGTGCCAACCAGTGGGGTCATGACATTCAAGTTACTCACCCTAGTCTTCCTCTTAATACCAATGTTAGAAATCATAGTCCACCCAATAATCCTCTTCCACACAACAATCCTAATCCTCCCATTGATACAACTCAAATTATTTCTCAAATGATTCAACAAATGAATGGTATGTAAACAACAAATAATTCCTAAATGATGCAAATGCAATCTCACATATTACAAATGACTAGTTAACCACTTCAAGTCATCATGACTCAACCAAATCAAAAAAAATTCCCTCCTCCTCTTAGATATGCCAGTGGGAATATCATCCCTCAAACTCCAACACAACAAAATTCTTCAACATATTTAAAATGAAACTTTAGCTCCATTAATTATACCCACACATATTGGAAACATTTCACCAACTATTACATATGATGGAATTAAATCTCCCACCATCTCTCATAAGCTTTAGCAATCTCTATAAATTATGGGTCCAAACTAACATCTTTGATACCACCAAGATCCTAGCTAAAACCTGTGTTGGTGATGTAGTTGACTGGTATAATCAACTTCCTAGACATTACATTACACAATTAGAAGATTTATTTAGTGCTCTAATGAAGGAATTATGACATAATGACCTTATTGAAAATTACCTTAACCATTTCATCAATGCCAAACAACTCCAGAACAAATATGTTCAAACTTTCATCAAATGATGAATTATATAGCTCACAAAGTGGACCATAACATTAACGATGATAGCCTTTTAAAAATACTTATTATCTCTCTTAAAGCTCCTCTTCAATACAAAGTTTTAATTTTTTACCCTAAAACTTTAGAAGTAGCCTTAGACAAATAAAAAATGCAAGACATTCTTATGACCCAATTTGAATCCCCTCAATAAAATACTAAGGAAAATTTCCAATCATTTTCTCATAACATTGATTTATCTAAGCCTCCCTAACCTTAAAATGAAGTATCTAATTTAACCTAGTTTAACCCAACCTACCCTCCCTTAAGTTGATTAAACTTAAGAATAAATTTCCACCCTCTAAATCCATGAGCTTTGATCCTTCCAAACCTCCTTCAAAATGGTATAATGCAAATATATTTTATTGGTGACATGTTACACTATGTCATTCTCATGATACTTGTCATTATCTTCATCAAATCCTTCTTACCTTCTAGATTGGTCCATATTTCAATCTTGATACTCTTACACAACAATGTTATCAAGACAATCTTCAAACCTCTAAAATCCAATCTAAAGAATAAAAATCACATAAGCATTACTTACGTAATGATCAACAACAATTACCCCATACCTCTACCTCATATACTAATATTGTCTAATCCAAAATTGATCCTTCTTACTACACCATTAAGGAAATAATAGATAACATAAATAATTTCAAATGGGTGGTTGCATGTGTCAAACCTTAACATCTTAGGTCAAACCAACCAAAGGAGGACTTAATTCAAATGCCTACTCCAAAGAACATCATACATGATAATACTTTAGATTTTAGAACTCCTCAAAACTTTATTTAACATCCTATGTTAATTTCAACATACTTAAAAACTAGCATATCAACACATTTACTCATTTCCAACTACATCTATAAGCCCAATGTAGTTCATTCTAATTTTTAAGTTTATCTCATTCTATATCACATGTTGGGACATCTTGTGATGCCCATCCACATGTCACTTCATAATTAGGTGCATATTGTGATGCCCATCCCTACATCTAGCTACCCTTGGGGGAACCCTATGATGCTAACTCTTCTTATACATTTCAGAATAACAAATAAATTCAACTTCAAGAAAACTTTAGAGACACATAGGCTTGTATTTCACATGCTTATATTTGATATAGACATTAGCATAGATTTTTTTCATTATTCTTGTCTCATGTTACTTTATTTTAGTGCATTTCATTTTCATTTAGTTTCATTTTACTTGGTCCACTATTTCCTTTGGGTTCCTTGGTTTTATTTCACATTACATTCAACCTTTATTTCAATTATGGTTCTTAGATATCATTTTAATTATTTAAGTCATTATTTACCTTAGTATCATTATGATTATTTGACCCTTATTTACATTCCTCCTCTTTTTGGATGACTACTGATTTCATTTGGTGTTTGTGCTAGATCCTTTGTAGGTTATTATAAATTCTTAGTGACATGAATATCATAAGTATAACCTCATCCCTTTCATATAACTATTTTACCTCCTTGTGATTATCTATGAACATATTCATAATTGTATCACTTACTACATGGACTAATCTCTCATTATCCCCATATTTTCCTTATTTACTTTCATTTTAGGCACATATAGATCAGTTTTGAGATTTAAAACGTATTTATGGGCAAGTCTAGGAGTCTTGAGACACCATGGTCTTTAGGTCCTTTTCTCTACTAACCAAGTGTAAGATCTCTTGTGTTCTTCACGTATTTCACTCATGATTAGTTCTCTGGATCCATATGGAAGAGGAATAAAAAAATATAAAAAAATTAAAAGACAAATCATAAAATAAATAAAATTCAATGATCAAAAGGCAAAAATAATCTTAAAATTTAGATCATACCAAAAAACATGATCTTTGGAACTTCTCCTATCTTAGTCTAAGCTCAAATGACATATTTGGCCTCATGATAGAGCCAAGGTCCATTTGGGTGTGGTAGGATAGCATATTGGGGTAATATGTCTAATTATAGCATATATTATCTATTTATACCTAATTTATCATAAAAGTACCTAATCTTTGTATTAGATCAATGGATCTATAAGAGTTCCTAAGGAATGGGGAACATGTTATTGTAAGGTAGGTCCATTTTAATTTTCATGAAATAAGCCTATGTCATGATCTATTTACTTCACTTGCTAGTCTAATATTTGTGTTCATTATTTAGAGTTTCTTAATTCTTTGATGTTAATAGTTCTTATCCTTGATAACTTCTTTAGTGTGTCTCATTCCTACTAAGGATGTTCTCATCACCCATGTCTTACTTCACATCCCTTATTTGCATCATATTCCCCTAATATTTTCCTTATTAGATATTGCTTTTATATGATCACATCCTTGATCTCATTTTATTTATTATGCCTCTTGGTTTATAGTTTGTGAGTTGCATTTTAATACTTCAAATAGGACCAGGTTTTCCTCACAAACACCATTGCACCATCTACTTTCCACACCATCTCATTTTCATCATAGTCATGCCATTATGTGGTTGTGTTTTCTTACATCATATCTTATAAAAAGAAGTAAGTTTGAGTCATCATTATTTAGATCATTTGACTTTTCATTTATTCATCATGTTCTTGTTTAAACTTGTGGATTTCACTTATCTTACATAGGACATTTGACCTTCTTACATGTTTTTATTTATGTATGAATTGGCATGTTTATCTTACATCTTGATTTGCATTCTCATTTTTATTCATTTATGATTTCTTAATGTTTTTTTAACATGATTCTCTTACATCTTGACTTACATTTTAATTTTAGTCATTTATGCTTTCTTTATATTTGATTCAACATGCTTATCTTACATGAAGTTACCTCTCACTTTCTTATATATCTATGTTATAGTTTTATTGCATTGGTATTTAATTTATTTACAATGTTTTACATGCTTCCTAATGTGATTTAGTGTGTTATACATTCATTTTTCATCATTTTGTCATTTTCATGCTTAATCTTTTGGTTCTAACCTATCTTATTAATCCTGCCTTACCATTTGTTCTAAATAAATTAATCAGTTTTGAGAGTTATTCATTGCTACTTTGACCATCCTATGTACATATGCATTGATTATATTGTTAGTTTTATATCCATAGGGTTTCTCAAATGTAGGTATTGCACCCTCCATGATCAAGATTAGGATATTTGTTGAAATCATTTAGTAGAAAGATAAGTCAAGGTATGTATATGGTACTTTTAGTTAATTTCATTTCATTTTAGCATTAATTTTAGTATTTAATTATTAGTTAACATAGTGTTTTTATATGTTCTTTAACAAAAGACCATCTGATAGAGTTGGTTTAATTCTACACATGATTAACACATAAAATAATGCTAAATCATTAAGTTGAATACACAGAGATATTTAAACTTACTAATAATAATATTATATTATACTCTCTTAAAAAACCATATAGGTGATTACAAAATATATAATAATATTATTTATTATAATTGGGGAGATACAATCTCCACCAAAATATCACACAAATCTCCCTAAATAAACTTTGAATAACTCAAACATTATATATGAATATATTGTTATCAATAATATATTCATGTAACTATTAACCTATATAAAATTAACCCAAAAGTTATCAACATAATATTTTTATAAAAAAAATATTTACATCAGTATTAATAATTTGAAAACACTATACTTCAACATTAACTCCCTTGTGAACATTATCAATCCTATCTACACCCCCTTAATGTGAACATGGGGAAAACAACTCTCCTATATTTGTACCTATACTCATGACTTGGTGATTTTTAGAAGAAAATCACAAACCTTACATGATGGTTTTATAAATGGTTGACCAATAATCAAAATAGTGTTTTTACAAGTGGATAACTAGAAACCACAAATCAATACTTGATGGTTTTACATATGGCTAACTAACAACCAAAATAGTGGTTTTACAAGTAGCTAACCAAAAACCACAAAATAATGGTTTTACAAGTGGCTTACCATAAACCACATCACTATGTGTAGTATAGATTCTATCTTTCATCATATTTATATTTTAGAAAGGTTACATAGTAATATATAGTTCACTTATTAAAAATGTGAATAGGCATATAACTTATGTTTTTATTCACACCACTCTATGCTGAAAACAAGCACACCACACAACTACAAGAAAAATTCTACTATATCAAAAAGTGGCCCCATTACTAATGACTAATGAGAGGCTATGAAACCTCTAGCCTCCATTTCCTCCTTCCTCTAGTATGTCCACTGCTTACTCAATCAATGAATTTAGCATGTTCTCTAATGGTTTTGGTAGGTTTTGTATTAGTTGCTTTCATAGAAATTAGAAACCCCTTCATAATTCAGATGTTGTGTACAAGTGAAATTACATCTGTGAGGCAATTTTTTTAATTTATAAACTTTTTGAAAAAATGACTCACTTATAAAAAATGACTTGATGATTTTTTATTTGGACCGACACGACTCTAAACACTATATTGACTTTCTCTAAATGATAATAAAAATTGACACTTTTGAATTTTTTTACAATTATAACAAAATAACATATATAGACACCTTTTTTATTTATTTTGTCTCTTTTGACATAAATGACTCAATGGACCCTATGACTTATAAACACAAATTTACATGGCATGTTAACTATTTTCTAGACTTAATTTGAAGACTTATAAGCTTTTATTGGAAGTTTAATGTCTAAATATGGAAAAAAACTAAATGAATCAACTCATCTAAAATATTAATGACAAATTACAAGAATTTAAACTAAGGTTTTTAACACATTGCTTTTTAAATGATTTTACCATTTGATAGATGTGAAATTTCCAATGAACCTTTGAGAAAAAAAACTAGACTCCTATAATTGACATGACTCACATGTGATATGACTCACATAATAGTGAAGCCAAAGAAAAAATGTTAATTACAAAAAACATACTAACTCAATAACATATGTAAAAGAGTGAGTATATGACCTGGAAACTTATTCTTTTATTGTTGAAGACCATGCATGGGATGGTAGTGACCTAGTAAAGGAAGCATTGAATAAATTAAAAATGATTAAGGATATGCCAATGATGAGCATAGCCAAACATGTGTTATAAAAGCATAAATTATATGATCTTGAGAATAATGAACCAAGTGGTAAAATGATAAAAGTTTTGAATCTTAATCTTGTCAAAATATTCTCCCAGCATATAGTTGAACTGCATATAACTATAGGCATTAAAATAATTACATATTCAATGATGATGGTGTTATCTATTATACTAACATTGATTGAAAGAGATTTTATCATGAAGGTGGATGCCTTTTGCATTCAACATTATTAATAATGCATTGAGTTGACTAAACTATTTTGGATATCTTCATATTCAATGACTTGTCTATGGATTGCACATAGAATTAATAAGTGAAACAAGATTTTACAAGGCACGATTTGGTAGAATCAATGATATATATGGCATTGTAACATACTAGTAGAATTTTTTTATGCACAGAGGATAGCATAATATATCCCCCTATATACTCTCATGATTGATGGAAAACACCTACTTTGATACCAGATGATAGAGTTGGTTCAGTTATGTTCATGATTAACACATAAAATAGTGTTAAATCATTGAGTTGAATACATAGAGATATTTAAACTCGTTGATAATAATATTATATTTTACTCTCTTAGAAAACCATATGAGTGATTAAAAAACATATAGGAAGACTATTTCCTATAATTGGGAAGATACAATCTCCACTAAAATCTCACACAAATATCCCTAAATAAACTCTAAATAACTCAAACACTATATATGAATATATTGTTATCAATAATATATTCATGTAACTTTTAACCTATATAAAATTAACTCAAATGCTATTAATGTAATATTGTTATAACAACAATATTTATGTCAGTATTAATAATGTGAACACATTATACCTCAACACCATCACCTATTACACTCACATGACATGTGATGAGCTTAAAGTGGGGCATATGTCTACACACAATATTTTTATAAAATTATCACCTATTAACACTTTTTGTCTTGTAGTAACCTATCAAGTTTCAACCTCTTTGAGTGTATGCCTTAATTGATGCACCAAAAAAGGGTTGGGTAGACCTTTGGTGATTCACAAGACTGTTGGTCCATATACCATTATATAAAACCATTACAAATTACTTTTATCCAACTCCCTAATAAATTAAAGCCCTCTTATCCAATCCTATAAGTAATTCATATTCCAAAATATTCCATAACTAGTTAAACACCCCTTTTGTTCATTTTTTTAATATGTTGGCCCAATCGATCTTGTTAGAAATTGATTACATGTTATGGAACTTTGGTGACCCAATCAACCTAGTTTGAAACCTAATGGTTATCTTTCCCACCAAACAAGATTGACCTAGACAACCTTTTTCAATAAATTTTTAGGAGGGTTTAGGGTTAATCCTTGGATATAAAACCCACTTGACTTTAATCCAATAGAGAGGAACATTAATTTTCACATTGTTACAACTTGTAATTCTGATATTTCTACATTGGATGAGTCATTGTTTAGGATTTTACCTTGGAGGGAAAGACACTCATCTTATGGGAAAGTCTTGGACACAAAGTAGGAGTATTTTAGACTATATTTGATTTATATATTGTGATCCTTACAAATCCATAAAAACCTCTTGTAAATTACCATTGGCCAAGGGAGAGATTAAGGCACAATGGGTTTAATTCAAGGTAAGTATTCCTAACTTTTACTCTTTCATTTAGTATATTAGATATTTCATAAATTAGTAGGATAAATAGTGTACTCATTTATTAGTTTACCTCTACATTGACTTGATTAGAGTTCACTTTGCATGTTTTATTTTAATTAATCCCTCCTTTATGCCACAAGCTTTAGTAAGCACTATATTATATCTATTTTATGTATTTTAGGCCTAGCTAAGTTTATTGCATAATGTTATTTTCTTAAAGGCATTGTAACCCTCACCTTTGGTATTATGTGGTAAGAGATCCCTTAGTTAGGTTTATCAGATCCTAATTGGTAATGTCATGGTATAAATAGCTATGCAATGAATTATTTTGGTAATATAACCTTCAATGAGCTTGGAATCTAATAAGTAGGATAATTTGTAGATCCATCCTAATTTATTGCATATAATATTCACATTCATGGTATATATATATATATATATATATATATATATATATATATATATATATATATATATATATATATATATATATATATATATGCTATAAGGGTAAGTGGCCACCAAACCATTTTTTAATAGCCTATTGAAAACTTTATGAATAGTTTAAAGAAAGAAGTTGTGAGAATAATTTTTGGAAGCAGTGATCAATGAATTCAGTTGATTATCTTTTATAAATAAAATGTATCACAATCATAAGATTTAACTAATTATTTTAGGGTTGTAATGAAGTTACATAGGAAGTTGAAGGATAAAATTACCATATTATCAAAAAGTTTCATCATTGATTTTGAATCTATAAACTAGATATCACAACATGTGTGACTAAGTATGAAAACTTAAAGCAGCAGGGATTTTTAGCTACTTAGTTAGGAGCTTCATCTTCACAGGCTCAATTTTTAATCACCAAGTCCTCTTTTCCCAAGAACACAATGGTTTACACTCCAACAAGTCCAATGATGGTAATTTTACCTTTTTTAGCTAATATTTTTCATGTATACTTAGTAACAACTTTATTCACAATTGGAGTGATACCTTCATCGACTATATTCATGATAATAATGAAAGGATTATTCACATCAGCATCCCCTATTCTTGGTATCTTAAGACCACCATATTTAACTATAATTTAGTCTAGTTATAGTATAATTTTAATTACCAATATCACTCATACTCTATGACTAACTACTAGAGTTATATTTTGGATTGATCTATTTAAGTATTTATACATGATCAATAGAGATAGAGTAATAATTTTTTATTCATTGTAAAACATGAAGAGTCTACATGAATAGATAGTATTATTTTATAATTTAGGAAAGTTTCATGGATGAGGTGATACCATCTAGCAATTATATAAACGTGTCTTGTATCTATTATTTTTTTAGGATATTGTGGAAATTAATGTATTAAAATGAAGTTTTAGATAGTTTTATGAGTTTGTATGAATGTGATTTTCACTTCTAATTTATTTGATTTATTAAATAATTTCTATTAAGCTTATAATATCTATAAAATGTTAAGTGTATGTTTTATGTAGAGATAAAATTGAATTTTTTTTAGTGTTGTTAATTCTTTGGTTATATATCATATTTAAGACTTATTAGTGACATAGGATGTGCCTAGCTGTCTAGTACTAACAACATATTTGATTATGGCCATTGAATCTAACTACAATTATTATTATTTTAAATCTTCATTGTTTCTATTTGTATATTGTGATTGTATATAATCTACAACAAACATTGGTTCTTGGAATATACTTAGCCTAGTACAATAAGGAAACTTGGAATATATCCCCTTGTTTTCTACCATACCCTTCCATTTGTTTATGTTTTTTGTCTAGATTCACACTATGTTATATACACCCATCCATTCCAAGTAGAATATAGACACTTGTAATATTTTAACCATCTACAATTAATAATCTCTCCACTTATTGCTATTCCACCATGTGGTAATTTATAAAATTGATACCCCAAACTCATGCATTGGAGTGAATATTTTATTGACCCTAAAACATTAAGTACCTTCCCATAATAATCTTTAGTGTGCATAAAACTCACATTAATATATAATAGGATAGGTTTATGGGTTTGGTTTATTACGTTGAGATGCAAATATGGGGTTTTGAATGATAGGTGGTAAATGGTGCTTGTGGAAATACAAAATATCTCTCCCACGTAATTTTTATTTTTAAGATAATTGAATTGAAATGAAATATAATCCCAAGAACCCTCCATGTGAATCACAATAATATATTGAATGTATTGGTCAATACTAGGTATGGAGATTTGGGTATAATTGATTTGGGTAACTATATGGAATTACTTGATTCTATTAGGTTTAATATGTATAGTAAAATTCATTCGCTAAGTGAATGGAATATGATGAGGCTGATCTCAAGTAATAATAAAAGGAAATAAGAGAACTCATACTTGGAGGTATTTAAATTGACATGTTAGAATATGAAGGGGTTTAATTCTTTGGGGTTACAAGCTTGATCATAAAGAGCTTCAAATTGGATAATTATAAGGTATGTATTAGGATTATAATGAAAGACTTTAATTATAATATCAACATTAATATCATTGTGTATGTTACTAGAATAAATGAGAGATCTAACTTAAGGAAAGATAACTACTCTGTGTAGATATGGTCGCCTTAGAAGTGTCATCCAAAATGGAATGTAATGTTTTTATAAATTTTTAAATCATATAGATTGTCTTGATTATGGTTTTAAAGTGTGTACTTTCCATTTTTCATGGTTTAAATAAAGGTATAGGCTTGTACACAATTTGACAAGTTTTGTTTGATTCTATTTTTGCTATTTTCAATAATGTGTGGAAAAGGGAATTAAATTACAATACTTGTTGAAAATAATGAATTTACAATAATGAAATGAATAGTTAAAATTAAAATGAATTAAATTCTTTGTTTTTTCTCTTCAACATATTTTAGGAATGGAAGTGATAAAAATTGAATTCTAGATGAATGATGGAAGTGTTAATTTTGGTTTTTCTTAGTTTGATTACAAAGTTTTACCTACATACACTAAATGGAATGCCATTTTAATTTTAATTTTGAATGAAAAAAAATTCAGGCTATTATTAAATTTAGGTTTTGAACATGCAAATGAATAACTAAAATATGAAACTAGGGTTTGTTAAAAGGTTATTGAATTTCTAAATTTTCTTATGACCCAGTATAGTATGCAAGCTATATTATGAGTTTTTGAGTCTTTTGATGATTTTATGAAGCTATAATTATTATATGGTTGAGTAAATTAAGGTTTATAAATATTATTATTTTTTATTTATATAAATTATTTAGCATGCAAAAGATAAAAACTAGATATAACATGCAAGATTTTATTTTTATAGCTTTTGGGTGTATATATGTGCTTGTTTCATGAATATGTGTTGATAAAAGATTGAAAATCATAATGGATTTGTGTGGATGTATTTAATAATAATATTCACCAAATATAATCTATATTGAATTCAAAACTATTTTTCTCTGAAGCTTTGACCTACAAATACAACTAAATAATCAAAATTACTTTTTTGTGGAAAAGGAAAGAGAGGAGAATGATTTATTTTCTTTTCATTTGATATTTGTGTGTGTGTGTGTGTGTGTGTGTGTGTGTGTGTGTGTGTGTGTGTGTGTGTGTGTGTGTGTGTGTGTGTGTATCAAATAAAAAGAAAATAAATCATTCTCCTCTCTTTTATTTTGCACAAAAAGGTAATTTTGATTATTTAGTTGTATTTTTAGGTCAAATATTCAAAGAAAAATAGTTTTGAATTCAATATTGATTATATTTGGTGATTATATAGCAAATCCTCCAACTTGACCAATGGTGATATCAAACGAAGGTGAAGAAGTAATTGGTGTGAATATATGATCCTCAGGTAGTTAGCTCATTCACTTAATATTTATCCTTTGGAACTCTCCAACAAGAAGGATGACAATATAATATAAGTAAAAAAGACAATTCTAAAGAATAAAGCAACATAATATGGTTAGACTAATTAAAAATGATAAAGAACTAGTTATATATTCGGTAAATTCCCTCCTCCAAACTTATGTATAATGAAATTAATATGATTGTAGATTTTATCAAAGCTTCTCTAAAACAAAAGTAGGAAGTCTAAGAATTTTTTAAAACTCTAAATCTTAAAACTTTGCTATAATTTTTAGATCTGAAAACCTTGGAAAAGTGAGATGATTGTATGAAAGGAGAGGAGGTTGCATGTGGGTGATAATATAAGGTTGAGTAGGATATTTTTGTAGTTAAATTTAGAAGTGATTAATAAAAGTATGATTAAGAGTGATCTGGAAAATCTTGAAGGTGAACAAAAAAAAAATTAAAATACAACTTAAAGCATGAAAAATGTGTGAAAATTGGAGCTTTAGACTCTAAATTTATAAAATATTTATACTGTGATGGAACCAACACCTTATGCAACTACAAAAAATGCAATTATCATTAAGGTTCATATAACTATCACGGAGGTTCACAAAACCACCTCATTGTCTAATGGAACTACCATGACACAAGGCAAAAACACCACAATGATTACATTTTGGTTGTGGTGGTTCATCACAAAGACAAGTTTTTAAAAATTGAAGAAAAACACTTATAAAAATGCCAATAAATGGGTAAAATCAATAAAAAATAAAGACAACTAGGCTTCAACAGGTAAATATTGGATTTTTCATGAAACATTACACTATGTAAATTTTGGGTACATGCATATTGCCCCTTCAAAGAAATATCTTGTCATGAATTGACAAGGGTGTTTTCTTGAGCAGTAGAACACTAAAAGGAAAAGGAGGGTTATAAAACTTACCTTACTTGTGTGACACATTGAAACCAACCAAGAACCCTTGTGATATGCGAGTAAAAAAAATGGAATCAAGTACAATTTTTACAAGAAATTGGAAAACATTATAAATAATCAAAACATAGACAAGTATATTTATCATGTATGATGGGAGAATAATAATAATTAAATAGTCCTATTGGAGATTAAGCTTGGTGTCGAATAGCATCAACTTTCAAAACTAAAAATGAAAAAAAAAATTACAATAATACTTTGGTAAACAAAACATTAAAATTGTTAGCATTTGATACGCTTTGTGTTAGTTAGGCATTGAATAGGTTTTCTAATGCAATAAAATATAAGTTTTAAATGGAAATTTCCAAAAGTGGAATTTTTTCAAAATGCAAGGACTAATAAAATGGACTATTTATTTGAAAGTTTTCTAAAAATACAAATAATTTGTGTATTTGAGATTTAGAAAAAAATTACTCTAGATTTGTTGCGATGAAATTGAATGAGGGAGTATTCAGATTGATGAGCATAAAATAATATATAAAACATACTAGGGTAGGAGGAGTAGGTAAGGTAAGGGCAAGTTCTACTTAATTTTGTGTTTTTCCCCTAATTTGAAAATTTTGTTTGAAAACTTGTTTAGATCCATTGAATTTTGAAAATAAATGCATGGTTAGATTTTAGGGAAAGGGTAGATTAGAAAAATATTAAGATTTTTGTAATTTGGGGTATTTTTAGGATGTTAGGAGGATTTTTTGGGGTAGTCATGGCCAATTGGTGGAACCACCAATGTAATTATATAATTATCGATCCTAGTAGACTAATGATTACATTTTCTACCTGACAGTTACATTTTCAACACGATGGTTACCTAACCATCATGAGATGATTAAATTTATATCAATGGGTTGAAACATTACATAACCACCATAATAAACTCATATAACTACCATGATATACACAATAGTAGTTATGTAGCTGTTGTACTGGTTACATAACCACCCCTACATAGCATGGCCATTTCAGAATAGAGTGAAAAGGGATGGTTTGGATCAATTTTTGAGGCTAGGAAAGTGATTAGAGATATTTTACTTACTCTTTATAGGTGTTTTTCCCAAAATCAGTTGTGCTTATTTTTGGAACTCCCCTGCGAAACTTGTCTGTTTCATCTTTTCGTCCCCCTCAGTTCATTCTTCGAAATGTTTTTCGAATTCGCTCTCATCTTGGCCTCGGAACGAGAAGTGGTTACCACCTCATCCCTGCCAATTTTTCCTCTCCTGAACTCCTTCTGGAGTTAGTCTTCCCTCCCTTTTCTCTTGTGCAAGGGCGGCAAAATTCGCCGCCCCTGCATTTTCCTTCGCTTTTTATGCAAGGGCAGCAAAAATCGCCGCCCCTGCATTTTTATGCAAGGGTGGCAAAAATTGCCACCCCTACATTTTTTATGCAAGGGCGACAAATTTTGCCACCCTTACATGTGTTCTTCGTCCCAAATTTGCCGCCCATGTAGTGGGCGGTATTTTCCCCGCGGGCTATTCAAGCTAAACTGCTGCCGTCGTCGGCCGATACTTCTGCCGTCGTCGGTCGATTTACCGACGTCGGCAGTTTTATTCTGCCGTCGTCGGCAGTTTTGCCGACATCGGAAATTTTTTTTGTCGGCGTCGGTCGTGTTCACCGTCTCCTTTCTCCCGCCCGTGCAGGGGCAGCAATTTTTGCCACCCTTACATCTAATGATGCAGAGGTGGCAATTTTTGTCGCCCTTGCATTTGGCACTCACATTTCTCTGACTCTAAGGAAACCTTCATTCTTTCCGTGCCCACTCCCCTTCTTCTTCCGCTTTTTGACCTGCTCGCATCTCATCCCTTTCCAACGCATTTCCCTGATCGTGACCAGCAAACGTGCAGATCTCCCTGATCACTCCCTTCTTCCTCTGATTGCACAATCATGGTTCTTGCTGCATTTTCTATGAAGGGTCCCTCTTCATTGATGTCTTTTCAATAGAATTTCTTCCAGGTCATTGAAGTTTCCCTGAAGCAGTCCAAGACCATGAAGAAGATTGAAAATAGAGATGGATAGTTTGGAGAAGGATCCCGACAAAGGGAAATAAATGAAAAATCATGAGAAGAGCACTCTGATGTCTGTTGGTGCCATCTCCAATAAGGACTCCTATGTCGAGATCAAGAAGTCATTGATCTTTAGAATCCAGAGGAAATGATTCAAAATCCAGAAGAGATGATCCGAAAAGCTTTTGTTGAAACATCCTTCTCAATGTCCTTGGTGGACAACATTCTAGATGCTCAGTTAACTTTGGAGAGTCTAAAATCCAAGTTAACTAACCACGCTAAAGCCATCACAGCATTGAAGGATGTGCTGATCAGGGTAAGAATCATCTCCAAGAATGCACTTGTGCCAAACAGCATAGGAATTCAGGCATCGATCACCATGTGCGACGCTCATCTGAAGAAGTCCGACAGCAAGAATTGATACTCTCTCTCTCTCTTTCTCTCTCTTCTTCTATCATTATGCATTTCTATTTTGTGCAGAATGCATGCAATTTTGTAATTTGTAATTACGAATAAAATATTTTGAAAAATATCTAAAAGTCAAAGATGAGTCATCTTTGACCAAGATATTTTATATATTTTATTATTTTCTATTTTTGAGGATTTTCTCCCTATATATAGTGGAGACCTCATTTGTAAATTATCTTGGAAAATTCAATAGCAAACACTCTGCTGAAATTGAAGCAACTTTTGAGACTTTGTGCTCGAATTTGTAAATCATATTCTGTTGAATGAATGAGAAGCAGGTTATTTCAGACTTTGTGTTGAGATTGTCTGTGTTATTTAGGAAATAGTTCTTATGTCTTTTTCCTGGTAACATCTTGTTTATCTGATTTAATAAGCAAGTGGGTGTGTTATTATTATCTGAGGGCACTTCTTGAGGGTAGAAGATAGACTTTGTGCTGCTTTTACCTTTGAGATTCTTTTATCTTTTGTAGTTTCAGGTGAAGACTTTGTGCTTCACTTTACTCTATGGTTGTACTTGTTCCGATCTGTGAAGAAGCTACGGAAGACTTTGTGTTTGCGTGAGCGTTCTTGTGACTTTGTTACTTCAGGTAATCTCTTGCTCTTCGTTTGATACCATTCCTAAAAGAAGAGGAGTGTTTTTAGCTTTAGATCAGGGATTTTCCTCTTTTGTCCTTCATACATTACTTCTGAAAAAAGAGAAGTAGATGCTGTTATACCACCCCCATGTGTTATTTTCTACTTAATTATATATATACTTATAGCACACAAATATTGATAGGGAACCTCCCCTTGATGAGAGGAGAGATTTACCTCGTCTAGATCTGGTAAAGCCACCCTCCTCGTGGTGTAAATCTCCCTTATGTTGTGGCTGATATCCCCATTTTGCCATCAGTTAGTTGATGACAAAATATTCACCCAACAATAGGTAATATACTTCTTATAGAGAAAACTTAGGGATTCAGAGTGGTTTCCTATGATTCTAAGGTAATTAACAACCAAGGAGTTAGCCATAGTAGATATAACTAGGATACTTAGGATTTCACATGTGGGGATTATTTCCCCATAAATAAATTATTTTTACAACCTATTTTCATACTGAGACATAGACCAAAAAAATTCATTTCCTAAAGTCTTTGAAAGAGTAAACTATCACTCTCATAAATTTTTATAGGATATTAGGCCTACATACTACAGGTAAGGTCATAACCTTTAGAGAGGTCATAAATAGAGGCAAGGTTGCTAGTTGCGATAAATAATTTGTGATATAGATTTACCTAACATGGATGTGAAGTATATATTTATACTATTAAGGGTGAAGTGTGCATTGATTCAAACCCTCCACAAAGTAATTATAGGTATCCGTGCCTCCCGAATAATGGGAGATAATTGGATAGATCACATGTTGTAAAAATTGGTGACCATTATTATTGGGATAGAGGAGAGGGTCAAAATATTTGTGTGGGATTAATAGGTTTTAATTATTACCTAAAAGGGTCTTTTTAGGATCCTAAGGTTGGGGGATTTATCATGAGTTGGGTATATGAGTGTATGGCACCTTATCATCAAGTAGTAGTGATGGTAAATGTGAGGTCCATCAAGGCCTCTATGTAGATTGGCATGGAACTATTATGAGACTTTCCTTGAGTGGTGGGAACATTGGAAGTGGAAAATCTAGTGGCTCTATCATATTAGGGTATGACAAGATAATGGGTAAATGAGATAGCCAATTTTGTAGCCTAAAAGAGTGCATATAGGTGAGTGATATCAATTTTTATATAGAGGTAAACCCTATAGCTATGGTACCATGGTATTTCAATCTACATTAGGTATCCAATCTGCCCATGCCCTAGGTAATGTTTAAGGGGAATGAAGAGATGAGGGATGCCAGATTAGGGAGATTGGGATGGCACCCCATCACACTTGAGACTTCCATCATGATTATAGTAGGGTAAATAAAGATGAGGATTTCAAGTAAGGAATTGAATTGTATAGGTTGAAATGACTATAGTATGTTATAACTAGGGATAATAGTAGTAATATCCACCACCATAACATGATCCCTGATAACAGTGGTAGTATCCACCACAACAAGTATATATTCAAGTGTAGTAGCAAGCACATGCTAGAAGGGGAAAGGATAGAGATCAAGTTTATCATGGGTGAACACATACATACTATAGACTAGATAGCAGGAGAGGAGGAGTCTAAGATGAGTTATGACAAGGACTCAAATCTAAAGCATAAGGAGGGTGATCCAGGTAAAATAATTTTTTATTTACATTATTTATTTATCGCATTAATTTTTAATTTACTACTTAATTATTGTATTGATTTTATATGATTATATATATAATGTATTTTTTTCTATATAATTGTATAATAAGTTACTCAATGGAAGAAAATGATTAGAGATACGCTGGTCAAACTTTTTCATGTGGGTACTAGTCTAATCTAGGATCATCTTCTGTTGGATGAGAGTCTTCCTATTAGTATAGGTAATAATGCATATGTTTTTACCCTATGAGTTCAATTAGGAAAGAGGGATGATTACCAGATTATATTCTTGGGTGAAGACACTGAGTGATATCATCAGTGTTCAAGGAGGTCAGGCTTCATATAGTCAATAAATGATAGGACGGATAAGCTCCCAAATGGGCACACATAGGATACATCATAGGAATATGATTTAGATCCCACATCATGAAATTATAACAAGAGAAGGATTAGGATTATTATGCACTAAATTTCTAGAGGGTGTCAATAGCCTCCATAGAAGCTTAGGGCCATACTATCATATCTCATTTTTTGGATTTTTGATATTTTACACACATTTCCCTCTATGGAAGATATTTTAATAAGATATTTATTATATATAGAGATATTTTAGATTATTTTGGTGACTTGAAATCATGTATGAGATTTTAATTTTCTTTTTTTTTTTAGTTTGTGCACTTTAGATTATTATAAATGTGATTAAATGACATATATCTCTATTTTTTATAATGTTATGGATATGTTTATATATTTTAGATGTAAAAACAAGATGTTTGCAAATTTAGTGAAATTGATGTTTTATAAAATTATGTTAGTACTAAAAACTATTTTTTAGGTGATGATTGACCTATTTCATTTACACAACATGTGACTCTCAACTTATAGCATGGGGATGAAAGGGAAACAATATATATGAAACTAGAGCAAAATAATATACACCAAAATTTTAGAATGAATATGAGGTTGACCTAATCATTGTGAGTAAAGGGGTAATTTTACTTCTTACCAAACTTATAAAATACTAATTTGATTGGCTTTTTTGAGATGTGGCTAATCATGACATAATTGATAATAGGTGACATAGACATATAGACAAGTTTTTTAGGTAATTTTATTACCTTATAGACACTTTATAAATTTTGTTTTCTCTTGCTTTGATTTTTAAAAACACCTCCACTTAGTCTCATGAAACTAGGATGATGCATGGGATCATCACCAAAGTTTATATGTAGGTGATTAAGGGTATCTCACCCCAATGCTAACCACACATAAATAGTAAGACAAAAGGGCTAGACACTAAGAATTAGAAAGGGGTGTGAGATGTGAGCTTTTATTTTATTTTTATAATCTTGAGTTTGTATTAGTGTCTCTTAATTTTTATTTTTTTTTGGAATGTATTACCCCAAAATATTGGTCCCATACAACTGTGATCTAGTAATTTGATTGAGAAGAAGAGATTAGTATGGTGTTAGTGAATGAAACCAAATCAAAAACACACTAAGATAACATCTTCATGCCTAGTTACTAGGGTGAGATTAGTAACAAAAACAAATGAAAAACACAATTAAAAAGTAAGGAAAAACAACAAGAATTCCTTCACCTTCCTTGGATGCTCCAAATTACTTTGTATTAGTGGCTTGCTCAGCTTTGTGCTCATGAAGTCTTTGACAATAGAAGATTGTCTACCTCCATCTCTCCTTGGCACCTTTGGCTTGTGGCTTGGTTTGGCTTGGAATCAATTTGGCATGGTAATACTAGTTGTTTGAAGCTTATGAAACCACTAATAAATTATAACTTTTCACAAATTAAGCTTTTTTAAGATATTAAAACATAATAACATTGCACCAAAATAGCTTAGAAATGATGTTCATGGCCTCTCTATTTATATATTTTTGCAAATGACTAAAATCAACATGAATCATCCATCTCAAGATTAAGATGTGTGGCTAAAGATTAATCTAATTATGCAATTAAAATTGATAAATAGGCTCATCAATATTTGGGATAGAGGAGCAATTAAGAGGCATGGAGGGATTTTATGAGGCATGGGAGGCATGAATCTTGATATTTGTGGCATTTATGGCCTAGGGATGTCTTCCCAAGAAATGAGGTCACCTGATGATATAGATATTCAATATTCATTTCTAAAAACAAGTATTCAAAAAGTTTTTATGGAATTATTAATTAGAATCTAATTTGGTTTAATTAGTTCTTAAGCATGTTTAAGCACTTTGTGTACACATTACTCAAATTAATCATAATGCCTTGTTATTAGTCTAAAATTCCACTAGATTGGAATTGGAAGTCAATGTCAGATGCATTAGAATCGTATTCCCATTTAGGATGTTACCAACAACAAATAAAGAAGGCACATGTCTTGTGCAAGAGATTTTATAGGAAAGATCAATCTAGAGCACTTAGGTGCAAAATTGGCATTTGACTCAAAATGATCTGATCAAAGTTAGTTGGCCCATAAATTGTATTTCCCCATTTAGTGATACTTTAGCCAAAATTGGCACTTGAATATGTCAGTTTCATATTATTTAGCATGTTTTAATGTTTTTAGGCCAAATTGTACATTTTGGGTGGAAATTGGCCAAAACCCTGATTGAAGGTCATTGGTGGCCAGATTTAGTGTCTACAGTTTCCCCCTATTTAGAAAGATGTTACAAACTATAGGTAAAGCAATGTCTTCTCAAATAATGAGAGATGGCATGTATGCCAAAAAGAAGATGATGGTTGAAGAACAAATATCTAAATGGTTTTTGGGAAGCCTATGATGATCCCCCCTCGAAGGAGTGATTGTCATATTTTTGTATGAACTATCCCTCAAAAAGAAATAAAAAGAAAGGTGTAATTAATCGATGGTTGAGATTAATCCAAATAAGAAAATGCTTGCATGCATTGATGTAAAAACAATGTTTATTTGCCCAAAGGTGGTTATAATTAGGAATAAAAGTCAAAATAATGATTTGCACATAGGTGGTTATAGTCATTAAGCAATCTTAGATTGGATAGAACTAATGGTGCCCCAATTAGGGATGATTATCAAGCATAACTCAAAGATATAACCTAGAATACAGATTAAAGATGAGCAGGTGTAAAGTGATGAAAGAGATGGATAGAGGAATAAGATTGATCATTATAAATGATTTATTTGTACCTAATAATGAGGATATGCTCATCTTTATTAGTAATGATACAACTAGAATATCCAATGGGTTAATTTGATCAAGGGTGGGATGGAAGGGTTTACCTAGGTGCCAAGGAGAAACTTTTACAGCTCCATTGATTATAGACCTTTCTGAAGATAATTTTTGCTATAGCATGTGATGGTAGGCTTCATGGTAGAACACCATGAAGACTTGGCCAAAATATGCATAAGGATTGACTCTTGGTCTAATAAACACTCAAAAATAATGCACCAATAATAAAAACCATGATGATAATGTTAATAGATGAATATGGATGGACTCAAGAATAATGTGCTTGAATAATCACCTAATGAACACATATAGACTAATAAAGGCAATAGTATGAAAGCAAACAAATAGACAAGTGAATAAACAAACAAATAGAAAAAAAAAAAAAACTTGAAATAAACAAACAAACAAACAGCTTGAAAATAAAAGCAAAAGAAAGCATCCTAACAATAATAATGCCCCAGTAAGGTAGATTGAGGATAACTGACTAGGCTTAGATAGGACAAATATTTTTGGATTTTTGAAATGTTATAAATTTTTTTGGAATTTTTATGTATAATAAATCATTGTAGAATGATAAGATACCTACTCATAAAATGGTGAGAGTGTTTGGCTTAGGTTGCTCACAAAATGGTGAGAGTGTATGAAAAGGGGAATAGAGGTGACCTCAACATGAATTGAGCATGACCCACATAGTCCTAAAATTACCTCAAGTCATATTAATTCCATGCATATAAAAGGTGGGGAAAAACTAACTAGGTCCCAACAAGTTCTCAAATCTAGAAAATAGCTAATCAAATGAAAATAGTAATGGCAAGGTGATGTGGCAATGCATGATAAATAAGTATTTCCCTTAGTTTTCCTATAGGAGGTTATAATTAGGATAAAATGGCATAGGTAAATAATACTAATTTTATTATAGGTGGTTATAATCAGGCTCACATAAACAAACTTGATAGGATGAAAGATATCTTACCAAATCGACTGTCACATTACTTTCATAGACTATCATTGAAACATAGAATGGATTGATTGCTGAAACTTGATCAAAATCCTCTCATAAAAAGTGTGAGAAGAACCAAAGAAACCAATATCAAAATAATATTGGGTAGGATGACTAAAAATAGTCTTTGGTCTAGATAGGAATGGAATGTTTATATGGCATGGTCTTGCTAAGGATAATGATGGTTTAATAAAATGGTAAGAGGGTTGCTCCCATGTGGTAAGGTAAGGTAAATGGAAGGGTATGGAACAATGGCAAATGTGTATGAAAAATTTGAAATGGTATGGTACATGTTTTTGGCTTAGGTGTAGTTTTTGATTCTATTATTCCTACTAATGGGGAGATGCACATCCTAATCAACAAATGATACAAATAAAATACTTGATCATGTTAATAGGTAGCCCACACCTCATCTAAATAGTTTATATATTAATAATTGGTTATATATTTGGTTTTCAAGTATGATTTTGTGATTTTTGTTGGTCATTTATTCTGATTCCTTCAAGTGTAGATACAAGGTAGCTTTATAGCCTCTACAAAGGAAAGTGCAGCCATGGATGGTAAATAAGGATAAATAATGGATTGTAGGTATGATTGTGAAATGGAATGGTTGATGATAATGGAATGTAGAATGGTTGGGAAACTAATGAATAATGAGATGTTTAGTTACACATAATGTTATTGATGCTGAATTCATCATAATTTTGGTTATGGTAGGACCGAAGACTTGTTCTCTCTATAAGGCCACCAGATTTTTCTATTATTTGATATTAAGAGTAGATACCATTTGATTAGGCTATAGATAGCAAGCTATTTTTATTTGATCTTTGATTTTGTCTTCATCCAATAGTGAAGAACTTTTGTGCTCAGCTATTAGTGCCTCAAATAGGTTTTCACCAATAAATTTGTTTTTATTATCCCATAGTGCCTCCGAAAAGGTTTCACTAAGGAATGTTGACTTTTGACTTTGATTTTCTTCTAGCACTTTCAAAAAAGTTTCACTAGAAGATGTTGAGTTTTGTCTTTGATTATCCCCTAGCACCTCTAAAAAAGTTTCACTAGGAGAGTGTTCTTATATTATATGAATGTGGTCTTAGCCTCCTTGTTCTTCTTCAACTGCTATGTCACCATGGATGTAGTTCAACAAAGTATGATTCTATCAATCCCAATCAACACTTTTGGGATATGGAATGTCAATGATATGGCTATTTTGGTTGATGGTAATGGCCTATGGAATGGTAATATAATGGGGAGAGGATGTATAATCTTCATAGAAGATACTAGGATAAATTGTGTCAAAGATGAAGTACTCATCCTCAAAAACTATAGAAGGATCATAAATGTATTCAAATTGATGTGTAATTCATGCATAACCAATGTTGTAACAACCATGAACATATTCTTCTTTTGAATCTAATTCTAACTCATGAGACTTTGAATCTAATGTTGAGACTAATTTTGATTTAGATTATAATGGTAAATCTAATGTTGGTTTAATAATAGAACCTGATTCTAACTCTAATTTTTCATCTGATGGGTACTCTTTTACAATGATGTCTTGTTGAATATTTGATTTTGGACAAGTAACGACATGTGATGGCATAATGGGTTCCACTAAGATTGGTTTGTTAGAGTGGGACTCATCTAGGATGGAAAAAAGGTCAAGAGACAACCCCTTCAAGACTGACTTGTCAATAGGAGGCTCTTGAAAAATAGGCACATGGTTGAGGTAATGATTTTTCCAAAGTCAATTATAATCATTAAGAAGTGACTTGAAAAATACTAGCTCATCAGTGTCAGATTCCTTGATAATTGGTATAGGACTAATAGGTGATTCATCATAGGTTGAATTATCATAAGTGGTTGGTTCAAAAAAAACATCTTAGATTGGTTGGTTCTCTTGGCCTTGGTTTCCATTGAGTTATAAAATACCATTTTTGAACATATCCTGGTCTTCAAAGGATTGGATCGGTTGAGGTTTGGATGGGATTGGTATTGGATGAGGAATGGTTTGTGGTTGGATAATGGTAGGGCATTGGGGAGCATGATTGATCACATGAGCTAAAGGATGAAGTCTTAAAATGGTAATGATAGGGTGTTTTGGGGCTTGATTACCCACACAAGCCAAAGGACTAGGTCTTGGAATGATGAAGGGGCATTATGGAGCTTGATTGCTCACACAAGATAGAGGATGAGGTCTTGGTATAGGAATGGTATGACATTGTTGTCCTAGAATAGAAATGGTTTGATGTGGTGGATATTTATTACTCACATAAGCCAAAGCATCTAAGTCTTCCTCATAAACCATATCATCCCAGTCATGAGTTTAATCATAAGTTGGTTCTTGACTATGTTACATGTAGTGATTATTGTAAAGAGGGTATGGATCCATATCCTAAACAAAATTAGTTGTATTTGGGTATTCAAAGTCCTCCTCACAAGCCTCTTCATACCAATCCATGTCTCTAGTTGGATCGTGTGGATTTTGACTACATTTCCCATATGGAGTATTGTAGGGAGAATAATAATACCCCTTAGAAAATATTTCTCTATAGGGGTTCCAGGTGGGATTTTGTGTGGCCATTCTATCATAAGTTGGATTGTATGTGACTCCACCATAAGTGTATCTAGACATATCTGTGTAAATGATGAAATATCTAAAACAAAAAGGCATAGAGTTTTACAAACTCTAAAAAACTATCTGAAGGACAAATGATTCAAACTTGGTCTAATTTGGTCGAAGGGGTGGAGTTGTATCTCCAATATGGTCTAAAATTCGATTTGTATCTCCAAAATGGTTTGTGATAAGACTTTGCATAAAATATTCTAACATAAAATGTCTAATGCTAAATGTCATTCACACAAAAGGTCAAGCGTCTGAATTAAAACTAGCATGCTAAATGTCTAGGTTAAAGTGTTCCTAATAAAGTCTAAACTAGGAAAGGAAAATGTTGAGTTAGTAGGTCTTTTGTCCAAATGTGGAGTCAAAATATAGGCTCAAACAAACAAGCATATGCTAGGACTTTTGGCCAAATGGTGTCAAAAGCTAGATTTGAAACAAAGGTTGCTATGATTTGATTTAATCTAACAAGTTTGGAAACAACTTTGACATAAACCCAACACACAAAATTAAACATAAACATGATCAGTTACCCTAAGGCATAATACAAAAGGCTCTTTGAGAAAGGCTATGTTCTCCCTAATAAAGACACAAACAATGATGAGGATAGGCATTAAACAAACAAACAAACCATCAATAGTTTTCAAATTTGGGTAATCGATTAACCAAAGTTATGTAACCCAAAAGAGAAAGATATAGGTATTAGCCCCATGAATTAATGCCTAAATAGAAATCAATTAATGTTTAAATCTAAAATTGACAAGGCTAATTGAAAACTCAACGTTGAAAACTAGGATTTTAACAAACAAGCTAGATAAGATTGAACAACATGACAACACATGAGAAAGGTCTAAATTGTATACATAAAATGGTTTGAAACAAATGGTTTTTGATACAAGGTGAAATAAGTCTTAAAACAAATTGAGTAGCCTAATGGCATAAGCATGCTTTAATGATGTGATCTATGTTATGTTTCAAAGACATAAAAGGAAAAATGGTTTTAACATGTTTTGGGTAGCAAAACACTACCCTCCTCAACTTAAATGACACACACACAAACAAGTTTATAAAAAAACTCAAGGCACAAGTGTGGTGTAAAACGGCCAGCATAATGCCTCTTTAGACAAAAGAGCGACATATAGACAAATTGATTTTGACATGGCTTATGAACAAATAAATAATTTTTAGTCTTAAAACATACCAAGCAAAAATGACCAAAATACACTAAGTATAATCATCCAAATCCTATTAAGGGTATGGCAATGTGGGGTTGACTAAACTATCAAGATTTTGAATGTTTCTAGGGGAATCAATTGCATAATTACTTTCACATCAAATGATGCAAAAGACAAGTACAAAAATTAGGTGACCATGGCATTGGCTAGTTGTAAAAAAGTCTAGTCTTTTTTACAACCACTACATCTTGTTGTTTACTTAGTGTAGTGTGATTTCCAAATGTAGATACGTCTCGTGTGTAACTCAGAAGGAGTAAGTGAAGTCAATGCCGGGAGATGAAACCTAACATCAAAGCTTCCCTAAATAACTCACAAGATGAAATGATGTCCCCCTCATAATCCAAGTTCGCATGAAATAAAAGACTAATAGAAATACTTTAGGGTCATTTTTAAGATCTAAATTTTGACAAGTTTTTTGGGAGTGCTTTAGATGACATTATTTCTAAGCCTTGGACTAGGATTTTTATAATAGAAATGGTACTTTTTATTCCAAGGGTTCCCTAAAGGGGATAAATGGAAGAACATACACACAAAACCCCTCTCTTTGCTAAACAAAATTAGATCAAACAACTATTGAAGACAAAAAACTTTTAGAAATATGAGTTCATTTTTAAGCACCAAATTTGAAAGATTGGGTGGTGTTCATTTGACCCCTTGGTCTTAATATTATGAACTTTGAAAGCCTAACTTATGAAAACATTCACTTAAGAACCTAAATGTTTCAATAAGTACCAAAAACAAGATTCCTAATTCATTTTAAAATCATGCCAAAGATGTCTTAATAGCATGTTTTATCAAGTTCCAAGTCTGTTGGTTACCTTTCTACCCTTAAGGCATCACCCCAAAAACAAATATGTTAGATTAAAAACATTTTAAATAGATTTTCAAAAGTTTGTGAAAAATCTATGAAACTTGAAGCTAAAATGATGTCAAATTCTTAAAATTTAGGAGAAAACATGTGGTTTTAAAAAAATCATCCAAAATGGATTCTGTATGACCCCAAACCAAGAATTTTAAAATGGCCTATTAGCTCTCAAGTTTTATATTTTTAATAAAAACACAGTGATCAATGTCAATTCTATAATTGATGATAGTTACACTTACTAATTGATGATTTTTATCTAACTGACAATGGTTATACCAACAGTGATTGATGATGACTATTCCAACTGATGACAGTTACTGTGTAAACTCGTGACAAAAAAAAATGACAAAACAAAGTTAGAAAATCAAATTACAAGAGTTTTAATGATCCAAATGAAGATTTTAAATTGTCATAATGATCTTCTTCATGTGTGGGATACATCTAGTCCCACTGGGCATGCCATTATGTAAACTAGGAATTTAACTAATAAGAGGAGATTAGTACAGTGTTAGTGAATGAAACCAAATCAAAAACACACTAAGCTAACATCTTCATGCCTAGTTACTAGGGTGAGCTTAGTAATAAAAAAAATGACAAACACAACTAAAAAGTAAGAAAAAACAACAAGAATTCATTCACCTTCCTTGGATGCTCCAAATGCTTTTATAGTAGTGGCTTGCTCGGCTTTGTGCTCATGAAGTATTTGGCAATAGAAGCTTGTCTACTTCCATCTCTCTTTGGCACCTTTGGCTTGTGGCTTGGCTTGGCTTGGAATCAATTTGGCATGGTAACACTAGTTACTTGAAGCTTTTAGAACCAATCTTGCATTATAACTTTACATAAATTAATATTTTTGAATATATTTGAACATAATAATTTTTCACCAAAATAGCTTAGAAATGATGTTCAAGACCTCTCTATTTATAGATTTTTACAAATGACTAAAATCAACCTAAACCATCCATCTCAAGATTGAGATGTGTGGCTAAGGATTATTCCAATTATGCAATTAAAATTGATAAATAGTCTCATCAATATTTGGGATAGAGGAGCAATTAAGAGGCATGGAGGGCTTTGATGAGGCATGGGAGGCATGAATCTTGATATTTGTGGCATTTATGGCCTAGGAATGTCTTCCCAAGAAATGAGGTCACCTAATGATGCAGATATTCAATATTCATTTCTAAAAATAAGTATTCAACAAGTTTCCATGGAATTCTTAATTAGGATCTAATTTGGTTTAATTAGTTTTTAAGCATGATTAAGCACTTTGTGCATAAATTACTCAAATTGATCAAAATGCCTTATTATTGGTCTAAAATTCTACTAGATTGGAATTGGAAGTCAATGTCAGATGCGTTAGAACCATATTCCCATTTATAATGTTACAAACAACAAATAATGAAGTCACATGTCTTGTGTAAGATATTTGATAAGAAATATCAATCTAGAGCACCTAGGTGCAAAATTGGCATTTTGACTCGAAATGATTTGATCAAAGTTAGATAGCCCATAAATTGCATTGCCCTATTTAATGATACTTTAGCCAAAGTTGGCACTTGAATATGTCAGGTTCACATAATTTAGCATGTTTTAGTATTTTTAAGCCCAATTGTGAATTTTGGGTGGAAATTGGCCAAAACCCTGATTGGAGGTCATTGGTGGCCAGATTTAGGTGTCTATAGTTTGCCCCTATTTGGGAAGATGTTTCAAACCATAGCCAAAGTAATGTCTTCTCAAATAATAAGAGATGGCATTTATGCCAAAAATAAGATGATGGTTGAAGAACAAAGCTCTAAATGGCTTTTGGGAAGCCTATGATGATGCCGCCTCAAGGGAGTGGCCATCACATTTGTTGATGAATGGTCACTTGAAAAGAAAAAGAAGAAAGGTGGAATTAATCCAAATAAGAAAATGCTTACATGCATTGATGTAAAAAATATGTTGATTTTCCCAAAGGTGGTTATAATCATGAATAAAAGTCAAAATAATGATTTTCCCATAGGTGGTTATAATCATTAAATAAGCCTAGATTGGATAAAACTTATGGTGCCCTAATTAGGGATGATTAGCAATCATAACTCAAAGATATAACCTCGAATACATAGTAAATATTAGTGGGTGCAAAGTGATGAAAGAGATGGATAGAGGAATAAGATTGATCATTAGAAATGATTCAGTTGTACCTACCAATAAGGAGATGCTAATCCTTATTAGTAATGATATAACTAGAATGGCCAATGGGTTAATTTGATCAAGGGTGGGATGGAAGATTTTACCAAGGTGTTAACGAGAAACTTCTATAGCTCCATTTATGATAGACCTTTTTGAAGCTAATTTTTGTTTTACCATGTGATGGTAGGCTTCATGATAGAACACCATGAAGACTTGGCCAAAATATGTGTAAGGACTGACTCCCAATCCAATAAACACTCAAAAATAATTCACCAATGATAAGAACCATGATGATAATGTTAATGGATGAATATGGATGGACTCAAGATTAATGTGATTGAGGAATCACCCAATGAAAACATATATACTAAGTCAAGGTAATAGTGCTAAAAGTAAACAAATAGACAAGTGAATAAATAAACAAAAAAATATAAAAACAAATAAACAAACAAATTTAAATAAATAAATAAATAAATAGAAAGTCTAAAAACAAAATCAAAAGAAAGCATCCTAACAATGATAATGCCCTAATAAGGTGGATTGCGGGTAATTGACTAAGCTTAGATAAGACAAATATTTTTGGATTTTTAAAATTTTATGAATGTTTTTAGAATTTTGAGGTATCTTAACTCATTAGAGAATGACAAGGTACCTTTTCACAAAATGGTGAGAGCGTTTGTCTTAGGTTGTTCACAAAATGATAAGAGCATGTGGAAAGGGGGACTGAGGTGACCTCAACATGAATTGATCATGACCCACATAGTCTTAAAATGACCTAAAGTCATAGTAATTCTATCCATACAAAAGGTGGGGAAAAACCAAATAGGTCCCAACAAGTTCTGAAATCTAGCAAATGGCCAGTCAAATGAATATAGTAATGGCAAGGTGATGTGGCAATGCATGATAAACAAGTATTGCCCATAGTTTGGCCATAGGTGGTTATAACTAGGATATAGTGGCATAGGTCAATGATAATAATTTTCCCATAGGTGGTTATAATCAAGCTCACATAAAAAAACTTGATAGGATGAAAGATATCTTGCTAGATCAATTGTCACACTACTTTCATAGACTGTCATTGAAACATGATTGGATTGATTATTGAAACCTGATTGGAATCCTCTCATAAAAAGTGTAGGAAGAACCAAAGGAACCAAGATCAAAATAGGATTAGGTAGGATGAATATAAATAGTATTTGGTCTAGATAGGAATGGAATGGTTAGATGGCATGGTCTTGCTAAGGATAATGATGGTTTGATAAAATGGTAAGAGGGTTGCCCCAAGTGGTAAGGTAAGGTAAATGGAAGGGTATGTAATAATGGAAAATGGGTATGGCTATGATTTGTCACTTTTGGGGTAAATAAAATAAATTAAATTATGTATAATTTCATTGTATTATGGGGAATATATGATCACTAGTTTATCTATGTAACAAATCAACTCATCAATAAAATCAATGTTAATGAGATCACCAAATTTTAAATGGGACTCTACCAACCAATCATCAATGAATTGTCCCATAACATAATTTTGGTCAAAATAGGTAAGATTAAATTCACTTAAAATTTTAATGAAGTTATCAACCTTTTGTGAGACGTATGGTTGGTTCAATAATGTTCATAAAGATTGAGACCTCACTATGGCCCTTGTTTCTTGATTTAGCTTGTAATGTTTGAACCGCTTGGTTACAAAACCAATGGAAAAATAATATTTTTTACCTTTATGTAATGGGATTAATAATCAATTAGAGTGTATCTAATGAATTAGATGGATCATTCCTTGATATTTTCATCTTCTTGGGATTATATACATGAAAACTATAACTCAATTTCCTTTAGGTAAAGTATGAGAGTCATATTAGATTTAGGTTCCATGAGTGTTGGTGGAGACATGAGGAAGCCTTTTATTTCTTCAAAATCATACTAATAATCCTTATTTCAATTCAAGCCACTCTCATTTTTAATAAAATTATTAATAAGATGAACCACATAGGTAATATCAGGTATGAAAGTAAAAGTTATCTTGAACTTCATTATGAATGATCTAATTCTTGATTCATCAGTTGGAGAGGTCATGTCTAAGACTACAAGATTTTTAGTAGAGTTGATGTCAATTTTGCACTAGAAAATGATGTAACTAAGGAGTTTTCCACCTATAACTCCAAACATACACTTTTGAGATTGATTTTTATGTCATGCTCAATCAAATGCATTAGGATGGTATGTAAGACTTCTAGATGACCAACCCTTAGTTTCTCCTTTACAAGAATATCATAAATATAAAGCTCTACTATATTATGAATGAGGTAATGAAAGATATGGTTCATATCTCTTTGATATGTTTCTCTAATATTTTTAAGGTTTAAATACATGACAACATAACATAAGGTTCTTCATGGTGTATTAAAAGATTTTTTAATTTGATCCTCATACAAAATTCAAATTTGGTTGTATTTAGAGAAGTCATCCATGAAGGATAACAACTTGTAACCTATTATAGCATTGACAATGACATCGATGGAGGGGAGAGGGAAATTGTCTTTAGGACATAAATTTTTAAATTCATGAAAGTATATGAATGTCTTAATTTTTTGTTCTTCTTGATGATGGGAATAATATTTGTTGACCACTTATAATAGCCCACAGGTTTTATGAACCCTAATTTCAATAGTTTAATGACATTTTATTTAACCATTAATGCAATGTTGGGTTTGATTGGAGTGATATTTAATTTTAATAGGTTTCACATCATACATGGTGACCAAATTTGTCATAACTACCTTAGGTTGGATACCTATTATGTCTACATATAAAAATGTGAAGGCTTTGGAAAACCAAGTAAGCAATTTATTATGGTCCTTCAATTCCTGTGGCCAGAGTGAAGACTCAAGCTTGAGAATCCTATTGTTCTATTTACTCCTTATATTGATATATATGGTTTCCTAAACTATGGAAACATTCCATTCTAAAAATTCATCTGGGTAAAGAGGAAGAATAGGATCCTTATCATCTGTGTCAAATATGTCATATTCTTTGTCAGAAGAATTTCAATCCTTAATATTACAATAAGAATCATATTATTTGTATATGAGGTTAGACATGAGGTAGAAAGTGAGGGATAAGCCTCTCTTATGATGCAATAAATGGAGGTTATTATAGGCTCATATGAATTCCAATATTGACTTCTCATTTTTGGCAAACTCAAGAACCAAAGGGATAGTGTCATTTCCAATTTAAGCAATAATTTGGTCATTTGGTGTTTTTCAAATAAGGGGTTCAGACCTAACAATACCAAAAAATAAGACTCATGTATCATTAGGTGAGTAATAAAATAAGAAGAGGAATAAACCATATATTTAACAAGTTGGTTACTTCCTCTAGGAATGGCCTCTATATAAATGAAATTAAAATCCTTGGCAATTTTGTGCACAATGTTATTTTAAAGATGAAGATGCTCAACTTTGGTCTAGTAGACTTCTGAAACTTCTTTGGTCACTAAATATGAGTCACCTTGTATTTTAGGTTTTGAACACCCACTTTTCTTGATATGATCATCCCCAAAGATAATAATGCATATCTTTCCCTATTCTTTTTACACTCAAAATCAATCTTGAATACCAAAGACATGATTCTTCCTATAGGGAATATTATGAACACTCATATCCTACACCAAAATGTCATTTTCATCCATAATAGTAGATCACCCATTGATATTTTTTGAAGTAAGAATCATCATTATGTTTGGGGAGTGTTGCTTTCTCTTTTGAGATATTAACCATGAAAATGTAAGGTATTTTAGCCAACCCTCCTCGTGTTTCTAAATTTTGATATCCAGAAAGGTCATACATTCCTACTCATTTGGGGTTAAATGAGAGTGTGATGGGTTTCTTATTTTCTAAGATACTAATAATTTCACTCATATATTAGCTGAGATAATTGGCATCATTATTATATTTCCCCATTCACTTTATATGTTTTATTAATCTCATTTTCCTTAGGTTTCTCATTAGTATGTGTTATATTAACCCTTCTATTCTATTTCTCTCACTCAGTTATTAGTATGTGTTATGGGTAGAGGGTTATTTATGGTACTAATGTTAACTTGTCTATTTTTCTAGAGGGACAACCTTCAAGTTTTCAATATGGGTATCTCCACTAGTAAAGGTTAAATTGGTGTCATCCATTGTTCTATTCTCCATAACATACTATCTTCTCTCTCTTTTTCTAAATTTTTCTCCTAGCTTATGATTGAATTCTCTCTTCCTTAATTTTTTTTCTCATCTCTTTGTTCACCATTTTTTTCTTCTCTAACTTAATATTGTACTGGTATATTTATCCTTTTCTCTTAACTAACGTATTCTTAATTTTATACTTATCTTACTATCCCCTACATCTTATTTAACCTACCCCAACCATTTAGAAAAATTATTCTAATAAGTCACATCTTTTGAGGATCCCCATTCTTTTTGAATTTCATCCCTTATGTTCCTATCCTTGAATCGAACTATTTACCATCTATTACCAACCCTCTATCCATAAATATCTTGTGAATTAGGAGTGGTATCCTTATCAAGAAGATTTATCTTGTTCCTTTGACAAACTTAACTTTATTGGTGTTGAAACTTGTCCAACCTTGAATAACACAAACTATAAAGAATGAATCAATTCATGAACCAATAATAAATAGATAATGTATAAGGTGTGTAGATGATCTTAATCACCTCAAGCTTATCCATAATCCAATTTATGGGTTTCTAAATATGCACCCTTGAGCCTTCTATATGCTTAGCTTATCATAATATCCAAGCCCACAAACTCTGCACAAATGTGACCCAAAATTCTTCATTATTTCATTTGAAGAAGGATGCCTTTACTTTAGTAAATGACTCGCCCATTCAATTGTTTTAGATTGAAAAATGATATTGAATATTTATTCCCACCACTCTTAGTTTTTTGTTAACATTGGATTCTAAAACTCTAATGGATACCTTCCTTTGGACATTAGTTAAATAAATTTTAGATGACGCCACTAAATGTTGACTATTTATAATTATGTGGTTCAAATTAAACTTTAGTTAAAATAATGTTATTTAGAGGCTATTACTATGTGGAGTTATTCATATTATACATTCACAAATTATAATAAGTGTGTTCATTCACATTAAACAAAACTTATATATTTACTAGTCTAACTTCCTTTATTCATATAAATATATGGGAACAACCTTTATACTTTCCATAGATATATTTACTCTATAACTCCACTCTCTTTACTCTATTATCACTCTTCTCTAATATATTAAAAGTATTCATATACTCTATAACCTCTTATTTTTTCATATTACAATGTTGTGGTATAATATCAACTGGACACATTTATAATTCAATGGTCATGTCTATGTAAGAGATGAATTTCATTCATGTAGGTTTTCATGTGTTACTATATAAATTCAATCCATACCATATTTCCTAGGTTGGTATAATCCTCTATCCCATTATTTTAGAGATGTACTTTTCTACTATGGCCGAGTTGAAGGTTTTGTGGTAATCTTATATTATTTATCTCTACTACTGAATAATCCTACCAATAACAATATCCATGAATTTTTCACTATTGTAATAAACTAGGATACAATGTTGAGTAAGGACTATCCAAGTGCATAATTAGATGCATCATTTTCTATCTCAAATGGTATTTGAAGATTAGATAAGGAAATAATAACATCGAATAAACTTTGATTTTCAATTATTCAAAAACAAAAATTGTGAAAATTACTAGATTAAATTTTCTATGGTACCACCATTAGTAACTTGGTTTAGAGGCTAATTTATATGAGAAAAACCAATTATAAATATCCTAGTTAAAATTACTAATCCTAAGAAGTTATGAAGCTTTGTGATATTATTTGGTGTAGGCCATTCCTAAATGATTGAATATTGTTTGGGTCTACATTAACTCCTTGTGAATATTAAATTTATTCCATATATTATATCTCTCGCATGGTAAATGAGTTTTTTACATGTTATTATGAAAATTATGTTTCCACATAGTGAGAAACACTTGTTCAATATGGCATAGATTTTTATTCCATGTTTTTTTAAGATTATAATTCCATTAAGGTAGAATGAAATAAATGGAGTAGTGAAACACATAAGGATGCCACTCATCATCCAAATGAATGTTACAAGTGCATTACTTAAGTTGAAATGCATAACCAACCAATCAAAAAACCTTCCTTTTTATTTTAAGGTATTTTTAAAAATGTTGATATGCTCAATAGAAATCTGATGACACCAAGGACTTGATATCAATTTTAATAAATAATTTAAAACCATGGATTTGGTCTAGTAGATCATTGATCCTGGTAAATCATACCAATTATTCATAGTGATATTGTTTATAGTGATGTTAATGATGCAAAACCTCAATGTGGAATGTTTCTTTAATGCAACCATGATAAATCTATTAAAAGGTGATGAGCTAGACTTAATGTTTCCTTTATCCACTAGTTTATGGATCTACTAATTTATTTATTCATTATCAAAAAATGATGTGTGATATAAATAAGTATTAGGTATAGATATTCCTTATATTCATAAATCAATAGAGTGTTTTATCATCTAGTATGTCATCCTTTCCTTAGGTGATTGAAATATATGCTCATATTTAAACCTAGAACACTATTCAACTATTATGTGTAAACTAAAGTAACTATGGTATAAATTGGTGTTGTAATAATATTTTTATGTTCATGGATCACCATAAAGAGTATAAACTTCTTACTATAACCTACTAGATTCTTTCACTATTAGGCACTAATAAGTGAAAACATAGGAACTATGACAACACTTATAGGATTTTATTATACACTACCTTTTGATGTTAAAGATACTATTGACCAATAAAAACATCATACCTATATTTATGTGACATTTCAAAGGATTATATCTTGAAAAGGCTTGATTTTATACATTAGGTGATATTGTTAAGTGACATGTTTCTTAGAGCACACACTGAACCTTCCAATAGATTATGGTTGTGTATGATATGTTAGAAAAAATTTAAATATTTGAGATAATTTAAGATAAAAAAGGGTATTATAACTTCCATTGTCAACCATGAAGTGTCCTAGTTGATAATTAATCCACATTTGAAACTAGTCCAATTTTTTTATTTCCACTAAATCCGTGGTGGAAAAATAAAATATGTTTGTGGTATGTACCATAGAACTTGGTTCATATTACATGATATCATTACCTTTTTATAGTTTCATATTTTTTGTAGGCATAATCTCAAATTTTACAAGAAGATTTTTTATAGAGTGAAAGTCTTCATTCGAGTGATTGCCAAAGTTATGAATTGAACACAACTTGCTAGTCTTTGATAACTTTATAAATCATATGATGGGTCTTCTTCAGATTTGGATGTTGAAAAGGGAAATTTTATTTTTTAGGATTATACTTAATTCTATAATTAAAATTTTTAGACTTTCCTTTGTCCCAAAATTTGAAATATTTTGCCTTAGACATGTGCTTAAATTTTTATTTAGACTTATTGTAAATTCCATACGATTATTTAATAAATGATGTCATTAAATTACTTGGATGTTTTAAAATAAATGAATAATATATCATAGAATTAAGATACAAATAATCAAATCCACAACAATGATTGATAAAATAGCATAATACTTGATCATTATGTTTGGACCGCTTCAAGTGGGCAACCTCCACAACAATTCAATAAGAACATAATTCTCAATATGATGATCAAAGAATAATCACTACCTCCTATATATAATCTACTTATCCATGGTTATTCCATAAGATAACCATAGTAAGAACATAGATAAATGAAATAAGAGTATATGAAAGGTATGAAAGACACAATTCGGCCACACATATCCCTATATGCATTATAGGTTAAGGGCATAGCATGCCCATACCCTTCATAATAATTTTTACTTAAAAATTAATCAAAATTGGATGATAATGTATGAAATATTGATCCTCTCATGTTTCATATTTATAATTTAGACTCTTCCACTTGATTGAATACTCCATAAGCTCTCCTTTTTTATCCTTTTTGTGCATGTGTGAAAGATCTCCTCAGGTTCTAAAAGGGCTCTGCCTTCTTCATCCAATTTAGAAAACTTAGTCTAGGTAGTAATTATCTATCCAATGACCTTATTCAGGAAAGATACATTAAATATTAGATATATGTGAGTGGATTGGGGTATCTCTAGATTTTATGCCGCACTACCAATTTTATATAGGATTTGATAAGGTCCATAATACTTTAGAGAAAAAAATTTATCATGTTTATATTACTTCAAAGACATATTATTATATGGTTTAAATCACACAAAGACCTAATAATTTATATCAAAATGCCTCTCACTATGGTGCTGATCAACTTGATGCTTCATTCTATTTTGTGAGATTGCTAAACTCTCCTAAATCTAGCTAGTACCTTATGTTGATGTTAAATGTGTTCCTAAATAGCTCTAACCTTGGGTCTCACCTTAAAATAGGAATTTATGGATGGGGTATGATAGTGTAGATAATATTTTGTGATAATATATCACCTTGGTCTTATACATTGGAAAACTCATACCTTGGTTGTTTCTCTTAGTTATATGCATGCCTTGCTTCCACAATTAGACCAAAATAACACTTAAGAAACACTTAAGTTACCAAAATATTTCTTATTCTACCCTATTCTAGTATCAGTCAAGAACAACCCATCTATAGGTCTGAAGTACTAAATGAGTAGTCATAAGGTCTTATTTTCTAAGTTACAAGCTAGGTCATTGTTGTACTTACTTTTTACACATTGCATGACTCACATGCAATCCAACACATACGGGAGAACTACATGAGTCTAAGGCCCTATTCTAGAGTGTTGGTTATGTAGGCAATTCCCATTGAATAGTGGGTTCAGTTTGGGTTAGCTTGACCCGATGTGACCAGTAACCCATTTTTCCCTAAGGTCACATTAGAGATGAAAAACTAGGGTTTTTTCATTTCACTAAGAGTGATAGTCTATGACCCAAATTTGAATGTACCAAAGCAAATGTGAAGAAAAACATAAAAGCATATAGGTGGTCACATATTGATTTAGTATATATTCCATACATGACACTAGTGTCAAACCCAAATAATAATGTTGATGTAACTTGTTGGGTGAATATTTTGTCACCAGCATACTGATGAGAAAAATAGGTCTGATCAACCACAACAAGGAAGATTGGTCGGCCAAATGTGCAGGTTTACCACATCAAAAGGGGATGAATCTCTCCTCTCATCAAGGGGAGGTTCCTATAAGTATAAAGGGGTTATATATATATATATATATATATATATATATATATATATATATATATATATGTATATATATATATATATACACACACATATATATATATATATGCTAATCTACTATAAACAAGCTGAAAATAACACTCAGGGGTAGGATAACACCATCCATCTCTCTTTTTTCAGAGATGATGTTCACCAATCAAAGGATAAATCTTGATGAAATGATATAAGACACTCCTCTTCTTTTAGAAGTGCTAATCAATAGACAACAAGAACCTTTTGGGTAGTGACAAGTAACTATAATAGGGCACAGTAACACAACAGGCTGAAATGTAGCACAAAGTCTCTACCTCAACTAACCAAGAGTGAAATACGAAGGATAAAGAGGGCACAAAGTTGTCCCAAGATCCTTTACACAAAAATAGAAAATAGAAAAACTAAAGACAATTTTGGTAGCACAAAGTCTCTCCACAACTGGCTTAAGGACACCTCCCTGATTACTTTTACTAATTCTACTTAATTAAATGGGAAAAAAATATTAAGGAAACAAACATAAGAATAATTTCCCAAACAACCAAGATATTCTAGCACAAAGTCTAAAAATTCACTTGCTTTCTTATTCAAATAATGAAATATGATCAACAATCTGAGCTCAAAGTCTCAGTAATTTCTTTCAATTTGGGCAGAGTTTTGTTTTTGATAACATAGATATCTCTCTAAAACAATAAGAGAGAGTCCTATATATGGTACTCCAAGAAAGACTTGGGTGCTTTGTTTCACAAAAATGATTGCCTATGATGCATTCAATGCCTTCAATGCATTTTAAATTTTGTCCATAGGCTATGCTAGAATCGAGCATCAGTTTTTAATATGGGCCACCTGATGTGTTTCTTGATGTGTGTAAAGTTTTTCACTTTACTCAATGCAAAAAAATAGGCTATGCCATTAAATGTTACACTCTCTGATGTCCACCTGGTGGGTTGCTTTACCTTCTAGAAACATATCCCATGCATAGATATTTTTGATCTTTCTCCATCATTTCCCCTTTCCTTATTGTATTTTAAGCCCTTCAAGTATCTTTTCTCCTTTCTAATTCCTTTGGTTCCTCCTCTTGGTGGTTCTTCCTTTTGGCTTGAAGGTATTTGAATGCCTTCAGGTCCATGTTTAAGCCTACAAAGATCAATAGGCATTTTATTTCCACAAATTTGACATCTTTGAGTCTGTCATCATTTGAAAGCTAACGGCTAGTTGGTTGTCCTAAATTTGATGACCACAGGCTTGTCATCCTCCTTAGCAATTCCTTCATGTCTTTGTATCAAGAGTGCTCTACCTTTGACTTTTTCACAGTCTGCTACTTTGAAATTTCACCAATCTTATAGAAAATGGGACCCACAACACTTCTTGCTTGAGCAGCTTTAAAAGGGGAATGGGGACAGGTGGCACTTTCCACTAATCTTACATGGTGCCTTCCATTGTGAAATAGGTGAGGACACTTGGAAGCATCCTCTTAACTTATAGAAGCTTTAGGTACCTTTTGAGAGTCATGTGGAAGATGACACTTTGCAGCTTCTATTGAACTTTAGAATCACTATAGAAACAATCAAGACTCATTTGGATTCACATGGATGATGACACTTGGCATGCTCTGCTTACTTTTAATAACTCACTTGAGGTCCACCATAGTCTTTACTTGATAAAAAATCAAAAGGAAGAAATTATGGATGTTGACACTTGTCAATTTCCATCGAGCTTTACAAGGGACACGTGGCACATTCCTCTAGTTTTAGAAAAACATATTAAAACCTTCCACAGTTGCCACTTGGTGCCTTTCATGGAAATCTAAAGGAAGCTTATTAAAAGAAGATTTGAAGCTTATAATAAACTTGAAACATGGATGCAAACACTTGTCATGCTCTGCTCACCTTAGCAACTCATCTGAGGTCTACCACAGTCCTTACAGAATAAAAGGAAGAAACTATAGATGTTAACACTTGGCAGCTTTCATTGAGTTATAATAAGACACATGGCACATTCTACTACTTTTAGAAACAAATTATAATGTGTCCCAGTAGGTGACACTTGGTAGCTTCTGCTCTCAAGCTTTTTCCTTTCAGGCGTTCCAACTTTTCTGGCTTGTTCACTTTTCTAAAGAAAATCCTCCTTTATCTACTTTTGCTTACTGCCCTCCGCAAGGGCACTTGTTCCTTTGGCTTTGGGGCAATCCCTTGAACCTTTTGATTGAACCAACTACTTTCAACCTTTGAACCTTTAAACCTTGACAAAGCGCTTGACTCTTAGAAGCTTGTCGATGATGTTGAGACTTTGAACCTGTTAAACCCTTGAACCCTTTTTTGGTTCAAGGTTCAATGGTTCAATGGTTCAATCCTTGTTTAGAATTTTGTTGATGAACCCTTTGGTTGAACTAATACATTGAACCAATCCTAAAAATTCCTAAGTGTTGGAAACTTACCCCTTTTGATTGAACTCATTTGAAGAAGCCATTGAACCCACTGAACCAACTAGCCCCTTTACTGAAAAGGATTAGAAAATGAGGAAACTTAATGCTCATGACAAATTTTGAAAAAGGAAAGAGACAATTTTTGGTATAACAAGACCAAAATATTTTATATGTTGTCCCAAAAAATGAGTGACATTTTTTGGGGACAACAGCTGGCTCCAGTTAGGAAACTTCCTTCAATTGAAAACTTGAAATAGCTGAGGGGAGTAGAAACCAAAATATCCAGTGCCTTTGAAGTATGCCATTGGGATACAAAGTCATGATATCCAAAAATGAAATATGTCAAAAATGAAAATTAAAAGCACAAAATAGAACTAAAGACTATATAAATATACATATGTACAGATGATCTTATATGATGCCTCAACAGTCGAAGTGCTTCAGATGTTGCCCATTATGAGATAGAGAAAATAGTGTTCCATCTTGATATTTCAATAGGAAACTATTTTCACCATTGATTTGATGGGTAGTAAATGGGCCTCTCCACAGGGAATCAAATTGCCCATGCATTCCCTTTGGTTCTCTTCTCTTGTCTCAGAGCAGGACTTGATCTCCAATCTAGAAATCCTAGTTTTTTGCTTTCTGGTCGAAGAGCTTCTTCACCAGACTTTGATGCTACACAATTTGATCCACCACCATAGTTCTCTACTCATCCAGATCAGTCAAGCACATGATCCTTTTATCAATGGGGCTTTCATAAGTTTGATCTTTGATTTCCTTAGCCAATTTTAATGCTGGGAATTTTAGGGTGATTGGTATCTTACCATTGAGCCCAAAAATAATTTGGAAAGGAGACATACCAATTGCCATTTTTAGAGTAATTATATCTGCCCACAAAGCATCAACCAATGCTTTATGCCATGTCTTTTGGTTGTCATCCACTAGCTTCTTGATGATAGTCACCAGGTTCTTGTTACTTGATTTAGCTTGTCCATTCCCTTGTGGAAAGTAATCAGAAGAGTGAGAGAGGGCGATCCCATAGTAAAAATAGAACTGAGTAATCTCCTGGGAAGTGAAACAAGTTGTGTTGTCTATGACAATCTTGACTAGGACTTCAAACTTGGAAATGATGTTCTTCTTGAGGAAATTGCACTCTACTTCTGAAGTAGCATGTTTGGTTAGGATAGCTTCCACCCACTTGGTGAAGTAATCTATGGATGTGAGGATATAATCATGTCCATCACTTGAAGATGGGTTTACAGTACCAATGAAATCGATGCCCCATTGCTGAAATGGCTCTTCTATGACCATTGGCTTGAGAGGTAGGGTAGCTAACTTGGGTCTTCTAATGAACTGTTGGCACATTTCACACTTTTGTACCCATTTGTATGCATCTTGAAATAAAGTAGGCCAATAATACCTAGCTCGTAGAATCTTGTGGGTAGTTACAGGCACAAAAAAATGTCCTCCATAGGCTAGATTGTGGAAGGATTCCAGAAGTTTGTTCTACTGCACTTTATCCATGCAGCAAAGGAATACCCCATCAAGATTCCTTTTATATAGGCCATTGTCCTAGAGGACAAAATTGGTAGCTTTCAACTTGATATTCCTCCTTTCCTTGTAAGATAGGTGAGTAGGAAATTCACCATAAGTAAGGAAATGAGCAATACCTAAATACCACTCATTCATAATGGAGACAAAGAGGACTGTTGGCATGTCTTTTTCTTCTAATTCTTCATGCTCTGTTCCTTCTGGCTTATTATCAGTAATTAATTGTCATAGGCCCTTTCTATGCACCAATTTCTTAGTTTGATGACTAGATCAAATTCTTGGATTTTTGCAATCCAATTACCTCTTTTTGTCCCAAACTCATGTTAAGTTAATATGGATTTAACCATGGTATCAAGAACCAAGGCAGTAATGTGTGAATTCAGGATGTAGGAGCAGAAATACTTCATTGCTTTTACCACTACACAGGCATGTTTATCCATATTTGAGTATTTCATCTCATGAGCTTTGAGAGGATAGCTCATGAAAGAAATGGGAGATTCCACACCTTTTTGGTTCTGTTGAACCAAAATTTCTAAAAATATGTGTTCGAAAGCATACCTATATATGGTGAATTCCTTATTGTAGTCTAGACAAACTAGAATTGGGGCATGGGCAATAGCTATCTTAATATCCTAGAATGCTAATTTACCTTCTTCATTACAGCTAAATCTAGCCTTTCCCTTCATCATATTTACAATATGTCGAGTCTTCTCAGCAAACTCAAAGATGAACCTTCTTAAGAAATTCACCTTTCCAATGAAAGAGTGAACAATAGTCTTGTGGGAAGTGTAAGCTCTTGGATAGACTTGACTCTGTCTAAGTCAATATTTATGCCCTCTATGGACACAATGTGTATGAGAAGTTTCCCTTCTGTTACACTAAAAATAGACTTCTTAGGATTTAAAGAAATTTCATTCTAGCGACAGCATTCCAGTACTTGTTGTAAATGGTGCACATGTTTAGAGTGATGCTTGGAAAAGATGGTCAAGTCATCAAGGTATACCATAATGAACTTACCCATTTCATCTTTGAAAGTAAGGTCTATTGCTCTCTGAAAAGTAGTGCCAGCATTTATCAGACCAAATGGCATCCTTCGATATGTAAAGTGCCCCAAGGTGTGGTGAAGGTAGTCTTATGTTGATCTGCTTCACCAACTTCAACTTGATTGTATCTTGAGAAGTTGTCTAGCATTGATAACATCTCAGAGCCGATCACTATCTAAAGCACTTGATCCATGATGGGCAAAGGATAATTATCCTTTAAAGATGACTAGTTCAAATTCTTAAAATCCACATAGATGTGAATTTTGCCATTCTTCTTCCTTATAGGGACTATGTTAGCAATCCATGTGGAATGATGGATTGGGAAAATTATCCTAGCATTTAGCATTTTTTGTATCTTAGATAGAATAGTAGCTGATATATTTAGATTATACTACCAAGATTTCTGCTTGTAAGGCATCGAATCATCCTTGAGAGGAATTTCATGGTGAATTTCTTCAGACCTGAGTGATTTCAGATCATCATAGGAATATGCTAGGACATGTATATATTGGCAGAGTAGAGCATTGAACTTGAATTTCTCTTCTTGAGTACAGTACTTCCCAATGTTCACCATCTTGGGATTTTCTTTGGTATCCAGATTTATTTGATCAAACCCCTAGGAGGAGCTTAAGTATGTTTGATGTTGTTTGATGAACTTGCCGTGCTTTTCAAATAGTCTCTCAAGGGAAACCAGTCTTTTGGGAATTTTATTCCCTATAACTATAAGAATTCTTCACCTGCATCTGAGTTCATTTCAAGAGCTGATTTGAGTTTTTAGAGCTTATTGACTTCAAAGTGAATCTATTCAAAGTTATCCTTTTGTTCTAAGAAGGCAATGATTTGATTATCATTGTTAAATACCTACCAATGATTGGCATTATCAAGTACACTTGGTTGAAATACCAACTTGATGGTGTACTTGCCTCTTGTGAAGTCTAAGTGAGGGACTAAGAGAGTTGCTAAAATAGCTAGTGCATCAGCTCAGTCATTGAATTCCCTGGGTATGGTAGAGATGTTGAAAGCATCAAAGCTTTCAATTTGATCCTAGACTAGATTGTAGTAGTGGCACAATCTCTCATTTTTGGTTTGGTATAGGTTTATCACTTGACAAACCACCAACTTGACATCTCCTTTGGCATGAAGGAGTTTGATGCCCTTGTCTTTAACAACTTTCAATCCAAGTAGAAGAGATTCATATTCAGCAGTATTATTAGTATTATTAAACTGCAACTTGTATGATGAAGGGAAAATATCTCCTTGAGGAGATATCAACACAATTCCAGCTCTTGAACTAGTAGATGAATAGCTATCATCAAATTTCAACATCCAAACATCATCAGAAATTGATCTTCTATTAGATTTTTCTTCATTAGAGAGGGAAGATCCTTTTTCATTTGTACTACACCCTACCAATTTTTTTGATGTCTTATCTAAGTTAATTTCTTGGATCGCCACCTACAAGACTTTTATCTACTGAAACATGAATATCTTCTGTGGTTAAGAAGTAATTACCCATGCCTAAAGATTCAAATAGAATTTGAGCTTTAGGGGCTGATGTCTGAGTGACAACATATTTTGATTAATTTTTAGGAAATAGCCTTTACATGATGCCTTTAACAGGGATCCTCACTTCATATAGGTCCATGTTCAATTCTCCTCCAATGTCCTTGCAAAAATTTTGTCCAAGAAGAATGTCGTATGAGGCTAGGACATCGATCACTAGGACTGTCATCTTGATTCTTTTATCTAAGAATGCTGCAAATGCAAAATGGGCATCCTTGATTTGTCCCAGTAGAGGTACTTGTTTGTTTTCCATGGAGAAACACCTCCTAAAGGTCTTGGTCAACATGAGTCCAAAAGATTTTACCACCTTAATAGGTATGACGTTGTCAGATGCACCTGAGTCTATGATGTAATTGCTCAATTTGTGACCATTTATCAACAGAGAAACATAGAAAGGCTATATTTTTCTAAGGGTAGCTGGAGGAGTAATGATAAGATTGTTTGGGATGGACATGTTCTTTGGGAGATCATGAGTTACCTTTTTAACATCTTGTCTTACAAGGATAGCTTTATTCTTCACACACTGAACTAACCTATCCAACTACTCAAGATTAGATTGCAAGAATTCAAATTCAGATATTTGAATTTTGGTCTTCTTGACATGGTTGATTATGTCTAATGACTAAAATGTATTAGGGACAAAGGAAGGGAGTTCATCCTTTTGATTTTTGAAAGGGGGAGGACTGGTCTACAAATTTGAAGTTAAAGGTGAAAGTGTACTTGATGTATTTACCTTTTTAACAGTCACCGGGTCCTTTGGCTAGATAAGTAGAGTAGTTCCTCACTTAGTAATTGAAATTTCAAGTTGAGTTCATTCCCCTATTTTTCCTTTATCAGCTTGTTGGGCTGACTGGTTTTGGGACTGAGTGAATACAGCATAAGTTCCCTCAACTGCTTCACCTTCACTTTTGGGTTCATCTTGGTAATTCAAGAAACTAATGTTGGAGTCACTAGCTAATTCTTCTTGGTCTTCTACAAGGATATCAACATCATTTTCTTGGTTCAATTCAGCTTGGAAAGAGAAATCATATTCTATTTTGAGATATCCAACTACTGAATTGGTTGGGGGTGCTTCAATGGTAAGTTTCCCCTATGGGGGAGGAAGATGATTTGGCTACCCTTGACTTCTGGCAGTATTGCCTTGATATGGTTGGTTTTGAAATGTCCACCTTGGCATAGCCTGATAAGGAGGAGCATACATACCTTGGGCCATTTGTCTTTTCAAGGCTAGCAGTTCATTTGCCAGCTTCTACACCATTGGATCAGTAGTATCTATAGATGGGTATTTAGAAGAAGAAGAAGATTTACCTCTATTAGTATCTCTCCTTATCTTTTATACCAAGATAAGGTCATCTTCCACCTCACTAGCCAAATCTTGAGCTGCAACAAGGTCTATTTGGCTAGCACATCTTAGAAGAAAACTCACTTTAGGTAGCTGAGAGTTGATGAAGAAATATTTGAGATTCTCAAGTGTAGGTTGAGTAATTATAGGAATCTTGTTTATCAGCTTGTCACACTTGGCTATGAAATCCCTCATTAGTTTATGAGGCTCTTTCTTCATTTGTGTGAGTTGAGCCAGTAGGGCATACACATCTTCTGTAGGCTTGAATCTAGCTTCAAATTTGGCTTTGAGAGTGTTCCAATCAGTTATTGACTGAGCCTGTAGGTGGTAAAACTAGTCTATAGCAGCACCTTGCAATGTTTCCACAAACAGTCTAACTGCCACGTCCTCAAATTCCACACCTATTACACCACAGGCTATGCTAAAAGCTGTAATATGTTCATCAAGATGAACCTTCCCATCACCATAGAACTTGGGGAAATTTTTCCTTGAATTGCATGGTAGCTCATGTAGAGGTGGAGTTAAATTGAGTGGGCCAAAAGAGCTACCCCAAGGGCCTTGAATTGCCATTGTATGACTATGAAAAGGTGGAATAACAAATCTCATAGGGGTAAGTATTGACAAAGCTTTATTAATAGTAGAAATGGATGCTTTTCTTGGTAATGGAGACTTGACTTTAGTAGAATGAAAGCTCTTGGTTCATTGGAGGTGAGATGGTGAAGGAAATAGATCAAAATTACTTTGTTGTACCAACTCGAATACAGGGTCAACAAGACCTTTAGACCTTTGGCTTCACATATACCATAGATCTGCCAGAGTGTAAAAATAAAAATGGAAAAGAATTGGCACTACTTCAGCTTGAAGCTTGAGGCTTCAAACTACGCGTTCTTTCCTAGCAAGATAAATGGATAAGGTTATAATGATAATGAGTAAGACTCAGAATGGAGTCACCAGAGTCTATAATGGATACGGATAGGAACTACTTTTTTTATCCCTAGTAGAGTCACCAAAAACTATTGGGTGAATATTTTGTCACCAGCATACTGATGAGAAAAATAGGTCTAATCAACCATAGCAAAGAAGATTGGTTAGCCAAATGTGTAGGTTTACCACATCAAAAGGGGATGAATATCTCCTCTCATCAAGGGGAGGTTCCTTATAAGTATAAAGGGGTTATATATATGTTAATCTACTATAAACAAGCTGAAAATAACACTCAAGGGTAGGATAACACCATCCATCTCTCTTTTTTTAGAGATGGTGTTCACCAATCAAAGAATAAATCTTGATGAAATGATAGAAGACACTCCTCTTCTTTCATAAGTGTTGTTCAGTAGACAACAAGAACCTTTTAGGTAGTGACAAGTAACTATAACAAGGCACAGTAACATAGCAGGATGAAATGTAGCACAAAGTCTCTACCTCAACTACTAAAGAGTGAAATACAAAGGATAATGAGGACACAAAGTCATCCCAAGATCCTTTACACAGAAATAGAAAATATAAAAACTAAAGACAATTGTGATAGCACAAAGTCTCTCCACAATTGGCTTTAGGACACCTTCCTAATTACTTTTACTAATTCTGCTTATTTAATTAAATGGATTAAAAATGTATTAAGGAAATAGACATAAGAACAATTTCCCCAACAACCAAGCTATTCCAACACAAAGTCTAAAAAGTCACTTGCTTCTTATTCAAATAACGAAATGTGATCAACAATCTAAGCTCAAAGTCTCAGTAATGTCTTTCAATTTGGGTAAAGTTTTGTTTTTGATAACAGAGAGATCTCTCTAAAAAAATAAGAGAGAGTCCTATATATAGTACTCTAAGAAAGACTTGGGTGCTTTGTTTCACAAAAATGATGGCCTATGATGTGTTCAATGCCTTTAATGCATTTTAAATTTTGTCCATGGGCTATGCTAGAATCGAGCATCAATTTTTAATATGGGCCACTTGATGTGTTTCCTAATGTGTGTACAGCTCTTCACTTTACTTAATGTAGAAAAATAGGCCATGCCATTGAATGTTCCCACTCTCTGATGTCTACCTGGTGGGCTACTTTACCTTCTAGAAACATATCCCATGCATAGATATTTTTGATCTTTCTCCATCATTTCACCTTTTCTTGTTATATTTTGAGCCCTCAAGGTAACTTTTCTCCTTTCTGATTCCTTTGGTTCCTCCTCTTGGTGGTTCTTCCTTTTGGCCTAAAGTTATTTGAATGCCTTCGGTCCACATTTAAGCCTGCAAAGATCAACAAGCATTTTATTGCCACAAATTTGATGTCTTCGGGTCCGCCATCATTTGAAAGCTAATGGCTAGTTGGTTGTCCTAAATTTGATGACTACAGGCCTATCATCCTCCTTACTAATTCCTTCATGTCTTTGTATCGAAAGTGCTCCACCTTTGACATCTATCACAGTCTGCTACTTTGAAACTTCACCAATCTTACAGAAAATGGGACCCACAACACTTCTTGCCCAAGTAGCTTCAAAAGGGGAATGGGGACAGGTGGCGCTTTCTACTAATCTTATGTGGCACCTTCTATTCTGAAATAGAAAAGGACACTTGGTAGTATCTACTTAACTTATAGAAGCTTTAGGTACCTTTTGAGAGTCCTACAAAAGATGACACTTGGAGGCTTCCATTGAGCTTTAGAATCACTATAGAAACATTTGGGACTCATTTGGATTCACATGGATGATGACACTTGGCACGCTCCACTTACTTTTAGTAACTCACCTGAGGCCCACCATAGTCTTTACTCGATAATGAAGCAAAAGGAAGAAACTATGGATGTTGGCACTTGTCAATTTCTGTCAAGCTTTACAAGGGACATGTGGCATGTTCTGATACTTTTATAAAAACATATTAAAACCTTCCTCAGTTTCCACTTGGTGCCTTCCATGGAAATCTAAAGGAAGCTTATTGAAACAAGCTTTAAAGCTTATAAGAAACTTGAAATGCAGATGTAGACACTTGGCACGCTCTGCTCACCTTAGCAACTCACTTGGGGTCCACCACAGTCCTTACAGAACAAAAAGAAGAAATTGTGGATGTTGACACTTAGTAGCTTCCGCTGAGTTATAACGGGACATGTGGCACATTCCACTACTTTTAGAAACAAATTATAATGTGTCCCAGTAGGTGACACTTGGCAGCTTCTGCTCTTAGGTTTTTTGGGCGTTCTAACTTTTTTGCCTTGTTCACTTTTTTGAATAAAATCCTCCTTTATCTGCTTTTGCTTATTGCCTTCTGTAAGGGCACTTGTTCCTTTATCTTTGGGGCAGTCCCTTGAACCTTTTGATTGAACCAACAGCATTGAACCAACTACTTTGAACCAACCGCTTTGAGCCTTTGAACCTTTGAACCTTGACAAAGTGCTTAACTCTAAGAAGCTTGCTGACAGCGTTGAGACTTTGAACCCGTTGAACCCTTGAACCCTTTTTTGGTTCAAGGTTCAATCATTCAATCCTTGTTTAGAAGTTTGCTGATGAACCCTTTTGGTTGAACCAAGGCATTGAACCAATCCTAAAAATGCCTAAGTGTTGGAAACTTGCCACTTTTGATTGAACTCATCCGAAGAAGTCATTGAACCTGTTGAACCAACCAGCCCCTTTATTGAAAAAGCTTAGAAAATGAGGAAATTGAATGCTCAGGACAAATTTTGAAAAGGGAAGAGACAATTTTTGGTCTTGCAGGACCAAAATATTTCATATGTTGTCCCAAAAAATGAGTGGCATTTTTTGGGGACAACATAACTATCTCAAGTTGATGCAATTGTATAGAGAGCCAGAGACACTAGATCCAAAACTTAATGACTATTCCATAACTATCATCCTGCCTAATTTTTTTCTATTATATATCTATCACTATTTTAGCATTAAAACCAACTAATTAATCTCTTTCATTTTATTTCTATATCTATTATAGTTTTAATCTCCATTAATAACTTATCTCAATTTAATAAATTTAGCATATGGTACATCTGAATTTAGCACATTAATTGGCATATTGTAGATCTAATAATCACTTATGTGCCCTATCATTTCTATATCCTTAACCATATCTACCCAAATAATATCCTAATCCAAATTAGGGTTAAACATTTGGTTAACCTAACCTTTAAATAGAAAATCCTAGGTAATTAAGGTTTTATGATTTATTTTTCTCTCTAATCCCTGATTGATAAATCGTTCAATCATGTTTTCCATGGAGACATATTTAAATTATTTCATGGTTAGACACCTTATAGTTTCTATGGTTTTCTATTTTATTATCCTTGTAAAACCTATTAAGAAAATTCATGTGTATAATGATAGAGCTTTACAATGGAGAAAAAAAATTATATCTCTTCATAATTCATCTTGTAATTATATAGATATGATATTTAGACACCAACATGACCAGTTGAGAAATACACATGTTAAAATTTCAATACTTGAGCTCCTAAAACAATAAAATGTTTACAAGGACATCCTATATGAGAGATTATGTGCAAATCAATTTCCAAATGATAATAATCCTACTTATTTATTAGATATCATGGAATATCTCAAGAATAATGCCAAACATATTACCTTTAATGTAACTAACTTATCATCTAGAGATATTATTGATCAAGAGTTACCTTTGTTCATGCAAGTGAAAATAAAAAATAAAGGTATCAAATGGGTGCTCATTGATAATGGATCAGGCCTAAACATTTGTAGTATCAACTTAATAACCATCATGGGAGTTAACACCAATTTGATTCAAAATTCAATTATGTATATAAGAGGGTTTGATAATTTACATAGTCCTCTAATTGGTCAAATTACATTGGATGTGACATTAGGAACCAAAAACTATTTCAACTACTTTTCATGTAATGTCTCAATCATTTCATTATAATATACTTTTGGGTAGACCCTGGATACATTTAATGGAAGTTATACCCTATACACTTCACATATGTGTAAACTTAATACGTGATGGGACTTTATTAACAATTCATATCAATGATAAACTTTTAAAATTTTATAAAATACAAGAAGAAACCAAAGGCATTCCTATAGTGGTACCACTTAAATAATACATTCCTTTTGAGCATATACACACTTATGAAATAGGTGAATCAAGTAAAATGGATCCTCTATATCAAGTGGCAAATAAGGTACCCCATATTGAGGTCCATATAGATTCACATCAAGAGCAACAACCATTACCAAAACATCCTAAATTCAAGGATTATGAACTTGCACTTGTTGCCCATGATGATGATTATACTCATATGCCTAGATTTAAAATAAATGGTTATTTAGAATAAATGGAAACAAGTATGTCAAACATCACCATTCCCATGTATTATATTATGTTTATGATAAACACTATTACGGATCTTCAAAATTAATTTTTTATACTTCAAATGCAATTAGTTTTTCATAATGCTAATGTAAATGTGACCTTATTTAATAATCAACCTTTTGCACAATGTATGCTTGAATATCATTATCCATGTGTTTTTGAATTATCACATATACCTATATTTTGGCACAATAAATATCTATTTGAGCACATGCTAAATTTTTTACATTCTTTTGGTCAATGGGAAAAAGATGACAAACTACTATTAATGGTATTTCATGTGAGCATTTCTAATGAGGCTCAGAATTGGTTCTATAGCTTACCAAAGGGTTACTTAACCAATTTTTATCCTTCCAAATACCAAAATTTTATCCCTTATACAAATGAGGGAGATAAATTACCAAATGAGCATCATGGGAAAAAAATGTGGTTTTCCTAATCTTTATATGACTGCTTTGAAAAACTTACTTAATATGGGGTACATACAAGGTCCTCATTATATTCCAAATCCTCAAGTGTACATAATCAAAAAGTGCACACATCACCAGGATTTAATAATTACTTTATACATGGGTGGTGTTTATATTTGGCATAACTGTATTGATCCTACACAATAAAAAACCACTTGCATTATAAAGCATTTTCAACAAGTCAATTTTAACTTATAAGACTTACAAAATAAGGTCACTTGAAAAGACTCCTTATAAAACATAATAATACCAATTTCTCATGGTCATAAAGTAACTCAAACATGGGTTTGGGTTATGCCTAACACATATCCATATATGTTTACACTCAAAATTCTTTGGCTATACTAAATGGAAGAAATAATTGACCAAAATCAATGAGGCATCTCCTTTTCTCATGAAGGCAAATTAATACATATTTCAAGTGATAGCATTACATATTCTACTACACTTGAAAAATGTGAGGAGGAACATGTTATGTACCTTTTCAACCTATACAAACATGATTCAAATAATGTAAAATATCTAACTTAAGATTGTAAAATTCATAGTGGGGGGAGATATCTATGACTATCCATTGGATGGCATCATAAAATTATCTTTCCTCAGCTTCAAAAATTATAAAAATACAAAAAAAATAAAAAAAGCATGCAAAAATCCAAAAATATATTTGGCACCTACATATTATATTGGATCCTTGACATCTATGTGTTAGTTTCATGTTCAGAGATAACATATAATTTACTCCTACATACACAGATACATTATAAACTTATGGGTGTTGGGATTTCCCTCTATTCACATCACCATGACATTGGGAGCACCCATCTTCTTTTATCTTAATACACACAAGTTATATGATTTGATGATCACTCTATAGTATCATGTTTGAGCTTACATATATACATACACATGAACTATCCATGCTTATATTTTGCACATGGTACTTGGTATTTTATAGACTTGACATTTTTTTCTAACACACTTTATCCACGGGCCATTATGACATGTTTATTCTAGTTTCTTATGATTTTATTTTATACACTTCCTTGAGTGTTTTACCTTGTTACTATATTTGTTTAGCATTTGAATATGCTCTATTGTGTATGACCCTTGTGCCTATGTTTGCCTTTTTATAAATTTTAATATGTCATCACTTTTTATATGGAAATTTGAATATGTCATTCCTTACCTTTTGGACACTTGAATAAGTCATGTCTATTAAATTTTACAACATTTGAACATGCCCCTTGTTTGAGGTTTCCTTGGACCATTGCTTTTTGATTTGATTTTGTGTGATCTTATGTGTGTGCTTGTTTTCTTGTTGAGATTGCACTTTTACTATATATACATTGCCATGATATTTATCATGCATCTTAGGCCTACATTTTAACCCCTTGGTTCTATGTGCTTCAATGATAAGTTTACCTAGACACATTTCCTTCTATATGCTACATGGTTACACTCACAAATTTTATAGTTGTCTTACCCTTTTGAGGTGAGGTAACTTTCAAGTATTATATTTTCCTCACCTCAAAGCGGGGTGGGTAATATTAGTTGGGAAATGTCATAGGGACATGGATTCCACACATTTACAATTTTTAGATTCGGTGTGGGCACGCTTTGGAAGCATATTCTCTACATTTTTTTAGTATTCAGTACTTATAACAATTTTCAAATTCAGTGGGGGCATGTCATATGGACATGGCTTCCACACATTCACATTTGTTAGAGTTAGTGTCAAAATTATTTAAAAGCATGTTCTCCACATTTGTTCAGTATGGTTATATACCAATTCAATGTTTTAGTGGGGGCATGCTTTGGAAGCATGTTCTCCACACCTACTAAGTATTGAACATCTCCAGTTTATATTGGGAGGCATGTTATGAAAACATGTCATCCAAATTTATACTTATATTAATTTTAGATTTATCCATATAGTATATGGGCATGCTTTGGAATCATTTCCTCCACACTTACATAGTTATCTAAATTGACCAAAGCACATAGTTATATGACTTGGATTCACATTTATGGTAGAATTATATACATAATACCATTGTTATACATAGTTTCACTATGATACATATCTAAGGTGCATATGATATGTAAGATTTTCATAATATTATAAAATCTAAATCAATCTCAGATTTCAAAATTATTACACGTATTAATATCCCACATACTTTAGCGAGCCAATCTACTGTAGTAGTTGGTTCATATTTTTTATGGTTGAGGTTATTAAATCACTCAATACTTATAAGTTTTAGTTTTTAATTGATCATATAAACTCACTAGGTTATAAGTATCACTAGGCTACATGGTTGAGCTAATATCAATTACCAAGTGACATTGCACTTTTTCTCTAAAGTTGGGGGCATGTACCTTACAATATCTTTGTCTATATATCCTTGGATATATGCACTTTAAATATTTATCTATATTTATATTAATCTAAATTTTAGAGCCTTATAATGATTCATATTTTTCTTAAATAACTTTCCATTAAGCAAGGTAGTTATATTGATATATAAGTGTGCTCCTAAACTATGCTCTTTAAAATTCAATATATTTCAAGTAATTTTATCCTAGATTATATGCACATATTTTACATTGTAACATGCTCTTGGTTTCAATTTAGTCATAATTAAAGAACTCAAGTTCAACTTTAGCAAAGCACTCAAATTTAACTCAAGAAAAAATAAGGTGTGTAGACATACTTAAGTACTTATTTCTTTCTTTTCAACCAAAAATTTTATTACTAGATTAAGGGGGCACAAATATAGATGATAGTTTATGATTATGTAACACCTCAATCTTGTACACTTGGAAAACTCAGACCTTAGTTGTTCCCCTTATTTATACACATGCCTTACTTCTGTAAGCCTCACATCTTCATTAACTTGTGTCCCTTGGCCTATCTCTTAGTCTGACCATACTTATATTTATGACACATATATCCTATCTTTCTTAAAATTCTTAAAATTTACTTATCTTAAAACTCTTCAAGTTTTGATCCTATACATATTCTCCTTCTCCCTCAAAACTAATGTCCAAGATAGATATCAGTGTCAACATTATTTTCTTGCCCTGATACAAGTATTTAGTGCCCTAAATTCATCCAATTTACAAATTAAATGGGTTATAATGGTCGACCTAAGTGTTTTAATGCAATTTTTATCTTGATGGAATTGGTATAAATATAATATCAACCCTCATTCATTCCTCACATAGCAATCAAATAAAAGAGCACTCAAGAAGAAATCAAGTTTCCAAATGCTTTCCTATTATACCCTATTATAATATTAGTCAAATAAACATCCCATCTATAGTTTTGAAGTACTAAAGGAACAATCATAAGGTATTATTTTCTAAGTTACAAGCTAGACCATTATTTTACGTATTTTACACACATTGCATGACTCACACACAAGACATGTAGGGGATAACTACATGAGTATGAGGCCCTCTTCTAGAGAATTTTATATGTAATAAATGTTCTTTGATAGTGGAATAATTATGGGTCAGCTCAAAATTGTGTGCCCACTAACCCATTTTCCCCAAGGTCACTAAGAAAAAAATTAGGGTTTTACCATTTCATCAGGAGAGATAGTCCATGACCCAAATTTAAATGCACCATAGCAAAGGCAAAGTCAAACCAAGAATCATCTAGGGGGCCACATCCTATTTTAATAGATTTTTTTTATGTGACACTAGCATCGACACAATCATCCCACACTGATGCAACTATCTAGAGAGCTAGAGACCCTAAATCTAAAATCTGATTACTATTCTAAAAATATCCTCCCACCTATTTTTTTCTTATTCTATATCTAGTACTGTGTTAGCATCAAAACCATCTAAGTACTCTATTTTATTTCATTTATATATCTAGCATATTTTTACTTTCCATTAATATCTTATCTTAGTTTAATAAATTCTACATATGGTACATCTAAGTTTAGCACATTAATTTGCCTATTGTAGATATAATCTTCACCCTTATACCCTATCATTTATATATCGTTAACCCTATCTATCCTAGTAAGATCCTAATCCAAATTAGGGTTAAATAAATAACCATAAATTTCCATGAAAGGAGGAATTTTAGAATAAGTATGGAAGAAATTTTTGTACACCATTCTGCTATTGGTAGCCAATAGACACACCATTCATGTTTATCTAGTGTATAATAGTAAAGATACCCTTCTAAGAATTTTTTTAAAATATCTATTTTCCCATAGTATTGAGGATGATAAGATGATCTATGAGCCAATGGAGTACCCAATCATGTAACTAACTTAGTCTAAAATTTACTAGTGAAGATAGGATCATGTTCAATTACAATGATTTTTAGGGTACCATGCAACTTTTGAACTATATAGAAAAAACATTAGCTATTGTAATGGCTAAAAATGGTTTTGATAAGTTAAAAAATGATCATATTTTGTGAGCCTATCTAGAACTACTATGATGATATTTTTACCTTCAAACCTCAAAAACCTATAATGAAATCCATGGATACCTCCTCCCACCACTAGCTAGGGATGGATAATGGCTGCAAAAGACTTGGTGTCTTATTTATTTCTCATTTATTCTATTGAAAAACCATGCATTCTACCATAAATGTATATATATCCCCTTGAGTCCTTCCTAAAATAAATATTTCTTGATTTGATGATGTATTCAAAAACCTTGAATGCCCCCTATGGGAAATGCATGAAGCTCTTGAATGATATTATGTTTAAGGACAAAATACTTACATAGGTAAAATCTATATTTATACCATAATGTGTTCCCTTTCCACTAAAATTTGTTAGAAACATCAAAACCTTGTTGAAGATTATGAATCAAGGTCTATGTATCCCTATCATTATCTCATTTTGAGTTTTCTTCATCTAACCAATTTTCTTTCCAAATGGTCACTATACAGAAAACATCTTAATTTTTTTATACATCTTGGAAATTGCATCGAATACCACATTCTCTTTTACTTTACTATAGACTATTTAAAAGTCATATCCCAACACTTTAGTCACCTAAATTTTTTTCTCTTATGATGAAAATTTATTGTTCAAAAATTATTTTAGACTATCATGACTAGTCTTTACCTAAAAGTGCCTACCTTTTAGATAAGGTCTCTATTGCTTGACTACATGAAGAATAACATTCATCTCTTTCTCATAGATTAAATTGAGATTGATTTTTCCCTTGAGTCTATGAATCTTGAATGCAATAGGTTTTATTTCTTGCATGATTACTTCCCTCATGACATATCCTAAGGTATCACATTCAAAAACAATGTTTTAGAAAAATCAAGGGTCACCTAAATTGGAGTGGTGCACAAAAACATTTTTAGTTTATCAAATGTTGTGGTGATAGTTTAGTCCAATAGAAGGAATCTTTATTCAACAAGGTTGTGAATGGAATTTCTATGCTACCATAATATTTTACAAATATACAATAGTACCTTGTTATCCCCCAAAAAACATGAATGTTCTTGAAGGTTTGGCACTTGCCAATCCATCACAACTTTGATCTTATTAGCATTGACTTTGACTCCTAGTGAATAATATGACCCAAGTACTCTACCTCATGGATTATGAAATCACATTTTGAATGTTTCTCATAAATTTTAATTTTGTTTAAAACTAACAGTAGATGTTTCACATGCTTAAAATTTTCTTCCCAATTTTTGATATAAATGAAGATGTCATCAAAAAACATGAACACAAATTTCCTTAAAAAAGGCCTAAAAATAGTATTCATAAAACTCTAAAATTTATAAGGTGAATTTGTGATATCAAAAGGCATGACCATAAACTCATAATGGATTTCATGAGTTTTGAAATATATTTTATGGAAATCCTCCTCTCTGATTCAAATTCGATGATACCTAGTATGGAGATCTAGTTTAGTAAGGTAAACAACACCTTGTAATTCATCTAACAAATAATCAATTAATACAATAAGTGACTTATCTTTGATAGTGTAATTATTGAGTTATTATAATTTGTGAACATCCTCTAAGTGTCATATTTTCCACACCATGACTCGTGTGGATAAATATATACTCTAACTATGTCAAATAATACCTGTCTCCAACGTGTCATGTGCCATCTTTTCAATTTCACTTTTCTGGGTATATGGATACCTATATGGTCTATTTTTTAGTGGTGTAATACCTAGAATCAGTCTTATGTCATGATCATGTTATTTTATTGGTGATGGTACTTTTGGCATTGTGTCAAAAAATATGGGGTGGTCATCAAGAAAAAAATTTAGATCAGGGTGTGTAGACACATTTTTTGGTTGAATTTCTATGGAAAATAATTGTGCTATAAATATTTTAGCTCCATTTTTAATAATCTTCATCATCTTATGTGAACTAACCATTTTGGCAGACTTTGTACATAATCCCCAAATTTTAAATGCTCTACCTTCATAATCAAAGTGCATGAACAATTCTTGGAACTTCATCTCTATTGTGCCCAAAGTCATGAGCCATTGTACTCCCAAAGTAATGTCGCTCCACCCATGGGAATACCAAACATAGGAGAATTAATTAGGATCCCCCATGGAAACCTTAGTACTATGGTATTTTATATAATAATTTATTATGCCACCATCTATAATCATGACTTGAAATTTTGGAGCTAGATAAATAAAATAATTCAAACGAGTAGCCAACTTACTATTGATGAAATTATGCATATTTCCTGAGTCAACCAACACTATCACCTTCAATTTCTTGAGAGATACCACCACCTTAATATTTTGAGGAGAAATTATACCTAAAATTAAATGATAAGAGATAGTAGGGTGATAAAATTTATATTTTGCATCTAGATCTTCCATACCCTCACTTAAGGCCTTATCATTGTCTTCATCTTCAGTGGCTCCTTCAATGTAGAACAACTTATTTTCAACACATTTATGTCATTTTCTCTACTTTATATCATAATCAAAATGTAACCCTTTGGAATTGTTATGTTTAATTTGCTAAGGGTTCAATATTTTAGGCTAAGAAAATGATGGTGCTATGAAATTACATTTTCCAACATGAGTATAATCCCTTATTTCGACCAAATATTTTTATTTTTCATAGTGCATGAATTGTATGGATTCAGAAATAAAATGTGTATTAAACATGTGAATCTCAAGTTGGATGTTATCTTTGACCCCCCTACACACACACACACAAGAATAGGTCAGTCATGTTGTTCTCATTGATGTCATCCACATGTAAGGATATATTTTAAAATTAGTGAATATAATCCTGAATAGTACATGTTTGTCATGACTTTGCTAACTTACTAAAGTAGTTCTTTGAGACATTAATGTGATAGTGTATATATAACTCCTTAGTAAATGATAACTAGGTAATAAGATAGGCCTTATTTTTATTTTGAGAATATAACTACATATACCAAATAAACTGCTCATGTTCTAGATATAGATATGTCGTGATCACCTTTTATTAAATGGATTTAGTGTAGATCAAACAAACTTTATATTTGATTAATCCAAGTCAGTCCATATTTACCATCAATCTTGTGCACTTTCACTTTTGGTAGCATGTGTTTTAAACCAGTATTGTATTTATGATTCTTCATATTGGGTGGACTCAATTAGAGTGGTGGAATATTAGTTTGTGGAAGCTGAGTTTTAATAGTGGTCAATTGAGCACTCATAAATGGAAATTGATCCCTCATAAAATCCATTCCCCATTTAATACATCAAGATCATCTTCATCATAATTTGTATATCTTAATTAATTTATTCAACCACTTCAAAAATTGATAGATCTAAAGTTCTAAATTCCATGTCATCTTGTGAGGCATGTTTAGAGTGTTTGGACCTTTCCCATATCCACTAGTGTTAGCACCAGCCATGCATAGACATTAAGATGGAGGGTTTTGGTCCCAAAAAAAGTGTACCATTAGATAATAAAAATTTTATTGTCTTTCTAAGATGATTCCAAAGACTGTTAATTTTTACAAGGGTGCAAAAAAATCTAGACTTTTTTAAAAAAAACTTTGAACAATATTGCAGTGGTAGGAAAAATATACTCTTCCTAGATCGCAAGTTATGTTTTTATGATCTATACTGAGATTAATGAAACACTATATCCAAAAAAAAATTGCATAAAATCTCCCAAATCAATGATCCAATACCACTTGTAATGAAATTACTTGGATGCTTCACAATAAGGAAATAATATATCACAAAATTGAGAGCAAAATAATCAGATCCACAACAATCATTGATAAAAAAAATTAGAATAATTTATAATTATTACTGATTAATGTCATGTACCAACATGCCAAATCTTTAAAAATCTTATCACCTTGAGATTTGAGATAAAAAAATCGCATTCTAATTGATTGTGCATTACTAATTAAAAGGATATATATTTCTTTTAATTTGATTTGAATTTAAAAAGAATTGTAATATGTTTTAAACATGTTGTAGGTGTAAAATAATTTAAAATATATTAAATTATTATTAAATACATCAAATTAATGTTTAATATGAAGCAAAAATATAGGCTTTGTTTGGTGAAAACATTATGCATGTATAGTTTTCCATATATGGTTGATCAACACTTTTAAGGCAATATCTAAGAGATCAAATCAAACTAAATTGGGATAAAATAATTTATTAAGGAATAAAAATGTTATATAATCATAATGGTTTAATATTTTAATTCACATAATCTTCCAATAAAAATTTATGGTCACACAAAATCACCCTACTATGCAGATTTGATAGATTTCATAGCCATTTTTTTGTTATTTTCACAGTTGACAAAATTAGTTGTTAGCACTATTTGGTGATAACCTTCACACAATAAAATAATATTGAATAATTAAAAAAAACATTTATGTATATATTAAAATATAATTATAATACATTGGTCTAAGATTCATAGTAAAGCTATTTTTTAATAAAAATATGTGGCTTTACAAAATCAACATATCAGCATATCACATCGATTTGATAATTTTTGTACTTAGCCAAATAAATTATTTAGACATAGATAATATAATTTAATCCAAATAATATTATTTAATTTATAATTATTTAAAATTATAAAATATTATCTAAAGCTCATGTAAATTTAGAGGAACAAGTCAACTAAATTTATTTGTATGTGGATATTAGTTGTTAAAAATAAATAAAGAATACAATTTGAATGAAAATTCAATACAAGTTTTTATTTTTTTATTTTTTTTATTTATATGCCCAAAGGCAATACATTAAATCACTAAATTACATAGAATATTGGCATCTCTACCCATATTTCATAAATAAATAAATAACAGATTTACATTGTTGAGTAAGCATACATCTAAATTAGTGAGCTCCTTTGGCTAAGTAGCCACATGTAAGGAGCATCCACACCATCAAAATCGCCTAGGGCATGATCTTAACCTTGATTGACTCTTCATGTTGATTATCTAAAGAGATTTTTACCTTGGTGGATAGATATAAATTAACCATTATCCTCACTAGTCGAACTACAACCCTTTCAATTTTAATTTATTTTTAGTAGGGATAAAATTAAAACTATAATTCATTCTTAATTTGAGCTATAGATTAGTTTATTTTGTACACTTATATTTATTATTATTAATTATATTAAACTCATTATTATTCATAAATATTTTAGAAGACAATTAGCAAGATTAGGAAATATTCATGTTTGTTTTGTGAGTTTTTTTAGTTTTACACTTTTTTAAATTTCTATTTTTTTTTTAAAGTATATCAAGTTGATATTACTTTATTAAATTTTATTATAGTGATTATATTGAGAAATTTGTAAGTCTTGTCAATTTTTTTGTTATAGATTATATTTATAACTTATTAGTGACATAGGATATGCTCAACAATCTGGTACTAACAACATCATTTATTATAGTCATTGAATCTAACTATAATTATTTTTTTAGACTCTTTATTATATTTTTTGTGATTTGTGCTAATATCTAACTTATGACATACATTAGTTAATGATGCATGCTTGATTTAGTAGAATCAATTAATTTAGAATGGTTTATTCCTTAAAATAGTCATAAAACCCCTTCTTTTCTACAATACTCTTCCCTTTTTTTGTATTTAATGAGATATTATTATTTTTATATGGTATCACTATAAATATTTATTCTTAGATATTAATTTTGATCACTTACGTGAATTTTCCTTTCTATAATGTAGGTCATATGCTTCTATTATACCACTTGGTTAATTAAAAACTACATACCTATAACTCATGCCTTGGAGTAATTAGTCATCGATCTTAAAACAAGAGAGTGAAAACCCATTATACTTGGTGTGCATAAAAATTTCATCTATGGTGTGTATAAAACCCACATCAACAAAAAATTAGTGATAGAATGAGGGTATATTATGATTAATTTTCATGCAATGCATCATTTTATTTCAATTACTTGTTAAAATCTAAAAATACAAAAAAAATTAAAATTAAAAATGTTGAAAATTAAAAAATATGTCTTGGCTTGGTGAATCATCCATAAACATATAAGATACTCAACATGATTTTTTAGATGATCTATTTATTTATTTTCCTAATTTTTAAAAAAATAGTAAAAGAACCTGGTGATGATAGCCTAGCGGTGAGTGAGCTAAGTGTTAGAAGTAGGAGGTCTTAGGGTCCATTCTCTAAGATGACCATTCTCTAGAATCATTCCCATACTAAATTATGATGGGTTATTCATGAAAATTATTCATAATATAATGTGTTACTGACTCAGTGTTCAATATGATGGGGTTGGCATGTGGCTTGAAACCTATGTTCAATTCGATGAGGCAAGTCCACTATTGGTTTAGACATTCCAATTACAAAAATTTCTATGGTTCTAGGTCCATTTCAAAAATATTGATACTGTAAAAAAAATTATGAGATATAGAAGGTTTGGTGAAGTAGTTTGGTTGTGCCCAGCCCCACCTAAGTTCAAATGTCGTAAGATATTTATATGTTGTATGTCACCATATACTTAATGATTTAAAATGTGATCAAGTGTTAGACACTTATAATGGTTCAATAGTTCTCTCAAGGACTGGGCCCTTGGTTTGTGCCCCAGAATGAGTTGTAGCTCTAGTTTAAAAGCTAGTATCGAGCAAAAAAATAATAACAAAAGAACTATTGAAGAATATCTCATTACTTACAAATATATCATGAATGTTTTAAATATAAAATTTAAGGATGTAGATTTTAGATTATTTATTTTTACTTTAGAGGAAGAAGATTATGATTGGTTTTTAGGTTTGGAATCTAATTATATTACTAGTGGGAAGAGTTTTAACGATCAATTTTTGTTTCAATTTGGTCAAATGATTGATACTCATGTTTTGCTAAAATAATTTATTATGATCAAAAAATAACCTTATAAGCTAATTATGGAATTTAATTTTATATTTCAAAATAATTATAACAAAATTCTACTGACCTTCTGAAGTAATAGTTTTAGATATGTATTTTCATGATTTGAATCCATTAACCTCTACTTTTATGAGAATGTATGAAAAAAATACTTTGATTTTGACTTGTGTAAATTATATTCAAGTAGATAATTAGTTATCATGTAAAAATAAAATTCAAGTGGAATATCTATTATCTTTTTAAATTATTATGCCAAATAATTAGAAAGTTCAAGATCCTAACATTGTTCTAACATAAGTTTTTTCATATGATCAAGTTGAACGCAAAGCTTCCAATTTTATAAATCATGATGTAATTGAAGAGAAATAATATATTTTAGATGATGATAAATACAAATATATTTTAAACCCAAAAGAGCATAATCAACACATGAAAGAAGTAAAAGAAGATGTTTGTTTAGATGATTTAAATCTCAAAGAATTAGTGTTTATTGAACCTCTTCCTCCAAACATCATATTCGCCAATCTTCATGTAAATAAATATCTTGTTTATATTTAGAAAGACTTTGAGGTAGATATTTCATGTATCAATGCTCATTTTGATTTTATAAATAAGTAATATGACTATGTTGAATACATGCATGTAAGTTATTTTAAATTTAAAATAAGAAAACTAAAGTAATTATTAAAAGAATACAAATATGTTATTGCATGTTTGAGGATGTTAACTAGAAGAAACTTCTTTCTACCAAAGAGTGGTGGACATTATACACAGATTTTCTAAACCCACCCTCCAAAATTTGTTTAAATTTTTTTTTTTAGATTAGAGTAAATTAGCTTTTATTATTATTTTTATTTTAGTTTTCTTTTCAGTTAATTAGTTTTAGTAAATAAGGTCATCATGACCATTCATTCACTTCACAAAAAAAATTATAATTGACAGTTGTTCATACTTATAGATATTTATGGACTCTTCATGAGGTAATTTAAGGTTGGAATCAAGGTATGTATCATAATTCAATTTAGATTTTATTTGAATGGAATAATCTTATCAGATTAATGAGAGTTATTTTGATATTTTTATACAAATTTTAGAAAGACTTCTCATTTTGAAAGATAAATTACACATTTACATTCTTAAAACTTGTTTAAGAGATAATACATATTGGTAAAGAAAAAATATAAGTGAAATCTTTGATTTAAAATGAATTTTATTCATATACACCTAGCCAATGGTGGTTCCCAACACTTCTTATAGAAAGATTTTAAAAAAATAGAAGGGGAGTGATTCAAGTATATCTATCGAGATTATGGATGTTTGTCTAGTAGTAGAGTAATGCTTAGATTGAAATATAAAGTATATGTGTCTTGGATATGAATGCTTAGATGGTAGCAGAGCAATGCTCAAATTTCTAAAACTTTGTGTTTAAAAGCTAAAATAATTTTTTTTAAAGGGGAAAAGAGACCTCAAATTTTATCTGATATTTATCAAAACTCTCATAACATGAAGAAATAATCTTAACATAATCACACATAATATTATAAGTGAGAATGGTTAGTATGTTGCATAATTATGTTTAAGCTTCTTTCAGTTCTTTGTTTTATTTATTTCTTTCTTATAAAATTTGTTTTTTTATGACAGATAGACAATAAAGTCTAGGTTATCAAATACTAATGATTATTTATCCACTAATTCATCATTTGTTTTATACCAACATACCCAAACTTTAAAAATCTTAGGAGCTTGAAATTTGAGTTGAAATTTTTTAGACATTCTAATTGATTGTACATTGCTAGCTAAAAGAATATATATTTATCTTAATTTGATTTAAATTTAGAAAGAGTTATAACATGTTTTAAACATGGTGTAGCTTCAAAAGAATATTAAATATAAAAAATATGTGTTTAATACATTAAATGAATGTTTAGCATGAAGTGAAGAGATAGGCTTTGTTTGGGGGAAAAATTATGCGTGTACATTTTTTCAGAAATGGCCGATCAACACTTTTTAAGGCAATATTTGAGAGGTTAAATAAAATTTGATTGGTATAAAACAATTTACGAAGGAATATAAATTTTGAATATCACACTGGTTTAATATTTTTAGTCACATAAGTTTTCAATCAAAATATATATTCACACGAAATAACCCTACCAAAAAAATTTAATAGTTTTCATATTTAGCCAATTTTCTGTCCTTTTCACAATTTGCAAAACTAGCTATCAACACTATTTTATGATAAATTTTGCATAATCAAATAATACCAGATAATTCTAAACATTTTCATGTAGATAACTAAATATAAATATAATATATTGGTCCAATATTCATAGTAAAAATATTTTTCAATAAAAATATATGGTTCCACAAAATCAGCATATCAAGTAGATTTGACAATTTTTGTACGTAGCCAAATAAATTATTTCTATCTGGGTAATATTATTTAAGTTAAATAATATTATTTAAGGATAAAAATATTTCTTTAAAATTAGAAAATTATATTTAAATATTATTTAAATTTAGAGGAACAAGTCAACTAAATTTATTTTTAAGTGGGTATTAGTTGTTAAAAATGAATAAAGCATGTAATTTAGATGAAAATTCAATGCAAGTTTTTATTTATTTTTTTAATTTATTTTTATTATGGATAAAATTGTAAATATAGTTCACTCTTCATGTGAGGTATACATTAATGACTTTGGTCTACTTAGCTTCATTATTAATAATTATATTGAACTTATTATTATTCAAAAAGATTTTGGAAGGCAATTAACAAGCTTACGAAATCTTTATGGATGTTTTGTCAGTTTGTTTCAATTTTTTCCTTTCTCAAATTTATATATTTTTTAAGAATTTATATTAAGTTGATATTATTGTATGAAATTTTATTACAATTATTAGATTGAATAATTCATTAGTCTTATCAATTCTTTGGTTATAGATGATATTTATAACTTGTTAGTAACATAAGATGCACTCAAAAATTTGGTCTAACATATTTTATTATAGTCATTGAATCTAACTACAATTATTTATTTAGAATATTTATTATTTTTGTTGTGATATTTACTTGAAGATAACTTATGATGGATATTAGTTAATGATGCATGCTTGATTTAGTACATTCAATCAATTTGGAAGGGTTTATTCCTTAAAACAATCATAGAGATATTATTATTTTAATATATAATCACTATAAATATTTATTCTTGGATGTTAATTTGATCACTGGGGGTGAATTCACCTTGATGGGATATAGGTCACATGTTGTTATTCCACCACTTAGCCAATTAAAAATTGCATACCTATAAATCATTCCTTGGAGGATGAATCACTTATCCTAAAAAGAGAGGGTGAAAACCCATTATATATGGTGTTAATAAAACCCACATCAACAAGTCACTTTGATAGAAAAACCTCCACAATAATGAAATAAAAGTATAATTTAAAATATGATGATCAAATAATAACCACTAGCTCGTATATATTCTTTACTTATCAGTGGTTATTCTATAAGCCTGTCATACGAGTAACATAGATAAATATAATAATATGATATGAAAGGTATGTAAGCTACAAGTCAATGACACATATCTCTAAAGACACTATAGGTTAAAGGCATAACAAATTATATCTACATTAAATCCATATAATAATGGATATATGGTCTCGATATTGGCATATACTATAACATGATATTTTTCTCAAATTCCTAAACATTCAATTTTGAAACTGAAGAATGAAATATGTATGTGTGTTCTCAAATAAATTGATCACAAACTTGGCATAGCTATGAGAATTTGATCTACTAGTCACATAGTTTTCAATAGGGTAATAGTTTGATTTGAGTGATTATATAACCATTCCACATATCTACAAATGTATCGAAGTCATCATCTCCATGTTCACTGTAGTGGAAATTTATTCCACCATTTCTTCTCAATTAAATAAAATTTCATAAAAGTGAATACAATATTTTCTTTATCATAGAGATGATTAACCACATACTATGAACATATTAAGATAATATGTTTACTTATGGAATATACATCTATTTTACATTCAATCATATGCATGTATAGATTTACTTAGACCTTAAATTATGTGTGACCACCAAAATTTCTCTCTAAATGAGATGTGTTGGAAGGAGTTTGAAAATTCCTTAGAAGTTGAGTGTAGTGATCTATGATCTCTTCTCATTCACATGCATGGAATTATTCCAACTCTTACTATTTCATTTGTAAATCATCCTCATTCATTTTATGGAAGATTTATAAAGCCCATAACTCTAAAATTTATATGTTTTCCATTTAAGGTCATGAAGTAATGTAAGATGAAGCGTCATGAGTCTCAATCCCTAAATTTATATAATCAAACCTCATATGAGTGGGATTGGAAACATATAAGGATTTTTAATACCACTGATATGGGGTCCAAAAAGAGACATGATGGACAACCACACTTAATGGAGTAAATAGATTATTTAAGAATAATTTATTTAATGAAAAAGGCTAAATGACATATGATAATGTAATGAGACAAGGGAAAGGTAAAATAAGATAATTGACACTACATTAGAGTTGTAACTATAATAATGTATTATCAAATGATTTTGTACATAATGTGAGAGACAAGATGTCTAATGTCTATGTACTTCCTAGTCTATCTTTGTTTTACTAAATTCTTAAAAATAATAGAAGAATGTATTAATATACAAATAAAGGAGATAAACATGGTAATAGTCACTTAATAATTAATCACTATTAGTTCATCTTCTAATAAAACCATTATAGCACTATGTGGAATAATATATACATTGTTAGAGATGTGTGACATCACAAAAGAGGAGTTAGGACTATTTTTAAGATTATGTATGCATAGGAGGATGATGGGTGTCATAAATCCCTTTATTTAATAATGTCAATTTTGGGCTGGTGTCTAAAGGCTATATCCAAAAGGAGAAAGAGATCTCTAAAAAATGGTTCCTTCTTATATCACACTCCACATTTTGTAGGAATTAAAAATCACACTTGCTGGAATTGAAAATCACACATGTTAGAATTGAAAATCACACTTGCATGAAATTAAAGAACACTTATAAAAAATAAATCACACTTGCAAAATGTAAATTGATAAATTAAAAAATAAATGACAAACACATAAAATACCTACAATTTTACAGAAAGCTATATAAAAGAAATGTTTATAGTAACAAAGAAAAATAAGAATTTACAACAAAAAGAATAATTACAAAATAAATAAATAAAATAAAAATATATTGATCCATCTTCCTTGGAATGAGTGGCCAACTCATTCCTCAAAAGATGATTTATTTATAACATAGGTTTTAGATAGATTGCTCAGAATAATAAAAGAAAAAGTTATATTGACTGATTGATTATTTCATTTGGGTGTGGAAGGTTGCATTTATAATTTCATGCTTCCAACTAACACCTTATTTGAGAATAACAACTAATATACTTTATCTTATCTCAATTTCCATAAAATATGGAGAGTGATTTTTATTGTAATAAAGAAATCTATTACTGCATAATTTTGATCTCCACCAAATATGGAGAGAGCTAATTATTAGAAATGAAATTACGTAAATCTATATTTGACTACAATCTATAATGGAAAGTCTATACATAGAAATATATATATAGAAAGAATCTAAATGGAAATTATTTATCATAATAGATGAAACATTAAAATACATTTAGAAATATTTCTCAAATATGTCTATAGTAGTTTTATTAAAGTTCGTAGCAATTCTATTGAAATCTATAGCAACCTACTAAAATATGTAGCAAGTCTAGTGAAATTCATAGAAAGCCTGGTGAAATCCATAGCAATCTTAGTAAAATATGTATCAAGCTTGGTGAAATCTATAGTTGATCTAATTTAATCCATAGCTGGTCTATAGTTGATCTAATTTAATCCATAGCTGGTCTATAGTTGATCTAATGTAATCCGTAACTAGTTCATAGCAAGTTTATTGTAATCTGTAACGGATCCATAGTAATCCTATTGTAATATGTAGCTATTGTAACAATCTTATTTCAATTTTTATCTACTATAACAAGCATGTTATAATTCGTAACTATTATGGGAGTCTAAAACAAACTTGTAGGAGTCCATAACTTGACCAGAATATTAGATCTTGTTGTAGAAGACTTTAACACTAATTCAACATTATTATTTAATGGTTTATCTTCATATTTTGAATCATTCTTAGCTTAGTATGAACTATATATGCACTCATTGACATATTTTTTTCCAAAAATCATTAGTAATAGCTAACAAATAGATAACAATGAATTTCAAAGACAACCATGATATATACTTGCTATTTTATTCTAAATAAACCATAAGTTTTGAAACTACATTTAGATCCACTTCTTATGCAAGAAAAAATATGTTTTTTTATAGATACAATAAGCTATTTTATGGACTCATCATCTCTCCCACACTTAAAATTATGCATGTACTCATGCATGCCACTATTTAAAACATCATGGTACATATGCATGGGTTAGACTTAGATTTTTACTTCAAATGGGCTTCCCAAATTGATTTCATTTGAACAAGTATAATGAAATTTATCTTTTAAAATCTTAGATAAAAGTGGTCAATGAAAATGAACATTTAAGGATAAGTTCTTGTGTGGAGGGTTTTCCTACTATCCTTATATTTTTATGATCCTTTTGACACAGGTTCTTGTGTAGAATTCTCATGCTACTCTCTTCATCTTGTCTTCTTTCTTTCTTTCCATTTTTTTCTTTTTTTTCTTTTTTTTAATGGGGTGAGAGCAGGTTCTTCTATTGAAAATTTCTTTCTATATCTATACATACTTATTTTGACCACAAAGCAACTTTTGACATAAAAAAAATTCTTGTTCATTTCAAAACTATGTACCATGATCAAAATCAAATTGTTGTTGTATATTTAGATAAGCTCAATTATTATATCTTCGAAACTATTCTCATCCCCCACACCTAATCTCATGCATGCCAAATGAATGTAGTAGGATGATAGTACACAAGATCATATGGAAGTTTATCCATTTCCCTAGAATAAACTGTCTGCAAGAGTAGATCTTCATGTAATAACAAAACTTACAAGTAAATTTAAACATAAAATATTAAAGTAAAATACCTTGACATAGCTCTAGTCTTCATTACTTCTTTCATGGTAGCCAAAGTGAAAAAGAATGAGAAAAGTATAGTCCTATTATGTTGGAAATAAGAGCACAGAAGTAAGCAACCAAAAACTACAATAACTATTCCATTGGACAAATTGTATTCTATTTATTTTTTATGTTTTTGCCCTTGACTAACTAGTAAACTAGTTTTCTAATCAAGGCTCTTTATTCTAGCATTTGGTCCACCAGGAAGTTAGTTTTCAAACCAAAGCTACCAACAACACCCGAAGGTTTTTATTATTGATTTTTTTTTTTTCTAAAAACTGATGATATAGATAATGTTAGCCATAGACTCTATACATCTTCATAATACTTGCAAATATGGCATGTAATTTTTTGTATGTTGATATTCCTTAGCATTGGTCTATGTAGTGATGACCAATAACTAGTGATAAACATTATGTTGATTTTGTTGCATTATGTTGTTAATGGTAACTTATTATAATTTGTTAACTACTTGCTGAAGTCATGGGTAGAAATTTTCATCTCTAGAATGAATCCTTGTAATGAAAGTATCCTGTAAAAACCAAAAACAAACAAAAAAATTTCATGCAAGCATAATATCAGTAATGTCAAAGAAATATAAATGCCAACAATAGAATGTTAAAATAAACATTGAAATGTATATGGAAGAATGCATTTTAACTTATGTAAGAATGATTGATGGTTCAATAATTAATATTATTGATAATGAAATTTTATTGTGGAGAATAAGAACATCCTTAAACAAGTTATATTATTATGCAAGTGGATATGGGTTTAACTAATTCTTGAATATGGATGGAAATGAGTGAAATAAAATGTCATAAATTATTTTTATTATGAATTATGTAGAAAATACTAGTTATTTTGTACAAGGAAGATAAAATTACATTGTTGAGTTACTTGATAGAAACTAAAAACTAAAAAACATATCTAGATAATTGAATCTTGGAGGTCCTTGATTTCCTTGTTGTAAATAGGTTTGGCATGCCTCTTCTTGCTGCTAAAAATTATATGTCCTATATTTACAACTTCACCTAGATTTGTATCATGTTAAGCAAGCTTCTTTACTATCTTCTACACTAAGAAATCAAAAGCATGGGTCTGGGGGTGGTAGAACCTAAAAGGGTCAAGGGGTAACACCCCTTGTGCATTCCCTATCATGATATAGGGTAGGGTCGAGAGGCAGAGCTCTTCAAAGCCAAGCTTAATTTACCACTTTTTTAACCATAAATTTACTTAGCATTGAAGATTTTTGGATGATTTCATACTATTTGAGATAGCTTACTGAAAGCATGTAATTTTTATGATTTTTTTGTCATCTACAGTACTCAAAAATTGTTATATAATTGGTCTCATGCAACTATGTGTAAATCTGATGTTCTAATTTGCATGCTAGTCTAGCTTGGGATAAGTTTGATTACTGATTATTTTTATTTTTTTAGATCGTCGTCATTTTTTTAAATTAAAAATTTCCCTATTCATGCAAAATTTAAAAAAATAAAAATAAAATTTAGTATTAAGATCAAATTAATAAAATTTACTGAGTAATTCAATTTATATTTTTTATCAAATGTTATCACTACAGTTTAGAAAAAAATCTAAAAAAAATTGATATAAACTGGGTAGTTAGTCAAAGAGAAAATAGAAATTGAATTTTTTTTTAGATCACCCAATTTAAGTGCATCAATCTATACATGCTAAAAAAATTAATAATAAAATCTATGATTATGTAGGACTTACCTTTAATGTTAAGATATTTGAATTGCACAAAATCCAAAGCTATATCTTTATGTCACCACAATTGTTGCATGCTACAAACTAATTATGTTAAATTTATTACGTGGCCCTTATCTACTTCTACCATAATCTACCTTTCATGCAAATTCTTTCTATTTTTAATTTTTCCAATCTATCTGATTCACATAAAATTTGTCCACAATAACTTTCTATGTATGGCGATATTGCATGCAAGATTCTGGGAGACTATATTTGTGTATTCCATCCATGAATTTTTACATGAATATCTTCATCTATTTACTAATTTGATTTGGTGATTTTCCATATTAATATTTATATGTCATGACATGAATTAGTAGAAAAACCATTGAAGCCATTATCACACAAAACAAATTGATCAGCCATACCAAATTAGATTGAAATCTATTCACATCACTTTACTAGATAAAATCACCAAGATTTTGGTTGGAATGATAGTTCCTTTTTAGTAAATCATATAGTTGTTTGATTTTCAATTTATTTATCACTTATTGTTATATCAATTGTTGTTGGAAATAAACTATGCTTATATAGAAGATTGAATACCCCACATAATTTTGGCTTAGGAGTCTATCTTTAGAAATTAAATAGACTGAATTACAGACCATTTTATTTTATTTCAATAGAGATCATCAACATGATTCTCTCTAATTGAAATTCCATCTCCTTGTATACTTCAACCATCCTTTTGTATCTTTTAGCTATTTCTAAATTTTGTTCATAATTAAAATCTAACGTGCAATCTTGTCTTACTAAAAACTGTTTGTATTTTTTAACCAAACAAAAAATAGTAAAATATTTTTATTGTAGGCATGTAGGTATGAGCTGATTTAAAATAGATAGACTAATTTGGTAGTGGTTCTTACATGTTTCTTAGCACAACTTTTTTAGAATCATATAAAAATATGTGTGATCCATCATAGGTGATTCTGGATAAGGTGCAGCTATATTTGTATAAGTTTTCACACCACCATATAGAGTCGATATAACTAATTCAAAACATAGATCATTCCTTAAATATGCATGTTAGATATAAAAGTATCTATTTTAGATTCTAAATTGTGAATAACTATATAAACTCATGCAATAAGTTATTTCCTCCATCTTTTTGGTTGTCTCAAATTTTCATTTCCAACCTGCATCAACAATTAGATCTCCCTTCATGATGATAGAAGTTGTTTTTTTTTTACACAAAAATTTTAGTATTGGTGGATTTTTTTTTAATTTTTAAATCAAAAAATCTTAATTATAGAAATAAATTTTAATCTACATTACAAAAAATAAAATCCTAAAGAAACCATTAATTAAATATCTCATGTCACAAAATTTACAAAGAAATATTTCCTCTCACTAAGAATCTCCTTAGCAAATCCTGAATCTCTTAATAACACTGTGGTTCCTCGAAACAATGTTAAAAATAATGGGTGTCATCAATACCCTTAATTTAATAATGTTAATCTAGGACTGGTGTCCAAAGGTTGTATGCAAAAGGAGAAAGAGATCTCTGGAAAATGGTTCCTTCTATTACACTCCACACTTTGTAGTAATTAAAAAGTGCACTTACTGAAATTAAAAATCATACTTGATGGAATTTAAAATCATACTTGCATGAAATTAAATCACACTTACAAAAAATAAATCATACTTGTAGAATGTAAATTGTTGAATTAAAAAATAAATGATAAACACATAAAATACCTACAGGTTTACAACAAGCTATACAAAGGAAATGTTTATAACAACAAAGAAAAATAAGAATTTACAGAAAAAAGAATAATTATAGAATAAATAAATAAAATAAAAATACATTGATCCATCTTCCTTGGAATGAGTGGCCAAATCATTCTTCAAAAGAGGACTTATATAGAACACAGGTTTCAAATAGACTGCTCAAAATAATGAAAGAAAAAATTATATTTATTGATTGATTATTTCATTTGGGTATTGAAGGTTGTATTTATAATTTCATGTTTCTAACCAACACCTTATTTGGTAATAACAACCGAGATATTCTATCATATCTCAATCTCCATAAAATATGGAGAGAGATTTTTATTCTAATAAATAAATCTATTAATGCATAATCACGATCTCCACCAAATATGGAGAGAGTTAATTATTAGAAATGAAATTACATAAACCTATATTTGAATACAATCTACAATAGAAAGTCTATACATAGAAATCTATATATATATATATATATATATATATAGAAATCATTCCTCATAATAGTTGGAACATTATAATACAATTAGAAATACTTTCCAAACTTGTCTGTAGCAATTTTGTTGAAATTCATAGTAATTCTATTGAAATCTGTAGCAACTTGTTAAAATCCATAGCAAGCCTGGTGAAATCTATAGCAAGCCTGGTGAAATCTATAGCAAGCCTGATGAAATTCATAGCTAATTTGATGTAATTTATAGCTAGTCTATAGTTAGTCTGATGTAATCCATAGCTGATTTATATCAAGCATGTTGTAATTTGTAGTGGGTCCATAACAAGCATATTATAATCTGTAGTTATTATAACAAGCCTGTTGTAATCCATAGCTACTATAAGAAACCTATTATAATCTTTAGCTACTATGGGAGTCTGTAGCAAACCTATAAGAGTCCATAACTTGACCATAAAATTGGATCTTATTTTATAAGACTTTGACACTACTTCAACATTATTCTTGAATGGTTACTCTTCATATTTTAAATCATTCTTATCTTAGTTTGAATTGTATATGCACTCACTGACATTTGCATCCCTATAATCATTATTAATATCTAAAAAATAGATTAAAAAAAATTCCAAAGACATAACCATGATATATACTTGTTATTTTATTCTAAATAAACCATAAATTCAAAAATTGCATTTAGATCCACTTCTTATACAAGAAAAAGGATGTTATTTTATGGATATAATGAACCATTTTATGGACTCATCAGAGGATATTGAAGCTATTGATGAAGATTACACATGACATAAAGACTATTTTAGTTTACAAGTCAATCTAAAGCTTAAAACCCCTAGATCACATTCATTCCCTTATATATTAATTGTATACTACATCCTTCTTTGTTTTATTTTATCTAAAATATCTATTATATTAAACCAATCATGACCTACATATATTCTCTAAAAATAATAATTATACTTAATTTCTTATGCATATCATTAATACATTGAATCTAAGTTTTCACAAAGTTAATAATATTAATATTCTAGAAAAAAGTGTAGGAAAAAGTACTTTATCTACTTAGATTCCTTCATTTTAATGCCAAGTGATAAAGGGTATATATTATACAAAACTATTTTAAAACTCAAACATTCCATCATCTTTTATGATGTTGGATATTATAGACACTAAAATCTAATAATTGATACTTTAAATTTTCAATTTTAATTTACCTTCACCTTATATGACTTGTACGTACATTACTCCCATTCTCTATTTTCTCAAATACACATGCATTATATAGGGCTTAACACTTCCAAGTTTCTCTTATTTGCCTATAGTAAACCCCACAATCTATAAATTAATTATTTGTATTACTCAGACATTCTCATATCATTATATAAGTATTTATATTTCTCATATGGTAATGTCAGATTTATAACATACCATATGTTAATACTATTTGATTGTGATGATTCCATCCTACACAAAGAAATGGTCAAATTAAAAATTCAAATCCTTCTTATGGCTTGGCCCATGCATTTATTATGTTGGTAGAATGATAAATAACCCAAAGAGTCTCCTATAAATTAAAAATAGACATATATCTATAGCTATTTGGGAAGCACTTATCAATCATATTTTAACACTTGCACATCAATAAGATTGCCCTTTTATCCCAATTTTATAATCAATCACTAAAATAATGTCCTTATCAAGTTTGAAGCACTCAATATCCAAGTCAATATTTTCAATTATCAATTATAAATAGCTATTTCACAATTTGTATATGTTCAATGAGCACTATTTACATGCATTCATATAATGGGGAGAACTACATGCAGTTTGAATTCCCTCTTTGGAGTATTAGATATGTAAGCAATGCTCAATCAGTCAATAAGGAGTGGTTGGGTCAATTCAACCTACATTTTTTTTCTTTTTCAAGCATTATTTTATCATTTTAGATAGACTTAGGGTTTCAAGTAAAGGAGAAGAATTTATATGGGTTGTATGCATTATAAGAAATCAATATTAAACATAAAGAAGAAATATAATTAGGCACACTTGCCTATATCAAATAAAAGATAAAATAGATAGATAAAACCATTAGATTTGGAGCATAGAATATGATACTACCAACTTGAGACTAAATATACCATCTATGCACACAAAGAGGTCTAGTTCTTGATTGAAGCAATGTTCAATCCAATTTCCCATCCCTCATGTTACATACCTATAACATCAATATGCCACATAGTATTTAACCATTAAGTTTATAAATCTTTGTTGTAGTCTCCATAATTTTTAGATTAAATTGTAAAATTGATTACAATTATTTACATTAAAATTTGTATATCTTATCATTTAAAATCATTTCAATTAGTTTTTATCCTAAATAAGATTCATTGTCAACACTAGGGTATAACATATTGGTGAATCCAAACATCGTCCCTATAATTTACAAACCTTAAGTTTTCCTTATGTTTTCCTCTTCCATTTTAGGGTTTCATTTTTTTATAAATAACCTAAATTTTAGTTATGATTCATGATTTCCCTTAAACACAAAAATTACACATGGATATAATGGATATACATAATTTTTATTATTTACTCAAGCTATGATTTTAGTTATTACATGTTGTTTTATTTGATATGCAAAATATGTAATGTCCATGTAATTCCATGAATTAAATATTTATACATTATTAGGGATGAAATTACTAATGAACAATCTCAAGCCTTTCCTAATTCATCCTCTCGTAGTATTCAATATATTTTTCTACTTGTCACTAATAGGTGCTAAGGACATCAATGATTCCTTTTGTTTCCCCTACCATTCATCCTCTTGTTAAACATTTTTTACCCCCAAATCAAAAGTGTCAATTCCTATAGTTTGAAAAAAATTCATAGGGATTCCCAAGATTGTATATGGTCACCCTTGTCTTGTAATATCCTTCAAGTGGTCAATTGAATCCTTGTTTAGCATTGTTTAAGGCTTTGGTAGCTTTATGTACTTGTATAGTTTTGAGGTCATCCAATAACAAATTTTGTTTGCCATATGTGTTCAAGGTTATATCATTGTGATGAGTCATCATATGGGTTGTAGTCATGCATTTAAGGCCATCTAACCATGTATTAGTCATCCTCCATATTTGTCAATGCACCCCAAGGTAATTTAAGTCACTTTCTAAGACAAATTTGAGGAATTGTACGTACTTTTCAAAAGGAAAATCAGTTCAATATATATTATAACATGCATGGTGTTAGGTGGTGGTAAAAAAATAGTCAAAGTAGGAAAAAAACTTAGTCCAACATCTAAAGATAGAGAATCATTAAAAAGAGGCAATTTTTAGTCACTTGTATGGACATGAGGGTTTAATATGTCTTTTATTGCATTTTTAGTGCCAATAGGAAGATTATGATATCATAAAAAATTTAATGAGGCAATGGATAAACATTCTCAGGTTTGAAGAGATCAAACCAGTCATCATACAAAGCATAGAACATGAAAAATTAGACTTATAGATTTTCAAACCTATAGGTCTCCTTTTCATGAGAAAATGTATTTAAATGTGTATCAAGATTGGAGTTTGAATGCCTAAATAATGAAATAAATGTAGTGTTTCTACACTTGGAGAGGTCTAATACCAGTGGAGAAAATGTGGCTTCAAAATTTAATGTTCAAGACACCCCAATGACCACCTACATACATATTAACAAAGTTGAGCAGTTTGAGGCCTTAAGTCAACATGGAAGACATATAAAAGTTTATATGTGAGATGAATATATTGGAGTCAATATTTTTGAAGGATGAGGAGGTCTGATTTAGTAATGATTCAAAACACATTAACCTCTTGATCACTTATAGCCATGTCTTGAACAAACATGAGATGTATCCTTGAGAGGATGTAAAGTGTTAATAAGTTTTTAGAGGATAAGAAAATGAAAAATAAAATATAAATATTGTGATAAATATCATATAATTACATAATAATTTTTAGAAGAGGTTCTAAACTCTAAAATGCAATCAAAATACCAAATGACTACTTATAGGTTTGTTTGAGTAACTCATATTGGTTTTAAAACTTGAGCAAAATATGTAATGAATAAAAGTGGAGTTTGGGTTTAGATGGATATAAAAAATTTAAAAAACAACTAGAGGTCAAATAATACCTAAAGAAATGTTAGATAGGATTATCAAAACAAAGTCACTTTAAACCCTATAGGCCTGCCTAGTCAAGTGAAAGATGCCTACTTGGTTTGAAGAAAAGAGGTCTGAGGGAAAATAAATCACATGAAAATGTTTCTCTTGTGATATCATCACTTACATATGATCCTCAGATCCAATGAAAATTATGTCAAGGTTGATATGTCTATTTAGGCCCAGTAAACCTAAGACCCCACACATAGGCCTGTGCATACAGTCATGAAAAGAATGGCTTGTTAAGGGTGAGATGTAAATATAAGGGAAATAATAAGTGAATTATAATTTAATATAACCTAAATAAGTATCCACAAGTAGATCGAGATAATAAAATGACAATTTGGCCTATAAGACCTTCACGATCCCTTTGTAAGTACAAATTATAGTTCGAGACCAAGGTTATTTTGTTCAATGTGACTCTAAACTTATACATTGGTTACAATGGTTTATATTTATGGTTAATGGGTATACATACTCCAATATTATATAATTATACATTGGTTTAGGTCCCTAACCTATATGAACAATGGTTAAGACTATAGAACACTCCCTAATGTCATAGTGAAAACCTAAGGAGCACTTTCTTAAGATCAGAACTATCAAAAAAAGATTCATGGGATCTTGATCACCTAGGTTTAGTTGAATAAACTTTTACACTTTAATTTTGTGTAATTATTTTATGAGTTAAGGCCCTAGGGTTTATGATCAATCGTTAAGAACTTGAACCACTCTAAACCCTCCTAAAACCCTAATAAGAACTCAATAAGAGAGATTGGATTCTAAGGTTCCTAAAATTAGTTGTATTTATATTAAAACCACTTTTAAATCATTCCTCCCTCTAGGAAGAGTATCACCATGACATTTATTTGTACTTGCACCTATACCTACACATTAAATGCTATGTTTTTGTAGGGATTTGGGCTAAAAACTAGGTGTTTAACTACATAAATAGATTAAAACCATTATTAAGGATGTATTGATGTGTATTATACCTATTTATGCCTAAAATTATGTACATTTCACCCTATAATTTCTTTTACAAGATTGATTATTGAAGGCAGTGTAAATAATGCTTGTGAAAGACTAGGTTTTTTTAGCCATTTCATGGTTCTCCTATCTACACAAGGTTTAAAAATCCAAAATATAGCATGGATAATGGTCATGGAGTCCTAAAATTTAATCAAAAACTTAATTTTGGTTTTACACATGTGGGAGAAGTGTGGATCAAATTTTCAATTTCTAGGCCTAGAGACCTAATTAAGGCCTAATTAGATAGAGAGATCAGGAGAATAAGTACACTTCCACTCAAATTTTGGTCATGAAATTTGGTAAAAATATGTAATGGAATATTTTTTAACTCTTATCTTCTTAATATCATCCATACATTATCCTACACAAGGATCTTGGTGTGTTTTTAGGGCTACAAGGAATTGAAGAAAAATGCAAGCTTTGAGTGTAAAATGAGTTCTTTGGGAGTTTTATATGGATCTAAATGGGCTGATTAAAGTCTATTATGATTTATATAATACTTTCATGGATTTATATTTCACTCATGAATATTAAATCAATTTTTAATAATTTTGAGTAAGGAGAGGCATAGTAGAAATAATGGGTTTCAAGACACCTAAAGAACTATGTGATGATCACCACTAAAATGTCAGCATAACAGGTCTTCAAATTGATGCAAGGTGTCAAAATAAAAGGTAAAGGGTAGTTCACTATAGTGAATTAATGATCAATGAATTACATTTTTCATTTCTCACAAGCCAAGATGGTTAGTTTTGAATGAATTGTGAACCATTGAATTCTCCTATGCCAACTCCCTTGAATACTATGATCAAGAAATGCAACACATGTCAAAGAGGAGTTTATAGGATATTTATATAACTTTATTCTTGTTTGTAACTATATTTTTTATGAGAAACACTTTCCAATTTCTCTTTCCCATGCCTCTTCTCTCTCTCTCTTCCTCATTCTCTATATATGTTGCCTTTTTGGCATTTGTAACCTATCTATAGATTAGAATTTACAATTGGACTAAAGATTTCAAACTAGTTTTGGATTTCTCAAATATTGTATTTATTTTATGTATTAGTTTTTTTGTTAAATGATAGTTGATAGTTTATTTCCTTTCATTCATTTATCTCTTTCATGTTTTATAGGAGCAATCTACTTTCTAGCAAGTCATATGATGTGTAGATGGAAGTTGTATTTGATTTTGAGTGTAAGGAGGATTATGAGTGCCCACTATCAAGGATATTATACATATACCTTCATATTGAAACATTTTCTAAGAATAACCTTTGATTTTGATATATGTTTTGTAGTTACTTTCCATAGTGTAAGTTCACATAAGCAGTGGAGTTCACATTGGTACATCACCTATATGAGATTAGTCTTTAATCTCATTATATCAATTTTCCTTCAAATCAAGTAGGTTAGTGATCATTTTTAGGTGATTTACATGGGTGATAGCCTATATTATAGATATTCACCTCTTAAAATTGTTACCCATAGTATATTTAGTGTTTCCATGTTATTCAAAATTTGAGGAGGCTTGAGTAGCCCTCCTTAGGGTGCAAACTTGGGTGATAACAGTTATGGCATGTTTGGCAGGATTTATGGTCCAAGAAATTATCTAAGTTGAATGTTTATCTTGAAAATTTTGAAGTTGGAAAATCTTATTTCATGCATTATTTGGTGACTCCAATAATTATTGGCTCTTGGTTTCAGACTAGTGCCTCAATTTCATGCCTAAGGTAATCACAATGTATTCTACTAAAGGCATTCCTTTTGAGTTTTTATAGATTCCTTACTATTTAATTAGATAAAATAGGTTTTTTAACACTCATCCATATCCAAATATATATTTTTATTCTCACATACCTATAAGGAGACTCTTGTTGTGTTGAATTTTCAAGATGGTAGCACCAAGAAACCTTTTTTTTTTTGTCTTCAATGTCCACAACCCTATTTCACTTGCTCAATATGATAACATTATTATGTCAACCCTTAAAAGTGTCTCATATTATATAGGATAATCTTCCATCACCCTGATTAGGAACATAAGAAACATTACTAATTTTTGTAACATACATAACATCACTGAGGAGAATGTTTCTATCAAGTTGTAGGATATTTCCTTAAATGGTAAGACCCTTGATTTTTATGGGAATTTTTCTCCCAATTTTATCGCTTCATGGGACCAATTGGGTGACTTTTTGAGGAGGATATTTGAAGAGAAGAGTGATCACTTATCTTTGACCGAGCAACTAACTAATATAAAGAGGGCCCCTCAAGAATCCATACAATATTTCAAAAGACATGTGATAGGATCCCAATCTTGGTAAGGCCTCTTACACATCATGATTTTCTCTATTATCTTAATGCTTTAAATAGTTATATATCAATGATTATTCAATCCATGAGAGGAGATACAATACCTGATAATTATGAGATTGTTTTCAAATCTAAGAATTACCTTATACAGGATGGGAAGATCTCTCCAAAACCCCATATGCCTTTATTTCCTGATGTGCAAACTCATATTCCTACTATTGCTCCCATACCCACTTCCAAGCATAAACAAGTTGTCTTTAATCAACCTATTAAGTCAAATGATTAAAAATTGATAAAGGCTCTAAGTAAAGAGGTCCAAAATATTAAGAGGAAACAACAATAGAAGAAATGGAGATATTATCAAGGTTTTAATCAACCAAATTAGCCCTATCAGTCTTATCAAGCTCCTAGACCATCTTTTAAATGCCACTCTCAAGGACAATGGTAGCTTACTCAAGCAAGATAATATAATGGTTAAAATAATAATGGTCCTTCTACCTTCAAAGATATTGTACCTATCCAAAACAACCTTGTGCAAGATAATGGAGAGCATATTTTATGGGATCAATCTCATGACTCATCCACATATGCAAATGAGACATTCAACCAAGATTTTATTGCACAATGGGAAACAATACCCTCTATAACTCAAGAAGAGATGCCTAGTGGAGGAGAAAGTAATGGAAAGAATTCTCAATTAGAGGCTACCTTGGTGAACTAAACTTAAGAAGATTCATGTGTGATCAATTACCAAGGGAACTTAAACATAGACTCAAATCCTATAGTTTCAAACACAAGGTAAAAAAAATGAGTAATTAAATAGGTATAATGGAAAGTAATGGTCCAAACATGAACTCTCCAACATTCCAAGGGGTAGGTGTGTCAAATATAGTCCCTATGGCTTAGGTAAATTATATATTTTAGAATGTTAAATATCCTCTTATACATCAAGTAAAACAAGTCTTGGTATTGATATGGCTACTAAAGGGGATGATAACATTAGAAGCTCTCCTATAAGCATTACTAAATAAATGAAGAAGTTTCATGTAAGCATCCTAGTGCGGGACACATTGTCCATTCTTGGACAAATATATCTTCTCAAAAATAAGCTCTCTAAGCTCAATGAAACACCTAGGTAGCATAGTGAAAGAGGGGTAGTTTTGGCAAGTGTATTGAAGAGTAATGATGGGAAACCAATTAAAACTAAAAGATCAGAGAAACCTACTCATTTATACATATTTATTATCATTGGATATTCATTAGTTCATAATTGATTAATTTATAATGGATTAAGTAGTTAAATCATGCCAAAGCAAGTAGTTGACAATCTAAATTTGAAGTATGAACCAAACTCCAAGGGGGTGTTACAATTACATGGATCATCTACCAAAATAGTTAGCATCATCAAAGGTTTGAAATTGAATCTTCTTGATTATCCTACTTTATCTATCTCTCAAGATATTGTAGTTGTGGATGTACCACCTCACTTTACTCTTTGTTTGTTAATGGACTTTACTGCTAAGATTTAGGGCTATTTAACTTATGATTGGTCCTATATGGCATTTAGGACTAGGTGTGGTGTTAAGGTCTCAATTAAGTCTGAACCTTTATAAAAATTTAATGTGGATCCTTATGTAGTAAACACATCTAGCATGAATTTTACTATTATTTATGGGTGAGACCAAACCAATGACCAAAAACTAGCTACACCTCTTGATGGTATACCTAACCTTTTTCTAGATGAATGGGGTACTGAGAATCATGAGTTTGATCCTTTCAATAACATTGAATAAATTAGTATAAGATTCTATTACATGTATGAAGAAGGAGAAACCATACCATCCCTTTCAAATCCTAATTAAAGTTAATAAAGAATGTGGCAATTGTTATTTGATGGTTCAAGGAGAAAAAATGGAGTAGGGTTAGGTATAATGCCTATTTCTCCTTCCAAGGATAAATACTTTTTTATTTTTAGGTTCCAATTTGGTTGTTCCTCCAACGTTTCATAATATGAAGGACTTGTTCATGGCTTCCAATGGGCAAGGAAGAAAGTCATAAATTAATTACAAGCATTTGGTGATAGTGAATTAGTAGTATAACAAGTTAGATAGAATAATGCTACCAAAATCCATTACTAAAGATATACAAGCATAGGATTTGGGACCTCATTGAATATTACAAGGCCTTAAACTTGAAATTAGTCCCAAGAGAAAAGAACCAATATGTTGATATATTGGTAGTAGTAGGGGTTCATTTTGACATCCCAAATGATGTGAAAAGTGGGAAACATCAAACACATGTCAAAGTATTGGTTAGACCATCTATCTTAGATAAAAATGCAAGTTGGCAAGTCTTTGATAGTGATCTGTAGTTTGCATATTTTTTATGTGAAGAAATTGAGTTCTCCTCAAAGAATAAGGCCAAGTTTTAGTGATAATATGGTGACCAAATAGTGTGGATGTGGTCTAACAAGATCCTTAACAAATCGGTGACCCTTGAAAGCATCTTAAATGAAGAAGATCAAATGAGAAAGGAGAATGTAGGTATGTCTACAAGTGAGAATCATTTTAAAAGAGTTTAAATATTTAAAGACAAAATTCTCAATAGGTATGTACTAATGTTGAGAAGGTTGCCTTTGTTAAATTATGTAGATAATTTTCAAATTTATTTGCATGGGAGTATGGTGACCTAAAGGGATTTGACCCTAGTCTAGCTCAACACACCATTAAGTTGGAACCAAGTGCAAAACTAGTGAGGTAAAAGCAAAGACCCATCGAATCCTAAGGTTGAGGTTTTGATGAAGAAGGAACTAATCAAGTTAATTGAATCAAATATCATCTTACCCATTAATCACTTATCGTGGGTTTCTAATCTAGTCCTTGTAAGGAAGAAGAGTGTGGAAATCAGATTTTATGTAGCTTTCAGGGATTTAAATAGGGTTTATTTAAAGGATCATCATCCTCTACCTTAAATGGAACAAATATTTAAATTGGTTATAGGGTCTGAATGTTTCTCACTCTTGGATGGGTATTCAGGTTATAACCAAGTCGTGGTGAAAGAAGAGGACCAATATAAAACTACCTTTACAACCAAATGGGGAACTTATGCCTAAAATAAGATGCCTTTTCAAATTTCTAATGTAGGATATGTTGTTCCCAAAATTTGTCACTCATTTTTGGAACAACATATGAACTATTTTGGTCCTACAGGACAAAATTCTCTCTTCCCTTCTCAAAAATTGTTCTGAGTATTCAAATTATTCATTATTCAAGCTTTTTCAGCTAAGGGAATCATAGGTTCAATAGGTTTAATGACTTCAATAGGTGAGTTCTCACAAAGAAACAAGTTCCCAACACTTAGGCAATTTCAAGATTGGTTCAACATTGAGGTTTAACCAAAAGGTCCATCGAAAAGCTTCAAACAAAAGATTGAACCATTGAACCATTGAACCCCACTTCCAAAGGTTCAAAGGTTCAATGGTTTAAAGGTTCAATGACATCGGTAGACTTAGAAGAGTTAAGCGCTTCGGCAAAAGTTCAAAGTTAAACCACTTCGACAAGTTCAACGACTTTAAAGGACTTAAAGAAAAGAAGAAATATTTTACTCGTTTAACCGTTGAACCTTAAACCAAAATGGTTCAAAGGTTCAAGGTACAATGAGTTCAATCAAAGTTCAAAGAGTTGTTTCATTCAGTTGCTTCAAATGAATAGTTCAAAGCGGTTGGTTCAACCAATTAATTAAATGAATGGAACACAGTATTGAACCATTGAACCATTATTGGTTCAATCGGTCAGTTCAATTGAAAGTTTCAAAGGAGTCCCCCGAATCCCAAAGGGTAAGTGCCCTTGTGGAGGTAGTCAACAAAAGGGAACAAAAAAGATATCTTTCAGAAAGATTTTTTGTGATGAAATTTTACAAGTGAAATCCTTCAAAAAAATTGTCCGAAGGAATTCCTTCAGACATTTTGTTCGAAGGAATGTTCAAAGGCCCGACGGAAAGTGGCAAAAATAAAGGAAAGATTTCCTTCAGACAAAATGTTTAAAGGAATTCCTTCAGACATTTTGTCTAAAGGATTTGAAGAAGAAGGCCACTCAAAGGAACTCGAAGGGTAGGTACCCTTGTGAGGGGCTCTCGGTGACCATGAAATGGACCTTTCTCAAAGCCTGAAGGGACACCTTCCCTTCGGGGGATTCTAAAGACATAAAGCTGAAGGAATTTCAAAGCTCAAGAGACTTAGAAAAATAAAGGATTCTGAGAAGGAGAATGAATCATTGAACCTTGAACCAAAAAGGTTCACCAGTTTAAAGGTTCAAAGTTTCAATGATTCAAATAAATCTTTGAGCAAAGGGAAGAATTGAAAGATTCTAGAGACCAGTTCAAAGAGATGGTTCAACCGAAGAGCAAGGAAAGTGAATGAAATAGGAAAGTGAATAAACCAGGAAAGTGAATGAACCAAAGAAGTGATGGAACTAAGGAGCTGATAACGCTGCTTAAACCATTGAAACATTAAACCAATGAACTTTCAAAGGTCTAAAGGTTCATGGTTCAAAATGGTTCAAGCGACCAGTGACCCATGACGTCCTTGTGGACGTCAAATTTAGGGTGATGAAATTCCATTGATTTTCAAATGTGGTGTAGAACCTAAAAACAAACTAAGTGACTAGCTAAAGAAGATAGCTCGAGAGCTCAAATTGCAACAAGAAAGAGGGGAAAGCTACTAGATATATTTAAATATCTATAAGAGAGTTATTCCAGTAGGTAGAATAGTCCACCAAGTAGTATCTAAGTGTGTAAGCACTCAAGGACGTGGCCTGATTTTCTCCATGGAATAAAGACAAAGTGGAAAACTACACTGATATTAGGAAGAAGACTAGGTGGCCTATACTTTGGAGGAGACACTTGAGATGAATTGACATGCCATAGTTAAGGCAGACACCCTATTCCAACATGTCCCCTCGACAAAATTGAAAATGCATTCAAAGCATTAAATGCAGAATGGGCCATTCCATGAAACAAAGTGCCAAGTCTTTCTTAACTACTATATATTGTAATCTCTTATTTTATGTGAGGGATATCTCTCTGATATAGAAGCAAAACTCTACCAAAATTGAAAAGTGATTACTAAGACTTTGAGCTCAGATTGTTAATCATATTGTGTTATATGAATGAGAAAGTAGGTTACTTCCAGACTTTATGCTATAATAACTTTTGTTCTTTTGGGGATTGTTTTTATGTCTATTTCCTAGATGCAGTCTTGTTCATTTAATTAAATAAGCAGAACTAGTGGAATTAATTAGGAAGGTATCTTGAAGCCAATTGTGGAGAGACTTTATGCTCCCATAATTGTCTTTTGTGTGTGTGTTTTCAATTTGTTTTTGTGTAAAGGATCTTGGGATGACTTTATGCCCCCATTATCCTTCGTATGTCACTCTTTGATAGTTGAGGTGGAGACTTTTCACTTCACCTCATTCTGCTGGTTATTGCACCCATTTCTAATTACTTTTACTACTAGATAGGATTCTTGTTGTTTGCTAAAGAGCACTTCTGAAAGAAGAGAAGTGTCTCCAGTAATTTCACCAAGATTTCTCCCTTGATCTGTGAACATCATCTCTAAAAAAAGAGAGATGGATGGTTTTTTCCTACCCCTGAGTGTTGTTTTCTGCATACATATATAGTATATAGATCCTCATATTTATAGGGAACCTCCCCTTGATGAGAGGAGAGAATTTTTCCCTTTTGATGTGGTAAACATGCACACTTGGCTGACCAATCTCCTTATGTTGTGGCTAAAGCATCCTATTTTGCCCATTAGTTAGCTGGTGACAAAATATTCACCCAACAGGATATACCTTTCAAAATGCCATGAAAATGACCTTCCAATTTTTTATTAACAAGATGGTGCTAGTCCCTCCAAAACCAAGAATTTGAAAATTTGAATATTTAAACTGAGTTTAGAAGGGTCATTTTCATGATTTTAATGTTTATATGAGTCAAGTGGGTTCAAAAATTCAATAGGTTAATAGTGGACCCTAAATCATCATAAGTCGTTAAGATAGAAATAAACAAAAAAATAAGATTAGTCACCCTTGTACGTTGGAGGTAGTTATGGAAAAGAGGTTGGTGTAACCAACCAAAAGAACCTACATTGAAAGGGGAAAATAATTCATTATAGATGGGATGGAGGAGGAGAGAGAGATATCTCTCAAAGGAAAGAGGAGAATCTGTAAATGAACATATGTACAAATTTCTCAAGGAGGAGTTCAATTTTGGGTTTGTAATGAAATGTTGTTTATTTCAAATAAATAAATTCTATGTTTTTTGTATGTTCACTCTCCTTGGATGATCACATGAATGTTTTGAATGATATAATATAGTGTTGAAACCTTAAGATAGTATATAGTCCTCTTAAATGCATGGTTGCAAACTAACCTAATGTACACAGGTGATAGGTATGAATTAGCCTAATTGAAGGAATAATCTCCTGGGTACACACAAGAATGATCATTGTGAATGTAATTTGGTATGGTGTAAAACTTTTAATCCTTGATAACAAGTCTCTATAGAATCAAGAATGGAGGTTGATAACTTGATTTTATTTCTATGTTTATTCCTTGGAAGCCCAAGAGGCATTTGAATAGTGATATTGTTCATGGAATGTTGAACGTGTCAAGGTGGATCATATAGGTAAGAATTAATTTTTTGAAATATAAAGACATTTCTAGATTTATATGTGTTTCAATCCTAGGGTTTGAGTCTAACGACTGTATGAATACCTTGTTAACATTATCTAGTCAAAAAACTAGCTAAATTTTGATTAATGCATGGTAAAGTGTTTGTGGTAGAGGAAAGATAGAATAGAAGAGGTTAAGTGGCACAATAACCTTGGATCAAGTGTAAAACCCTTAGGTAAGTATAAAATCTTTAACTACCCTGTGTTCCCTTATACTATTAGACTATGTCAAAATAGGGATATAGAACTCACATTTAGAATGAGCATAATATTTTTCAAGAAGGTTAGGACTTGGAAGAACTTTGTGACCTATGAGGTTGTAAAATAGAATGGAAGAGTGCACCAGGGGTTGTAATAGGATGAGAAAGATGTCTTAAGACCATTTAATACTATCTAAGTAATAAGATAGAGTCCCTAATATATATACCAAAGTGTGGCCCTTGAAACCTAGCAAGATTAACTAATTAAGAGCTAATATGTGAGTTACATCTAGAAAAGAATAAAGGGTGAAAGGTGATGAGTTGAGGTGATTCTTTTGGACTCATAAGGGAGGTTAATGATAGTAGAGAAAGATTTTGAATTTTGAACAAATAGACAAAGAGTGGATTATATATAGCCTAGTATGTAAGTTGATAGAAACCAAGGGAGATGAGACCTTAAAAGTAAGTGGAGATTGAAATTGAACTTGTGTAAGACAAAACCAAATAAGTATAATGATTTGTAGACTTCTCCTTAATAGCTCTACATCATAATTAAGGAATGAATCAAATGGTATGAGACTTTACAAAAGTGTGTTAAGGCATGAAAAGAATCAAAATAACATGTTGAACATGTCATGAATATCAGATAGTGGTTCTGAAGTGAATCATTAAGTTTTGTAGTGATTCAAGGCATGATTAGGCCTAATTTTTCTAGATGATCTAGAGTGAAGAAGTGCATTGATTATATGTTGAAAGAGTAATGAATATGTTATGTATGACTAATATTTATGATGCTTCAAGATTGTATTCACATATAATAATATCATATTGTGAAGGAGGAATGGCCTCAAGGTCATAAGCATGTGTATGAGGGGTAAAGAAGAGAAAGAGTTATTGTCTACCTATGTGATTTATCTTTTTTGGGAATAATGGAGTTTTATTACTATTTTAGTTAAGGGTCTAGATTAATAAATTTGTATAAAACATGGCAATAAATATAGTCTTTATTTGTGCTACTATTTTATCTTTTCTTTACCTTGCTAAAAATAGCAATAAATAAGGAGAAATATAACTTAGCTTGAAACTGGACTAAGATAGATGATACAAAAGTTGAAACTAGTTGTGTAGGACTAGGAAAGTGTCAAAAACCTAAATCTAGATTTCATTTAGTGAAAGGATAAGAGCACCAAAAATGGGACACCTTAAGGTCTATCACTATAGTCCAATTATGTCACTTTTGTCTTACAAGCTTGGGACCTAGGGGAATAGGATTGGCATAGGGAATGTAGCCTGGCTGAGGTGGAATGATCATTTAAAAAGTTTTAGATGACTGGCAATGAGAAACAATTTATCTATAAGGGTCATAAGAGCATGCAAAAATGACATATGGATAGGGTGTCAAAATCCACACTCAAACTAGTGATTTTGACATTTTATATGACTACATTTTCCCCCTTTATTCTAGTGATGTAACAAAGTGAAATACTAGGATAAAGGAAAAAAATAGACAACATACCTAAACCTACCTACAAGGGTGAATCTTATGAAAATGTGTGATGTTAAGTGTGCACAGAGAGAGCATAGCGTGAAGAATAAATTTTCAAGAGAAAACAAGGAGTAGATCAGTTCTTACTAGACATGCTATGTCTAAATAAGAATGTACAAAAGTTGGGTAAAAAAGAGAGGAAGAAAAAGGAATGAATATACCTCATTGGGTATGCAAACCAATACAAAACTTGTTGTGTTGTTGAGTGATGTTGAGTGATGTTGTAGCAAGAGTAATTTCATGAATGGAGCTGAGTGTTCAATTCCCCAAGGGTGGCTCAAGAATATAAAGGATAGCCCTTTGGCTCCATCATCACCCACTAATTGAAGATATGTGATCATACATGTGTTAATCAATGTTTGGACTGTGTGTCCATTCCCTCTGAGTAAGTGGCTCAAGAATACAAAGGCTAGCTAGTCATTTGGCTGCATCATTACCCCTTAAGTGTGAAGTTATGAATTGATACCAGTATGAATGTGTGTCTTATGAGATGGCTCATGAAGCCTATGAATGATCTATAATCTGACATTGTGTTATGGATAGTCAAATGTGTACTAATAACTAGGCTAATCTTGGCCACTCTAAAAGGTGGAGATTAGGCTTATATGAAAGCCACTTCAAAACTAAGAACTAGGCTTGTTTGAAAGCCATTCCAAAATGATGCCAACCACCTACAGATGGAATAAGGCACACAATTTTTCAAAATACCTAGATATTACAATGAACTGAAAAGAAAAAAAGGTAAATGTGCCATGCACATTGTCCCCAATCACTGGTGTCTATAACATGGATTCTAATCTAGAAGTTATACCAACTGCCCAATCTAAAACTAGAAGTGAGAACCATTATGCCACACATTATGCCCCCTATATCTAGATAATCTAAGTAAAATTATACTAAAACTACCCAATCTAAATTTTACTATAGTTAAAAAAATTGCAATTGGCCTTACCTTGCTGTTTATTTCTAAAAATATTAGATTTTTGGTTGTTTGGATAGGAGCACCAAAAATGGGACACTTTGGTTTCTAGTGTTGTTGTCTACTTTTGGTTCTCTTATCCTTTTTTGTTTCTAATGATTGTTTTGTATTCATCACTTTTTTCCTAGTCTATTCTACATGTTTTGGACTTTGATTATTGTTTTGAGTGCTTTCAAAACTATTTTTTTGACTGGTAGAAGGATTTGATCTCTATGACAAAACCCTTGTTTGTTTCCCCATATTATAAGGTTAGGAATGAAGACCCTACAATGACTTTCCTCATAATAAAGATCCCTACAAGTGTGTTATGCTACAAAATACATGATATAGCAATGATAATCGAAAGATGTATCAAGATATAGTATAGTTTGTATTGGAAATTATTAGATCAATAGGGGTATGCCTAGATAGATGTAACAATGTAATAACATGTGTAGTAGACTAAACTAAAACTATAAAATGTTAGTTTTCAAGGAAGGATGGATCATGATGTCCATCATGGCATCCAAGAAGGCAAGATAATGCATGATGTGGATCATGGCATTGCAAACAACTAAGAAGCAAACAAGCATGCAAGGCAAGAAGCAAGAATCAAGAAGCATATAAAAGTGGCCAAGGGCCAAGAAAACAAGGGACATGGGCACATATCACTCAAATTGGAAAAGAAACGATATAAGGCATGTTCAAATTCCCACATACACATACAATTTCAAACAAGTAAAGGACATTGGAAAATGTCCTAAGGCACACATAAGAGTACAAGTAAAGCACATTGGCAAATGTCTTAAGGCACACACAAGAGTACAAGAAAAGGAAATTGGAAAATATCCTAAGGCACACACAAAATTACAAGCAAAGGACATTGAAAATTTCCTAAGTCACAAATAAGTAACAAAACAAGAACTGAGAAATGAAAACACATCTAGCTACTCAAATCAAGAAATAAAGGCATGTAAATGCTAAAAATACTATCACATCTAACTAATCAAAGCAAGAAGTGAAAATATGCAAAACATGGAGTACAAGACTAGGTAGACGTTAATAAATACATAAGTTCTATATAGTAGTGAGTGTTGATAGAATAATCTATGTAAGATATTAATTAATGTACATCAACATGATAACTAGAGTGTGTGGTGTAGGAATGACATAACCTAGATGGTGTAGTCATGTAGAAGTTGCCCCCTGGTGGGTAGACATGTCAATGTATGTCTCAAATGTAGAAGTAGGATTCCCCCTCAATGGGTAGAGTGAAGCAATCAAGGATCTAAATGTCACTGCACATACTCAAAGAAGATCAAGTGAAGCATGGTAATGTAGATAAATTGAAAAACAATAGCATATAACATCAGAATGTAAGTCTAACATGGTAGTACAAATGTAAAGAATGGATAATGAATATAGTTGAAAAGTTTTTGGTGTTTTGAGTTATTTGAATGTTTTTGTAGTTTGACTTGTTATATTATTTTTGGTATTTTGAAATATTGCTATGTATAATCAAGCAAAAAGACACTATGTATAATAAATTTAAAAGAAACTATGTAAAAGTAAGCTGAAATAAACTATGTACAAGAAAGACTAAGAATAAATGATACTAACCGATGAGTCTCAAAAGAGACTCCCTATCATGGTGTCTTGTATCAAGGAGAGGGATCATGTGTGATCATGAAGCATGATGGAAGGGTTGAGACTATGACTCTAAAAGTTGTGTATGTTATAAGTGCTCTAAAATATCTATAGTGGAAATTGACTATGGGGCCCCTTGTAACTCTAAGAATGGGATGCAACTATGGGGCTCTTAGGGACCCATATAGTAGTATAATAATCTATCTAAAAGTGTGATCTATGTGTAGAGGCATGAGACCTCAATGATACTACCCTAGGTGTGAATACTATAGCTGGAAACTATCTAGAGTCTTGAAACTATCATTGATGTAGTGGTCATTCTAAGAGATACCTCCATAAAAGTGTATAAATTCTTTGTGCTAATGAGGGAGGCCTTGACTATGTCTGAATCTCAACTGAAGGAAGAATTATAAATGGTGGAGAAGATAAAATAGATTATTATAGAGTAGTAGATGACTCTGAAGTGGGGAGTGGTAACTCATATAGAACTCCACTAATTGTAACAACCTAATTGGCATGAATGAATTTCATGCATCTGTGAATTATAGAAAGTACTACACAAAGTTTATAGATCTATGGCTGACCAAGAAACATATTTAAGATGCCTACACTGGGAACAATAGTAAATGGTGTGACCACATGTGTTGGACCAACCTATACAGGAAGTACAATATCACCCAATGAAATCTATATGTGCTCACTAAATCCACTAATAACTATGTTCATCGAGGTGATATCCTACTTAGAATATCCCAAATATTAAAGTAATGTCATAGTACACATGTTCACATTGGATCCATTGTCTATGATAACACTATGAATGAGATGATAATTAATTTAGGCTATAATAAAGAGTGCATGGTAATCTAAATCATCCTCAACTATCTCATACTCTGAGAAGGAGATCGAAGGTCTATCTATAACTCTGGAATTATACATACCAATCATGTTTCTCAAAGGATGTGACTCAACTAAAGGTGTTCGATATGTAGCTAGTTGAAGGTGTGCATGATATGCATGGTGAACATAATATATGTCTATTGTATCTTGTTTAGAATGTTTTGGGAAAGGTTTTGAGAAAAAATTTAGAGCCTTGTCTTGTGTTTGCTTTTCCTAAGGAGGCTCAACTAGAGTGCCAAGATCAATAAGGTTTCCATCTATTAAGTCCTATATTGTATGTCATAAATTGATGCATCTATTCATTGTATGGCTTGGTACCCTATGAAAATTGAAAAATACATATTGATCATATCCATGTGGAAGAGGATTTGTCATATTAACTTCCTGAATAGGAGGGAGAGATATGATATTTCATTCTAATAGTTGTTATAAGACTTTGGCTGGAGATACTAAAAGATTGGTAACGGCTCAATGAGGAGGTACTAATAAAACCACTCACTGAGGGGGATATAAAGCCACATTAACTATAGGTTGATTTTGAATTTTTCTATCATTAACCTTTACTTTGTATGGGATTATGTTGTTACTCTTGTTTGTTGTTTCTGATATGCTTTTGTACATTAGTTTGCCCATTAAAATTAATTTGACTTTCCTTTCCTTTAGTATATGACATAACTCTGTAAAATAAGAGAAACTTTTTAACATTATTGACTCATGCAAAGATGGTATAAGACTCTATTTAAAGATATCTTGTAACTCTTGATCATCCATGGGGCTAATCATTTTAGCCAAAAGAGTCTTATATCTAAGAACATAATTTGTGAGATGCTCATTTGACCTTTGTTTTTGTTGTGAAATTTTGGAAAAATAAACCTTGTCACATATGTTAATACTAAAATGAGCTAGGAATATGTTAACCAAAATATTGAATGCTTTGATTGATTAATTTGGTAGACTATAGAACTATTGTAGATCATAATCCTTTAAACTCCATAGAAATAACTTGGTTAGTAACCAGTCATTTGGCACATAGTCCAAGCATGTTACATGAAAAGCTCTCAAGTGTGTCTCTAGATCACATTTTCCATCATATAAAGTGAGCTTGTGTTGAAAAAAACTTGGTGGCAAGGGTGTAGAAGCAATATGGCATGCCAATGGTGTATGAAGTAGAGAAAAAGAATCCAAAGCCTATTTTGGTCTAGAGGCACCTTGCTCAAGATGTATCACCTTGGATTTAAGATATTTTATCTCTTTCACAAGTGTAACCACATTAGGATGTGAAGATGTACTAATCATAATTGGTGGTGTCATGTAGGAAGGTTGGGATATTATAGGGGGTTGTTGAGACATAGTTTCCCCCATAGTGTCATTTGGAACTGGTTGTTCTATGGTTTGAGAGGATTTACCATTATTTATTTTTTATTGTTCTTCTTTTAGTATTTTAAGAATATCATCTTGAATATCAATATTTTTATTGAAAAGGTCTTGAAGTTCCTCCTTATCAATTTCATTAAAACCGGTATATTGAGCTATTGTTAAAGTAGGAAAACAAATTGAAAGTGGATTGAATTTTTTTTGTAATAAGTTGTAATAAGAAAAATGTGATGGAAGGTAAGTACTGAATAAAGGAAATGTAAAGTCCTAAAAATATCAAACTAAATTATGTATAAAAAGGATATGAATCTTAAAAACATGTAAGGTGATACCTCAAGAAGCAAAGGTGTTAGGTATGGACCCTGATTGTCTTCTAGGATTAGTGGTTAAAAATCTGATGTTATTTCATCCAAGTTTTGAATCAGATTCTTTGTATCCATGATGGCACGGGTTGTTGTAGTTAAGTGTTCACTTAATTAGGCATGAAGCTTGGTCATGCATGAAACTCTAGTTATTAGGCATTTCTAGGGATATGGGAGTTAGTGCAAGGGGAGTAAGGTCTGGCACATAACATTTAAACACATTGGTGCATTGGCATTAGTTTCACATAAGGCACGAAACTTTGCGATCACCCGAAGCATGAAAGTGAGGGGACTAGGTTTGTGTTGGGCTAGTTGTGTCATGGTGAAGCCATAGGTTATGTAGGGTACAATGATTTAGGAGGTTCACTAGGTCTCTAGAATATAGGCTCAAAAGGATAGGTTTATCGGTGCATGCTTAAACAAAGGAGGATAGACATGGGGATGTCCATTCATCTTAAGTTTGCCCTTTAGCACAATGTCTAGTGCAAAGACCTTTATAGTGGGTAAGAGGTCTAAATATCACAAGGTGTCACTTAATATAGGGTGAGTCCCAGTTTATCAACATTCTACATGGGGAATGAACTTCACAACTCAACAAATCTACAATAGACTAACATATAATAAAAATAATCTATATTCATCTATTAATATCTTCTTTCTATTGTAATAACCCATAGTAGCCTTCACTGATCAATCCTAATTTTACTAATGCCAAAGGCTCATAGATGAGAATGGCTTATATTTGTTGCTTAACACTCAAGGGTTCATCCTTTTATTATTCTCAAATTTACTAGAGATTTTCTAAAAAATCATCTATTTTTTAATCTTGGATGTCATCCTCTTTATATAGGCATTGGCCACTCCTCTTGCTAACTAGATAAGCACCAAATGGTGGGTAGGTGAGAGCGTTTTAGCTCCATTATGTCTTATAAGATAACCAAGACATGTGCTAGGTGTTAGGCTATCGATCAGGGTTGTACACCTACCTACTTAATTAATATCTCCATGCTCTTTAAGCCTCAAACCAGCGTGTGCAGGATTAGGAAGGTATGAATCAAGACTTGTGATGTTATACAACCATCAGCCAGTTGGCTCAAGTATTTTAGGAGTCTATCTAGTCAGTGCCAAAGTGTGAAAAAAGGGTCCTTCACTTTTTCCAAGGGCCTCTATACACCAAGGTTGGTATAGCTAGTGCGAGATCAAATATTCTCAAAAAAGGGTCCCAACATCACCCCATATAAAATTACTAGTCTACCCTAGACTAGCCCTGAAGTGCCTTAGGTGCATAGAATTTAGGAGCACCCTACTGTAAATCCTCCTTAAATTTTTTAAAGCCTTGGACAGCACCCTTCAACTCTTTAATGGTGCCATCCACTTTTATAGATGTTACTTCCAAATCAAGTACATCCATGCTTCCTAATTCCTTTCTGAAGGCTTCCATCTTTTCCTTTGCCCTTCTCACTCCTCCATCTAGCAGTTTGCCCTACTTGTTGGACTTCATCTATAAGGCATGAAATATTACCTCTAGGTCTTGATCTTATGTTTTCAGTTGGGCATTGAGGGAGTTAACTTGCACCATCACCTGCATGAACTCATTCCTTAAAAATTTGAAGGAATGTTGGAGCAAGGCATCCATTTCCCCCTTTATTTGCTTGAAGCACATGTTGATGATCTCTACCTAGTGCACAAATTTGCAAAAAATGTATTTACTTCTTTAGTGCCTCCTTTGAGCTTAGTGAAGAGGTCTTCAACCTCTTCCATCTTCTTTTCTAGTTTTCCCCTTATATCCTCATAGGGGTCTTCCTTCTCCTCCAACATCATATTTAGCCTAGAGATCATTCACTCAATGGGCATGCAAGCATAGTCAACCTCCTTCATGCTAGAGTAGTTGATGTTGTCTCAAAGGGAGGGCTCCACTTCCTTGATGCACTCAATCAGTTATCAGAGCTTGATTTTGGTTTCCTTAAGCTCTTTTTCCATGTCTTTAGTAAATTTCCTCTAGTTTCTAGCATGAACATCATTGATGATGTGCTTGCATGCCACAGAGGTTTCCATCTTGATCAAAGTGTTGGACAAGTACATGGTGTTCATGTCACAGGGGTTCAACAGATGGTAGTCATAGCCCTCTTTAGGCTTCTTGGCACATTAGATGGCCTTTTTAGGGACCTCAAACTCTGACTCATTCATGTAGCAATCCATGGCCTATAAAACTTGGTGGTGCATAAGGGTTATGGTAGTTCTTAGAGACATGCACTTTATCACGTAGAAGTCATCATCTTCTTGAACCCCATTTGCACTTTCTCATGATTTTTGGGCTTAACCTCTACTTTTTCCTTGAGCTCTTCTTCTTCACTGGTGCTAGTGTCAGTCCCTATTTCTTCAACTCTCTCTTATTCTTTGTTGGTGATGGTGCTAGACCCCATTTCTTCCACTTTCACTTATTCTTCCTCTCTTTCCTCTCCAATGCCAAGCTCATCATCTCATTGTTCCTGTGTGTGTTCTTCGGTGGACTTTTCCCCCTCATCCTCTTCTTGGTATGGTGCCTCTTCCTCAACTTATTTTTATAAGGTACCAGCATCACCCTTTTTCTCCTCAAGCAACCCCTTAAAGCTAGGGTGTGCCTTCTATGCATCTTATTCCATTGTTTGGGTGTCAATGCTAAGTGTTACCTTGGATTCTTCTCCCTTGGGATCCATGCCAATAGAACCCTTATTTCTTTCCCACTCCTTTAACATGTGCACCTTTTCCTCTTGGGCCACTTTTGATTCCCATTCCTTCTTTTGGGTGCATTCTACCTATGCCTCTCCATCCTTTCTTCTTTCTTGGCCTTCCCTTCCTCAGCCTTTCTTTGTGCTACTTATGTGGCACACTTTTCTTCCCTATTTTTAACTTCTTTGGCCTCGAACCAGTCAATATCAGCCTGGGTTAGGCTCAAGGCCCTCAACTCCTTGCACCTCTAGTATAAGGCAAGTGCTACATTGATATGGCCTTGGTCTAAGCCCATTTCTCTCCAATTCTTTGATAACCCTTACTCTTCATTGCATGTATTAGAGGGATTTACTTTTTTAGGTGTTTTCCCTACTCTACTTGTTTCTTCCTTCCATGTTCTATGCATTGCTTCAATTTTTCACTCCTCTACCTATACCATTTAGATGACCTCAATGGGCACCCCTACCATGGCCATCTCTTTTTCTCCCTTAACTCTTGCACCCTTTTAGTCTCAACCTCATAGGAGTTAAGCCTTCTTAGCCTACACCTTGGTTTTTTTGGCAGCGCATGTGGAGGAGGTGAAGGGGATTGTTTACTAGGTGACAATTCTACATCCTTAGGAATAATATAGGTACATCACCCCCACTCTTCCTCTTATGATCCCTCTTCTGATGTGTCTTCTTCTGATGTAGGGGAAGGGGCCTTCTCTTTATTTTTCCCCTTTGGGCTTGTGGGGACTCGATATGTGAAGTGCATGCACTTTTAGTGTGATTCTATCACCAAGGCTTCCCCTTCTAAACCTATCTTTAACTTCATCCTCTCCTCGATCTCTTCCAATATCTCCCCCATTTTCTTTGTGGGAAGCTTCTTCTTTTCCTTGGGCATGGGGGTTCCTTCCTTCCCAACTAGGACTGGGTGTCTCTTCATTTCTTAGTGCTAGACCCCTCACCATCATCCTTTCTTCTAGGATTCATCGCATAGTATAGTCTATGGATGAGGCTAAGGATTGTTACCTCCTACATATAATTGATATCCATCTAATCTGAGGCATCCTCATCATCTTATATTAAGTCTCTATCCATGTAATGGAATTTGTACCTCATTCACTAGCTTTTAGCATCCAGCTCTTTGACTAGAATCTTAAAGCGCTACACATTTGGGATTTTACTAAGCACATCTTGGAAGAACTTGATTGAAAAGGCAAAGGGAAGCTTCAACCATCCTAACTTATTTCTATCATTGAGTGCTAGATGGATGACATAGTAGTGTTTTATGATAGTGAAATTTATCATTCTAAACATGCTCATTGGGAGCCCTTGTGGGATGCACCACTCTAACTCTAAGGCCTCTATGTATTTCTCATACCACTTTAGTACATGAGTCTTGTACATATAATTAAAGGCTATGGGGTAGGTGAAGTCCTTATATTTTTGTGCTAAGATTTTGTGGTGTTTTAGGAACACTCATAAGTTATCTTTTCCCCTATCAGGGATCTTGATTTCTTCCATGATTATCAAGATGAGGATGGAACCCCATCTGAACATCCCCTTCACATTATGGCATGTCAGGGCATTCTTGGTCATTTTTTTGCCAATGAACTATACCATGTTGAACTTTACACATCGATTGATCTCCCTCCTGGGCATAATTTTGAGTTGATCAGTCATGCCACCATCCTTATGCTTGGTCCTCACACTTGATGATGGGAAAAGTGTATCCCCCCTTGAATTAATTGAGGATATTTATGGAACACTCCACCTCTTCATAATTACCCATTAATTGATGGATGTCTCTTTCAAATTTTGGTAGTTTAGTTATCTTATTGATCAAGTCCACAAATATCTTCATCCATCACCCTATGAAGTACATGTGATTTTCATGTACATATGAGAGGAGGAACTGAACAAGTTCCTCTATCTTTCTAAAATAAGGCAACTCATAGAGTTGAGTTACACTTGAAACTTTCAATCTATCTCTTATTAAGATGTCAAATATTGCATCTCCCTCTTGGGTCTTGCACCTAGTGTCCACCATCTAATCTTGCATCAAGTCTTGAAATTGACTTGATGTTTGACCATCCTATAGATACATGTGTGAATGAGCACCAAGATTTTCCCACCAACACTTTAGGTGGGAACTACATGTGCTGGTAGGACATCTTGGTCAGTGCCTTGGCTTCCACCATCACAATGCTAACCACTTATACTACTTGGACCTTTGTCTTGGTGGCAACTATTTCCTCTACTATTCGAACCCACTTGGGTTTAAATTACATCTCTTCATATCTTGATGCCTTCCACTTATTTATCATTCTATATCTATTAGAATTGAAACACGAGAGGTGTGGCTTGTTGAAACCCCTAATTTTGGTTTAGCACAAGTTGTCTGCATGAGCTTCTCTGGCTATTAATGGTGGCCTGGTGTCTATTTTTGTTTTGCTATACCACTTTACTCTTGATGCAATTTTTTATCTAGTTTGTTGCACCAATCCCTCACTTGATGCACTATCTACTCTATGGGGATTCCTTATCTTGGGGTCATTTAGCTTTGGTTCTTCATCGATTTCATATAATTTTGTAACCTTGTTCATTCACTATTTGCCCTATTTATAGCTTGATATGTCAACCACTATCATTAATGTTGCCATCTAGACTTGATTGTTAGATTTTCTAAGATATCATGAGATATTTAAAAATTCCATGTCTTATCTACATTAAATATGTATCTTTATTTCATTGTTACATTAAATACTTCTAACAAGTTTTTATTGATGTAACATCCTTTTTCAAATGGTCACTTCCCACTTTTCTTGGGTGGACGTTAGCTATCCTTGATGATCTCTTTCTATGCATCTCCTTGGCATGACCCTCATCTCTCTTGTTGTAACTTGGGTGTAGTACCTCACACGTGTGTAATTTAGCCTCTTCAATTCCACTTCTTCTAGATACACTCTTCTTTCAACATGATCCTTTATCTTGGTTGATTTCTCATGCATCATCTTGTCTTGGCCTATCCTACCCCATACAAAATCCTTGCACTGGCCCTCTAGTTTTTGGTATCTCCATCTACCTTATACACTTCATAGGAAGTGTATCTTTGAGCATCTTCTCAACTCATCTTATATCCAACCTAGTTAAACATCTTCTCTTAAGTTGGCCCTTTGATGGTTCAGCATGTTTAGGGGCTCTTCCTACCATCTCACCATGTGCCTCTTATGTAGATGTTTCTTTTTCTAATACTATTTGACCTACAAGCTTCACTTGCCCATAACTTAGGTGTCTAGCCTCATGCACTAATGGTGTAAGTTTTCAACTCACCTGATTGGATTTATACGTAGAGTGGTAAAACATAGGGACCTCTTGGCCATCTTACATCACCTATTACTAAAAAAATCACATGGTTTAGCTTATGCCAAACCTTATTTTAGTTAGCTCAATTTAAACTAAATGTTGACCAAAGAGTCAGAGAATCCTTTGAATGAGTGTCATCCTATTACTAGTATGGATTTAATCAATTTCCATTTAAATGCCCTTGAAGCATTTCATTAAATGAGGTGCACAGTTTGTATCCACTAGTTTCTAAAATGTGATGGATGACATAGGGACCCATCAATTAGATTCACACCTCACCTAGGTGTCAAAATTATTTGGATTCATAAAAAAAGACTAAGGCTCCTTTGGTTAACACCTTTCACTTGATATGATTGTCATGCCACATCTTTTGGCATGTCTTCTCAACTTGCTAACCCCGCTTGGCCCAAGCGTGTGTCTCATCCAAGCACTCCAATTATTCCAACAATATGCTCAAATATTCCTAGTCATCAAGGTAGCCAATTCACATGATATGCAAGGAAGGTATTAAAAACTCTATGGGTAGAACTAGTTCCATGCCAAACACTAGTTGAAATGGTGTAGCCTTGTTTAGGTGTTTATATGTCATAAAGTAGGCCCATAATACTACAGAGACATGATCAACTTAGTCCTTATGACCTACATTGCATATCTTGGTGAGGCACTTTTAAAGGATCTTATTAAATGCTTTAGTCATGTCATTAGCTTGGGGATAATATGGGGTAGTCTTGTGGTGTGCCACTATATATTTCATCAGAAGGATGTGCACCATCTCATTGATGAAATGAGTGCCCTTATCACTAGTTAGATTTAATGAGCACCCATATCAGCTAATGTTATTCTCTTAGATGAATTATGTGACTATTGAAGTTGTGTAATTTTTTGTCAGTGCTACCTCAACCCACTTAGTGAAATATTCAATTACCATGAGGATATATCTAGCCCCTATGTACTATGTTATAGGGTTGTTTAGCCATACAAAGTCAATGGCCCATTTCTTGAATGGCATTTAGGCCAAAATAGGGGTGAGAGGCATCTCATCCTAATGGTTTGGCTTTCTAATGTGCCAGCATATATCACATTCCCACACATATTCCTTGGTGTTTCTATATAGGCTTAGCCACCATAACCTTGATTATATAATCTTACACACCATTATGTCTCTAGTGCAATGTCCTCCAGCTATCCCTTCATTTGCTTCTTAAAGGATGGAGTCCCACTCATGTTTCAAAACACACTATTTCAAGACTTCATCCATAATCATCTTATGTATCTCCCCCTCAATGAGTTGGAAGGGGGAGGTGCAGATAGTAAGTTTATTTTTTTCTTAAAAGACAGTGTCTGTGGCACTATCCCTGAGGTTAGGAAAGTGGAAATCTTTGCTAGGTCTTGAAGAACATGATGAACTTGGTAGAGATACATGTATAGCATATCATCCTTAATTAGTTCCATTGTATCTCTAAAATTTATGTGAGACAAGTGGTTTGTCCCCAAATTTTATTTTGCAAGTTTAACCATGACTAAAAATTGGAACTCTTGAAAGAGGAAAACCTGTCTACAAATGTGTCCATGAAAAATAGGTTTGTTATGAGGTATTTTAGTGCCTCATGATCAATGAAGAAAGTGAATGGGATTTATAACATATATTGTCTAAACTTATATAAGGTTTAGACCATTTCCATCACTTTGTGATTGGTGTTGGTATAGTTCTACTCAACCTGCATCAGCTTTCTACTTGCAAAGAAAATGGGGTCGTCCATGTACCTTCACTTGGTTATGCCAAAATGGTATCAATGGTTGATCTTGATGCATCAACATGGATGTGAAAAGGAGTCATCCATTCAATAAATTTAAGTATTGGTGCACTCACCACTTTTAGCTTCAAAGTGTCAAATGCCTCTTCTTACACCTTACCCCAATAAAATGGGCCATCCTTGTGCAAGAGTTCCTCTAGAGGCATGGTGATTTATACATATCCCCTTATGAACTTATTATAGTAGCTACAATGGCCTAGGAAGGCATGAACATCCTTCTACATAGAATGGGTCTAGATTTGGATGATTATTGTAATATTCACTAAATCAATGAGTAATCCATCCTTGTAGATGATGTGCCTAAGTAGTGTGCTAAATGAGGAAGTGAAGATGCCCTTATTTATATATAGTGATATCTAGATCTATCTAAACCTTTCAAAAATAAGGCAAAAGTTATCATGGTGGTCCCTTATAAGACCATACATGGTCTAATCATCTAGATATACTTGGAGGAAGTTGTGGATGAATTCCTTGAAAGCAGTGAATATCACTCTTGAGAATATGACTAATGCATTCTTGAGCCCAAAGGGCATCATGTTGTAAGTGAAACAACCCTATTCAATCACAAATGTGGTTTTGGGCCTATCCTCCTCCTCTATCTACACTTTATGGTAACCTAAGAACCCATCGATGAAAGTGTAGATTTCACAACCTATGACCCCATCCAGGACTTCATCAGTGAATGGTGTTGGGAAAGAGTCATTGATGCAGGTAGTGTTCAGCATCCTATAATCAATTCATATTCATATGCACCTATCTTTCTTGATGTTGATGACCATCAGACTCACCCACTTTGTTATTTTATTGGGTAGATGACACTAATGGCCAACATTCCATTGATCTCTACTTTTACCTTGGCATAGAAATTGGGCTTCATCTGATAAGGGTGCTTCTTGACTGGTCATACACTATATACTAGTTTGATGTTGATATTTACTAATGAATGGTGGGTGCCTTTCATTTCATTTTAGTTGTATGAGAAGAGATATTTAAATTCCCTTAGGATGTTGATGATGCATGTGATCTCTACTTCAGATTAATATGCACTTATGGTGGCTATTTTGGGCTCACCTTCAGCACTGATGTCTAATTGGGTGGTCTTGAGGGGTGCATGATAGGGTTCATTTATCTCTTGGTAAGAGTCTTTGACCCACCTCATTCCCTCTATTGTCTCAACCTAGAGGTGTGTTAGGTCTCCATCATTTAGAGAGTTGTCATTAATGAGGTGCATGAGCTTTTGCTTACCTACTAGGGCCCTCCAATTTCACTCCTTTTAGGTATCTTCTTCTTCACTTGAGTCATTTTGGAGCTTCATTTATTCAAATAAAGCTGGAAGTGTCAGTCATTTCTCTCTGAACATCTCTTTTAAGTGCTCCTCTAAGATAGTCATGTCCTTAAACATAGCTCAGTGAATAACTTATAATGGCTCCAGTAATTAAAGGTTCTATGAAGAGAAGGAGAAAATGTGCACAAACTTCTCCTTCAATGCATCCCAATTTCTTATTTCTTGATGCATCTCATTCATGATGTACCATGCTCATGCCCATGTCTTTAGAGTTCTATAAAAATCATGCACTCATAAGCCTCATCATTCATTTTCTCCACATATCATCCAAGTCTCTTCTTAAATCTAAATGTGTTCAATAGGGTCAAAATTGCCATCGTAGGGAGGTATGTCTAGATCTTCATTACTTTAGCCAAATTTGGTACACATGGCTACCTTCACATCCTACCAAGTGGGTAAGCCAAGTTTCTATGTGGCCCACCAACACATGGTAGTAATTTTTAGTGTATACACTAATGCACCCAACTAATCAATTTCATTTGGGATGCAAGCCTCAATATCATGTATATACCTCTCAATAGGCTAGCTTCCTTCATACTTAGGGAGTGTTGTGAGCTTTCCCTTGATTAGGGAGTAATAGGTCTTGTATCATGGTCATCACTTGCTATAAGATGTATTTTTGGCACACAAGATCAAGATATGGTTCTACTTTTAGATCTAGCCATGTCATGTACTCAGTACAGCTTGACTCACCATATTCCAGGTGTAACTCTTGGTTTGGTATAATAAGTGGTTAAGTGATGCACCCACTCTATGTTGTGATCTACACCTTTATATTCCTTTTACAAGTCTATTATGGCATGGGGGCCCATCTCCCTTCTTTAGATTCATGTCACACCATAGTGTCTCCTTTATATGTGTTAGGCTGACCCTATGTCAGCTTCTTGTAGAGATCTCAATAGTCTTCAACTACATGTGGGCCTTGGTGGTACCCACATGTTGGGTATGTTAATAAGTCACACTAATAATGGTCAGTCAACCCACACTTATAACAATATCATGGTGGGAATCTCCCTCCACCACATCTACCTCCTCAACCATGTGTTCCTCTTTGGTTATCATAACCTATGTTGTTTTGGCCATAACCCTCATCCCTTGGCCTTCCTGACCACCACTTGAATTTGTAGCTTGCCTTGCACCTTTCTCATGTTTTGGTGCATCTCATCAATTACTCTATAGTCTACCATTATGTTTGTGTAGGCATCACACATCTTACAATAAACTATAGTATTTACTTGGCCAGCATGCTACAATAGGATATAATTTCAAAAGTCATGTGCTCCATGGTAAACCTCATAGTTGGGGAGTATTACATAGACATTTTTGTATGGGAATTTTTTATTATTATACCCCTCTATCTCATAGTCAATGCACCATATCCCACTATGAGATTCATGTGCCTATCTAGTAGTAAGTTTTTGTAACTGAGAATCCATCAATGTAATCTATGCTTCCATGAAGGGACTAATCTTATTGGAGGTGCTTCCTACCACCTCAGCCCAGAGCATAGCTTCAAGTGATTTTTGGGGTTATATGAAGGTCTTCATGGATAACACCCTTCAAATGGAACTAGGAGGCCCCCAACAAACCATTACATATGCTGGGATGGTTGGATATCATAAGGAAGCTTAGAGAGGAAAGTCTTAAACCACGCATCATACAAGCACATGTTTTTAATTAAGCCTTGACTAATCTCCTTGATCATCATGATGCTCTATTGTTCAAACTTAGGAATGTTAAACTCCTTTAGGAATGTTTCCTTCAACATGTCATAGTCAACCACAGCTTGGTTTGGATCAAACTTCTGATACCAAGTATGAGCATGATCCATCAAGTTTATCATGAGTTATGTTGCCTTGCACTCAAACTAAGTAACGCCCTAAGTGCACCACTGTAACTCACATTTTATCACATGCTTTGTGGTTTTTTCAACTCCATGATACTCAAGTAGATGCATGGCCATCTCATAGTATATCTGTTATGGTGGTGGCATGGCATCCTATAGTGCTTGACCTCTTTATGTATGCATAAGGTGCGATCCTCCAATACCCCCACTAGTAGGGTTGAACATTGACCCTAACATAGTAGGTTGTGTCATAGATCTTGATGGTATAGCTCCACCCATAGGTGGTGTTGTACAACTTCTTATAGGTTGTTACTTTATTGGCATGATTGACATTCCTTTCATGAGAATATTTACACTTGTGTTCATGGCACTTAGACAAGTGCCTACTTGCTCAACCATACCATTGCTTAGCTCCTTGTATGGGATGACTTGTTTAATCATAAATCTATGGTCCAAAATCTTGGTCTAATAATAGTCTATTAGGGTAACAGGTTGAGTTACCTTTCTTCTTTTTTTAAAGGGGGAATCTAGTCCATAAGCTTGTGTTTTTGGTTCAAAGGGGGTAGGTGCCTCTAGAACATCTTCAAGAACCTTATCTTGTAGGGACTCATTGTATCCCACACCCATCTATATAATTTAACCACTTGTTTTTTACTCTATCTCAGTGCATTATAGTCTTTCAAAATATCCTTCCCCATGCCCTTCCTACTTGTTATAATTCCTCTCAGCACTTCTAGATACTAGGTCTTCCATTAGCCTTCATCTACACTTACTATAGTTTAGCCTTCAAAGCTCTCAGGTATCAATTTGTTGTTCTTTATATGGCACCTTTCCTACACTTTCCCCTTCTCCCCCTATGCTTTCCCATAGGTGCAAGGACTTTTAACCTTCCATCCTCATGGTCTCTATCCCATAATTGACCATGAGCTTATTTAGCTTAGTTTGGAGTCCTCTGATGAACATACCCCTTGGTTCTTGAATAAACTCATACTCTACTTCTTATAGGCACAAAAAGGTTGACACTATGAACTCTAACATGTAGTTATTTAAAACACCATCCCACCACTTATCTATGTTGCATGTCCATACTTCATTCAAGCTTTCCAACCTCTCTACGTACTCTATGGTCCACTTGAGGCATTGTCCATAACTTCTTCATCTAGTATCAACAAATGCAGCTAACGATTTATATATGTGCTCAAGTAGCTTATAGAAGAACACTTCATATAATGGGTCATATAGATAAGTCTACACCCATTTTTTTGACTTCTCTATTTCATAGATGGGATGCTTTTGCATGAAGCAATCTTCAACTTACTCTATCTAGCACTTGACATTATTGAGCGATAGTTAGAGAATTTCTCTATTGCAACATCATAGCAATAGAATTCAACACATCCTAGAAATAGAACCAAAATGTTATAGTTAAATGTTCACTTAAGTAGGCATGATGATTAGTCATGTGCATAACTCTATTTATCAGGCACTTCTAGGGTTACAGGAGTTAGGCACAAGGGGAGCAAGGTCTGACACACAACATTTAAACATACTAGTGCACTAGCATTAGTTTCACATAAGGCACAAGTCTTTTACACTCACTTGAAGTGGAACAATGAGGGGACTAAGTCTGTGTTGGGATAGTTGTGTCATGGTGTAACCACAAGTTATGTAGGTTCTAATAGTTTAGAAGGTTCATTGGGTCTCTAGCCCAGAGGCTCAAAAGGATAGGTTTATTAGTGCATGCTTAAACAAAGGGGGATAGACATGGGGATGTCTATTTGTCCTAAGTTCACCCTTTAGCATTGGGTCTAGCTCAAGGACCTTTGTATTAGGTAAGAGATCTAAATAGCACAAGGCACCACTTACTACAGGGTGAGTCCTAGTTCATCAACATTATACATGGGGAAATGACTTCATAACTCAACCAATCTATAATAGACTAACATATAACAATAGTAATCTATATTCATCTATTAATATCTTGCTTTTATTACAATAACAAGTAGTATCCTTCACTGATCAATCCTAATTTTACTAATTCTAGAGGCTCACAGATGAGCATGGCTTACATTCACTACTTATCACTCAAGGCTTCATCCTTTTATCATTCTCAAATTCACCATAGTTTTGCTACAAAATCATCTCTCTTCTACTCTTAGAGGTCATCCTCTTTATATAGGCACTGGCCACTCCTCTTGCTAAATAGATAGGCATGTGCCCAAGGGTGGGTAGGTGAGAGCGTGTTAGCTCCATTATGACATATAAGAAAACTAGGGCACATGCCAAGTGTCAAGTTATTGATCAGGGTTGTACACCTACCTGCTCTACTAATATATTCATGTTCCTCGAGACTCGAACTAACATGTGCAAAATTGGGTAGGTATACCTCAAGACTGACAATGCTATATAACTATTGGCCAACTAGCTTAGGGATTTTGAGAGTCTATCTAGTCAGAGTCAAGGTGTGAAAAAAGGGTCCTTCACTTCCTCCAAGGGCCTTCATGCACTAGGGTTAGTCTAGCTAGTGCAGGATCAAGTCTTCTAAAAAGAAAGGGTCCCAACACGGGGAGTTACAAGGGGGAACCCCCCTTGTGGGGTCTGAGGGGGATGACCATCCTGACAGGGGATCTGGGGGCTATACACCCTAGTGGGTGTTTGGGGGCAGTACCCTTGAAGCAAAAAATTTATTAAAATTACCGTATAAAATTGTAATTTCATAGTCAATATAGGACATTGATTAAAGTTTTCTAGATCTAATGGTAGAGGTTATGTTTAGGTGTTTTTTTCCCTAAAATACATTGTTACTTGGTTGAGATGAAAGATGAAATATATTGTACATAAAGAGGAGGTAGAAAGAGGTAGAGAGGTGTAATAGGGTTTGTTGTAGGATTTATTTCTCCCTTATATTTCTAAAATAATATACTAGACAAGTTTGGTTGATGTAGCCCATCTTGGGTGAACCACATATAATCTAGTGTCTCCTATTATGTGCATGTTTATGATTATTTTCTATATGTTTGATTGATTTGTTTCATAGTTTCTCTTGTATGAGATTTGGGGATAATTTTGTGTTTTATTTTATCCTAACAAAAGGGACCTACTAAATTCAACTAGGGTTTAAAAAAATGGTTTTTAGAATTACTATGGTAAATTTTTAAAAATTAAAAGTGAAATTCTGATTTAAATATGCAAGAAAAATTAGAAAATTAATAGAAAAATTAGTAAATAATTTTCCCTAAATTTTTTGTGTGCAAATGAAGTAAGTTAGGTTCACCAAATGATTTATCTTTTTTTAGAATAATGGATTTTTATTCCTATCTTAGTTAGGGGTCTGGATTAATAAATCAATACAAAATATGACAATAAATTTAGTCCTAATTTGTGCTACTATTTTATCTTTTTTTACCTTTCTAAAAATAGCAATAAATAAAGAGAAATAGGACTTTAAATGTGGAAGGCTTCACAAGTTTCATGAAAAAGATCAAGGGACATGATAAACAGATTTCTATCACTTTTTCTAATAATTATAAGAACAGGGTTGTCGTCTATAGAGGTAAGAATTTATATATCACTGAAGAACTCATTACCTCTATCACTGGTCTTAGTAGGGATGGTTTGAAGTTTTTCAAAAATAAATTTGACAAGACTGTGGAGGAGAAAAGGCTTTTAGAGGGCTCCTCAGTTAACACCTTGAAATTTATCAAAGCTAGTATTGTGTGTTCCTCTCTCCCTGCTCATTTTGATGATGTGGCTTGTATGTTGGTTAGGTATGTGACTTTGGAGGGTAGGTATAACACTTTGTCACTTCATCATCTCATCCTTCTGAATAATTTCCATAAGGGCCCAAGGGTTAGTCTTCCATGCTATATCTTACAATCTATGGAATCTTCTATTTAAGAATTTCAAACACACAAGTGTTCCCTGCCTCTTCATGAAGGGGTTATTTTTATTTTGCATCAGCACTACAACATAATCTCTATTAACATTCTAGTTCACAATATTCCTCCCCCTCCCCTGTCTGAACCTCCTACTCATAGAAAGATTAGGACTAAGAATGCTAGTTTTTGTTCCTCACCTCCTCCTCCCAAGAAGGTGCTTAGAAGTAGTGATAAAGGCAAGGGTCCAGATCTTAGGTTTCACATGAGTAAGGAAATTTTGATTATAGAGAGTCTCCTTGACATGGGATAGGTTGTTGGGGATTTTGGTCCCTCCCAACACATTTTTAAGGAACTTGGGCTCAAATCTCAAGTTATATAGCTTGAAGAAAGGATCAATGAGCTCAAGAAGGAGGTCACACAACTCAACAAGATTATTGATAAGGGAAAGAAGAAGGTGGATGATTTCTCCCATTATGACACTAAGATGAAAGATATTTTCAAAATAATGAAATATTTGGAGGGTGCTATGGATCATATTAGGAGTAAGTAGATTGATCATATGGCCATACTCTAGGACATTGTGGAGTTCTTTGAGTTTCAAGCTAGGTAACTTTTCACCCTTAGCAACTTGCATCTGGGATTATGAAAGGGTGGCACTGATAATACATATGCGCTAACCACCATTAACATGACAGACCCATCTCAAAGTATTGCTCTCAATCTGTTTAATACATTGGAGGGACTCAAGAATAGCTTTAATAAGCTCCTCAAGTGAAGCTTTCTTTTCTTACTTTCTAGTTCTCTATTTTGCTAACTTGTTACTGCTTTGGTGTTGCTTTGATGTTTTGAAGTCGTTATTGATATGTTTTTATTTGGTAGAATACTCTGTATTTTTTCCCTCTCTTATTTATTCTAGTTTTAGACCTTTTTGCTAGTTGGGGGTGGGCCCCACTCATCAAAAAACTACTACTATACTCATGTATTATCTAGCTTTTGAGCCTTTTTTGGTTATGGGTTTCCTTGTTTTATTTGGATTTTGAGCCTTGTTTTATATTATGTATGGTCCCTTTCAAAACCATTTACTAATAATAAAAAAATATAACTTAGCTTGAAACTAGACTAAGATGGATGATACAAAAGTTGAAATTGGTTGTGCAAGATTGGGAAAGTGTTGAAACCCTGAATCTGGATTTCATTTGGTGAAAGGATAGGAGTGCTAAAAATGGGACACCTTAGGGTCTGATGTTATATTTTAATTATGGCACTCCTATCCTATAGGTTTGAGACCTGGGGGAATAGGATTGGCATGAGTAATATAGCTTGGCCAAAGTGGAATGATCATTCAAAAAGTTTTGGATGACTTTCAATGAGAAAAAAGGTATCTAGAAGGGTCAAAATAGCATGCAAAAAGGACCTATGGCTACACTATGTAAGAGGCAAATTTATGTTTTTATAAACTACCTTAACTTGTATGAGGTAGAAAGGTAGGTTTATAGGTGTTAGAAAGAGAGAATATCATCATCAAGTGTGTAATACATCAAATCAGATGTAGATATTAGTTTGGAGGTGATTGAGTTGGTTCTTGATCATCTAACGGGTTGTAGCCTCCTTGCTAGTTGATGCTATTTAAAGGTCAAGTGGGTGCTTGACTAAATTAAGGGGTGGGTTATACTTGATCGGTTGGTGCTAATATAAATTGAAGAAATATAAATATAGGATAGTATTTCAAATCTTGTTTCAAGTGGTTTTTCTCTCCCATGATAGTTTCCCATAGAATTCATGTGTTATATGTTTTGATCTTGCATTATTTTCTTTGTTCATTGTAATGAATGGTTTATATGCTTCATGAATGATTTTTTTGAATGGTTAAGAGTTTGAATAATTTTAATTGAATTTTATTTTCTTGCATCTCTGATTCACCCCCTTGACATTGATTGTGCTTCCAATAATTAGAAACAGAGTATGTCCTTTAAGAAGGCTTAACAGCTAAAAGGTGGCCACTGAAGCACAAAATGGCTAAGTAGCTAAGGAAAGAGAATCAAGAAATGAGATTGATGGTAAAAGGTCTTAAATATAAGATTATTTCTTTTGAGATAATGTTAAGTAACTCTAACTCCAAGGAATTTGAATATCAAAATATCATCAAAAAACTTAGAGAGCAAGTCAAGTCCTCTATGGAATGTCAAGGAAAGGTGAGTCATCTTCAAACCAAGTTTGAGATAATGATGGAAATAATTAAATAAGATAATATGACTATTAATGATATTAATAATCATTTATAGGATTCAAATTCAAGTTTGAGGTCAAATAAGGCTGAGTGTGATCAATTTAAAACTGAGCTAGGCTCTTTAAAATTTGAGCATGAAATGCTAGTGGTCAAAAAGAGCAAGGTTGAGCAAGAGGAATTGAATAAATTCAAGAATTATTATATTATGAAAAATAAGGTGAGAATACCATCAAGGCATCCCAATTCCATGAGTTTTATCAATTCATCTCATAAATAATGTTATGCTTGCAATCAGTTTGGTCACATTGCAAGAGATTACAAAAAAAGAAGTAACTTGTAAAAATGAGATAATAGACATCATCAAGCAAAAGGTAAGAATGATATTTTATATTTCAAATGTAATATAGTATTTAATATTTTAAAATATTATAAGAGTAGGTTGAATGAGTTCTCAAGGCAAAATAAGGTGTATGGAGCTCCTAGTGTGCAAGGAAGAAGTCATACATGGATATGGAGACCTAAGACTATTAATAGAGATCAGATTAAGAATAAGAATGAATTGGTTGATGAGCATATCAGTCAATATGGTTTTATTATATGGTAGATATTAAGGCAAGACAATAATACTATTTATTAGGGCATGTTGACAAATGAGTTAGAGAATATGGATGAGTCAATCAAGCCTATGAGGAGGCTTAGGAAAGACAAGAAAACTAGTGAGAGTATGGAGACTTGGGAATATCCTAATTTTTAGGTATTCTAAGTTCCATTTAAAGTGAGGTGTATATATTAGGATTAATATAGGCATTAATAAATCATTTGAAGCATCAATGAATGGTGTTTAAAGGTTGATAAGTGAGAAATTGGTCATTAGGTCAAGGTATGTTCTTTGTCTTGATATGCATATAATTGAGTATGGATTATTTCAATTGATTTAAATATTTTAAAATATGTATATCATATATTAATGTATGTGATAATTTATTTAAATTTCTGAAGTTATTTTTGGAAAAATATCTTACTTTGAGTGTCCTTGGTTGGTATAAGGGTTTTAACACTAGAAACCCTTGACATGGTGTATATTGGGTTATAGAATGAGTTCAGTCACCAAACTTGGTGAGTAGGTGTAAAATTATAATATAAAAGTATTAAATGAGGTTATGTTATTATAAGAGGTAGTCTCTTGATGCAAAGGTATTAGATTTTCAAGTTATATATCTTTGTTTGCAATATATCTCTTTGAAGTGACCTAAGAGAGGAGTATCTTTTCTTGTGCAAGAGAGAGGTTATTAAAAAGGCCAATATTGGGAAGGTAAGTTTATATTTAAGTATAAGTAATGTATTAATTCAATTATATTTCATCCATATATGGCCTAATGAGGAAGCTTGTGCATATTGGTAGCTTGAAGAGTTCTTATAAGCATGGATTCTAGTAAATTTAATTGTTTTTCATATGAGAAGGTTTATTGAGCATGTTCTTATTATTCAGATCAGGTTGTGATTGCTAGTTTCATATGAGAAGGTTTTTATACCATTGAAATAATTAATTTTGGATAAATAATATTAACATTTAATTTAGTTGTCTCATGAAAGTATGTTGGATAGTTGTGGTAACCTATGTGTGAATGAAGATGGCTCCATTCAAGGTATGTTCTTGTGAAAGAGATTGCTTGTGTATGTTTACAATATTTTGGTTTTTTTTAGATGGAATATGGAGTTAGGGGGATATATCTTAGGTTTCTTGAGGAGTATGTGAATTTTTTTCATGTTTTCTATAATCAAAGAATCAAGGATAAATTTAGATAGAGGTATGTTCTCTTCAATTGATAATATGCAAGGTATGCATACAGTGAGGGGGAGCATATGTGATATGTTTCAATTATAAGTAGATTTTATGGTTGAGAATGGTTTTATAATAGGTTATATGATATGAGAATGATGTTATTGGGATCTTTCTAATATCTATGAATAGTTTGATAGGTCCAAGGATCAAGTTAGCATGTTAAGGAAGAGACCCTTTGTCATTAATGTCAAAGGGGGAAAAAGTTTAGAATGAATGAGTTGTTCACTGTGGGAGAGAGAATTCTAAAAGGTGTTTTCCATTAATGACAAAGGGGATATTTTTTATAATGTTCTTTATATGAATTTATTTTCATTTATGCAAAGGTGATCTTAGTACATAATGCATTAATGATAACGTGATAGGTTCCAAGTGGATTTGAGAGTGCATATCATGTGTGAAAGATTTTGAGATGATTGACCATGTTTGAGGGGTAAAATTAGGTTTAATTAGTTTTTTATTTACTTACTTAATTGAAATTAATCCATTGGAATAGTCTTGTGAAGGTCTAGGTTATCCTAGTCATCTCTTAGTCAACTTGGTAGATCTTCCTGAGTAAATAGATTGATGATTTTTGCATTCACATGTGTGAAGGTGTCAGAAGAAATTGGTCACATGGGTTCATTTATATTTGGGCATAGATAGTTTTTTTCAAATTTTATGTCTTAATATGATGTCTAACAAAATTTATGGTGGTGCAAATTTAGTCTCCCAAGAAGATTTCACTGTTTTCCATAGCCAAATTTACAATATCAAGTGAACAAAGGAAAACCAGTCAGTAGTATTTTATTTATAAATTTTGATAATAGATGAGTTTTATGGTGGTTTAAAAATAAAACTAGTAGAATACTTAAATTTATATCTATTAAATTCTATTAGGAGGTTTTATTGGTCGTATAATTGTATTTATTGCATGTGAGAGTTGATTGTGTTTTTTATGAGTAAACTAGGGTGCAAAGAAATAATTATTTAAGACAAATTATTGATAAAATATTGTTTGTATAAAAATAAAAAATTAAATATACTACATATATTTCATCCTTAAAGTGATTTTTAGTTTTGAATGTCCATACAGGTGAAGTTATTATAGGTAAAATTTGACTTTTGTTGATTGTAATTATTGCAGGTCTGAGTAAACTTTTTGAAGTGGTGGTTATGAGACTTTAGAGGATGAATAAAGGTGTATTATGGATTTTATGATGTTCCTAAGGTATTTATATTTCCATCCATATGTTTATTGTACACGTAAATTGTATATTCAATTATTTTGAGCCTCATTTGTGAAAATAGTGTTTTTGGGCTAGTTAAGCCTAATAGGTTTGTAAGACCTAAAGGAGGTTTTAGAGTATGAGAGAATGATTTGATGTTTATTGAGCATGGATAAGGATCATATATAATTTAGGTAAAATTATTGAAGTGGTTTTCATAATTATTGAGTTCCATATGGAACATAGTGGCTTAAAATGTTACATGAAGGTGAATTAGGTCTCCATGGGACCTATTGAAGGCTTGAGGGCTAAAAGAGGTTTCATAGGGTGAACGAGTGACTTGAATGTGTTATATAACTTGTTAAAAATAAATATGGAATGTATGATATTGTGTTGAACTTTTTTAAATGGTTTCATATTTGGTTAAGGTCTATTTGCATCTAAGTGTAATGTGTGGCCTAACGGAGGGATAATTGCTTGCGTCTTGTGTAAGCCGAGTGTGCTGTTTTGAGCCATTTGAAGCATGGCCTACCTAATGAGTTGATGTAAATTGTACATAAAATGTCCTAAAACATATATTTATTTTTTTCCAAGTTTTATATATGCCTTAAGGATTAATTAAATTGTTTTGCCTGACCAAGATTGATTGGAAAAAGAATAATTCATATGTAGAAGGCAATTTTAGCCTCATTGTGCTAGTTAGACAATGGAAGAGTGAAAAAAACTATATATGAATTTTAAAAATGGGAAGAGACCATGAAAAACATCATAAAATCATGTTGAATATATTATAATGGTCTAACATTTTTTTTTGTAGGTCATGATCAAGTAAGAAGATTTGTTTCAAGGCTATTAGGCCTATTTTGTTTTGGTGACCTAGTGCAAGGGTTTTGGTAATTAAAGAATGAATCGAATGGTAAGAGATTTTGAATAAGAGTGTGAAAGAATTAAAATAATAATAATAATATGTTGAAAATGTCATAAATATTAGATAGTGGTGTTGAAGGTAATCAGTAAGTTTTGTATTGATTCAAGGCATGATTAGGACTAGTTTGTCTAGATGACCTAGAGTGAAGAAGTGTATTGATTATATGTTGAAATAATAATGCATAGGTTGTGTATGAATATTATTTATTCTATTTAAAGAGTATATTTACATCTAATAATATTATAGTGTGAAGGATCAATGGCCTCAAGGTTATGAGCATGTGTATGAGAGGTAAAGAAGAGAAAGAGTTGTTGTATGCCTATGTAAGAGGCAGATTTGTCTTTGTATGAACTACCATTGCATGTATGATGTATAAATGAAGGTTTTGAGGTGTTATAAATATATAATACCATCATTATGTATTTAATACATCATATTATAGGTGGATATCATTTTGGAGGTGATTGAGTTGGCGCTTGATCATCTAGGGGTTTGTAGCCTCCTTGCTAGTTGATGCTAGCTAAAGGTCAAGTGGGTGCTTGACTAAATTGAGGGGAAGGTGATCCTTGATCAGTTGGTGCTGATATAAATTGAATAAATATATTTATATAACAATATTCCAAATCTTTTATCAAGTGGGTTTTCTCCCTACGGAGGGTTTCCCACACAATTCATGTGTTATGTGCTTTGATCTTGCATTGTTTTCTTTGTTCATTATAATAAATGGCTTATATGCTTGATGAATGATTTTGTTGAATGGTTAATATTTTAAAGAATTAAAATTGAATTTTATTTGCTTGCATCATTGATTCACCCCCCCCCCACCCTCAATGATTATGATTTCAATAAATAGAGCCGAGGTCCATTAGGGTATGGTAAGCAATAGATTGGGATAGGAAAATTCAAAATAATCTATAGTGTTACCTATTTTCTCATACAAGTACCTAATATTTGTAGTAGACTGATAGCTCTATAATGGGTCCTAAAAAATGAGGAACACGTTATGAGAAGGTAGGTCCATTTTACCTTTTCATGCATATAGCCTTTATGGGATGATATTCATACTTCATTTGATAACTCAAGATTTGTGTGGTTAGAAGTTCTTCAAAGTCCTTAATGTCAAAAGTTCTCTTATTATGAAAAAATTAATTTTAGCATCTCGAATTCAATAAAGAGTTTATCTATTTTGATTTTTCCTTCATTTTCCCCACCACCCATTTCATTTTCCCCCTTGACAAGAAAAGTTTGATTCTAAATGTGTTTTATTACTTCTATATTCCCTCTTCTTCACATCTCAAAACATGTTAGCATTATTTAATTTTTATTTTTATCAATATTTAGAATAAAACATTAGTCTTGAGTGACTATGGATTATTTGATTTACACCATTGCTTTACATTACTAGAATTGCCTTGGTTTTATTTGAAAAAAATCATTATCATTTCCCTTTTTTGGACAACTAAGTCAATTTCTATATTTCCATACTTTTTCAATTATTGAGTGAATTTGGATTGTTACTTCTCACTCACCAATGTTGTTTTCCATTTCATGTACTTTTTATATTGATAACTGAGTAAGGATGTATATTGTTCACTTATCAATGTATTTTAACCATTTTCTTCCCATCTTTGTTTAAGTAATTATTTTTACTACTTTCACATTGATGTTAGATTTTCATTTTTCATGTATCCTTAGTTTGACTAGTCTATTATCTTTATTACTTAATGTATACTTATTTGAGTTTTTCAATCATTTAATAGCCTTAGATTTTCAATTATTTGATTTAATACAAATTTTTGACTTGGTCATTTGGTTCTAACTTAGAATTTATCACCCTAGCTTACCAAAATTTCAAGTACATCATGCCTACACATTTTAGTTATATTTAAATTCTTGCGTTTATTTGTTTTTTCTATTTAAATTTGGTATCTTTATGGTCTATCCAAATCAATCTCTACACCCTTCATGATCAAAACTACAAACATAATAGACAACCATTCAATGATAAAGGTAAGTCAATGTATGCATACATTACTTGTTTATTCTAGTTATTTTATTTCTATCATTTAATTTTAGTTATTTTATTCTTTAAAATACTTTTAAGTTAATTAACTCAATGTTGTGTGTTGTTATTTTCTTTTTCCAAATCACCATCATGTATTTTAATTGCATGACACGTGATGGGTTATTTCTAAACTTTATCAATTACTGATGATTTCTCTTTTACAAGAACCTGTCGAGTCTCAATCTCTCTGAGTGCATGCCTTAAAGGGTGCATCAAGAAAAGGGTGGGTAGACCATTGGTGCTTCACAAGACTATTTTCCATTATACCACCACTTGAAACTAATAGAAACCTATCCTATACACTTCCCTAATATTTGACACCTCCCTTACACACTCATCCAAGCAATTCACCACCTCAAACATCCCCTATCTAAGATAAAATACCCTTTTGTCTTTACCAAATAAATTTAGCCTAGGCAAACCCAATTATTAAAAAGCACATTATAGGACTAGGTTATCCCCAACTGACCTATCTAAATTTTAACTTTAGGGTCAATTGGGATAACTTTATCACCTGAAACTTTGTAAGGGTTTAGGGTTAGATCTACCAATATAAACTCAACTTTTTTTCCATTTTATAGAGATAATCATCATTTGTGCATCTAATTAACCACCATTCTACTTGAGGATCCATTTGCTTAGGTTTTTACCATTAGAAATAATAATCTTGTCTTTTTAAAACTTGGGATTCACTAAGAGGTCCTTGGCTAAACTATATTCCATTGATCATCCTTAGTTTCTTCAACATACACAACAACCTCTTGCAAAGAACCATTGTCCAAGAGAGATATTGAGGCTCATTGTGTTCATCTTCAAGGTAAGTATTCCTAATTATTTCTCATCTTTATTAAGTAGATAAATTTGCATATGTAATATTTATCTCTGCATGCATTAAGATTACCTCTATATTGACTCGAGTAGAGTTCTTCTTTGCATGTTTACTTTTATTTTTATTACCCCCATTTTGTGCCACATGCTTTGGTGAACACTATGTTAGATTTTAATTTACTTTTTCATTTACTTTGATAAGAAAAAATAGAATTTAGCTAGGGTTACTGTGTGGTACAAAATGACTAGAGGCTTTGGAACCCTCTCTAATGATATTGTGTGATAAGAGACCCCTTAGTTAGGTCTATCAGATCCATATTGGTCATGACCCCAATTGTCTAAATGTACTAACAAGTGGAAGTGCTATTGTGATTTATCTTCTCTTAGATAGAATTGATTTTTAGATCAACTTCATTTTCCCTTGTATAAATATTGTGTTCTTAAACCTTAATAAATGTGCATTTTGGGTATCTTTGGAAAAACATTTAGTTTATACCATCTCTCATTGAGGTATATAATTCAATCCAAATTTATTAATTGTTATTGTGCAAATTACTCCACCCGAGGAGTTCATTAAGTTTATTTGTTTACATAGGATAACTCAGACAATCAACAATTTATGTCTTAGTTAGATTATAGTACATAATTATTTACATGATTTCTAAGAAAATAGTTCAAATTATATGACTGTTATCGAAATAAATTTTTAAAAAATTAAAAAATCCACCAATCATGATGCCTCCAATTCTATATAAGCTTTTTTGGTTTTATATTTATACTATAGAACATGCCTTCAGAGATTTGTTGTCACAATATGATGATACACTTGTGGATTATTAAAAAAATATAATGTAATGGATAATTTTTGCTTGGCCATTTGTTTTCACAACACAAAAGCTTTGATACTACATGTTTAAAAATGAAACACATGCCATCACAAAGGTCGATCTACTAAAGTATCTCATGGCAAAACCATATTCATCATGGTGCATATCTAAGTGGGAGATTTTACTTATGGAATTTGACATATATTTTAAATCTCAAAAATACACGAAGGGATAGGTAATTATATGTCAATTAGTTATAACAGTAGTACTTGACACAACAATAATCAATGATAATTTTTTAGATGATTTTATTTCATATCATATTGATAATGATACTTATATTATGTACTTCAATGGATCTAAATGTGCCTTAGGTGGTGGATCATGAATATTTATGATCACTCCTCATAGACAACCTATGCCATTGGCATACCACTTAGGGTTCTCATGCATAAATAAAACTTCATAATATGAGGTATTGCTTTTAGGATTATATTCTACACATAAATTATAAATAAAATTTATTCATATAGATAATGATTCTCAACTTATAGTCAATAATTTTTTATACGTTTATTAGAAAAAAGAGGAAAAATTGATCATGTATAAATATATGTAATAACATTTCATGTCATACTTTGATAAGATTATAATTTAGAGCATACCACATAGAAATAATCATCATGTAGATGTTATGGCAAGTGTAAATTTTATTGTTCCTATTGACATCACTAATAACTAAGATATTTTTATTAAATGACGTCTACAACAATAATAAATTATGACAATAAACTTGGCCACCTTAACATTATTTATTATTACACAAAGTGTAATAATTTTAGAAGGGTATAGTAGTATTTACAATTTCCTTAATAATGTTATTACTGCATACAATTTTCAAAGGATAATATTAAAAAAATTCTATCAAATGCAATTTTGATGTCATTATCATAGGGGCTATTTTTAAATGTTTAGTTGATAGATGTTTACTTTGATATCTTAGCATAAGATTGAAATAGCTTTACAAGAGGTGCATGACATTGATTATGTGGGGGAGGAATTCAAAAAATATATATCTTATAAATTATTGAGGATGGATTACTATTAGCCTATGATAGATCAATATTATCAAGAACACTCAAAATTATACATATAATGCCTAAAACATAGTAATTTGAACTATGTACCTTCACAAGATCTAAACTTATTGCATTACCATGGCTATTTTATCATTGGATATTAAATTTTATATGAAATATAAATATATAATCATCATAGGGTCACAATTTCATTATTATAGCTATATAATATTTTAAAAAATGAGTTGAGGTAGTTCCATTGCAACTGATTATAGAAGAAGATATTCCTAGTTTTTAATGACTAGTATCATTTCATGTTTTTCCCTTTAACTATCATCATATATAATGGTTCATCCTTAAAGAATAATAATAATAAATAATTTAATTATAAATAAACAAAATTTTATACATTCGCCACTCTTTTTTATCCACAAGGATATGGGAAAACTGAGGCAATGAATAAGACAATTGTTATAATATTACATAAAATAATTTCAAAACAAGGTAAGTATTATAAGAAATAATATGTATGCCTTATGGGCCTATTATATTAGTGTACACTAACACATATAGGCTATTCCTTATTCTCTTTTTTATGGTGTTGAAGTTGCATTATTTTTAGATCTGTAGATGTCATCCTTACATTTTTTTAAGAATATCATAAAAGATAATAACTATGATGAAAATAAATTGCATGAGTTATAAATGTTGGATGAAGCACATATATAGGCTATATAACATCTCAAATCATATAAAAATCACACTAATAGATCATATAATTATAAATCAATAATATGAAATTTGGTGACTTAGTACTAAAATAAAATCAAAAAAATACCTATGTAGACAAGGAAAGTAAAGGGAGGTTCTAAAAAAATTGGATGGGACCATTTTTTAGTACAAATAAAATTTGCATAAGGTTTTATATTTTTGATTAAGTTAAATAAAAAACTAATAGAGAACCCTATGAATATCATGCACTTACATTGGTTTTACACATGAGCATCTCATATCAATACAACCAAAAAATTTAAATATTTCAAACTTTAAAAAAAAAATATGACCTATGTATGACATGATTTGATAGTTATAATAGATACTAAAATATTTATTCTACACTTGCAAATGTTATTCTTGACCTACCTTTATCTTACATGACTTTTATGTACAAATATGCATTTTACACATCCCTATCTTATCTTCTTTCCTTTTATGGATCAGACCTTATAGATATGACAACAATCACCGTAAATGAATTCCCTATTTTATTCCTAACATGATTATTCTCATGATCAAACTATTTCCTAATCATTAGATCATAGTTCCTACTTTCTAGATGAGTCCTTCAGAACTCATATGGATTTTAAATTCTTTAGGCTTCCAAATCTAGTGGATATGTCCCCAAGCCAAGTCATATTCATTTTTAAAATTAAAATTATTATTATGAGTCAGCATGTATGTTTATCATGTTGATGGTGTGAAAATTTACCAAAAGAGCGATCTAAAAAACCACAATAGGTATAATCCTATTTCCCTATCTAGAAAACACTTAGAAACTATCAAGATCAAAGCTTAATACATCTTGAGAAGGGTTACCCTATTATAACTATCAAATCATGTCATACATCATGAGTATGCCCTAGCCAAGAATGAAGCACATAATCCATGCCAAGTTTTTAAGGGTCTAAATCTAGATCATAAGATGCATTCATTCTAGTATATCATGATTACACACATTCACTTAAAAGGGATGAAATACATGTAGTTTAATTTACCTCTTCATAATTTTGATATGTAGGAAGCACTTAGCCATTCATTTGAGAGTGGTTGAGGTCATTTCAACCTATCACTTGTCCCCATTTTTATAGGTTAACCTAATTTTGGAAGCATAACTAGGGTTTAAAATTAAATGAAATGACATTATAGACTTATGCATATAGTGAATGACTAATGTCACATAGATAAATGGTTTACAAATAGGCATAGTGACCTATGAATAAATAGTGTCTAACGAATCTCTAAGATAAATATGTCAAGCTTAAAACACCTTTGTCTGACACAAGATTCCATATTTTAAAGGACTCATCTAACTAGGTCTAGATAGTTTATATATAAAGTTGAGAGATTGAAGATTGATTTCTAGTCATCCTTGTTAAATTCACATAGTCTAAGACTAGAACATATTAGTTACACGCTAGTTTATTAATATTCTCGGTGCTTTCTATAATTTTTAAATTGTAAATTTTTAATAATACTATTGTAGCATTCATGTTTATGTATTATTATCATACATTGTAAAATCAAAATTGTTTAAAAGTTATAACTTATTATATCACATAAAAAACTTAAGGTAAAACATATTGGTGAATCTATTCTTTATATTTTCCATGTTAAACCCTAGGTTATCCCTTATAGTTTATTTCATATTTATTAAGGTTTTTGTATTTTTTATATGAGGGTTTTGGATCTGATTTTTGAGTTTCTTATATGTTAAGGAAATAAATATTTTTCATATTGGCCCTAGCCTTATACATATTTACATGATTTTATTATATGGAATCTAATAATACTAATTCATTTATTCCTTTAAGGTGAAGTGTTAGGTTAAGTGGATTTTAAATTGCACATAATCATATCTCTTTGATTTAAATTAAAATGGCTAAAATAGGTGAAATGGAAATTCCTTTTTGTTTTTATTTTTTGATGTGAATCTTAATAATGAACATGTAAAAGTGTAAGATAATATTGTTAATGATGAAGTACATCATGTATAAAATTCTAATAAATATAAGAATGAGTAATAAGATATAATTCATCCCATTGATGTTAATGGGTCATATCCTAAACAAACTAAAGCCTTGGATACTTTTTGACATCAAGTTTGATAGCAACCTAATTAAATAGATCAAGTTTTGAATGTAATCCTAAAATTTAAAATACAAAAAGGTATAAGTTTATCACATATAAGTAAAAAATTGACCCCTTTAGTGATATCCATCATCTTTTTAGATTTATTGACCCTACAATATATTTTCAAACCAATACTGCAAGTGAAACTATCCCATGTTTGTACTTATGGTTACTTGTGTGATTGAAACTATTCTCATGTTTGCACATGTGGTTACATGTGTGATTCCTACCCATGGTGTGGGGGAATATAAGGTTTTCCTCAAATTACACTTCTTATTGCTAAACAAAACATTTATGTACATCTGAAGATCACTATTCATTTGACGTCAACATCCATGTATATTATACAATCCCTCATGTAAATTGTTATAGATATTCAAGCTAATGTGTTATAGTCAAAACAAGGTACTTATAGAGTGATCCATTCAATTTATTTTCTTGATTTACTTCATAATTCATTAGCCCCATATAACTTATATTATATCTTACCTATAGGTTTATTAACTCCTAAGATTACAGTATATGATGGTAAATGTGATCTAGAGTAATACTTAAAATATTTTCATATATCATTTTTTAATTAGATAGGGTAAAAGAGGGTTTTATAGGGATCCCCCAACCAAGTTCACAATATAAAACCAAACAAAATAGAAATAAATATTATTAGAGATGGGTCCAAAATAGGAAGGGCCAAAGAGAAACCAAAATAACAATAAAACAACATAAAACACACCTAAAAGATCAACAACAAAGGTAAAATAGAATTAAAGTTTAGCCATTCCTTCAAGGGATAATGTAGCTTCCATATATTCTTGTATCTCACAGATAGTGATGTCAAGGATGGTATATTGTTTTAAGAAAGGGGAGTCTTCTTGTATTTTATGTTTGCCTTGAGTTATTTTTCATGGTCTATCAATAGTTTCTTCCACCACTCATTTTTATGATATTTTTTTATTGTTGTGTTTACCTTTCTCTTTGAACACATAAGGAGTGATCAAACCCTTAACCATCTTAGTCTTAGTATTATTTTTCATATCTTTGATTACAACCTCTTATAAATGGAGTACGTCCTAGTTGTTGTTGTAGATGGCCTGCTTGAAATATTTATCCTAGCCATCGACCCTAAGTTAAATTTGATAAATGGCTTGCTTGGATTTATCAAATTCATTTCTCAAGTCCTTAAGGAGGCTTATCCAGGTGAGGAGGACATTTTAAAGCTTTGAAATTTTGTTAATAGGGGTATCAGTCCTAGACTTATTGATCTTATCTAAATTAATAGGAGTTAAATTGGATTTTGTGGGCCCTTTATGTCTGTACCATACGTTAGATTTACCTTTCTCAAAGCCTTTATTGGATTTTTTAGTTTTTATGTTACTAGTGAATAGGGCCAGGGTCTCATCTTCCTCCCATTCATTATCTCAGTGGATTTCATCAGTATTGAAGAAATGATCAATCCCATCAATCGAGCATTTTTCAACATCATTGTATATAATGGCCAGCTCAAGTATGGGTAGAGAATATTTTATCAAAAGGAGAACAAGGGATTGATGGATAATTACATTGGTTTTTTCCTCTTGCTATTTAGTATTATTACTTTCTAGTAACATGAAGAGGAAAAAGGGAAGAATAATATGATTGTTGTGCCTAAAATGGTTTAAAGTAAATGGTAGAAGTATATGATTTAATACTTACCTTCAAGTGTGGGTTACTTCATGAAATAGAGACAAATCTCATCCCAAAGGTAAGGGAGGGTATTTATGAGGAACTTGACATCATCATGGTGAATAAGCTCATCAACCTTGAAGAAAGTTTAGACTAGATCATTTTTTCTACTTCTATTCTTGAAAACCAAATCCCCATCTTCTTCTATATTAGTGATCGATGAAATGTTTTATTTATAAACCTACAATAGGAACTCATACATTTGAATAGTCCTAATGGTCTTGAAATTATAAAAATTAAGGGTGAGCTGAGGGTTTTATCCATGAATGCACATGATTAAGGGAGTGAGACTGCCATATTTTAGCTTGATCCATATTTTAGTGCATTCCTTGAGGTTATTTCATGACATAGGTTCAACCTTGACTCTGACACCACCCATTTTCTTCATTAAATATAGATCCCCTTCATTATTTTTGAAGGAAAACAATTTTGGTTTAGTAGAGAACATGAACAAAGGGAAATAGATACTTGTAGAGTTAATATGTTTCTCACTGTAGGTGTAAATAAAATTATTTGAAAAATTATCATTGAAGTGTTTCCAAATAATTGAAATTACATTAATATGGATTGAGGTAAAAGTGGAGTCATCATTAAGAATCATGTTCAGAGTTCCCACGTTACACATGGCCTCATTATTTCTTCTTCATTAAAAATAATAGATAAATTGGGAGGGATTTGGTCAAGTTGAGTCCATCTTATCAGATTTTGGATATTGACCCCATAATTTTCCAACTAATAAGCGAATTTGTTGCCTTCTTGGTGAGTATGCATTATTTGGATTTCCTCAAAATTCTTAAAATTATATTGATCATACTTTATGGTATTATAAATAATATAAATTGGAATTTAATGGCCATTAATGTTGTTGCTAATGTTCATTGGTTCCCCTCCAATGATGATTTTAGAAGATTGCATATCAACTACTAGTCAAATGCCCAAGAGTGTAGTTATGGCTTTTGAAACATGATAGGATTGGTGTCCCATTGGCCTAGCATAAGTTTTCACCAAGTGCCGATGAACATATCTAATTAGACCACTACCCATATCTTTGCTTGGGTTACCTTTAGTTACTCCATTGAATTTGAACTTGTACCAATTTTCTAGAGGTTTCTTCCATCTGATATGTTTCCTAGCAATTTTTCAAGTTAAGTGAAAATTTTCCTTCATCCAATGAAAGCTTCCATATTTGAAGAATAGAAATATATGATGGGGGATAAGGGTAAATAAATTGATAGCTAAATACTTGAAAATTGTCTCTTATTACCTTAAAATATTGACCACCACCCTAAAGGGACAAGATTTCATATTCCTAAATATTATATCATTACATTCCAACAAGATATCCTAAAAGATATGTAGAAAGGTGAGGGACCACGTGAATGTGAGGGCCATGGAGGACCATGGGCAGGACCAATGGAGGATGAGGTCATAAAAATAATTGGGTCTATCCCAAGCGAAGCTAAAGAGCTAAAAAAATAAATCCATAACTTGCCAACAAAATAGCATTATAGAAGAAGATAAATAGTGGTTTCTCATTCTAATTCATAAACATAGCACCTATTAGGAATCATCAAGCTTATTTTTTTAAGTTCTCCACCAAAAAAACTTATCTTTCATGGATAACCAACATAAGAAGTTGAACTTGGGAGTGAGATTCTTGATCCAGATAATGTTATAATTCAAACCCACCTCTTTGGGCCCTAAATTAACAAGGTAACCATTCTTGACCGAGTAAGCCCCATGGTTTTCCATAACCCAAGTGAACTTGTCATCCCTAGGAAGGTGGTTAATGTGAATACCTTTCATCTTGAGGTTGAGATAATCAAGGTGGTGAGAAATGATAGGATATGTAACATCCAAATAAAGGGGAATCCAATTTTTCTTGTTTTTTATCAAAGCCTAGTAATCCTTAACTCTAGTACCCATAGACAATTTGAAAGTAACTTCAATGTCTTTCCAAGGGAAGATGGAGATGAGACTATAGTCATATAACCAAGCACCATCCCAAAAAAAAATCCTTGTTTTCATCCCCTACATTCCATTTGCAACTTTTATTCATGATATTCTTGGTTTTGACCACTGCATTATATAATGAAGAGCCTGGGATATGGAATTTAAAAGTTAGGAAAAAATTCATGTTCCTTCCCTACATGTTTAGAATATTCCTCCAATGAAAATTTATTGATTAAGTTATTTCCATGAAGCCTTAAGGACTATTCATTCCACTATCTTTATGACATTCCAATACAATAAATTAAATCATTTAATCATATTTTTTATTATTTTTTAACAAATTTATTAATCAATATCAATGATAAATTATCTTATGTACAAAGTGCAAAACTTAAACTAGGATCCAATGAACCAATATATGATTTTATGATTCAATACATGACCATAAGTTATAAGATTAAAAACTCTAGGGTTTAAAATTAATTATAATATATAATTTATTTCTCCTCTCTATGATTTTATTGTGTTCAAGATATTCAAATCATTTGATGATTTATGCCATATAGTTAGAGATAGGGAATTTTAACTCACATATATTTTAATAGGATAAATTATGTGGTTAATACTTCAACTATTTAAATTTAAAAGTTTAAAATTAAATTAACTTACAAGCCCAAGATGAATGATATTAATAATAAAGCAAAATTAATAGTCAATGTAACATCACAAACTACTAATCAACTTGTCTTATCATTTCAACCAAGGAGGAAATTTTCATGATTACCTAAACCTCCTCACGAGCTCATGGAGAAGTTACTTGAGTGAAACCTTATAACTCTCCCTCTATAAAAATATGTTTATATTAGTATACTTATACCTAAGTGACATGATAATAATGCATATTTTGATTGCCATAAGTTTCAAGATCTCATTGATGATAACATTACTGATCTTAACACACCTATGAATGATTCAAGACTAAAACTAATGGGAATGAATATTTGAAAATACATTTTTATCCTTTACCAAACCATGAAGACAGGTTAATTATGAGGTGCATATGATTTAAAATGCATAACCCCCTCTGTAGACATGTGGTCATCCATTGGATGGTGTTATTGGTACACTTACAAGAACATTGGTGCAATGACATGCAATTATATTTCATGATAATGAGGTTTTTAAATATGATTCTAGATTAAAATCATTATTTTTAAATACAAACATTTATTTTAAACCTATACATAATATCATGGTAGATAATGGTTCAAGAGAAAATGTTGCACTATGACACTCCTTACTAGTCTTTGATATACACATCATGACTTGTTGGATACAACCAAGATATTTAAATTATTTGATAATAAAATTCAAACACTCTTGATATTCTTACATTACCACTTAAGTTGGTCACTATAATAGTTGTTACTCTATTATTATATGTATTGAGTATAAATTAACTTTACATATTGTTAGGACACCCTTGGATACATAAGCTCCATTATATATCATCTACATTACATATATGTGTGAAGTATATACATGAAAATAAGGTGTTTATATATTTAATTATTCTATATGAGTATCCTATTTATCCAAATACATTTCCTTGTCCTACCCCACCACCACCATAGTCAATTATTTAACCTATTTAAGTTCATGCTATGCAAATAATTTAGTGAAAGGTAGTTGAATTTCATAATCAGCTAGTGATTAAAAACCAATTATATTAGATATTTATTTATGATTCATGACAATTATTATCTACATCATCACGTCCTAAACTAGTTTTATATACGTTTCCACAAGAAACACAAGCACATTTTTCTCCTATATGCCATATTATGTAGGATATAATGCCTACTAGGGTTATTCATTGTACAAGTGATCCTATGACTCATGATGATGATGAAAAATATAATACAACATGAGATTAATTATCATATTCATATATAAATACATATGATGTTACTTGCTCATAATAGGTGGTGACAATACCCATGTTTGATACAAGACCTTTATATGAGGATCCCCTTGATGGGATCATTGGTTAGCAAGAAAATATTCAAAAATACAAATAAAATTAAAAAAAATCAAAATGTAATATATATATATATATATATATATATATAAAATAAAACAAATATGGACCTATACATAACATGTTTTACTAGTAATAAATAAATTTATGTTATTAATCATGTGCTTGGTTCATAACATATCTTATTTCATATGCACATTATTTTTCATTGTATATACAAGTGATATGTGGGACATACAAATTATAAATGACACATGGATGCATAGATGCAAGATTGTCTTATACCCATGAGCCATGCCAATGTTTGTGGCATCTCATTCCATTAATTACATTTTTATAGGTTATATCTTTATATGAAATTTACATTTATCATTTTTATCAACATTTATTTCTCACACATGCCTTTCCCTTACGTATATTCTTTGAATTGCTATGTTTCATTGATATGTTACTTTTTAATGTTGTGACTTTGACATGAATCAATGGTGTAAACTAGTTGAATTTTAATATGTTTCATTGCTTATATTTCATTTTATAGGATAATAATTGATTAGGATTTGTGTGTCTCTTTCCTTAATGTATGAAATTTATTTTATTGATTATATAATTGTATGCCTATTTTTTATGGCCCTTACCTTCTTCCATTGTGACATTTTCTTAAATGAGCATATTTCTCTATATAATTCTTTCTTTGGCCCTTGCCTAATAAACCATAATACTATCAAGATAATAAAAATAACAATAGGCCAAGATTATAAACAATAAATAATATTGATTCTTGTTGAGTAGTCAAATAATTATAAACCATGCATAAACAAGCCTCAACTCAATATTGGAGTTGACATGCAAAATTTAGAACTTTAAAAATAAAATATAAAAATAATAAACTTGACTTCCTATTTTTAGCATTTATTAATTTTATTAAGTTTCACATGCAAGTGTACGTAGCTATAAAAATATCTAAAATTAAACTAAACTCTAAAATTAACCTATCGAATGAATTTCAATTGAAGTTCAAGTCTGATTACAAAAATAGACAATTTCTAAATTTATAAAAAAACCTAAAAATAATTTTAAATTACAATTTCAAACCCTCAGATGGTTACATTTGGCCTCCACAAAATATCAAACACATCCCATTACCAAAAGGTAAGGTTATGGAAGCATTGAAATTTTTTATTCAGTCATTTGGCATGAATATGGGCTCAAATGGAGCTATGAATCCAAAGTTATGGCCTCTAGAAGTTTGACCTCTTTTTTTGCATCATTATCCTCTAGTTGAAAACAATGCAGCTCTTGTGAGTTTCTCTAATTATACTACTGCACTTAATTATTATCAATATTATTTATCTCTCATTATGTAATCCAAGTATTGTCTTGCTTTTGCAGTCCTTATCATTGTACTAAATACATGTCATAACTTCTTTGCCTTGTGTTTAACATCTTCTTATCCAGAACCTGCACTATCTTTTATTTATTTTTATTTATCACCTCTTGCTTCCAATATAATTATTCATCTTCTTAACTAATTCAGAGGCATGGGGAGAGGTTATCAAAATCATCCTTATCTATCTTTGATCTTGGAAAAGATCATTCTCGCTTGTCATGCTTACCTTGTGTTCCTCTAGTTTCAAACTTGTCTCTATAGCCTAATCACTATCCTTATTAGACTCTTTCCACTTTACCCTATGTCTTGCAATATTTGTAGCACATTTTTATGACAATATATCACCTTTATGATAATTACTCACATTAGTTTACCCTCTATAATTCATTCCCTTAGCAAACTTCTTTGTGTGCTTTCACTAGCTAGCATTGGTAATTAGTCCCTTGGTCTCAAGAGCCAATTCTTATTATAGATGTCTTGATGCTTGGATTTTCACCCTTAAGGAAATGATCATCTCTCCTTATCCAAGTAGCAAAATGGAATCATATCTCTTACTATGGGTGACAATTGTCATTGAGATGAATCTCTAGATTAAGGGTTAGCTCCCCTTGATGCACCTTTAAAGCTATCTTAAATCTATCAATTGTATATGAAAAGGGTAAGGAAAATAGCTAAGAAAACAAAATGGTGATAAACTAATGAATAATGTCCTCCCAATTTGATTGAAAATACACTACTTAAAGACGAACAAAGCTTCCTTCACACAAAACCCAAACTCTTTGTGCATTATCACATCAGTGTTTCACATGTTAGATTCAAGAAGGCACTCGACATCTAGGAGCAATAGACAATTCCAAGAAGGAATATATTCTTAAACCACTTCTAAAATGTCTATACACTTGAGATGGAATACTAATAAGGACCTGTAACAATACTATTTCTATACATTTGGTAGGTAATTGGGGATAACAAGTTAGGAAAGATAAACTCTCACTAAACAAAAACAACATGATTTGAACTGATACATAATAGTACAATATGTGAGTGGCAAAAATTGTATTATTTCTTCAAGAGTTCTACAAGTACAAATCTAGCTAGAGATTCACCATAACCAGTGGAGGCTACGAAAATGAGCTAAGAGGATGCATATATATAGCCTTGAGAGATAGAGAAATAAAAGGAAGTCCAAGGGTTACTGAGACATGTGTCATCTTGAAAGGATCAATTACATTTGCATGGGAGATAAGTAGGCAAGCTATGCCATGTCACTGAATGGATCAATTACAATGAGTTACAATTGAACCAAAGCCTCAGTTACAATTGAATCAGCTACAATTGAATAAGTTACAACTGAAACAAAATGTCTTAGTTACAATTGCCACTTGTTACCTCTTATCTTTGCCTTCAAGTTCCCATCGATTCTTTCCTTTTAAACTCTAACAACTAGTTTTTGTAATCTAAAATTGACATTCTACGGGTTGTCACCTTTTGGGTATTTCTTCATACTTTTATTTTCTTAGACTTCTTGTCTCAGCACATTCCTAAAAGAATTTGTTCAGGTTTTTTATTATTTTCTTTTGGATTTTCACTTGGTGCTTTATACCTTAAACAATTTTTGTGGACAAAATAATTAAAATAATTAGTCCTTGGCACCTTTTCAAGTTTTTCAAAATAATTCTTTGGATAATTTCTCTAAAATAATTCTTTCAAGATTTCTATTTGGCCCTTTTTATTTCTTTGAAGTGATCCTTTAGAGAAATGAAAAAGACCCTTTTTGAAAGGAAACATACCCTTCGGCTTCTTACAAGTGACACTTCAAAAAAAAATTAAGTGTCTCTTCTGAAAGGAAAATACCCTTTGGATTTTTTAAATGGTCCACTCTCCTATGGAAATAATCTTTCAAACTTCTAAAAACGTCCCTTTATGAAAGTTGAAATACCCCTTGGGAAAGTTGAAAGTGTCCACCTAGCCTAAAAAAGTCCTTCAAAAAATTTGAAGTGCCTTTTATAAAAGTTGTAAGTGACCATTAGGAAGATTTAATATGCCCTTTTCTTTTGAGTTGCCCTTTAAAAAAATTGTTATGGACCTTCGAAAAACTTGTTTCAGACAAAATGTCTAAAACAATTCTTTCCTTTGGATTTTTTGAAAAGATCCCTTCAAAAAGACAAGTGTCTTTCAAAAGAAATACAAGTGTCCACTTTCTAAATAAAATACCCTTCTATAAAAGTGAAGTGGACCATTTCTAGCAAGAAAGATACCCTTTGAGAAATTTGAAAGTGTCCACTTAGCTTGAAAAAGACCTTTAAAAAAGTTAAAATAAAACCTTCATAAAAAATTTCTCGATAATTTTCCCAAAATAATTCTACCGAATGAAAAGTCTGAAAGAAATACACTTAAGGAAAAACTCCTCAGACAAAAAGTCTAAAAGAACTTGGTAAAGGCTTAGAACAAAAACCTAAAAGAATTCATCACAAAGGACTTATCCAAAAGACTAAATAACAAATATTTCAAAAGGAAAACACTTAGTTTTTTTATGTAAAATACTTCAAGCTTTGTATAAGAACACTTCTTTCAAATGAAACCTGCATACTGGACTTGGACAAATGTATAGACTCAGACATTTTTCTACAAAAAGGGGTGCCCAATTTTAGCCTAAAAGGCTAAAATTTGGCCAAAAATATGTTAATTAATAAACTTAAATGTATGTATGACCTTATATTTTCATTTAAAACTTGTTTTTCTACATTCCAAGTCCTCAAACTCAATTCATCAATCATTTCCTCTTACCAAGCTTATTACAACCTGAGGAGGCTTGTAGCCTTTTCCTTCTTATTTTTCCCTATTTCATGTACTCTTATCTCATCTTAGTATCCACCTAGCTCTCTTCCACCTTTTAAACATTCTACATCTTCCCACTCATAACTTTCTCTCACCACCCTAAGATCTTTTCCCTTGATTGTATAGAATAGTAGTAAGACTTTTGGATTGTGTCTTGTTTGGTGTTATGACCTTTAGTTAGGGTCTATGTGAAATTCTAAAGAACCTTTTTCTTATTTAAAACTCCTATTCACTATCATATTCCAATTAATAAAACCATCATCCACTACTTTCCTTCTTTATTTAAGTTTTTCCATTCATGATTTGAACTAAGTATAACAACATTACTTGTGCAAATAGGATAACTACAGGTCAGCTAATAGCATGGTTCACTATTCAAGGTTTTAATGATCTCATCACATTTATAAAGACTTCAAATTTTATTAAATAATGGAAACACCTCTCAAAACATCCATACAAAATCACATTTGACAAAGGTTAAGTCATAAGCTTTCAACTTCTTCATAAAATGACTATGCACATTAAATAGGGTACTCACTATATCCATACAATAATTATTTATAGGTTTTCCTTGCTTATTTGAATTGAAAAAACTCCATTAAAAATAAGACTCTCCCCTTTCAACCTCTATCTCCACAAGTGTATTTACTAAACCTTAGGAACTAAACATTTTTTCCATTTCTTGACCAACGTACAAGAGGGTATAGGGGATAAACTACCTTTTTCTGAGTTTCTTTATGTTAGTGTGCTTTCTCAACCATTCAATACTATAAAGGTTATTAACATATACAAATAACATCCAGCATGCAAAAACTATCATATATTCACTTCAATAATGATTCAACTCCTTCCTTCTTGAATATTTTCTACAGTCCCTCTTTTAAACCTACAAGGACACACATTATTTCAATGAATTTTAGATTATTATTTCAGAAGGGGAAAAGAAGAAACTAAGTATGGGTATGGTTTAAAAACCTATTTGATTGTGTGCATGTTGAATTAGATGATTTTTAAGAACTCCTCTTTGGCTTGGGGGTATGACCCGCAAATAAGAAATCACTAAAGCAAATTTGTTTGTTAGACAAATAGTTGAGTGGATTGCCTAGTGATAGTTAGATCCTAGAAGTAAGAGCTTCCTTAGGGGCTATCAATCCACATATTTCAAATAATTAAATTTATAAAATAGAATAGAAATTACTTGAATCAATAATTAAAGGGTACTTAAATTGAACACAAGAGATACTTTCTAAGAAATAAACTAGAAATGATTAAAACTTGATAGGCTAATTAATACTAATGTTAGGTGATTAGGGTCTACTTAAAAAAATTAGGCAAAGGTATGTGAATAGGTAGGGACATAAAAAATTAGGTTTGGCTAAGGGTAGGTAGGTGAAAATAGCTTACTAGAATTTACTGCCATCAATGGTAGGGCTAACCGTCGATGGTCAAGGTGACCGTCAGTGATCAAGGTGATCATCAGTGGTCAAGGTGATCAACGATAATTGGACAGACCATCAATAGTTGGGACAACCATTGACAGTTACTATGTGTATATATGGGTTGACAAATGGCTGGTTGATGGAATCACAAAGTGAGATTCTAAGAGATGGGTTATTTCTAGGTTGAATATAAAAAGAAATTAAAGTAATTAAATGCTAAAAATCAAGTAATTATCTTGTAGAAAGATGATCAGGTGATGGATTGAGTTATTTTAATCATTGGTGGAACCTAACATGATTCTAATAGAGTAATGGTACTTGGTGCTTTGGAAGAGCTACAACAATAAGTTATCTATTTGACGTAGTAGTTAGTTTGTTGGATTGTTGATGATGATTGACTTGTAAAAAGAGAATTTTGGATGCATAAGCTCTTGATAATAATTTCAAATATATTTCACCTTCTTAATCCTCTCTTATTATAAGAAAGGCAAGAGAGTTACAACAAGATGTGAACTGGGCTTCTTAATTATAACTTACACATACAATGGTTCACAACTGGATTTAGACGAGTTATTTTTAGAAAAGAAATGTGGATGGGTTTGCATGTTGGTGGTTAAGGAGGTGGACCCTAACCATCAGTGGTTAACCTAACTGTCAGTGGTCGAGGGTGAAGGGTCAAAGTGGGTAAAATCAAGGATTAAGCTAGTTTGGTCAACTAATTAAGGGTTAATCTTGGTTAGGGATTGGAAGTCTAAATTAGTCCCAAGGGTGTCCTAAAGGGGTTCAAGGGAATTTTGACATTTGGAATCATGGTGTGAAGATTTTTAGTGTTTACATTTTTCCCCTTTTTATTATGTAGCTTGAATCAACAAGTTGCAAAACAAAAATGGATGTTGGTCAAAGGTTCGGTTGCCTCAAGTATGGGAGGAGGTATTCCCCCTCAAACTAGGAGTTGATGAGGTTAAATAGAATTAGTTGTAGGTTTAGAAAGTGGATGAAGGTAGAGATGAAGGTATATGTCCTAAAGGTAGATGATAGGTTGGGCACTAAAGTACAAATAGGCATACAAAATATGATAAAAGGTGTGATATCCAAGATCACGTAAAGACTAGGTTACCATAGTTGATAACAATAAGGGTCAGTACTATGAGAATAATAGATAAGTAGACCACATAATCATATTTAGGTGTAGTGGTTGGGTACACTTTTGAGTCTTTGAAGTGATGTTTGTGGTTTGGTGGGTATCCAAAGTAGGAAGTGCTCCTGGTGAAAACATAAACTAGTCAAGTATCATAGGTATTTGAGGTAAGAAGTTCTCCCAAAAAGACACAAGATGGTCAAGTAAGCATGAGCTGGTGTAAGTTAAAAAAGGGTCGACATGGAAATGTTGTCACTATGGATAAAGGACCAGGAAAAAAGTATCATAAAACACATGCTAAATATGCCAAAATAGACCAATAGTGAGATGACAAGGTGGTCAGGTGGGTTGGAGAAGGTAGTCTCCAAGGGTGGGTAAAAATGGGTAGTGTTGGCTAAAGAAGGATCTGATTAGGTGAAAGTAGCAAGGTGAGCATCCTAACCATCAATGGTTAGGGTGCTCAAGGGAAACTATCAATGGTCACCTTGACCATCAATGGTAAGTGTGGAAATCCTAAAAGTCCATGGGGTAAAAGTGAAATTTGAATCACTTTTCAATCATTTTTAATTTTTTCTAAAATCAATTTTAAGCTCTATTTTTTGATGTTTCATGGAAAAAGTGATTACTAACAGTGGTTACTTACTAATGGTTAATATATTATTGAGGTAGACTAAGGTGACTAGTTAGGATGTAGGGAGCACACGTGCATAAATGAGGATGGGTGGGTCTTTGATTGACTCCTCGATGGAGGTCATGAAATGAGGTAGGGGGTGTCCTAAATTTTGATAGATTAGCTTGATTTTATGCATGTGCATTGGGTTGGGATGTTAGGGTAGGTCAAAATGCCTAGGTTTGGTTTGTTATGCCCTAGTTAGAGTTTTTTGTGGGTTTTGAGAAAAGTTATAGATGAAATAAATAATTAGTAGGGTGGTAATTAGCTTAGGTTAGGTAGGGATTTAGGTTAGTAAATTATGTTGTTTGATTTATTATTTGGGTAGTATTTAGTGTAGAATAGGGTTTGGGTGTTTCAAATTCATAATACCCACAATGACCATCAATGCTTAGGTCTCACTATCGATGATTGACATCCTTGAAAACATGGATGTCTAACCATCAGTAATCATCATGACCATTGACGATCAACTAAGGTAGGTTTGGAAATTATATAAAATGTTAAGGTTAAATGAGTGCTTTCTAGTTAGGTAGGGACTGGCATTGTAAGTTTAGAGGGAAAACTTAGTGGGTATTGGGTAGATAAATAAGATGGATAAGGAAATAGGTTCACTAATGAAAGGGTAGGGTAGATGATAATGGTGTAGGTGACTAAGCCATGTTTCCAAATTGGTAGAGGCCAAGGAACAGATATAGATATATGACTAAGTATCACGTATCTTTGTAGAAATATAGTAGGAAATGACCCTAGCCAATTGGTCCCACATGGAGGAGGTTGGGTTCAGAGATATGAGGCATTATCAGCATGTGCTTTGAGATGCATCCATGGTCATAGTACTCATCAAGAGATAGGATCCTGCTATGAACACCTTCCTATTATTGATCAGGGAGATGACTATCTTACTCGAGGATGTTCATAGAATCACATGAATTCCTCTTCAAGGTGATATGATCCACCATATAGATTGTAAAGAGTGAGAGGAGATCATGGAGCTTCTATATAGGGATGATAGTGATTAGGTCAAATGGCATATTGGGGGTTTAGGTATAGTGTTTTGTATTAGAGGGCTCCAAGTGAGAGGAGACTCATAACCATGCTTATGATTTCCATTTCATGCTTTTTTCTTCCCATCTTGAGTAGTAGGGGGTTCTCATACTTATTACTAGGGGTGTTGGTCAAGCTATTATTGGGGTGGAGTATATTCAGTTGGGTACCTATTTTACTTGTATATATATAGGGATATGTGGGGATTCAAGGCCCATAAGAGGTATGGTATTAGTGTTGGCTTGGTCTGCATTATTGGGCCTATGAGCACATCAGGGTGTTGAGGTCAATGGGCTTGTCATGGGATGGATATATATAGATAGATTTCCTCATTGGTTTCATGTGATGGAGGGGTGTTTTTGCTAAATTAGGTGTAGGAGGTGGTGCACATGATGTGGAGTGGTTCAAGGTTGTGTTGGGTGCACTACTGATAGGAGACATCACCTAGAGGCCTTATGTCTAGTTTCAAGTATGGCCTAGCTATAGGAAACATACACTCTCCCTTCAAAGATATAGATGGATACTTGGTAGGTAGGATGGGGAAATGGAGCTCATCCCATTTGAGAGGGTGAGGAAGCAGTTAGGGCTACTATAGGGAATTCCCTAGGTATAGGCGAGAGGATTCAAATATTTTATTACCAAACCCTCATCCTATGCCAACTTTGTTAGACTATGAGGAGCTATCAGCTAGGGCACAGATAGATGATGTTGGGTTTGTATATGGGTACATGGCATGGTATTATCCATTATATGTAGCTATAAATATTGGTGGGGATGATGGAGGTGTGAGGCTGATGGATGTGGATCTAGTGTGGAGAGGGGCTAGAGAGTACAAGCATAAGGGGTCAACCCTGATGGACAGGTAGTAGCAGTAGTAATTGCTACATAGGCATAGGTATAGGTACTAAAAGGGTAGGTAGCTACCTTATAAGATTAATTTAATACCTTATAAGATCAGGTTTCTACTCTCACAAGTGATAGGGACCAAGCATGGTCTTCACTCACCTTGGTTACATAGGAGAGGGACTCTTTGAGGTAGAGAGGAGGAAGAACAAACTATAACATAGACGATGCCACTAGGCATGATCCCCATGGCATGATACCTGGCTATAGTGGAGGAGCTATGGTATTATGAGGCCATAGTTTTGACATAGTTTCCATAGGAGCCCTAATGGGGCAAGTATAGATCTAGCTTGGCAGGTGGTGCCAGTGTAGTGACACCAGGTCAATGGGTAGCATTTGTAGCTAGACTGATAGGTACATATATGGGATTGATAGGTATAATATATGGGTAATAATTAGGATCTAGCAGTGCTTTAGGATGTATTGGTACCCTTGGGATATGACATAGCTCATAGATTTTATTGTATATCATTTTGATTCTAGCTTACAAGCTGATGTGGTGAGATGTACATTTTGAGAGAGAGACATGTCTATTTTTTATTTGTACACATTATGTTACTTGAATCATGAGATATATATATATATATATGATATTTTTTTATTTTCATGTTCATGGTTTATGGTTTGTGTTGATGTTTAATGTTTATGATGTGATGTTATATTGCTTATGGATTATGCTTATGTTCATGGATGCTAGACATTGATATGGGCTTAGCTAAGCATGAGATGGATTTGATATATGGTTATGCTTCCTAGTTTCTTATGACATGCAAAATCTTAATGAGTATTTGGATTTAAATATATATATTGCAGACATGTGGTGGAAATTGGTTGATTATTTTAATGCTCATGGATGTTATGGTTTTATTATGACACACATGGATATGCCTATTATGATTATGGTTGTTGTTATCTTGATTTAGGTAAATCACATGAGGTAGGGTAACTAACAACATTTTATGGGTTAATAGAGAATACAATCAAGAGACAAATGCCTTAATGAAAATATCAACTAGTCATGATAAGACAAGAAGGGGGCATAATGCTTCTTCTTTGACAAGGACTTAAATAATAGAACTGGAGTTAGATTGGCTTAATGAACATAAGCCTTTTGAATGTTTCACATTAGCATTATTTAGTTGGTTAAAAAGGTTTTTTGGCCACATAATGTTAAGTAAACTCCAAATCCCTAGCTTATAGTGAGTAAAGGGGAGATGGGTGAAAATGGAACCTTATTGTGAGACTAGCATGCCTCTTTTATAGGTGTCCAAAGAGTCAGTATAAACAAGTCTATGTCATGTAAAGTGTAGATTGATCAATGTGGGAAGTCTACTTGTCAAATCCTATTACAGTTTCCACCTCATTGTGATGCTTGAGAGCCGATTGAGGCTTTCAAGATTTATTTGCTTTTGTTATGATTGTGATAATGGGTATTTTGCTTTATTGTTGCATATGGGAAGCTGATCGATGTAGGAAGCTTCCAATAAATTGCTATGCTTTTAAAAAATACTTTACTCAGTCATCCTCTAATAAATTGGTCTAAATTTGTTTGCTTTACTCAATGTTTTTTGATAGCTATCCTTCAAGGGATCGGTCTACCTTATTTTTGTGCAATTTTAGATATGCTTATGCAACTGTCCTTTGAGGGAGTAGTCTATGAATGCTAAGGAATGACCCATTATTGATATTGGTGTGGATTTTTCTTTGAGTGATTTGATTTTATTTGACATAGACTTGCTTATATAGGCTTAAGGGTTCACTTTTATGAAGGAAAAACTAAAATCATAAGAAGGTTGATTAGGTGTAAAGAGGTTTAGGTGATAATGATCATGGGAATCCATCCTATGAAGGGGTGGAAAGTACCATGAGAACCATGCCATGGGTAGATCCATGGTACCCATTATTAAAGATAAGGCTATGATGGTGACAAATAATCACATGATTTAGTTTTAATTAGTTGCCCCCTAAAATAGGGAGCTAGAATGTGGATGGATAACAAGGGATGAGCTTAAGTTAAACCAAATGTGAACTTAACCCTTCTTAAAAAAAGAACGGATGCAAATTCAAGGCATTAAGGGGCTTGAGTTTTGGGTGGCCTTTGGGAGAATATAATTGGTAAGCTTCTGATCTATAATTTTGGGTTCTAATATAAGGTCTAAGCCAATTGAAAGTAAATTTGCCTCACTTACTTTTCTCCATAGTAATGGCATGCTGATTTTCCTTTAAGATGAGGTCTCCAATGTTGAATTCTCACACTTTAAGGTATTTTTATAATCATGCTTGACATGCTCTTGATATACATGTAGATGAGTAAGGGATTTTAAATGATGCTCATCAAGTAGCTCAAGTTGGGCTAAACAATGCTGACGGTAATCTTCTTCAAAAATGAGATCTTGAAAAGAGATGCAAAGAGAAGCAATTTGGAATTTAAGTGGCAAGATGGCCTCTACTCCAAACATGAGATAATAAGGTGTAGCACCCATAAGGGTTCTAATGCTAGTATGATATACCCACAAGGCAAAGGGGATGTGTAAATGCCAACCCTAACTAGATGTGTTGACCATTTTAGTTAGCATGTTGTTAAGAGTTTTGTTAGAGGCATTAGCTTATCCATTTATTTGAGGGTGATAGCATGAGGAGAAACTTAACATAAATCCTAATGCATCACATAGACCCTAAACTTGCTTGTTTTTAAAATATTTACCATTATCAGTGATAATATTATGAGGAATATCAAAACGGTAGATGATATGATGGTTGATAAAGTTGATAATCTTTTCTACCTTAATTGAGACTAAAGGAATATCCTCTACCCACATGGTAAAATATTCATTCACAATGATGATATAATGGTGTCACTATGAGGAATGGGGATTAATTTCACCAATAAAATCTAGACCCCATTATTAGAAGGGCCAAAAATTAGTGGAAATTAGAATACTATGGCTAGGCACATGATGCAAATTAGCATGTTGTTGACACTTAACACACTTTTTCACATAATCATAGTATTCTTGGTTAAGGGTAGGCTAGTAATAGCTGAGTCTAAAGATACGTTTAGCTATAGCAAGGCCACTAAAGTGTCCCCCATAGATACCATCATGTGTTTCCTTGATAGCATGAGAGGCTTCGTGACTATGTAAGCAATGGAAGAGAAGACCATAAAAATGGATTTTATAAAGAATTCCTCCCATAATGGTATAACATGAGGTAATATGGATAAATTTTCTTTGATCATTCCTACAAAGGCTAGAAGCAACTATGGCAAGGTTGAGATAGTCAAACATATGTTGATACCAAAGGTCAGGTTGGGTCTCCTCCACAATAAAAATGGTGGGAGAATTTGATTTGACATAGGAAGGTTGGGTGAGTATATGGATAACAACAAATATCTTAGAGTTGGAATGTGCATATAGTATCTGAGAGGCAAGGAAAGCCATGGTGTTGATGAACTTATTAGTAGATTATGGGGTTGATTGGATGCAGTAGTGTCCAAATGATACTAAGAGTTTGTCAACTAGTTGCTTATACTATTTTAAAATATCATTATTACACTATTAAGAACCATTGATTTTATTGACCACAAGTTAGGAGTCACCAAAGATATTGATCATTTTTACTCCTAGGGATAAGGTAGTTTGAAGGCCTATGATTAGGGCTTCATATTCAACCATGTTATTGGTATATTCAAAATCAATCTTGAAGGATAAAGGAAGAGGATCACCATCAAATGGGATAAGGATGATACCAGCTCCACCACCACTCTGACACTTTGACCCATCAAAGAACATGGTGACTTGATAGGTAAATCCCACCTAAGAGAGGGTTGTGATGGACTCATCAGGGAACTCACGAGGAGGAGGTTGGGTGTCTACTAAAGGTGCCTCAGCCAATTGGTTGGCAATGACTTTCCATTTAATTGAGTTTTGATGAAGGAACTCAAGGTCAAACTCTACTAAGAGAATGATCCACTTGGCCATACATTGGTTTTGGTATGGCTTGGAGTGCATGTACTTGAGTGGGTCAATATTGGTAATGACATAGGTTGTATGGTTAGGGAGGTAGTGGAAAAGTTTGGTAGCCACAAAGACTAAGGCCAAGTAGAGTTTCTTAGTATGGGTATACCAAGTCTCATACTCTACAAGCATGTGGCCAATGTAGTAGATGGATTGCTCTTTATGTTGCTCATCCTGATGAGCAAGCATTACCCCTAGGGAATGGTCGGTGGTAAAGATATAAAGGTAGAAAGGTTGGTCATCTTAGGAGGTGTAAGGTTAGGTGAAGACAAAATTTACTTTTTGAGTGAATCAAAGGCCTTTTTATAGTCACTATTCCACTTAAAAGAGACATCCTTCTTCAAAAGGTGGTGGAAGGGTTGGAAATGGTCCAAAAATTAGGAGATAAATCAATGAATGGATTGAATCTTTCCCTGTAGACTATGAAGTTGCTTAAGTTGATGGGAGAGAGCATGTCAAGGATGGATTTGATCTTGGTGATATAAACTTTGATTCCATGAAGGGAGATGATAAAGCGAAGGATTTTTTTGGATAAGACCCCAAAAATGCACTTCTTGGGGTTTAGGTAGACATAGTAATGGATAAGTCACTCAAAGATGATCTTGAGAATGGCCAAATGATCCTTTCAGAGTTTGGATTTTTTGAGAAGGTCATCCACATAGTCCTCAACAATCTTATGGATAAGGTCATAAAAGATATAGGTCATGGCATGTTTCTAGGTTGTATCAGCATTCTTTAGTCCAAAAGGCATGATCTGATAGCAAAATGTTCCCCAAGGGGTGGTAAAGATAGTGTTATGTTGATCTTTAGGGTAAATTAGGATCTTATTGTAACTTGAGAATCCATCTATGAGAAATAACATCTCATGGTCAACTATAAGATCAACTAGCTAGTCAATGCTCAGTAGAGTAAATTCATCTTTAGGGCAAGCAAGGTTGAGGTCATGAAAGTCCACACAAATTCATAGCCCCCCTATGAATTTAGTGATAGGTATTGTTATAGCACAAAATTTCACCCCTATGGGAGAGTTTTTTAGGCTCTCTCACTTCCATCTATAAGCATGGGAACAACATCAAGATGTGGGTGTCTTATGGTGAGGTGGAGCCTTTAGGATTTTTAAATAGACTAGTTTCTCTTGGTGGATCACCTAAAACTAATGTTGAAATTAAACTTAATAGGGAAAAGGGTTAGAAGGGAGATAAGGGATCTTAAGAGGGCTAACCAAGTGATTCATCAAAAATAAATAGACACTCATCTATTCTTGAACCCACACTAGATCAATCATAATGCAACTTGGGCTTGCATGATCTCAGGTTGAAGATAGCACACGCTAGAAGAGGTTTAGTCAAAACACTAATCCAAACCTAAAAAACTTGAAAATACTTTAAAGAGGCAAGTAATAGGCTGATGGACTAAGAATAAATGCATTCACAAACCCACCAAGAAACAAGCATACTAAAGCACTAATTGAATATAGGAAATAGGCAAGGAAATCAAGTCTCATTACATTCAAGAGGTAGTTCTTACAATACTTCAACAGGTTTTAGCCTAGTCAAAGGAGCACACTTTTGCAAATGTCTCAATAGGCATCCATCTCCCAACAAGATGACAAAAACTCTAAAAATTGTAAACCATTACAAAGGTAAATCATGAGATATATATAGAGAATGGAAGAGAGAGAAAAAGGGCTACATGAAAAAAAAGGGAAGAGGGAAGAAGTCACTGAGTCATTGAGGACTGGGACTATTGTTGTTGTCCTCATTTGAACATGAGATGTGTTACCCAAGATCACCACAAAATCTCCTTGATCCATTCCTACATTCAAGTCATCCCTTTAAGAATTGATAGAGCCATACCAGAGGTAGCTACATGTTCTTGCCAAGCATGAGTGATTTATCCTTGCATTTAAAACTTAGCATGTTCTTATCTACAATCTAGACTATTTTGGTTGGTCTTTGCATGTTTTTTACTCCTACTGATGAATTTAATCTTTATTTGACCACTTTGAATGTCGTAGATGAAAGGATAAGTCCTCAATATCTGTTGATCTATTGAGATTGTTGGATGCACTTGTGCCACTTGTCCTTGAGTGATTGGCCCTTTGGATTTATTGACCATTGACCTTAATGTTCCTCAACTTTTTTTATTTCTATGAACTATTTTTCTTTCAAAACTATCAATTTTACTCATTCTTTCAATATTTTGACTCCTTGAAACTTACTTCACCTTTTAAGCAAGGCAGCCCCACAAGCCCAAAGTCTTATTGCTAAGAGAACCCAAAAATCACTAGCCAAGACCAATTTGGGCTTCTCAAATGGCACTACTTACTTCAGATATTACTTGGAACTTATAAAGTGAAATGAGTAGTGCACCTCACAAACTTGAAGTCTTCTGAGAGAAAGCTTGAAGTATTTTACTTATTAAATCTCGAAGCCTTCTCCTTCCAAGAACCTGAAGTTGTCTGCTATCTTCTCCTAGAAGCTTAAAGTTGTTCTCAACTTGTTGATTTTGCTTGAATTTCCATCTTCTCACACTTAGGCAAATTTTTGGTATGTGAGCCAAAAATGGCCAACATTTCTAGTGACTCATAAGGAAGCATGCCTAATATGCTTGAGATCCCAGCTTAGTCAGTTAGAGATTAATCCATTAGGCATAGAGTCTCCATTTGGATCTACAATTGACCTAGTCTGAACTAGATACAATGCTGACCCTTGTTAGAACTTCCTCTTGAAGTAATGAGGATAGCACAAAAACAACACAAAGTGCCCAAGGCAATTAGGGAAAGGAAAAATAGAATAGAAAACAAATGTGTACAAGGAAATTTGAAGAAAGCATTAAATATATCCTAATATTTACAAGGTTACACTTTAAAATTACTCTCTCCTAGATCAAATGGGAAATTATGAGTATCATTCACTTCTAACAAATCAAGATGAAAGATACCTTGTTTTGGAGGTACCAGAATTGGTGAACTAGGTAGCTTTATGTTCAAACCTTTTGGTGTGCCCTCTAATGGAGGAAATTGAATGAACATGCCCCTAATATAGATATACTAGTTCATATCCTCCAAACTTGGTTCACTTGGACTGTGGGGGCTCTTGCAATCTCCACATTTGATGGCTCAAATTTGTGCTTTGAATTAAGCACAACATGTGATGGTTCCTTTGAGTTGGTGCTTGGTTTGTTGTCTAGGTCTAAGTAAAATAGCTCTAAGTCATCCTAAAAGGAAGCTTCCTCTTTGTCATCTAAGACAATGCCAACTTCAACTCTATATGTGTTTGTCTTGCATTGAAATGAGTCATATGGTAGTTCATCAATCCATCTAAGGCCTAGCATGTCATATCTTTGTGGCTCTAGATCTAACCATTCCTCTTCATTCTTGAAAACATCAGTACTACCTTCAATAGACAACTCATCTTAGGATCGGTCAACTTCCTCAACCTCATCTTGATCCTCTTGCTCATTTGTGCACTCTCCAACATCATCAGCCAACTAATTGACTACATCAATCTCTACACTTTGATCATCTTCATCTATCACCAAACCAAATGGAAGCTCTTAGGACCAAATAAAACCATCCTTACTCTCAATTGCATTCTAAATACATTCCTTCTTAAGAATGAAGGCATCAATATTGCCTTCATGCTCTAATTCCTCAAAGTTAAAGACATGACACAACTAGTCCAAACCTGATTTCTCCTCCCTTGATGGCTCAAACTTGACTACAAGCTCCTCCTTTATTACTTGAAAAATAGGTTCTTCCTCCAAGAGGGAGATAATGGGAGGGTGAAAATTTTCACCTTGCTTTCAGCTTGAGAGAGTGTTTTTATAGCTAGGGAATAGCTTCTTTGGTGGCTCTTAAGGAAGGGAGAAAGAGTCTTGGAACTCTTGTAGGGAAAGCTCATTAAGCTAAGCTAACCTCTCTTTGTTACTTTCTTCAACCATTGACTCATTCCCTTGACTTGGCTCTTCATTCACCACATCCGTCATGTCTTCTTGAAACTTCTCTTCTTGAATGGCTCTCCATGAAGGAAAGGCTCTAGGATTTTAAAGGGAAAGGAGTGGAGGCTGCAAGGCTCCTTGTCTGACTTCAAGTATCACCACCTCCTTCTTCAACCCACTACTCTAAATGGATTTCCAATATGGAAAAGATAGAAGCTCTTCAGGAGGGAGGGATAGAGGCTAAATTACCTTAGATTTACCTAGATGCATAACTTTGCTCCAAGATGGGAAAGGTAGTGGTTCTGCTTTCATCTTTTGAATCTGCCTTTCCTCTTCCTTTCTTGCCTTCAGCTCCAACTCTCTGATCTACTTTGCTATTTTCTCTTGAAATAGCTCCTCCTTAAGGTGGTCAAGTATAAAAGAAGGCTCTTAGAAAGGGATGAAGTCTTAGACCCAAATAGCAAGTTGTTTCACAATAGACACTTCATTTTTTTGGCAAGCCCCTTAGATAGATTTCCAAGAAGGAAAAGACTACAAAACATATAAATAACTTGGAAGATTTGAAGGATCACTTGAAAGTTTACTTGATGAGGAATGGGTGACACATAAGAAGGCTAAGGTGATGTATACATAGGCACCAAAGGATGGCATGGCCAACCCTGCTATTCCTTAACTCCCTTCAGCTTGTTTTCAACACTCTTCATATAATCACATATATCCATCATGACATTAGCGAGGTTGTTCCAATTTTCTCTCTCAACAGGGGCCCATTCTACTTTTATTTGATTTAATGAATCCCTCACATAATGAATCTGATGAGTAGAGAGAGACATTTTGGCTATAACACTTTTGTGAGCACAACTCTAGTGCATTCTTGTCAACGCTCACTAAAGTTTACCTAAGTGTTAATATAGATGGCTCATGATAGGGCTAATAGGTCATTTGAGGGCCACTTGGGGGGAACACATAAACATTATTAGCTTGATAAGTGTGTTGTTGAGGTATGGAATATGCATGTTGGTCAAAAGATAGCTAACTATACATACTAAATTTGTTGATTAGGCACTTGGACTAATAAAAATAGCTAATAAATACTTGGATTCATCATTGATGTTTGTATAATACCTCCAAAGGCTGATAAGTAGAAGGACAACATCAAAAATCCTTCCACTACTTTGGACCTTAGTCCCACTGCAGAACTATTATAGCATGGAATTACACCCCTATGGGAGAGTTTTTTATGCTCTGCCACATTCAACTATAAGCATGGGAATAACCTCAAGATGTGGGTGTCCTATGGTGAGGTTGAGCCTTTAGGATTTTTGAAGAGGCTAGTTCCTCTTGGTATATCACCTAAAACCAATGTTGAAATGAAAAATCATGAGGAAAAGGCCTAGAAGAGGGATCTTAAGAGGGTTAACTAGGAGATGCACCAAAAATAAATGGACACTCATTTACGCTTAAACCCATACTAGATTAGTCATGAGGCAACTTAGGCTTGCACAATCTCAAGGTCAAGCTAACACATGCTAGAAGAGGTTTAGTCAAAACACTAATCTAGACCTGCAAAACTTGAAAATAATTCAAAGGGACAAGTAGTAGGCTAATGGACTAGGAATAGATGCAATCATAAACCTACCAAGCAACAAGCATACTAAATCACTAATTAAAGATAGGAAATAGGCAATGAAATTGAGTCTGATTACATTCAAGAGGTAGCCCTTACAATACTTCGATAAGGTTTATCCTGGTCAAAGGAGCACACTTTTGAAAATGTCTCAATGGGCATCTGTCTCCCAACAAGATGACAAAAACTCTAAAAATTAGGAACCATTATAATGGAAAATCATGAGATATATATAGAGAATGGAAGAGAGAGAGAAAGGACTATGTGAGAAAAAGGAAAGGGGGAAAAACTTATTGAGTCATTGAGGACTGGGACTACTATTGTCATCCTCCTTTAAACATGAGATGCATCACCCAAGATCACCACCAAATCCCCTCAATCCATTCTCGCATTCAATTCATCCCTTTAGAAATTGACAAAGCCATACCAGAGGTAGCTGCATGATCCTATCAAGTGTGAGCAGTTTGTCCTTACATTTAAAACTTAGCATGTTCTTTACTATAATTTGGACTATCCCAGTTGGTCTTTACATGTTCGTTGTTCCACATGGATGTGTCCAATATTTTTTTGACCACTTTGTATGTTATAGATGAAAGGAGAAGTCATTGTTATCTGTTGATCTGTTAAGCTTGTTGGATGTACGTGTGCCACTTGTCCTTGATTGATTAGCCCTTTAGATTCGTTGACCATTGACCTTAATGTTCCTTAGATTTTTTTATTTTTGTAGACTATTTTCCATTATTTTTCTTTCAAAACTATCAATTTTACTCAATCTTTCAGGCTTTTAACTCTTAAAACTTACTTCACCTTTTAAGCAAGGCAACCCCACAAACTAAAAGTCTTCTTTCTGAGATAACCTAAAAATCACTAGCCAAGACCAATTTGGGCTTCTCAAATGACACTACTTACTTCAGATATTACATGGAACTTATAAATTGAAATAATTAATGTGCCTTCACAAACCTACAATCTTATGAGAGAAAGCTCAAAGTATTTAACTTGTTAAATCCCAAAGCCTTCTCCTTCCAATAACCCAAAGTTGTCTGATGTCTGCTCCTGGAAGCCCAAAGTTGTTCTAAACTTGTTACTTTTACTTGAATTTCCATCTTCTCACACTTAGGTAAAATTTTGGTACGTGGTCCAAAAATGGCTAATAGGTACAACATTAGAGATCCATTAGGGGTAATAAATGGGTTGAATGAAGTTGATAGATAGAAGATGTTGAAGCTCTTCTTTAATGAGAAGGGATATGCAAGGGTGTATGCATCAAAGCTTTTGCTTGATAGGCTTGGTATCAAAGTTAGTAACTATGCTATAGGTAGCAATGGTGGGGTCAATTCTAGGCATATCACTGTAAGACCAAGCAAAATCTATGTTGTGCTTTTAGAGGAAAGAGGGGAAGCCCCAAAGCTCTTCAGTATTCAGTGACTGGCCAAGTTTGACAATGTGGGGGTTGTCTAGAGTGCCCAAGTTAACATTCAAGGTGGATTTATTCAACATGGTTGAGGTCTAAGGAATAAGGGATTTGTGGATGGAAGAATCTAGGGCACCAAGGTAGGTGAGAATAGAATCATCATCCTAGCATTGAATAGTGTTAATAGTAGGAGAATCATCTCTTATCAACATAGAATGGGTTAAAGGGATGGTTACAGTCACCCCTTCCTTTTGACAAGTTAGGGGTCTAAGTTAGATCATGTTGATGAAAAAAAAGTTAGGTGGGATGATGTCATCATCCTCACATACAAACAGAGGAGAGGTTGGTGAGGAAGGGGTATCTTCCTCAAAAATGGTAACGGTATGTGGTTTAAATTTTTTCTTATTAGGTAAGATGAAGCCTAGGCCATGTTTCTCATGAGGCTTTTTGGTCTCAATGGAAATGAACTCATGTGGGCCATTTTCATATCACCCAAGGCCAAACCCTTTCCAAGCACATAGATGGAGGTATGTCTTGGTGAATCTCAATTTTTATAGGTAAGAGAAACCAATGATGAATGGTTGTGGTGAAAGAGATGTGGTAGAAGCATCAAGTGGTTTTTCAAGTCCCCCATAGATGAAATAGGTCTGATAGTGGGGAGGTCCAAAGGGAATAATGATTTTGACATTGAGGTCATATCCTAGTTGGTTAGTAATTTGTCCATACTCGTGAGTAGGGAAAGTATCAAGGGATAAAAGGTGATATTATCCTAGTGAAAGATGATGGAATGTTGATTCCAAAGGGTCCATGGTGGGGATTTGATCTAGAAGGATAGAGTAACTAGTGGATGTCTCATCGATGGAAGGGAATATGACATCCACTTTTATGGTTAAAGGTTGGTCTTTAATTTTTTAGGGTATGCTAGATAGAGGTATGAGGACATCATTGGGGTGATAGGTCATGTTTCATTTTGAGAAAGGACTTGGGTAGCTTGGATGGTGATGACCTGGCCTTCATGCTCAAACTTGACACAATGGTGAAAGTTGTGGGGGATATAACTTATGGAGTGGATCCAAGGTCATCCAAATAAAATGTTTTATTAGAATTCACCTTCTATAATATAAGAGAATTCAAGGAGTGTGAGCGGTCTGAAATGAATATGAAGGATGATAGTTCCCAAGGTAGTGGTCATGGTATCATTGAATGATCGACAGTGATTGAGGTTTAAAACATGACATTATTAGGTAGGTTGAGTTTGTTATAGTCATGGGAAGAGATGATGTTAATACTAGCTCCCCCATCAATCATGACCCATCTAACATAGGTTATGTTTATGTATGTGGTAATAAAGAGAGGGGGATCTTGGTCATCTATATGGATAGATGGTATTTCTAAATCTTTAAAGGTAACAAGGTTAGAGATTTGAAGGGCACCAATAAATTTTGATAATAGTTGGGGATCCTTGAGTTGGACCTCTATGGATTGTAAATCCTCTATTAGTGCTTGGTGGTGATGAGAAGAGGTAGAGATCAACTCATACAAGCTCATCTTCACCAGGGTTTGGTGAAGTTATTTGAGGATAACCCTCCTTATGGATTCTAAGGGGTTAGATTGGAAGGCACCTAATATAGACACCTTGGGTTTGGTTGAAGATAGAGATGGTTGGGTATGGGTTGGTTGGGAGGTTTAAGATGGATATGTCCATAGAATGGTCACCTTAGCCTTCCCCTTATCCTTCTATTATGATCTCATGACCACATTGATAGTATGGATAGGAGAAGAAGTTGGGGTAGGAGATTGGTCAGACTCATCTTCACTAAGAGGTGAGAGTGGATGAGTAGGTAAGTATTGGGTAGGTGTGGTTATTGTTTAGATTGGTATGGGGCTCATAATAAGTTCATTTGTTAATAGATCATCTTCATCATAAAGATGGTGGATAATGGTTTGGAGAGATTTGTAGTTCTTTGTGTCATGTTTGAGTGCCCTATGATAAGAACACACTTGGTGGTTATTGTACCAGATAGGCTTTGAAGGAATAGTGTCAAAAGGTCTGATGGGAGGTAAGGATAAATAAAAATTTTGTAATAACCTATGGAAAATGGTTGAGTAGGATTCAGCTAAAAGTGGTAAAGGTTTAGTGATCTTGGATTTTGTTGTTGAGGTGGAAGGTTGTTTGGAATTAGGTTTGGTGATAGGTGCTTTAGGTAAGGTGGTGCACTTGGTTGATGGTTTTAGTTTAGACAAGGAAGCCAATGAGATAGAGGTGGAATATTTCAAGATAGGTGGCCTAGGTATTGTTGGTGCGATTAATATAGGTGCATCAAGAAGCAACTATGAAGGTGTAACCAAAAGAGGTGGTAGGGTTTCGGTAGAGATAATGGGATTCCTACTCAAGGTATAGGGGTGAGGTCCAAAAATGGAGGTCAAGGTTTAAGGAGGTAAAATTTGGAGCTTTGTTCTTTTGGGTAGTTTTACCTCTTTGGTTGTTTTGCTTTGGTGTTTGGTTGTCAATTTCAAAGAGGTAAGCTCCACCTTTACATATGGATAGTTAAGACTTTGTGTAGGGAAGGTACCAATGTTCTTGATTAGTTTGGTCAGTTTGGTTTAAGAAGGTTATTTGGTTACTTGGGGTTTAGATGTCTTAAATGGCTAAGGGATTGTTTTATTGGTAAAAGTTGTGATTGATTTGGTTGATAGGATAGGAGTTTGGATAGCGGAAGTGGTGGGTTGGTCTGCTAAAGGTATGGTTGGAGGTTCTTGCTTGGGGATATAAAGTGTCCCTAATTATTGTGAGAAGGTGGCTCGATCCATGTTAGGGTTGGATATAAATTTTAATTTCTACACTAATATAGAGAACTATTTTTAGGTTGTCTTTATTCCTTGAATAGTGAACCTAAAATATAATCTCATAAGTTGAAACATAGGGATGGTAACCTTGTCTTCTTCCTCAATCAAAGGATACAAGGTTAAGATAGTTGGCTCCTCCACCGGAGGAAGACATGGGGATTTCCTCTTCAATAATGATTTTCTAAGGGGCATTAGGTTGCTTGGTGGTTGGTGAGAAAGTTAAAATGGGTGCTTGTTCAAGTATGTCGATCAAGGGAGTGATCGATGGCTCCACTATCTTGATAAGTGGATGAGGAGAAAAGGGGGTTTCCTCAGTTTGGATTTCCAAAAGAGGATAAGGTAAATTTGTGACCTCAATAAGTAGAGATGGTGAGGAATAGATAGGTTGGTCAGTAGGTTCTTTTATAGTGAGTGTGTCAAGAACCATGTTAATAGTATGGGCATCATTAAAACATTCAATTGTGTTGCTCTAATTCTTAGTAGGTAGATGGTTGGGAAAATTTTAACTAAAAACATCAAGGGCTTGGTTTGATGGTGCATTAGGGTTGTCTAATGTGAGCTCCCCCTTGTCAATAAGGGATTAGATAAGGCTCTTGAAGGTATTGCACCTACTAACATTATGTACTATTACCCGATGGAAGGCACACGATCATTCTAATTGTACCAACTAATTAAAAGATGTAAGGAATCAAACTATTGGGGTGTTTTGATAATATGAATTTGAATGATATTAGCTTTCAATAACTTCTCCAAGATTGAATCATAAGATTCTCCAAGAGGAGTGAATTACTTCTAATTTTTACAGTTCTAGTTCTTCATTTTTTACTTTGAGGAACTAGAGGAATTTGGTTGGTTGACTGATAGTGGAGGAGTGGCTTTAAGGACCACTACATTCATGGTTCCCTTGCCCCTGGTATTGGTATTGGATTGGTTGTTTAGTTTGGAAGAAGAGGCCTCACTGGTTTTGTAGGTGGAGTTCTTGTTTTTTAAGTTTTAGCTTCCCTTCATCAATGGCTTTGTTCTCTAACTTAAGCACCATGGTAAAATATTCATCAAATGTGTGGAAGCTTTGGACATGTCATGTAAATGAGATATGCTTGACACATGCCTGAGCAAAGATCTCTATGATTTTAGGTTGAGGTAAGGAAAAGGAGAGTTGGTTAATTAGGCTCCTCTAATGAGCTACAAAATTTGCAATGGATTCATCCTAAAACTAATGAATAGAGTAGAGATCTATGATAGAAACTTTCTTGGAGATATTGATCAAAAAATGATCCAAGAAGGTTTGAACCAGTTGGGTTAAGGAGAAAAGGGAGTGCTTGGGTATGGAACTATACCAATCCAATGTTGGACTGGATAGGGACATGGGAAAGGTGTGGAGAAGGATGGCATCATCATAGGTAATTGGATAACAAACATGCTTAAATTCCTTAAGGTGTTTTTGGGGATCCTCCTTACTTTAGAATTTAGAGAACTTAGGAAGTTCCCATTAGGGAGGATATGGCCTAATAGGTACAAATGGATGGGTGGGCTCATTAAAAATTTGGTCATATGAAAAGATGTTGTGAGCACCCAAAACGGATGATTCTAAGGTGGTCATCTTGTCCATATACATCTTCATTAGATCCACTTGGGGTTTCATAACTGAAGGGTTGTAAGGTGCATACTATGGTTGGGGTTAAGTGACATATTGGTAATTTTCCATAGGTTGAAAAATTTTCACATATGGGTAAGTGGTTATAGGTGGTTGGGTTGAAGCCACATGTGAATATGTGATCACCAGTGGTTGGGTAGAGGGTATGTACTACTGCATGGGTGCGAGTGGTTAAGTCATAGGTAAGGGGTAAGTGTTAACCCTAGTGGTGATAGGTGGTAAGGTAGAAGGTATGGGTTCCACTACATTTTGAAGCAGAGTGGAGGTAACCAAAGGGATGATAGTGGAAATGGTAGCAGGTACTCCAAAAATAATTGGAGTATGGGTAGCTAGAGGTTGGGTAGTGGCTTTGTTGGAAGATTTTTTAGTTAGACTAGGAGGTGTTTAGGTGTTAGAAGGTTGAGCTGGTTAGTTCTACATGGTTGTGTCAGATGGGTTGCTAGCTAAGTTAGATGCCTAAGTGGCTAATAGTTGGGTAGTGATAGTAGAAATAGAAGAGTTGCCTAAAAATCCCAATGGCATGCCATAGGGTGGATTGATAGGTGGTGTTAAAATGGGTGTAAAATGAGCTACCATGTTAAGGTAATGTTATAAGGCAACTAGGTTATTATCCAAAAAGGTAGCAAAGTTTGGGTTGCCTTGGGAAACTACATGAGGCACACTAGAAGCATCAAAATAATGAGAATAACTCTCAACATCTAAGATATACTCCATGGATGCGGAGGTAGAGGAGACTAGATAATCTATAGATGGGTCCTAACTAGCTAAGTCCCTTCATTATTGATGAGTAAGAACCATGCAAATAGGATAAAAGTGAAGCATAAAGAATCTTACAACTCAAATAGAGAGAAAGAAAGAAAATGATCAAGGAAATCCAACACACACACTCGAGTAAATTAAAATCATGTGGTTAATTTTAATCTCGCTTTTGGCTTATGCTTTAAGTTATGAGAATGTGTGATAGAAGTTGGCTTGTAGATCAGGTACTTTAAAATCAATCATTGGTTGGTTTTGAGTTATTTAGGAATTCAAAAAAAATTGTATTAGAATAAATACATGGCTTGGTATTAGGGCCTACCCCCTCACTTCACACACTGTAGCGATAAGGGTGTCGGGTGCTTAGATAAAATATATTCATTTTTAGAGTTTATACTCAACCAGAGAATTGAGTTTGTTCTCTCCTTGGTAATGACCTCCAAGTGGGATTGTTGCGAAATGGTAGGGTTATTTCTAGGTGATGAAATCCCATTCGCACCTTGTCTCAAGTTTATTTGATGATTAATTTATGAAAGTGGCTTGGTTGAGTGTTTGCAAAAAAGAGTGAAGCTATCATAGATTACTTTGCTTTAAGGTTAAGCTATGTGAACTAAACTTTTAATCAGTCAATGTATGCACTTAATTTTAAGCCCAAAATAAAGTTTTGATTTTGTTAAAGAGGATAGAATAAAGAGAAGATTCAAGAAAACAAGAACCCTAGTAAAGACACAAGGGTCCCATCGGGCATGCCAAAATATTTTAATGAATTTTAGCTTATTGTTTCAAAAGGGGAAAAGAAGAAACTAAGTATGGATATGGTTGAAAAACCTATTTGATTATGCACATGTTGAATTAGATGATAATGAAGAACTCTTACTTGGCTTGGGAGGATGACCTACAAATAAGAAAGCACTAAAGCAAAAAAAAATTATTAGACAAATAGTTCAGTGAATTGCCTAGTGATAGCTAGATCTTGAAAGCCAGAGCTTTCTTAGGGGTTGTCAATCCACACATTTCAAATAATTAAGTTTATAAAATAGAATAGAAATTACTTACATCAATAATCAAAGGGTACTAAAATTGAACACAAGAGATACTTGCTAAGAAATACACTAGAAATGATTAAAATAGTGATAACATAATTAATACTAATGCTAGATAATTAGGGTCTACTTCAAGAAATTAGGTACGGGTCTATGAATAGCCAAGGACACAAAAAATCAAGTTTGGTTAATGATAGGTATGTAAAAATAGCTTACTAGAATTTACTGCCATAGTGACCGTCGATGGTTGGGCTGATCGTCAGTGGTTAAGGTAATCATCAGCAGTCAGGGTGACCATCTGTGGTTGGATATACCATTGGTGGTTGGGACATTCATTTACAATTACTATGTGTAGATCTAAGTTGATAAATGGCTGGTTGATGGAATCACAAAGTGAGATTTTGGGAGATGGATTATTGCTAGGTTGAATGCAAAAAGTAGATAAAGTAATTGAATGATGGAAATCAAGTACTTATCTTGAAAAAAGTTGTTTAGGTGATTGATTGAGGTCATTGACTCATTGGTGGACTCTGATGTGGTTTTGATAGAGTAACGATACTTGGTGCTTTAATGGAGCTACGGCAACAAGTTGGCTCTCTAACATAGTAACTAGTTTTCTAGATTATTGATGATGATTGTATTACAAAAAGAGAATTCTAGATGCATAATCTCTTGATAATAATTAAAAATGGATTTCACCTTCTTACTCATCTCTTCTTATAGTCAAGATAAGAGAATTATAACAAGACGTGAACTGGGCTTCCTAATTATAAATCATGCATGTAATGGTTCGCAACTGGATTTAGATAAGTCATTTTTATAAAATCAAGGTGGATGGGTTTGTATATTGGTGGTTAAGGATGTGGACCCTAACTATCAATGATCAGGGTGACCATCGATAGTCAACCTAACCATCAGCAGTTAAGGGTGATGGGTCAAAGTGGGTAAAAGTTAGGGTTAAGCCAATTTGGTCAATTGACTAAGGGTTAAGCTTGGTTAGGGGTCAGAAGGCTAAATGGGTCCTAAGGCGGTATAGGGGAATTTTGACATTCAAAATAGTGGTGTACAGATTGTCAATGTCTACACACACACAAGATCTTTGCTTTTGTAAAGCCTTTAAGTATCATCTGAATATAAATGTGAATATACAATGAGAATTCCATGAACTTGAATGGGAAGCAATTGCATCAAAACTTATCTTATTCAATTGAATCTACATTCATATAAAAAAATTCCATCAATGGACTCATTCATCTTTAAAGAGGATTCTTGAACATTTCTTCATTATCAGACCTTCTTCTCTCTTCCAGTCTTGGAGAGCTCTCTCATTTTTTCTCTCACACCTCCTCTCCTATTCCATCCTCACCTCTCAACTCCGTACCATTCTTTCTTTTCAACTAATTTCAAAGTTGGTTTCAAAAATAGTCACAAACCACTTCTTTTTTTTACCCAATGTATGGGTGAGGGTGACCAATCTAAAAACATGACTTCCACCTTTTTCACTAACAAATATTATTTATTATGACCCTTTACATGACTTCCTAATCTCACTTGACTCATCTAAACATAACAAACATGTAAATGACCCTTCTAGATTCATTTTGAATATTTGAATTTTCAAATTCTTAGATTTGGAGGAAAAATGCCTGTAGACCACATAACACAAATTTATGACTCCAAATGGATTTCTAAGGAAAAATAGACCTAAGAAGGTCCATTACACTCATTAACTCTCAACTTTGACCACCTTGGCCTTCTTATTGACAAAAACACTAAATTGATGTTTCTTGGCTTGATGTTCCTACATCATTCACCTTCTCCATCCTCTCCATAGAAAACATATAAATATAAAACATTAAATACTAGAGAGATATCAAAATTTTGTGGCAAAATCACCTCATAAGCATTGTCATTGATTTTTTTCACAATTTTTCATGGCCTAATTTTCTTGTACTTCAATTTGTTATATGTCTTTTGAAAATATCTCTTTCCTCAATTAAACCATCACTAAATCTTCTTCTTCAAATATTTTTAACCTTCTTTTGGAATCTACTACTACTTTATACCTTTCATTGCTTTCCTACAATTTTCTTCTTACTTCTTCTTGTAACTATTGTATATGTTCTAAAAATGCTTCCACATCATCACTAACTCATTATATAATTGGTAACTATAACAAATCTAAAATGATCATAAGATTTCTCCCATAAATAATCTATAATATTGATTTAACTATTCATCTATTCACTAAATTATTATATGTAATCTTAGCTTGCAGTAAAGCCAAGTCCCTTTACTTGGGCTTCTCTCCAACTATTCATCTCAACAAATTCCCCAAGATCCTATTTACAACTTTTGTCTATCCATCTCTCTGGGGATGATATGCACTACTGAATTGTAGCTTAGTCCCCATCTCCCTCCATAAATTCTTCCAAAAATGACTTAGAAATATTGTGTCCCTATCTAATGTAAAGTTTTTTTAACACCATGCAATCTCACAATATCTTTAAAAAATAGTTATATAAATTTAGTGGCATCATTAGTTTTCTTACATGCAATAAAATTAACCATCTTAGAAAACCTATCTACAGCAACAAAAATTGAATCATTGCCTCTATGTGTATTTGGTAATCCCAACACAATATCCATATTGAAATCTATCCATGGTCTTCTTAAAACCAGTAATAGCATGTATATCTGTATATTATGTGCATATCATTTAGCCACCTACCATATTCCAAAAGTTGCAACATATATTTTCACATCTCTCTTCATCCTTGGCCAAAAATGTTTCTCCCCCACCAAAGATATTGTCTTTATCTTACCAAAATGTCCAACCAAACTACCATTGTGCAATTTTATTATAATATTGTCTCTTAGAGACCCAATTGGATTACATGATTGTTTCTCTTTGAATAAATAACCATCCTTCATAATATACTCTTCATAAACATTACTTTTATCACATGTCAATAGATTCCTATATTCTTCAACTATCTTGCCAAAACCTAGATTAGTATCATATATTTCTTTAATAAATTCAAATCCAACTACTTCACTCACCATAGTAGTTAACAACCCCACTCACCTACTCAATGCATCAGCTACCTAATTTTATTTTCTTTATTTGTTCTTAAACATAAAAATATAACCCTAAAAGAAAGACACCCATTTTACATGCCTACTTTTTAACTTATTTTGAGTGTTCACATACTTCAAATCCTCATGATCAGTAAATAGGATAAAGTCCTTAGGCACCAGGGAATGCCTCCAATGTCTTAATGCTTTTACAATGACATAAAATTTAACATCATATGTAGAATACTTTGCTCTTACTTCATTCAATTTCTCACTGAAATATTCTATTGGCTTCCCTTCTTGACTCAACATGGCACCAATTTCAATAAATAAGCATCATAATCAACCTCAAACACTTTTCTAAAATTTGTAATGCTAAAATAGGATTTTCTATAATTTTATTCTTCAAAAATTCAAAGTTTTATGTTGCATCCCTTGTCCATGCAAATTATTTTCCTCTCATATAATTTTTTATTGGTGCAACAAGACTACTAAAATATTTAATAAACTTTCTATAAAAAATGCTAAACCATGGAAACTTCTTACCTCTGTGATGCTCTTTCAGATAGGACACTCAACGATTGCCTTTTTTCTTCATTCGTTCTTACACCCTCTACTGAAACTACAAATTCTAAAAGTATCAAACTATTTTTAATACACTTAGTTTCTCAATCATATATTTATAAACCATATTTTCATAACTACCACCATCTATAATTACTTTGCATATCTTACCTTCTAAAGCAAACCTTGTTCGAAAGATATTTGTTTGCAGCCATGCATCACCACCTTCTTTAGTTTGTACATGTTCTTTCCTTTGAATAATTATTTTTCTTCTCATCATGAGATTTTCTTCAATATCTTTTGGTGCAACTTCAGTATTTTACTTTTCTATTTCATCTTCAACTAAATTCACTCTTGGGTTTTTGCCTCCTTTCTTGATCTTGGTAGTGTGGACATCAAATGTTCTATGGCCTTTTTATCTGCATCTATAACAAACATAATACCTGCATTGATTTTTAAACCATCCTCAACAACCACCATTTCTTCATCCTCTCTAAAATCCTCTTCCTCTTTGTTGGTTTTGAAACCCTTGTTTGTTATCTTCTTATCTTTTTGGACCACATGATGATTCTCCTCTAGTGGTATTAAATCCACCTCGTCTCATTATAGGATGGTATTGTCCTCTTCTTGGCCTAGTAGATGTTCTTATAAAATTCTACCTATTTTGTTTTTCTTCTACCTTCAAAGCTAAATAATAAGCTTCCTCCATGCAAAGTATTCTATGCATTCTTAATTCATCTTGAATAGAAAACTTCAAACCATTTACATACCTTGTAACCATTTTCTCTTCTCTCTCATCATGATCCACACATATGGAAACGTTTTAAAACTCATTTGTATAATCTTATATATTGTGATCCTTTTGTCTCAAATTTTAAAATCTTCTATATAAGGTTTGTGCATAATCCACAAGAAGAAATTTCTCCCTCGGATTCTTCTCCATATTTTTTCATGAATTAATCTTGTCTTTACCTTTTCTTTACATTTATTTCTATTTGTAATCCCACCAAATTACTGTATGACCATTCAATTTTTTACATGCAAACTTTACCTTCTTACCTTTTCTCATAGTTCTCCACTCAAAGAACTTCTTCATGCTATTCATCCAGACTATCAACTCCTCTAGTTTTAAACTTACACCATAATCTAGAATGTCAACCTTTATTCCTTCATTCTTTCCTTTTAAATATCTATCCATCATCTCTTCCATTAATGGTGGTTGGTATTGTTTCTCTTCTTGCATAATGTCTTCTTCATGATCTGTCATCTTCTACATCACATTATTTTCTCATTTGTCTTTGATTCACAATGATCTGAGTTAATTTTTCTACTTGCCTCTACATCTCTTGCACAGTATGAATCATCTGATCAATTCCTCCTCATCCTCTCACCATCTCTTACATGTCTAATAATTGAACTTACTCTGATACCTAAAGATGAACCAGAATATTATCAAGATAATAAAATTATGAATAGGCCAAGATCTAAACAATAACTAGTATTGATTCATATTTAATAATCAAATAATTATAAACCATGCATAAATAAGCCTTAACTCATTATTTGATTTGACATGCAAAATTCAAAACTCTAAAAATAATAAACTCACCTTATTATTTTTAGCAGCTACTATTTTTTGTAAGTTTCACATGTAAATATGTGTAGCTCTACAAATATCTAAAATTAAAGTAAAATCTAAAATTAACTTATCAAACAAATTTTAATTAAAGTTCAAGTCTGGTTTCAAAAATAGATAATTTTTAAATTTAGAGAAAAAACTTGAAAATAATATGAACTCTAATTTTAGACCCTCAGATGGTCACATTTGGCCTTTGAAAAATATAAAAAATGTCACATAACTAGGTGGATTATGACAGAATTGAAAATTTTGAGCTAGATTTTTTGACATGAATATGGGATCAAATGGATCTATGGATCAAACGTTATGGCCTCAGTAAGTTTAGACTTTTTTCTAAATCATTCTCCTCTGATTGAAAATAAATTAGCTCCTACAAGTTGCTATGATCATACTGATGTAATTTATTCTTATCAATATTATTTATCTCCCATTATATTATCCAAGTGTTGTCTTTCTACTTCAATCCTTCCCACTTTACTAAATACATGTCATAACTTATTTTCCTTGTGTTTATTGTCTTCTTATCTAGAACATGCACTATCTTTTCTTTCTTCTTCTTTGGCACTTGGTACTTCCAATCTATGTATTCATCTTCCTCATCTTTGCCATCTTCTCCATGGAAATAGTATATATCTAAAAGATTAAATACTTGAGAAATATCAAAATTTTGTGGTAAACTCACATCATAAGCATTGTCATTGACTTACTTCATAATTATGCATGGCCCAATTTTCTTGTACTTTAATTTGTTATATGTGCCTTTCGGATATATCTCTTTCCTCAAGTAAACCATCACTAAATCTCATTATTAAAATATTTTTAACCTTCTTTTGAAATATACTACTACTTTATACTTTTCATTACTTTTGTAAAAAATATTTTTTACTTCTTGTAACTATTGTATATGTTCTACAAACACTTTTGCATCATCACTAACTCATTATACAATTGGTAACTCTACCAAATCTAAAACATTCATAGGATTTATCCAATAAACAATCTAAAATGTTGATTTACCTCTTGATTGTTTCACTAAATTATTACATGCAAACTCAACTTGCAGTGAATCCAAGTCCCATTATTTTGGCTTCTCAATAATTATGCATCTCAACAAATTCTCCAAACTCTTATTTACAACTTTTGTCTATCTATCTATTTATGGATGGTATGCATTAATTAATTTTAGCTTAGTACCCATCTTCCTCCATGAAGTCCTCCAAAAATGTCTTAGAAATTTTGTATCCCTATCTGATGCAATAATTTTTAGAACGCCTCACAATATCTTTTAAAAATAGTTCTATCTTTTAAAAATAGTTCTAAAAATATAGTGGCATCATTAGTTTTATTACATGCAATAAAATGAACCATCTTAGAAAACTTATCTACAACAACAAAAATTGAATCATTACCTCTATATGTGTTTGTTAATACCAACACAAAATCCATACTCAAATCTATCCATGATCTTCTTTCAATCAGTAATGGCATGTATAACCATGTACTTTGTGTATGTCCTTTAGCCACTTGACATATTCTACACCTTCTACAATATCTTGTCATGTCACTCTTCATCCTTGGTAAAAAAATAATTATCCTCCACCAAGGTTATTGTCTTTTTCTTACCAAAATTTCTAGCTAAACCACCACTATACAATTATCTAATAATATTGTCTCTTAAAGACCCAATTGGAATACATAATTATTTCTCTTTGAAGAGATAACCATCTTTCATAATATACTCTTCATAAACATTACTTGTATCACCTATCAATAGATTATTGTATTGATCAACTATCTTACCAAAATTTGGATCAGTATCATATATTTATTTAATAAATTCAAAACCAACTACTTCACTCACCATAGTAGTTATCAACCCCACTCCCCTGCTCAATGCATCAGCTACTTGATTCTATTTTCTTGATTTGTGATTCAACACAAAAGTATAACCCTGCAAGAAAGACACCCATTTTTCATGCCTACTATTTAACTTATTTTGAGTGTTCACATACTTCAAATGCTCATCATTAGTAAATAGGATAAACTCCTCAAGGACTAGGTAATGCCTCCAATGTCTTAATGCTTATACAATGGCATAAAATTTAACATCATATGTAGAATACTTCATTCAATTTCTTACTGAAATATTCTATTGGTTTCCCTTCTTGACTCAACATGGTACCAATTCCAACAAAATAAGCATCACAATCAACCTCAAACACTTTACTAAAATCAAGTAATGCTAAAATAGGCTTTTCTATAATTTCCTTCTTAAATAACTCAAATCTTTATGTTTCATCCCTTGTCCATGCAAATTATTTTGCTCTCATATAATTTTTTATTGGTGCAACAAGACTACTAAAATTATTAATAAAATTTCTATAAAAAGATGTTAAACCATGGAAACTTCTTACCTCTATGATTCTTTTTAGAATAGGACACTCAATAATTGCCTTTAATTTTTCTTCATTCATTCTTACACCCTCTGTTGAAACTACAAATTCTAAAAATACCAAATTATTTTGAATACACCTAGTTTCTCAATCATATTTTAGAAACCATATTTTCACAACTACCACCATCTATAATTACTTTGCTATCTTACCTTATAAATTAAAGCTTGTTCGAAAGATATTTGTTTGCAAACATGCATCACCACCTTCTTTAATCTATACATATTCTTTCCTTAGAACAATTATTGTTCTTCTCATCATGAGATTTTCTCTAATATATTTTGGTGTAACTTTAGTATTTTGATCTTCTATTTTAGCTTCAACTAAATTCACTCTTGGGATTTTACCTCCTTTCTTGATCTTGGTAGTGTGGACATGAAATGCTCTATGGCCTTTTTCTCTACATCTATAACAAACATAATAATTTCATTGATTTGGAAACCATCCTCTACCACCACCATAGCTTCGTCCTCTCTAAAATCTTCTTCCTCTTTGTTGGTTTTGAAACCCTTGTTTATTATCTTCTTATCTTTTTGGACCACATGATGAATGTCCTCTAGTTGTATTAAACCCACATATATTTATATTAAATCCACCTCAACCCCTTATAGGAGGGTATTGTCCTCTTCTTGGCCTAGTAGATGTTCTTAAAAAATTTGATCTATTTTATTTTTCTTTTGCCTTCAAAGCTAACTAATAAGCTTCCTCTATGTAATGTATTCTATGCATTCTTAAATCATCTTGAACGGAAAATTTCAAACCATTTACATACATTTTAGCCATCTTATATTATGTCTCATCATGCTCCACACATATGTAAATCTTGTAAAATTCATTTTTATACTCTTGTATACTATGGTCCTTCTGTCTCAAATTTTGAAATCTTTTGTATAGGTTTTGTACATAATCCACAAGAAGAAATTTCTCCTTTAGCTTCTTCTCCATCTTTTTCCATGAATTTATCTTGTCTTTACCTTTTTTCTATCTTTATTTCTGCTAGTGATCCCACCAAATCATTGTATGACCCTTCAATTTTATACATGCAAACTTTACCTTATTATCTTTTCTCATAGTTTTCCACTCAAAGAAATTCTCCATGCTATTCATCCAATCTATCAACTCCTCTAGTTTTAAACTTACACCATAATCTGGAATTTCAACCTTGATTCCTTCATTCCTTCCTTTTAAATCTCTAATCATCATCTCTTTCATTGATGGTGTTTGTTCTTCTTGCTCTTCTTGCATAATTTATTCTTCATGATCTGTCATCTTCTATATCATCTTCTACTCTCCTTTGTCTTTTATTCACAATGATCTAAGTTAATTTATCTACTTGCCTATGAATCTCTTGAATAGTATGATTCATCTGATCGATTCCTCCTCATACTCTCACCATCTCTTACACATCCAAGATTCAAACTTACTCTGATACCCAAAGATGAACCAGAATATTATCAAGATAATAAAACTACCAATAGGCCAAGATTATGAACAATAACCAATATGGATTTGTATTGAATAATAAAATAATTATAAACTATGCATAAATAAGCCTCATCTCATTATTTGAGTTGACATGCAAAATTTGAAACTCTAAAAACAATAACTCGACTTGTTATTTTTAGCAGCTACTATTTTTTGTGAGTTTCACATGTAAATGCATGTAGATCTAAAAATATATAAAATTAAACTAAACTCTAAAATAAACCTATCAAATGAATTTTAATTAAATTTCAAGTCTAGTTACAAAAGTAGATAATTTATAAATTCATAAATAAATAAAAAACTTGAAAATAATTTAAAGTAGATCATTTATAAATTTATAAATAAATAAAAAACTTGAAAATAATTTAAACTACAATTTTAGACCCTCATATGGTCATGTTTGGCCTCTAAAAAATATAAAAAATGTCACATAACTAGAAGGGTATATTATGGTAGCATTGAAATTTTTGAGCCACTTATTTTGGTATGAATATGGGATCAAATGTAGTTATGGATCAAAATTTATGGCATGCATAAGTTCAGCCTCTTTTTCTACATCATTAGCCTCTAGTTGAAAACAACTTAGCTCCTGCAAGTTGCTCTAATTGTACTAATGTAATTTATTCTTATCAATATTATTTAGCTCCCATTATATAATTCAAGTTTTGTCTTCCTACTTCAATCCTTCCCACTTTACTAAATACCTATCATAACTTTTTTGCCTTATGTTTATTGTCTTCTTATCTAAAACATGCACTATCTTTTCTTTCTTCTTCTTTGGCACCTAGTGCTTCCAATATACTTATTCATCTTCCTCACCTTCACCATATTCTCCATAGAAATCATATAAATATAAAAAAATAAATACTTTAGAGATATCAAATTTCTATGGTAAACTCACTTCATAAGCATTATCATTGACTTACTTCACAATTCTACATGGCCCAATTTTCATGTCCTTTAATTTGTTATATGTGCCTTTTAGATATCTCTCTTTCCTCAAGTAAACCATCACTAAATCTCATTATTAAAATATTTTTAACTTTCTTCTAAAATCTACTATTGCTTTAAACTTTTCATTACTTTCCTACAATTTTCTTCTTACTTCTTATAATTGTTGTATATGTTCTACAAACACTTTTGCATCATCACTAACTCATTCTACAATTGGTAATTGTAAAAAATCTAAAACACTCATAGGATTTATCCCATAAACAATCTTAAATGTTGATTTACCTCTTCATTTTATCACTAAATTATTATATGCAAACTCAGCTTGCAGTGAATCCATGTTCTATTACTTGGGCCTCTCATCAACTATGCATCTCAACAAATTCCCCAAGCTCTTGTTTACAACTTTTGTCTATCAATCTATTTGGGGATGGTATGTACTAATGAATTATATCTTTATACCCATCTTCCTCCATGATGTCCTCCAAAAATGACTTAAAATTTTCATATCCCTATCTGATGTAATGGTTTTTAAAATACCATGCAATCTCACAATATCTTTTAAAAATAGTTATGCAACTCTAGTGCATCATTGGTTTTCTTACATGTAATAAAATGAGCCATCTTAGAAAACTATCTACAAAAACAAAAATTAAATCATTACCTTTCTATGTTTGGTAATCCCAACACAAAATATATACTCAAATCTATCCATGGTTTTCTTTTAATTGGTAATGGCATGTATAACCCTATACTTTGTGCATGTCCTTTAGCCACCTGACATACTCTGCACCATCCAATAGATCTTGTCATGTCATTCTTCATCCTTGGCCAAAAATACTTATCCTCTACCAAAGCTATTGTCTTTGTCTTACTAAAATTTCTAACCAAACCACCACTATGTAATTATATTATAATATTGTCTCTTAAAAACCCAATTAGAATACATAATTGTTTCTCTTTGAAGAGATAACCATCTTGCATAATATACTCTTCATAAACATTACTTATATCACCTATCAATGGATTCCTGCATTGCTCAACTATCTTTCCAAAATCTGGATCAGTATCATATATTTCTTTAATAAATTCAAATCCAACTGCTTCACTCAACATAGTTATTATCAACCCCACTCACCTGCTCAATACATCAGCTACTTGATTCTATTTCCCTGATTTACTTCAACATAAAAGTATAACCTTGAAATAAAGATACCCACTTTGCATTCCTACTATTTAACTTCTTTTGAGTGTTCACGTACTTCAAAGCCTTATGATTAGTAAATAGGATAAACTCCTTAGGCACCAGGTAATGCTTTTAATGTCTTAATGTTTGTATAATGGTATAAAATTCAACATCATATGTAGAATACTTTATTCTTACTTCATTATATTTCTCACTAAAATATTCTATTGGCTTCCCTTCTTGACTCAACACGTCACCAATTCTCATAAATGAAGCATCATAATCAACCTCAAACACTTTACTAAAATTTGGTAATGCTAAAATAGGCTTTTCTATAATTTTCTTCTTCAACAATTTAAAACTTTCTATTATTGCCCTTGTCCATGAAAAGTATTTCCCTCTCATAAAATTTATTATTTGTGTAACAAGACTACTAAAATTTTTAATAAACTTTAAATAAAAAGTTTTTAAACCATGGAAAATTCTTGCCTCTATGATGCTCTTTGGGATAGGACACCTAAAAATTATCTTTAATTTTTCTTCATCAACTCTTACACCATCTCCTAAAACTAAAAATCTTAAAAATACAAAATTATTTTGCATAAACCTACACTTCTTCAAATTCGCATAGAGCTTATCTTTTCTTAACAATTATAACACCATTCTCAAATGTTGTAAGTTCTCTACTTTAGTCTTATTGAATATTAAAATATCATCAAAATAAACTAGAATAAACTTACCATTGTATTCTCATAGCACTATGTTCGTCACCCTCATAAATGTGCTAGGTACATTAGATAACCTAAATGGCATCACCATCCACTTATAAAACCATCTCTAGTCTTGAGTGTTATTTTCCATTCATCTCCTTCATGAACTCAAATCTAATAGTAACCACTCCTTAGACCAATCTTGGTAAAATAATTTGCTCCTACAATAACATCCATCATATCATCTAAATGAGGTTTAGGAAACCTTTTACTTGATTGTAATTTCATTAATTTCTCTAATATCCACACACATCCTCTACCTTCAATCTTTATTTGGAGTTAGCAACATTGGTGTTTCACATGGACTCATGCTCTCCCTTAGTACACTCTTTCTCACCAATTCAATAACCTGCTTATTCAATTTTGCATGTTCTATTGGAATCATTATATAAGATACTTGATTGGGTAGAGTTGATCCTAGAATCAAATCAATGTGATGTTGAATATCTCTCTTTGGTGGTGTTGATAATTTTGACCTCACAGGTCAAATTGTCACCTTTATCATTTGAAACTTTGCATATCATGCTGGTTTGTCTTATAGGTTATTATTTTAGTCTTTAAAATTCCTTAAATTTAATATTATAAACCATGATTATTAGGTTTTAAGGTTGATTAGGTAAATTAAGGTCTTGTCCTTCATTTGTCTTATGCTTGTCTAGTCATTTCTTAGCCATTCTAAGCCATTTTCAAATATGAGAAGAGTTTACAGTGTTTTTATGAGTTTCATATCATGTTTCAAGGTCATTACATGCCTAAAATATAAATAATTAGGTTTATCACATTTTGGACTGAATTCATGACTCATTTATATGCAATTTTGACCATTTTGTGCCCTCTAGAGAAGGTTTTGTAAGGTTTTGATGGTATATGATAAGGAATAATATTAATTACATATTTATTAACCTTATTAGACATTTCGAACACTCAACATTTCTTATTATATCATTTTAATTAGATCTCCTTAGTGAACTTGGTCTTTTTAGTGCAAAAACAAGCCTTTTTGAGACATTCATACTAGTTTTCAAAGGATTTTTGTGATAAAAGTATCTAAAAGGATTAATTGGGTCCTAATAGGGTCATATCAGTAGTTTAAGAAATTTTTAAGTTAAAAATGACAAAAAATAACTTTGCTCCTATATTGACCTTTTTGGCAACTCTAGAATTGTAGTTTTCAAATGCTTAATAAAGAAAGAGGAGAAAGAGTTAGGATATGAAAATTTGGAAATTTTTAGGGGTTTAATTAATATTTAAATTAATTACATTTATTTGTGTATTTGTGGCCTCATGTTTATGAACAATCATTAAGAGTGACAACAAGTCACTATAGCCTATGCATCTAAGAAGGGTTTGTTCTTGAACCTATTTTTCAAGATCAGAAAATGATGGAGAGGAATGGTTTTGATTTATTATTTTATAGGTAATTTTTATCCTTTTAATCTTTGTTTAATTTTATAATTCCTTCCATGAAGGAATCTATAGCATATAACCATGTTTCCTTCAGTATCTTTTTGAGTGGTCTCTTGGGTCAGTTTTGAAGCAAAATATGAGTTGTACAACAAATGTTTTAATGTTAATATGTTATAAAATAAATATATAATTCATTATACACCTTTTTATTCTAGTTAAGGGCTCATAGGTCTCTATTCTGAATGTATCTCCTTTGAGAGGGTTTAAGCTGAGTTGGTTTCTTCAACAGGGTACAAATGCATTTGAGGAGCTTGATTTCAGTTTTTAATAGGAAATTAGGTGATTTGAGATAACCTAAAATACCTCCAAACATTCTCTCAAAGATCAAGGTGACTCAAGACACTCTAGCAGGATAAAGTTATCATTATAAAGCCTTGAATAAGACTAGGTGAATATTAAAACTCCATCTACAGGCCACTCATAGGAGATTGAGCATGTTGAATGAGGTTTTGAATTGGTTTTCACTTATTCCAAGGTTTTAAATATCTAATTTTAGACTTTGAAAAGTTTTGTACTTGATGGATGGCCCATTTAAGGTACACATTACTAATAAATCATGCTCACTATCCTGCATTTTGCAATGCCATCTATAGGTATGCCTCATAGAATTTTGAAAAGGGTTATTGTTAGCTTGTGCAGCTAAAAGCTTCACTAATGCAAATAGGGGAGGATGTTGCTGAGTGTCACAGACACCAGTGTCAGTTAGGCCAACCAACGTTGACAAGGTGTAGACAGAAGAGCAACCAACATCGATCAGAAGTCAGTCGACGTCGGTCACCTCCAGGCAGACAAGGACTAACATCAGTCGCCTATGTGGTTCAAAACTACCAGTTCATAGATAGTTAGTTAATGAACTGAGTGTTTACATGTTGAGGGCTAATTATAGTCTCGAGTTGCAGATCTAATTATTGTAATTAGATGTCTAATTATTGTTTGCATAAGATCTATATAATAGACTCATGGGCTATATTGTAAACTAGTGCTAGAGAGTAAGAGAGCAAAATAAGCTCCTTCAGATTGAAGAGAGCATGGTGTGTTCCTCCTAGTGCCACAGTACAAAGTGTGGGTGCTAGTTTGGAGAATCAAAAGGATTCTTCATGTATGTATGATCTTGGTCAGCAAGTGTGCAAGGCCACGTTTGGAGATCTACATGGGTAAGTAAGATCATTGATCTGCAGGTGTATGTGTGTGCGTGGTCAAGGTTTGCAGGTGTGCAGAACCAAGTTGATTTGTAGGTGGCAGCAAGATCAAGGTGACAGCAACACAACAGGGAGCAAGATCAGGGAGGATCTACTTGGAGTACAGTGTGTACTCAATTGGAGAGTAAAGAGGAAGGCAAGGTAGTCCCTTTCAAAGTAAGATTATTTGGGTTGTAGGTTATTGTAGTTCATGGGAGATCTACTTGGAGTGTGTTGTGCACTCAGTTGAGTATGTTTGTATACTCAGTGTACTGGTAGTGTTGATACTAACTGGTTGGAGGTGAACACCAACTCTATGTTTGAGTTGTGTGTTGGGACCGTAAGAGAGAGAGAACTCTTGATTGAGAATTACTGTACACTTGAGGTGTGGGAAGCCTCTGAGAGGTGTAGAGAATAAGTGGCATCTTCTTTATTGTATTTTACTTCTAGATGAGTATTAATACAAGTTATGTATTGTCTCTCATATTATGTGTTATTTCTAAATTCTAGTTACTTGTTACTTCTGGTTAATTCCGCATATTTTAAGTTGCTTATATAAGGTAATCAATTGTTGCTTCTAGGTCCTAATAGAGGAATCAGAGCTGTTTATTGTTCTTGGGTTCCTAACAAGTGGTATCAAAGCTAAGGTTACAAGGAGCAGGTTTGTGTTTGATTACAGGTTACTCTCAGGGGTTTCTGATTGAGTGGGAGTATAGCAACGGCAAAAGAAAGTAAGCTAAGAATGGAGGAATTGAAAAGTATGAATGGTAAATTACGGTGTTATGAAAAGAAAGAGCAGGTAAAGAAATATTGTTGGTTGGTAGAAGATTAGCATGAAGGAACTGAAGAAGCAGATGTTACAGGTGTTGTTGCACAAGATGCTCTGGTATGTTTCTTGGATAAAGTAGAATTTTGTTTTATAGATTTTGTTGCCTCTTTCCATGCAGTCTGAAATAGAGTATTTTTCCATGTTAAGGTCTTTCGAGACTTTGGAAAGATTTATTTAGGGGCTGGTGTGCCTTGCCAAAGAATTGGCAAAGGGGAAGTGAAGTTGAAATTGTAGGCAGCCAACACATGGGTGTTGAAGAAGGTCATGCAAGTCCCGGTCTTGAAGATGTGGCTAATTTCTTCAGGAAAGTTGGGTGATGAGAGATGCACAAGAACTCTCACAACAGATGCACTTGAATTAGCTAGTGGTAAGAAAGCAGGTACTCTTTATCTACTTGCTTATATTACTGATTCTTCTTCTGTTGCAGAGACGTGGATTTATAGGCTTGGTCACATGAGCAAGAAGGAGATGCATGTTCTTAAGAGGAAGTTAGATGTCTTTGACAGACTTAAGAACTGGAAAGCCTTGGTGTTTATGGAGGAGATGGTAGACAGAGATTAGTGGAAAAGGCTGAGTAACTCTAAGTAGAGTAGTTTGGATAGGGATTTGATTCAAAAAAAGCTAGTGGGTAAAAAGTCATCACTCACAGGCGAACACAGGTACTAGCATTAGTCAGGAGGAATTGGCGTCAAATAGATAGGTGCCGATGTCGGTCATGTGCAAACCAGAGCCAGTGGTGTCGAGCAGGGTAAGACTAATGTTGGTCATGAGGACCGACATCAGTGATAGTAAGACCGATGTCGATCAGGAGGACCGACGTCGGTAGCAGGTAGACACTGATGTCGGTGGGGTTGGTAGTCAAGATAGGTGCATGAAACCAATGTCGATCGAATGCAGACTATGTGGTGACTGAGGTCGGTCACTATAATGGATTTTGGGTAGACAGCAAGCTGTCATAGAGTCTCAAATGCCCATATGGATGACTGAAAGGGGAAGTAAGCCTCAAATTCATTGTTCCTCTTCTTTATACTCATTGCTTACTGCAAAGTAGGAAGGATCTAGGAAACAGTGGGAGCATGGCATGATTGAGGATGCAGAACCAAATGGGAGATTTGGTAGGGTTGCCAGCTAGAAGAAAGCACTAAGAGACGAATGGATACCTTAGTTAAAGAATAGAGAGAATGGACATGTGAGATGGAAGGCCAGGTCATATGGTCTTGAGGTAGCTGCAGGACAGTGGTACAAGTTTGACAAGTGGATGACAAAGCATGGATTTAGTCAATGTTAGTGTAACTACTATGGTTTTCTTTACCAGGTGGATGATGAGTTGTGACATTATCTTGTTACTGTATGATGTGTGTTTACTTGTATGCAGGGTTACACATACAGGGTTGCTAAGCTAAAGGTAAAGGTTAGTTCAGTGGTATGTCATGAGGAATTTTGAGCAGCAAAATTCTTTTGCATAAGTGTGTTCTAGAGACATGGAGATCATAGGTTGATTTTGTCTTCGGATGATTGTGTGATACCAGTCAGCACGTCGATGGTTGGACAGTTCTATGAGCAATGTCCTAATTCACATGATGAGGTTAAGTACATGCATACTAGACTTGGGTTTCCCCAGCAGTGGGAGCTATCAAAAAGTTTGGAGTTGATTCAGGAAAGAAGCACTAGAGGGCAGTTCAGTGGATTCTCAGGTGTCTAAGAGGGACCAGCAGTAGGTTAACATGCAATGCAGGGTCAAGTTCTTTTCTACATGTGTTTGTAGATGTGGATGCGATAGGTTACTTGGATGACAGGAGGTTCACCATAGGGTTTGTGGTGGTTGGTCTTCAAGGTTGATCTTGAAGAGGGATACAAGCCAAGAAATAGATTAGATGGGGTATAGGTACAGGTACAGGTGCAACTATTTATCTCCAAGTGGGAGATTATTAGGTTATGGAGCTAAAAGCTTCACTGATGCAAATAGGGGAGGAGGTTGTTGAGTGTCACAGACACCGGTGTCAGTCAGGCCAATTGACATCGGTAAGGTGCAGATAGAAGAGCAACCGATGTTGATCAAAAGTCGATCGATGTTGGTCACCTCCAGGCAGACAGGGACTGACATTGGTCACCTGTGCGGTTCAAAACTGCCAGTTCACGGACAGTTAGTTAACGAACTGGGTGTTTGCATGTTGAGGGCTAATTATAGTCTTGAGCTACGAATCTAATTATTGTAATTAGATGTCTAATTATTGTTTGCATGAGATCTATATAATAGACTCATGGGCTATATTTTAAACTAGTGCTAGAGAGTAAGAGAGCAAAATAAGCTCCTTTAGATTGAAAAGAGCATGGTGTGTTCCTCCTAGTGCCACAGTACAAAGTGTGGGTGCAATTTTGGAGAATCAAAAGGATTCTTCATGTATGTATGATCTTGGTCAGTATGTGTGCAAGGCCACATTTGGAGATCTACATGGGTAAGTAAGATCATTGATCTGCAAGTGTATGTGTGTGCATGGTCAAGGTTTGCAGGTGTGCAGAACCAAGTTGATTTGCAGTTGGCAGCAAGATCAAGGTGATAGTAACACAACAGGGAGCAAGATCAGGGAGGATCTACTTGGAGTACAGTGTGTACTTGGTTGGAGAGCAAAGAGGAAGGCAAGGTAGTCCCTTCCAAAGTAAGATCATTTGGGTTGCAGGTTGTTGCAGTTCATGGGAGATCTACTTGGAGTGTGTTGTGCACTCGGTTGAGTATGTTTGTATACTCAGTGTACAGGCAGTGTTGATACTGACTGGTTGGAGGTGAACACCAACTCTATGTTTGAGTTGTGTGTTGGGACCATAAGAGAGAGAGAGAGAAATCTTGATTGAGAATTATTGTACACTTGAGGTGTGGGAAGCCTCTGAGAGGTGTGGAGAAGAAGTGGCATCTTCTTTATTGTATTTTCTTTCTAGATGAGTATTAATACAAGTTGTGTATTGTCTCTCATATTCTGTGTTATTTTTGAATTCTAGTTACTTGTTACTTCTGGTTAATTCCGCATATTTTAAGTTTCTTATATAAGGTAATCAATTGTTGCTTTCGGGTCCTAATAGAGGAATCAGAGTTATTTGTTGTTCTTGGGTTCTTGACAGTTATATAGTGTTATTTAAACATGTTTGAGACCTTTCACTAATGTCATATAGTTATAAAGGTACTATAACAACAATGGTGAAGATACCAAGAAGCACTAGGCTTGACAATCCATGTTCAAGTAAAAGAATTGAGCTTCAGGGACAAGTTTCCCTAAAATATCTAAAACAAGGCCTAGGTCACTTTTGAGGCTATCATATAATAGTGTGATATGGATTTTGGATGCATCTTAATGATTTTATCATGTATTCATCATGTAGGAGAGATATCTTGAATAAAGAAAGATTGTGTTGGACTCTAGTAAGTGATGGAAGGGAGACCTCCATTATAGACAATCCCTCTCTACAACCTTTCATTGATATCTACTATAGTTTGATTATTCTAATGGCTTCAAGTGACTTAAAGAATCATGGAGATATGGTTTACATATAAATGGTTTCCTTTGTATTAATATAACCTAGTGACTCAATGAATACATTGAAAAGGGTTGGAGTGAAACCAACTAGACCACCATGACACCTTAATGTCATTACCATGCTCCTCCTTTATCTGTATAGAGGTGACCTACAGTCGGTCTCATACGGTTTTAACAAGGTTCTAAAATAGTTTTAAAGTAGGAGACTGAAGGTACAAATTTTGTCCCAGTTGGTCAAAATTAGTTTCAAAGAGTGTGATCAAGGTCTTGAGGGTTTCAAGAATATTAGGGACCTTTCAAGGAACCTACAGTAAGCACCTCCACCTATAGCCACAAGTGAAAGTATAGTCAACAATCTAAGTTGCGTACAAGTATGGATGCTTGCTTATTAATATTTCCATGATCAAATTTGGCCCCAAGGTGAACTATAATGGTAGAATGAATACAAATTAGGGGGTATTCCTCTATCCAAAATGTCTTTGAATCATCATCTATAGCCATTTCATGAGCCATCTACAGCCCATAAGGTCACAATGTTGTTTTCAAGGAGACTTCCATGATAAAACTATTTCAAGAGGGTTATTGAGTTTGTTAAAGGGATTCTTATCACAAAGAGAGGAACATGAGTATCTTGCCTATTTTCAAATATTTATAAACATATTACAATTTTATAGTCAATAAAATACCTATGAAACACAACCTATAGCTATGTAAAAACTCAGAATCTTTGGGAACTATATCCTAGAAAGATAGAGATTGTTTATGGTGCACAAGTGGGCTAAACAAGTAGTTAGATGTTATAAAAATGGCTTGGGAGTTTATAAGTATTAGTGGAGGTTTATTCTTAAGACTAAAATCACTGTCAAGTGTCCAATTCACTCCTATAGCCATACTATCTCTCTTAAAGTCTGAGTCAAGATGGGTAAGAGTAGAATCTAATCTCCTTGGTATGAATTAATCTCATCTAACTAAGTGAACCTCAAGAACTTCATGGAGTCATTATAGAGATCCAAAACACTTTTTTCAATCCTGATGTACATCTACAAGGTGTTCTAAGTTAGGATTGACACCTAAAATAGTCCTTAGAACCCTAAAATGATATGCAGTCATGCCTAAGTACATTCGAAACTAGTTGTCTAAATGAGAGTGAAGTGTTATCAAAGCATGAGAAGATGGTATTCAGGTTGAAATGGTTTTAGGGGTTATAGAAGGGGTCAAAGATGATTGGAAGCATGCTTCAAGGCAAGACCTATTATTTTCATCAAATTGTGCACCCTATGACACTCTATGAAGCTCCTATAATTTGATTCAACATTGAATCATCTCTCAAGTTGTGGAAAAACTTGTAAGAGAGATGAATCTCTAGATTGTGAGGGCTAGCTCCCTAGATTCTTGTTTAAGTTTTCATCACCTAATCTAATTCTTAACATGGAAAATGGTTAGTAGCTTTGCATAAATTTGAAAACTACATTAAAGAGGTGATCCATCGAAACATATCCCATATTATCGCACTCCTACTAAGAAACAAAGCTTTCCAAGACCAATTCTAGGCATTGAATGACTCTAACATAATTTCTTCAATATGAAGGTAGCATACATAAGATAGTCAACAAGATAACTAACCTAGGGGAAAATTGCACACCATAGAGACAATTACTTACTTGAATAAGAGCCTAGCACAATCAACACACTTTACATGACTTGCTAAAATTAGAACTCTTGCATAAACATGAAGAATAAAAGGAGTAAGGATGATACTATCACTTGGCTCCACTATTCATCACTCACACAATTAGACAAAATGTTCATAACTTCAAATTAGACTTGTATTCATAGCTCAAAGACAAAATGTAATGGCATAGCATCAAGGCCTCACCATACTAGCTATGGTCTCCCTTATAATGGCCAAAATGGCTCATATTTATAGAACTTGGAAGAAGAGAGATGTTGAAGAGGAATAAGAACAAGTGTCCAAAGTTGAAAATTAGTTACAATGCATATAAATGAGGTGGAAAAGGTGTTATGAAACTAATTTTCACATGATCACATCCCAAACTTAGCACCTTCCTCACATTTGGCATTAAAACTCCTCAATCATTAATCTTCAGGTTATGAACCTCCTTCTTGACAAGTGTAAAGAGGAAATAATTTGATCATGATATCTCTTAGACATTTATATCTGCATCCTAAAGACACTTGGAAATCATCTTGGAGCATCTCAAACTAGCACTTCATCTACAATCATCATAAAAGTCTCCAACTTTAGGTTACCATGCTTTTCACTATCACTTTAGAGACTAGTTGAAGTGAGATACCTATTTGGGGCACTTGTGAACATTTCCAAGCTCTAAAAATGGTATATAGAGTTGTTTCAAGTCCCAAGCTACCCTCCCAAGTGATTGATATCCCATAATCATCTTCAAGACTTATAAAACACAGGAAATTGTCAAATAAACTTACTACTTGAATGACCTATATGGATTAAATACAATTTTATTCCATTTATTTGATACTAATTAAGTTGTAAACAACTTCTCTTTTACACTCATGGTCAAATTCATCAATTTGGATACACTTCTAGCCTCATTTCTCCCATCAAGTTATAAAATATGATTTTCAAGGATTTTAGAGTGACTAGCCCTCTTAACATTTGTTTATGAAGGATACACATTATAAATATATCCAAATACCACTAATGGATCCTCAATTACCCTCTCCATCTTCCCTAAACACCTTCAAGTCCCATGCATAAGGTCATGAAAGTTTTGAGCTTTTCAACTTAACCACTCGAGCCATTTTCATTCATTTTTTGAAGGTTTAGGAGCTTGAAAGTCAAAATATGGATTTATAATGATTTGATTGTCCAATTTAGGTTCAAAATCCTTTTATATTCATCCAAAAAACATTTTATCATCGTTATAATATGTCCTCAAGAGCTAAATATGAAACTTGACCCCAGTTTGGCATTAGGCTTAAACCTTTCTAATTGGTCTACCTAGCACTTCAAACTCCACCTAGCCATCAAATGGTTTATTTTGCATCTTTATGGATTAAAAATTTCTAATATACCCCTAAAATTATGAATTATTCAATTGGAAATCATGGAAAAGGCTAAAAATATGCATGACCCTCAACTTGGCTTCTAAGCCTAAGGATTTCCCTCACATATGATTGTAACCCTTGTTGTGTAGGGTACCATGTTTTCACTCAAACCTTTTAGAAAGGTTTATTAAGATTTTTTAGGTGTTATATAGCTTATCAAACCTTAATTTGGTCTTTTATTTCCTTTTGGTCATCAATTTCACTACTTTTCTCAAAACTATCATCCTCATGCATGAGAAAACTACCCCTAATCTGAGATAAAATAGAGAGGGTTTACCCTATTAATCTTGGAAAGTTTATCATTTTATAGTGTATTATGGGTCCCAAATATTATTTTTACCAAATTTTTACTTTCAACTCATCCATTTTACATTCTAACTCTCGACATTTGCTAGGCAGACTTATGAATAAGGCAAACTGTGAGGGTACACAAGGTATAGGTTGTATTTTGGTGGTTTTATGGATTACCTTAAGATCTTTCATGAAATGTAAGGATAATTAATTCCTTCCATGATTTATTTAAACCATATTATATCCTATTTTCCCCTCAACCACCTTCCATGCTTTTAGAATCATGGATTAGGTCTATGACTGCTTATAAGGGGATCATTGTTTAATATGTTGGTTGTAGGTTATTTTTAGCTTGGTTTATGCTTTAAGGACACAATAAAAACACAAATTTTTTTATTAATATAATATTATTGATCATCTACCGTTTTTAAAAGTTTAATTCTAGTTCATCTCTTATTCCTAGGACTAGGCCACTGCTTGTTGAGGACTGAGACACCCTTAAAATCCCGCCTGTAGGTGATAATTTGAGCTTTGTTTTGTGAGTGTGGACCTTATCTTCGTGTTTATTAGGTAATTATATTCTCCCCTTTATATTAATTCACTTTAAAACCTTAAATCCATATCAATTCCATGCTTAGGTCCTCAACTAGGATACCTCTGCCTTGATTGTAACAGTCATTATTTTACCCCTATATGGTGCATCTTGGCAAGAATTAGGCCTTGTAGATGTAGCATAGGGGTTACTCATGCTATCCAAGATCATGATTTTGTATTTTATATCCATTTTTTTTATTTTGAATACCTTATACCTCCACCTAATCCTCATTTTCATCTCATTATTTGTCTCAGTTGTAGGTGGCAATTTACATGCATGTAGGTGCATATATGGAGTCTCCAGCGTTTAAATTTGATGTAATAGGACCTATTGGATTACCTTTAAGATCACATGACTTGATTTGAACCAAAATTATTACCTTGGAACCTTAAAAACACCATGTATACATCAAATTAGATCACTATCTAAAATATTGGTTGTAGGTGTTTGTTTTAGCCCTGGTGTATGGATAGGGGGGTTGCTTAGGTCTCAAAACATCAAATTCTACCTTGTCTCTATCATCTTGGATCAAGATTACCTTTGAACCATTTATTATGATTTAAATTTTATGGAATATTTTATAATTATCAAATTTAAGTGCAATGTCACTTTTCAATCAACACCCTGTAGACTTCACTACCCTTTTTCAGTGGTTTTTTGGCCATTTTTAGACTTTGAAAACTCACATCTCCACTCATATTTTGCTCCTCAAAATTGGCATAGTTATCTTATGTGTATATGGATAAAATTTTAACATATGATAATCCTTCAACACCGCCATGATCTCATTATTTTAAAACCACAAAAACACCTAGGAGCTTTATTTTATCCATTTAGGTACTATGAGTCCAATACAGTCCATTGCCTTCCCAAGTTGGTTTTAGACTTTTTGTGCTACCTTGACACCTTAAAGAAGATTTTCATGTTACCATTTTCATGATGTATCCTCAAAATGGATTCCATCATGTGTTTCATCATTCATACCTCCATATAAACCTCCTGAAACTCCTGTATAAGGCAGTTGTAAGTGTTATTCTGTAGACAAGGCAATGAACAAGAGAAAAAGGATCATTTACCTTGAAGAGTATGTTGATATGATCTTTTCATAGGCTCAATAAATGAAAAAACTTTTAAAACATGAATCCAAGCACACTAAACATCAAATGGAGCTCCTTCTACATTGAAATAACATAGATTACCCATCCATGGCTACAAACTTGAGAAACAAGCATAATTGGGAAATATCCTTCAAGGACATTAAGAGAGGAAATTTTTGGTGATGATAAAACCATGGATATTTCCTATTACAACCTGAAAACACTCCATAAAAATCATACATCTCCATGAATCTCTAAAAATAAGAAACAAATGAAAACCTATAACCCTCTTGAATGCAATTTCATAAAAAGCTACCTGGAATGTAAGTGATTGTTCATGAAGGAGGATCCAAAAATATGAGATTTAATGTTATGGATATGAATTAAATTCATATTAATATCCGTCCCCAAGACCATTCTTCTTGACTCCACTTGTACAGCCCATAACAAGTGCTTGAATTTGCTCCTTTTTAGCTTTCCAAGTGAAAATGGAGGAAAATAAGTTGTAGATGGACTTTTTTATGAAATATCTACAAAAAAAAACATTTAAATGGCCTATGGTGAGGTTAAGAGTCACAAAACCCATGTTTTTAGCTGCAAGTGAACTCAAGGAGTCTGTACAACTGCCCAAAGAGGCCTATTTTTAAGAGAAAACTATTATTTCCTATATATAACTAACTTTTAACTACCACATAATTTATCCTAAAATAATTTTACCTTCTCCACATTGTTATCCACCTTAGTGACAAATATTTTAACTTGAAAGTCCTTAGAAGTCATTCAATTGAGTTAAAAAGGTGGCCAAATGACCCTTTTTGCACATGAGACCTAGTAAGTGGCCAATTTATGACTTGAAGACACCTTGAAACCTATCAAATACCATTTAGAAAATTTTAAAAATAAATTTATCCTTTGAATAATTTTTACCATGGTTGACCAATGTTGACTTTGGTTGACTCGGCTAGTATAAGGGAAGTGGTCTTCAACAAGGACTAAGCGAAGGTTAAGTGAGACATATAGGACAATAGGAGACCCCATAGGACATATTTTACCTTCTTAAAAATTTAAAAATAGTAGGTTTTGAACCAAAACTAACTTGGGGTCAAATTTGGTCAAAATTCTTACTGATTCCCAGGGGTGGCATGCCAGCTATGCCTAAGACTAATTGCCTAATCCCTCTATTGGGCATAGAGTCACGCATATGGGTACTTCATATTTACTTGAATATACCTTTGACTCAAGTAAAAAAATCTACTTTACACACACACACACACACAAAATCAAAGACACACACCAAACAAAGGAAGGAAACACACTTGTGCTATGAAGCACTTAGGAAACACAAGACAAACTGAAACAACACACTCTAAAGTATACAAGCTGAATAGAAAGAACTAATCCTCTTGGATCAAAAGGAAAGTTCTTTATACCATATTATTTAAGTGAACTAGAAGGATGTTCAAGCTTCCACTTAGGACTTGTTCTTATTTGTCTAAGGCATTGTTCACCTCCCATGGTGCTTGCATTGGTTTCACCTAGTTCTACAGCCAAGAACATGTGTTCAATGGAAACATACTCTTCTTGATTAGTTTGAATGGAAACCATATCCCTTAGTTCAAGTGATCTTTCATTGATTCTAGATTCATTTTGATCTTCACATTCAACCTCAACCTATACTGTAAGTGGCTTTCCATCATCAAGGTTGTATTCATTTTGAAAAGTAAGTTCTCCGTCAAACTTTGGTGTTTTTAGCAATTGAGTGCATGGGAAAGGTTCTTCAAAACTTACTACCTCTCTTAGTACCTTGTATTCTTCATTTATCTTATGAATTTTATATTCTTGAGATGAGTCATGCTTACCTTTCTCTTCTTTTTGAGGTGCTTCATGATTTTCAATAGGTTCATATGCAACATCTCCTTCAAAAAAATTCTCAAGATCTTCATGAAGTGGAGATGCATCATCCAATCTCAAGAAAAATTTCTCAAGGTCATCCCAAAATGCCTACTCTTCATGGTCAATATAAAGGGCTTGAAGTTTATCAACATTCTTACCAATTTCTTATGAAACATCATGTTGGCTAATGATTACCTCTTCTTCATCTTGTGTTGCAAATTTATCATCATCATCTTTCAAGAAACATGGCAATTCATAAATCCAATCAAGGTCTACTTCTTCTTGTCATACCATTGAAGTGTCTTCTCCCAAAACCTTTATTTGTTTCTCCATATCATCAACTCCATCTTCAATATCTTCAAGCAACTCATTTATGATACCATCATCCTCCAACTCTGAAGGAGTCTTAGGAACAATTAGCTAATTCTCAAGTTGTGAAGGCAATAGGGAAAAAGTACTAAATGGCAGTCCTTTAGGTGCTTTTTCAACCTTGTTCACATAGTTATCTTCCTCTTGAAAGTTCATAAAATTAGTACTTTCACTGCTACCTTCTCAATGAGTATCCCTTTGCATGAGATTTTCTTCTTCTGATGTGAGGTAAGGACTAGCTACTTATTGTGCCACTAAGGCTTGACAACCTCCTCCACCATCATACACAAACTGACCTTGATATTTTCCCCATTGATCCAAATGTTCTTCTCCTTGAATCAAGTTAGTATATACTAGAACAACAGCCTTTGTGGATGGAATGGAGTCAAGCTTATAAACATTGGATTACCTATTGAAACCTTGTTGACCCTATCCTCCTCATTGGTAATTGTATTGGGGTGGAGGTCTAAAATTTGTGAAGGATAATACTATGAATTAGGTGGAGTAATTGCATGCAATTGAGCTTGTTTGAGCTAAGATAGTAATGACCAAATCATTTCATCCTTGTTTATATCATTATCCATTTTCTTGGGAGTGGTTATAGACTTGACATTGGCATTGGGAACTTGTGATACACTTGAAGTTTCAACTAAACTATGAGACAACAAAGGCATTGAGACTCTTGGACGTAATTTCCTATCTTGTATTAAACTATTCTTAGCTTCACTAGCTACCTCATATGCATCAAGTAGAGTAAATCCTCCCATTGACAACAACATTACTGTCATATCAGTGTCAATGGCCTTGAGATAAGTGGGGAATACAAAGCTTGGAAGAGGCCTCATGATAGGTGCCAATCTATACCATGTCCTTTGAAACATTTCATTAAAATCTCCCATGGATTCATTAGGACATCTCTTTATCACATTCAAATGGTGAATTACTGAAGTAAGGTCACTCTTATTATCAAATCTATTTATCAACAACTCTCTAAAGCCATCCCAGTTAGTAATGCAACCACCTCCCAATGTCCTATACCAGTCAAGTGCTTTACCCTTTAGAGACATGGCAAGTAGTTTAACAGCTATGTTATATTAAATGATATTGTGGAAGTTTCAAAAATTTGAGATGTCCCTAATGTGCTCAGATGTAGTAATAGGACCGTCTCCATTAAAGCTAGGGAGATTTTTGGCAGTAATAGGAGGAGTAGGATCATATGTAAGAAGATTAATTAGACATTGGGTGTTTAAGGCTGGGAAAGGATGTTACTTATCAATCTCTTCTTCCTCATATTGATCTCCTATCTCCTCAACTTCTCCCTCTTCTTCTTCAAAACCTTCCTATTCAAGATCTTATTCCTCAAGAGGAGTTTCAAGTAGAGGGACTTGATTGAAAGCTCTACTAAAAGATGATCTAGTGAGGACCATGAAGTATAACGTAAAGAACTTAATCTACAACCAGAGATTCTTACCTTTTGGAGTCACCAAATGCTATATTAGAAATGCTTATGTAACCTTGGGCTTGTCAAGACCAGCATTCACCTTGGCATGGAAACAATTAGGACCAGCTATCCCATCAGGCATGCTAGAACTATTGTCATCAAATTGTGCACCTTAGGACACTCTATGAAACTCCTAAAATTTGATGCAACATTGAATCATCTCTCAAGTTATGGGAAAACTTGTAAGAGAGATAAATCTCTAGATTATGAGGGCTAGCTCCCTAGATTCTTCTTTGAGTGCTTATCACCTATTCTAATGCTTAACATGGAAAAGGGATAGAAGTTTTGCATAAATTGGAAAACTACACTAAAGAGGTGATCCACCAAAACATATCCCATAGACTATCACATTCCTACTAAGCAACAAATCTTTCCAAAACCAATTCTAGGCATTAAATGACTCTAACATAATTGCTTCAATATGAAGGTAGCATACATAGGATAGTGAACAAGATAACTGACCTAGGGGCAGATTGCACACCATAGAGATAATTGATTTCTTGAATAATATCCTAGCACAATCAACACACTTCACATGACCTACTAAAATAAAAACTCTTGCTTAAACATGAAGGATAAAGGGAGCAAGGATGATACTATCACTTGGATCCACTATTCATCATTCACACATTTAGATAGAATGTTCATAACTTAGAATTAGACTTGTATTCATTGTTCAAAGATAAAATGTAATGTCATACCAGTATGGCTTCACCATAATAATTGTGGTTTCCCTTAAAATGACCAAAATGGCTCATATTTATAGAACTTAGAAGAAGAGAGAGAAGAGAGAAGTTGAATAAGTATAAGGACAATTGTCCAAATGTGAAAATTATTTAGAATTCATAGAAAAGAGGTGGAAAATGAGTCATCAAAATGATATATATATGATCATATCCCAAACTTAGTACCTTCCTCACATGTGGCATTGAACTCCTCAATCATTCATCTTCAGGTCATGAAACTCCTTCTTAACAATTGGCAAAAGGAAATAATTTGATCATAAGATCTCTTAGATAGTTATATCTACATCCTAAGGACAGTTGGCAATCATCTTAGAGCATCTCAAACTAGCACTTCATCTACAATCATCATAAAAGCCTCTAACTTTAGGTTACCATGCTTTTCACTATGTCGCTTTAGAGACTGGCTAAAGTGAGAGACCTATGAGGGTCACTTTTGAATATTTAAAATATCTAAAAATGGTATATGTAGTTGTTTCAAGTCCCAAACTACCCTCCCAAGTGATTGGTATCCCATGATCATCTTCAAGACCTATAAAACGTAATAAATTGTCAAATAAATTTACTTATTTCATGACCTATATGGATTAAATACAATTTGATTCCATGAATTATATAATCATTAATTTTGAAACAACTTATATTTTACACTCATAGTCAAATTCATCAATTTGGATACACTTTTAGCCTCATTTATAAAACAGGGTTTTCAAGGGTTTTGGAGTGACTATCCCTCTTAAAGTTTATTCATGAAGGATAGACATTATAAATCTTTCCAAATTCCACTAAGTTCTCCTCAATGACCCTATAAATATTCCATAAACACCTCTAGGTCCCATGCATAAGGTCATGAAAGTTTTGACCTTTTCAACTTGACCACTCGAGCCATTCTCATTCATTTTGTGAAGGTTTATGATCTTTCAAGTCAAAATATGGATTTATAATGATTATATTGTCCAATTTAGGTTTAAAAACATATATATTAATCCCATAAACATTTTCACATCATTTTAATATCTCCTTAAGAGCTAAGGATAAAACCTGACCATTGTTTGGCATTAGGCTTAGACCTTGCCAATAGGTATGCCTACCACTTGAGACTCCACCTGAACCTCAAATGGTTTAATTTTATTATTTATGGATTAAAAATTTCTAATATACCCCTTAAATCATGAATTTTTCAATTGTAAATCATGTACAATGCTAAAAATATACATGAGCCTCAACTTGGCTTCTAGGCCTAAGGATTTCCCTCACATATGACTATAACCCTTATTGTGTAGGGTACCCTGTTTTCCCTCAAACCTTATATAATGTTTTTTAAGATGTTTTAGGTGTTATCTAGATTATCCAAACTTAATTTTGTCTTTTATTTCCTTTTGGTCATAAATTTCACCACTTTTCTCAAAACTATCATCTTCATGCATGAGAAAACTGCCCCTACTCTAAGACAAAATAGAGAGGTATTTACCTATTATCCTTTGAAAATTGATAATTTTAGAGTTTATTAATGGTCCCAAGTATTATTTTTACCAAATTTGAGATTTCAACTCATCTATTTGACCCTCCAATCTTTACATTTACTAAGCAGATTTATGAATAAGGCAAACTGTGAGGGTAGGCAAGGTATAGGTTGTATTTTGGAGATTTTATGGATTTAATTAAGAATTTTAATGACATTTATGGATCATTAATTACTCCCATGATTTATTTAAACCATATTATATCCTATTGTCCCCTCAACCACCTTCCATGCTTTTGGAATCATGGATTAGGCATGGTTGATTTGTGTTTTAGATAAGTGGTTAGGTTGATGGTATGTGTCATTTACTAGCATAAAATTAGTCTGATATCATATTATTTGGCTCTCACCTTTCATCTTGGAGTTAAAATATTAGTTCAAATTAGTTAAATGGGTTATTACAATTGAGGTTTTGTGTGACTTAAAGGCCTAACACTACTCCCTTTATTATTCTTCAATGAGTATGAAGGGTATGTTACCTCCCTAATCCATGTTACTCACCTTAATTACACAAATTGGGAATTAATCACCCCCAATTATACAAAAGGGTTCATTAATAGGAACCATTAACCAATGCTTCAATAAGAATCATCATCTTCAAAAGGTTACATGTTAACATGGTTCAACCATACACAAGTTTTATTAGTGTATTCAATTACTCATACACTATTGTATGATTTTAAGATGCTCTTGTAATATTTATATGTAATTATTGGGTAGGCATTAATTGGTGCATACTTTTCATCATCCTATTATTAATTAATTAAATTCTTAATTGAATTCTACTAATAATAGTTTTATCTTATTCTATTTGAAATTACTCACCAAAACTCTAACACTAACCCTTGCCTCCTCTCTTATCTATATAAGATAATAGAGGGATAGTGTGTGAGGAATATTATGGATGATGGTTGCTTTAATATTGGTATACTTATACTAGTTCTCTTAATCAAAAGATTAATTTATGTTACTTGGATGAATCAATGTTACTTTGTTTCTAAGCTTTCATATATTTGTTATGCAGGTATTTTGGGTGTTTGTCTTATCGTAGCTAACAAAATTATGGACCCTGTATAGTGTTTTAATATGGTATTATAGTTATATAATACTCACCTCAGTCTTCCTGCATATTAAATATTGTATATGTGTTTTTTCATTCTTTTTTTTTGCATATACAACATTTTTTCACTTTTTAGATATGTAGTTTATTTTTTTTACATTTCAAGTTTCAATCTTATATTTAGAGGATTATTGTAAATAGAAAATATTATGCTCTCACCTCACCCTTATGGGATTTTTGTTAATTAGAATTTGGTGAATGTAGTGATGTACTAAGGCTTAAATCATTTTCTTTCATATAAATCCCTTAGGTTACAAATTTGTTTTGACAGTTGTAAAAATCACATGAGTTGTCATTTTAGGCAAAGTGTAATCAGTTTTACCTAATTTGTGGTGTGATGGGTACGACCCCAATACTTAATCTATCATATAGAATTGTATATGAATGTTATATTCCACATACCTCATGGTATATAGTAATTTCATAGTATTTTTATTTTTTTCCAATAGGAATCCTCTCATACATTTGATTCTATGGTGCACCAGCAAGAGGTTAGCCCCAAGAAGTTACTCTCTATGTACCTCATAAATAATATAGTTTAGCTACATGATAGTGGAAGCCTCCATAGTTAATTCTCTTTATAAATATTAACTATTTATGACCATGGATTCATATATCTGAGAGCCTACAAATATCACACAACACAACAATTTTATCTTGAAATAATTTTTTTTACATTTGGTAGATATTCACTATTGTATTATTCTCTATTCAGCTTCAATTACAATATTCCCTGTCCAATTTGAGTACTATAATCCCAATTTAGGGTTTTATTATTTTATAAAATAACATTGAAAGTGAAAATTAGAGGGCAATTTTTTTGGTAAAAATGAATCCCTTGGAATTTTTTCCATGAGGAAATCCATAGACCAACATTTCCATGTGACAAAAAAAAAGCTAATTTTTTTATTGTGGGTTATAGGGTGACTACACCATTATGATGTTATCATTGAGAAGATCATTTTAAGTAGTATTTCAATTTTTTGAAAAACACATTTACATATAATTATAGTCTTGAAAGCACTTTTTTAGGAAGACAAATTCCCTTAGGATGATTACATTGTTGTGATTTTATCATCAAAATGATCATTTTAACATGTATTTTTGGAAACAATTTTTTTGAATTTTTTTGTGCAATTTTTTTTGGGTTATTTTCACTCAATTTTTTGTGCTAACAATGATGGAGAGAAATATAACCCTCTCAAATTCCAACTAATTAATATATAAATGATACATTACTAATGTGATTCTTAAAAAGGGTCTCTACCACATTTTAATGAATGAAGAAATTGTAAATTTAGATCTTGTCAAATGGAAAAATTAGAAAAAAAAATTGAAGTGAGGCATCCTTGGTCAGTAAGTATGCCCTAACTTGAAGTTTCATTTTCAAGGCATCATGGAACCTTATAAATTCTATACAAGTTTACAAGATAAGTTTTGAAATCATAGTAAGTTAAGGGCATGCCAACTAGAAAACCATCTCACTACTCTTATTCTATAAAATTATCCTTGCATTGAGGACTTCATCACTTAGTTTAAGAAATTAAGGCTTCTACTTGTTGAGACTGGTGAAATCAAGGCTGATGTAGAAAACATTATAAATATTTTTCTTAAATTGGGTCATCTTGCCCATTTTGTATTAGTTTGTAATACACACATAAAGACTCTATGGGAGCTATATATGTGGTACCAAATTTTGATAAGTTCTTTGAGTAACTTTAGAGAGAACATGATAAACTAATTTTTATTAAGGAAATCTGACCCAAATATACTAAGCAAATGAAATTAGTGGTCAATGATGCTAATGAAACATCATAACCCAACTATATCAAAGGAAATAAACCTACCAAAAAAATTGGAAAGTAAAGCTTGAGCCTAAGGGCAATCCATCAATTAATAAAAATCCTTCCCCAAGTCAAAAAAAAAAAGGCAAATGAAAAGTGAATTCCAATGTCATCCAAAAGCGTTGTAATTTGTGTAATAAATTAGGCCATATGGAACATCAATGCTTCAATAAAATGGCATAACTAGAATTAGAGATGAAAAAAAAGTAGCTTCCCCCTTCCAAGACAAGAATAACACTTTACACAACAACAAGATCATTGTGTCTAAATGGATTATGGATTCATAATCCTCTCACCATATGGTGCATGATGACTCATTATTTTAAAATCATGACCTATGTCACAAAACTAAAATATTTGTGAGTAAATCTAGTCCTATAGTTGTTGAGGGAAAAGGGATAATTGAGATGGAGAATAATGTACTCAATAAATTTATCCATGTTTCAAACTTATCTATGAACCTCTTCTCCATATATTAGATCACACATTTTGAAGGAAACCCCCATTAAATTTACACCTACTGATGTTTTAATCAAAAATATCAAAGATGAGTCTATTATTTTATCTACTTCTGAGGTTGATCATCCAGCACAATTGTACAAATTTGACAACTTTGTGTTCACTTAAGTGTCACAATTCATGATTTCACATGCTAATGACTTGAGTAAATTTCGACATGAAGTTTTTGGTCACTTCAACTATCACTTATTTCAAGGCCTCGGTAAGCACCACAGGTTATTGGTTTTCCATAATTTTATTTCAATGATGGCATTTTTCCATCTTGTGTACTTGCAAAACAACACAAGGATCCATTTCCCAAAGGCAAATCCTTAAGGGTAGGTGGTAGATTATAGTTGATTCATAGTAATCTTATGTCCTTTCCCAATGTTTCCTTTTAGAATCATAAATATGTGTTTTCATTCATTGATGATTTCTCTCATAGAACTTGGGTCTACTTTTTAAAAATCAAAATTGAATTATTTGAGTACTTCAAAAAAATTTAAGGCCCTTGTTGAAAACCTATTAGAGAGAAAAAATTGGCATCTTGAAAGAGATAATGGAGGAAATGTTTTCAATAATCAAATGATTATATTATGTGAATAGGTTGGCATTCAAATTCATCATAATGTACCCTATACCCCTCATTAAAATGGTATAACTGAATGCAAAAAATACACATTAAACTAAATGTCCAATTCCATGGTCCATTCCAAATACTTGCTTTAATAGTACTAGGTAGAGTAAATTTAGTGGGAAACACACATCTAAAAATTCACTCCCCACTATACACTATAAAATATGACTCTCAAATAAAAAATGTCTAACGTCAAGCTAGATGTTTTTTATTTCCATGTTTTTGGATGTAATGCATGGGCACACATTCCCCATGAAAATCATAAAGTAATGGAAAGGAAGGACCATCCTTGTAATTTTATTTGGATATATTGAATATGTGAAGGCATGTCATCTTCTTGTTTCAAGCAACACTAAATTTATTTACCAATGGAATTTGTTATTTGATACACAATCATATGATTTCATACAAACATCCCTTACTCCTCTTCCTCCATTACCTTCTATCAAGTTGGAAACAAATTTTGAGGTCTCTTATAAATAAAAAGATGATTTAGTTGACTCATATTATAAATTTACTAAATTTCATATGATGAGCCACAAAGAATATGACTAACACATTAACCACTGATGTCAAAAGATAATCAAAATGCACCTTCACAACCAACACAATCTCTACCAAAATTGAATCGCAAATTTTTTTGTGCGGATGGTACATTGGCAAGGGATCCAAGAGATCAAATCATGTTAATATTGAAACATCCATATGGTAATCTTGATGTTAAGCCTTTAGATCATGTGTCATTTACAACTATGCAAACCGTAACAAATGTGCAACATCTATATGTTGTTTCACATTTAAAATAGCTGGAAGTGACATAAGATCAAAAGACTTATCATCAAACTTGTAGAATAAATTATTTTTTTGAAGAAGAATAAAATTTTAGACTTTGTTCCACTTTTTAAAATAATAAAACTAGTTAGGTGAAAGTAGATGTACCTTATTGACTATGCAAGAAATGGGTCTATTGATAGATACAAAGCCTAACTTGTAGTAAAATTATTTTCATAAGTTGAGGTTGTTGACTACTATGACACTTTTTCTCTATTTTCCAAGATAAATTCCATCAAGATAGTACTCTCCTTAGATACAACATAGGTTTTGGAAGTTCATCACATGGAAGTTAAAAGTGTCATCTTGTATGGATACTTGCATAAATTAATCTACATGTCCCAACCTATCAGGTTTATAAGCAATGATAACTCTAGGTTTATGTGCATATGTTAAAATTATTTATATGGTTTGAACCAGGATTTTCAAAATTTGTATTAAAATATCAACATGTTCTTAATAAAGTCTAGCTTTACATGGATTCCCTTTAACCCCACAGTCTACACCAAAAAACCAGATAGGAAACTCCTAATTTTGTTCCTTTATGTCAATGACTTAATAATCATAGGGATTATACCAAGTAGATTAAGGATTTGAAATCTCAAATAATGAATTCTTTTAAGATGACTAAATTTGGCTTATATATTTTTCCATTGATCTTTAGATTTTGAATTCTAAGAAAATATTTTTTGTAAATCAATCGAAGTATGGTCAATACATGCTAAACATGATTAAACATGAAATGTTAAATGTCTAAACTAACTCCTTATCAATCTGAAGTCAATATTTTTCCCAATTTTTATTCTCTTTTGGTTGATGGCATACTCTAAACAAAATTGGTGGGAATTCTATTGTACTTGACTCATATGCATCATCATCTTTCATTTACTATGAACTTAATTTCATGTTACTATTAGGACCCCCATAAAATCCATTAGTAGGATACAAAATGCATTAAGAGGAATCTTTGTTGTACTAATAATTATATGATTTGGTATAAGCTTGGAGGAAATTTTCAATTTCTAGTTGTACACTTTTAGTGGGAACACAATAGTTTTTGTCTACACAGAGAGTGATTGTGAAAGAAATCCAAATGATCAAAAATAAAACATAGGATACATATATCATATTGGGATAGGTATTATGAGTTGGTATTATAATAAGAATACTACTATTACTTTATCCACTAAAGAAATTAAACATAGTGGAGTTGTTTCTATTTGTCATGAGTCAGTTTGGATTCAACACATAATTTACAAACTTTGAGTTCCATATACCCAATAGACACCACTATGGTTTGATAATCAAAATTTTATCCACATTTTTTTCAACCCCTTAGAGTACCAATGCATAAATTACATTGAGATCCATGTGAAATATATTCATAAATTGATATAGGACAAGGCCATTGATGTTATTTTTTGTCAAATATATGATCACATTATAGACATATTCACAAAACTCTTGTTTGAGGCTCAAATTTTTAGCTCGAGGAAAATTTTGAGTGAAGGAAGGTGTTATCAAGGGGGATAATCCAATGATTCCTCCATCCATACCTTCATGAAAGTACACCTTATAGGGAACTGTTAGTGTGTTTAATTACTCATACATTATTGTATGGTTTCAAGATGCACTTGTATTTTTTATATGTAATTCATGGGTAGGAACTAAATGGTGCATACTTGTCCACAACCTATTATTAGATAATATTATCAATTAACTAAATACTTAATTAAATTATAATAATAATAGGTTTATCTTACTCTATTTTTAACTACTCATACAAATCCTAAACCTAGCCCTAACCTCCTCTTATATATATAACAACATAGACGGCTAGTGGGTGAGGCATATTATGGATAAGAGTTACTATCATATTATCAAAACTAGGCTAGTGCTCTTAATCAAAAGATGTAGCATAGCTACTTGGATGAATCTATGTTAATTTATTTCTAAGCTTTCATAGTTTTTATATGTAAGTATTTTGGGTGTTTTCACTATGCTATATAACATGATTTTGGATCCTATCCAAGAAGCATCATATTCAATAAGTTACATTTCAACATGGTTCAACCTTGCACAGAAGCCCCTATATATATATGGGCTCCCACTCCATATAAAATATATAGATAGGGATATAATTTCCACCCATATATATAGATAGGCCTTGCACTCCACTCTCATTCATATATATAGGCCCATAGATATAGATATAGGGCTCCCACTCATCTATATAGATAGTCCTTAAATCAAGCACTAAATCCCCATAAAATAGATAGGCCAAGCACCCCTATATAGATAAGGCTGAGATATATATATAGGCTAGCACCCATTTATACATATGGGCTCCTACTCCATATAGAATATATATAGGTTTATATCTCTCACCCATATATATAGATAGGCCTTACACTCCACTCCCATCCATATATATAGATAGGCCCTCAAATATAGATATAGGGCTCCCACCCATTTATATAGATATAAATCAGGGCCTACAATGTATCTAGTTTTCCATCCTTCCTGCCACCTTCTTAAAATCTCATACTTCCGTAGATTACTTTACCACTAATTATGTAACCCTTTATTGTATTTTCCATGATTAGTAAATTACATTTTCAAATCAACTTCAAAGATTTACATTTAGATTTTCATATTTTTTATTTCTCTAAATATGAATTTGTTTCAATTAATTTACATCCTAATTAAATTTCATTATCCAAAATAGGGTAAAACAAGTATTTTTACTAAGAAATAAATGATACATGTAGAATTTTTGTGAGAGAAACAATTCCCAATGGACCGATGACCTTTTAACTAGCCTAGGAGATTTAAACATTATAGAAAACTTTTGGACCATTAAAATTTACCATGATCTATTATTTATTTTTCTCTAAGAATTACATGGGATATACATGGGAAAGAAAAAAATGAATATGAAATAACAAAGTTATCATGTCCATGTCCATGTTTGTGTCCATTTTATTTGTTTGTTTTTCTATTTTAGGTTATGCAACTACTATCTCCCCTATCTTAATTACATTAAGATCACCTGAGGGACCAAGGATTATGACATAATTCTCAAGATGAATAATTAAATTCAATTCCATCTCAAAATTAAATATTATTTCATATATAACAAGGTCATATCCAGGAGGATTTGAGTCCATATATCTTACCATAGTTCACCATTATTGCATTTCTACCCTTGTGCTAACGTCAAAAAAATTAAAAGTAGGTTATTCATGTAAATTTCATTTTTTAATGTCTAATTCCACTTATGTGTTACCATATAGCTCCTACAATGACAGTATCTCAACACTCAACTCATCAGTAATGATATTTAATGATGTCACCACATTCTTTGATTGTGAAATGATTGTTACCAACTCTCATAATAGTTCAAATAACATCTCATCTGCCTCATTTTTATAATAATTTACAATTCCATTATTTTTATTTGGTTTCATAGACAAGAATGAATTTAATAAACCACAAGTAACAGACATCTGATCTCTTAGTTATTGTATAGATCTTAGCATAATATAATTTTTATATTACAGTTATACATTGGTTGTCACCTTTGCTTTTGATTTATTTCATATCTAGTGCATTTCAATTTCGTATTCTCTATCATTTATAAATTCACATTCATTCATAACCCATTTAAATTCATTTAAGTAGGTTTTCCACCAAGTCTCATTCATGGCATTAGATTAGTGGTATCATAGCATACACACTTCATATCATTTCTAAGTGGTATTATGGTGTATCTAAAATTCATATTTAATTTTATGCCAACTCATACTTGGTCTCAATACATGAATTTAATTTTTGAGACTTATGACCCTTCATCATACCTTCCTTAACGTCCTCAAATGGGAGATAAATATTCAATGACATGAACTTTAGAAATATTTTATAAAATTATAAAGGATACATTTAAAATATTTGAAAGACTGTAATGCATGTGAATCAACAAGTATCATTGATCACTTCTCATAATTTCTAAACTAAAAAACCCTTACAATACCTCTCATTCTCATCAGTCATTTGGTGGTCAAATTCTATACAAGGTATTAATTATTCTAGACATCCCTATGTTTAAAGGAAAGATAGATTTAGATGCACTACATAATTAGTTTAACCTAATCTATTCACATTACATGGTTAATCAATTCTCTAACCAAGAAGAGATTATATTCGTTAGTCTAAATTATATTTATCAATAAATAAATGGTGGGAAAACTATTGCACTTCACATCAAAAAATTTAAGATGAAGTTGACTTAAACACATATGTAGACACATGGAATGGTTTTGTAGAAGCACTAAAATAAGCCTATTATCTTGTTGGTAACTATGATAACCAGTACATCAAGTTATCTTAATTTCACCAACACAAAGAATAATCTATACATGTCATACTTTGGTGTACAAACTCAATAATTAGGATTTGGAACCAAATCTTATTTTTAACTATAAGTCCATATTGAGACCACTTATCTAATATGTGTATGTATGTGTGTCTATATATATATAGATTTTATTAAAGGTTTCAAGCAAAGGACAAGGCTAAGACAAGGGTAGGAGATTCTAACTCTTAAACTAAGAAACAATCCAAATCTTCCAATCAAAATTCCAAACCATGGAATAGTTATAAACACCCTCTATAGAATAAGCAATAATCATCAAATGATTAGAACAAATAATCCATGACTAGCAAGTGGTGTTCGGTTCATGATTCCAGTAGCCATTCCAATGAATAATGTCATGATATGAAGAATTTACTTACACAACTTGAAGCAATAGGTATAAAAATTACATCATTGGATAAAAGCAAGTAGATCATAGATTATGAGCTAAGCGTTATGGTGGGTGCCAAAAACATCTCTACTATCCTTAGAGAAATAGACGAAGTATAAATATTATAACATTCTCAAATGTGTATCAATTCTCAACCAATACACTTCATTATTGACAATGGATGTTATAAGAACATCATTTATCTTGAAGTTCATGGATTGAACTTACAACTAATGGATCACCCACAACCATACTCTATCAAAAGTCTTAGTGGGATCTGAGAAATGTGTCACTCAATAATGTCAAATGATGTAAAAAAATCAAGCCTTTTCAAGATATAGTCCTTTTTTATGTCACTCCATTATAGGTATGTGATATTTTAATTGGTCAACCATATATTTACCATCCACATGCAGTCTATGAGTAAAATCCTAGAAATTTTGTCGTATATGTTGATGACAATAAATACCACATACCCTAAGTAATAACTCACTTTTCCAAGTAGTGTAATATGCTAGTTATAACTGGTAAGAATTTTGTGATTTTATGGTAATAATTAGACATAATAACATCCTTACATCACTTATCCATATTGAAGTATCTCTAACATTAGTAGCATAAACCTTTGAGTTGAACCGTAAGTTAGAATAATATAAGGATATATTTTAGTCAACAAAGGAAGTGCATTCACACTATGTGTGGTGAATCACACTATTTATTTAATCCTTATACTAAATATACCTAATGCTTCTTTATATTTTAGATTAATTATGGATAATGAGGAAATCAAGTAATAAATCCATGAACTCATGGACAATGGGCATATCAGGCCTCGTTCATCACCATGCAGAAACACAACTATGTTTATGCCAAATAAATATAGCATATAGAGGTTGTGCATGAATTATAAATCCATCAAAAATATCATATTGAAGAACCACTATCCTCTTCCAAGTATTTAGTACTTACTAGACCAGCTCTATGGTTCTAAATGCTTCACCAAAATTTATCTTAAGTTTGGGTATCATCAAAGTCCTATTAATTATATAGATGTATGGAATATATCCTTCAAAGCCAAAGAAGGGTTTGAATGATTAGTCACGACATTTGGTTTAACTAGTGCATCAAATACATTCATGTGGATGGTGAATGATATTCTCAAGCCATTCACTACTTTTGTTGTAGTCTACCTAGATAACATCCTAATCTTTATCAAAACATGGCATGGACATCTACTTCATAGACATCACATTCTTGACACATTTTAGAAACACAAGTATTTAAACATGTAAAAATGTTCATTTTCCATGTAGAAGCATAATATCTAAGATACATAGTATATGCACAAGGAATGAGCATAGACCCGACCAAGATTCAAGTCATTTAGGAATGGCCTCAACCAAATAATCTCATAAAGCTTCATAGTTTCTTTGGATTGGAAAATTTCTATAGGTTATTTATAATTGGTTTTTATCATGTCACTTGGTGTTTAAACCAAGTTACCAAAGGTGGCACTATATAAAAGTTCACATGGGAAGTTGCACAACATAAATCATTCAAAGATTTGAAATGTAGACCCTATTCCACACTAGTACTTACATTACCATATCTTCAAAAACCATTTGATCTTGAGACAAATGCCTTTGACTTCACATTTGTATCATTTATCACTCATTATAGTCATTCAATTGCTTACCACAATGAAATGTTCATCGCACCAATAAGAAACTACCCAACCTTTGATCATGATATTTTTGTTATTGTTCAATCATTTAAGCATTCAAAGCATTTTAACTTGGGAAAGGAGAATCTAATCAACATAAATAAAAATATACTTTAGCTATTTTAGATTCAAAATAAATTTCAGTAAGATCATCATAAAAACATTATCATCTTAGCTTCATCAATTCCATCTAAACATCAAACATAAGAATGAAGTACCAATTTTATCACAAATTATCTAAGCCATCCATCGAGTCAATATCTCATTTTTGTGATTGATGCATGTGGACATGAATTCGGTGCATGATCAAAATTTTATCCATATGACATGGATTTTTTAGATATATATTTAAAGTTTCTCTATGATAGTTTGGTTCTAGATTTATACTTTCAAGATGGACATATATATCACCTTGGGCACTTGTACATTTCATATTAGGTAAAGATAAAAAATAATAATTATAAGGGTTTCAAGTCATTTTGAGTTAAAAAATACTATTTTGGTGTTATATAAATATTTATTCTAACTACATCTCATGTCTAATGTATCCATATATATCAAGTCATGTATCGCATGTGCAATTTCCAAACCGATTAACAATAAGAAAGGTTTTTACACACCTCTATCATTTCTAATAAGACTATGGGAATATATTTATATGGATTTTATCTCATGCTACCCTATTCCAAGCATGGTAATAATTGCATTTATGTAGTAGATGATATATTCTCAAACATGGCAATTCTCATACCCTATAGGAAAGTAGTATCAGCTCTAGAAATAAATTAATTTTACTTTCAACATATTTGTATCCACTTTGGAATCCAAAAAACTATCTTATTTGATATGGATACAAGGTCATTGAGCAATTTATAGAAATTAAGTTGGTCTATGTTAGATAGAAACATAAACAAATACACCTCCTTTCATCCACAGACTAATAGACAAACAAAAGTGGTAAATAAGATGATAGTGAACCTTTTGAAAGTGTAAAATTTAAATAATCAATGCACTTGGGATGAAATCATGCATTTCATTAATCACAACTACAATAAATCTATGCACAACTCTACCAAATAGTTATTTTTAGGAATGTTTGGATTTTCAACCTTTGGTAGCCACTGACATAGTTTATCCTATTCCACCATCCACAATAGTAACTCCTTTAGCTCAAAATGAAGTTGAAAAAGTTTTTTAATTCATTGAGCACTTTCATCACATTTAAAATTAAGTGGAAACCATTCTAAAATAAACTAATGTGACATACAAGCATTGTCATGACAAACATCAAACACTTTACAACTTATAGGTTGGTTATTGAGTCTATCTACACTTGCATAAGGAAATACTGATAGGACCTTACCACAAGCTTCATCCACTTTGGTACGAGCCCTATACCATTAAAAAAAAAATAAGAGATAAACATTTTTAGCTTAATATTACATATAACCTTGGGTTGCATTTATTATTCAATGTATAACTCTTGAGCACTAATTTCCACCTCTATTGGATACTTAAGATACTATAAATATTCTTTATTAAATAGAGATCACTAAACATTTTAGTATCCTGGAAGAATCAGATCAAGTTATTGACACTCAAGTTAAAAGTACATGTTGACAAGAGATCCCTCTCTTTCATATCATCAAATCAGGTCAAGTGCCTTCTTAGGAAAAAAATGGTTTACATAACCATAGGTTGCCAATTTATTTCAACATATCTTACTAAAAATTCATGTAATGGATACCATTGCTCTTCAATATGGGGTAACTGATTCAAGAGTATTTATGTTCGTCGATCTTACAAAAGTTCACCATTATTGCATTTATGCCCTTGCACTAACATCAACAACATAATCAATAGGTTATTGACCTACGTGTCAATTTTCAAGATCAAATTCCACTTTTGAATTTTTTATAATGCCTATAATGACAGTACAACAACATTTAGTTTTTCAATAATGATAGTTAATGATGGCACTGGATTCATCGATTGTGAAGCAATTTTTAAAATCTTATAATGGTTTACCTAATGCTTCATATCCCTCCTTTGTATATTAATTTACACTTCCATTATTTTTTTAATTGGTTATGTATACAATAATAAAGTTAGGAAGTATGTAGAAACTAGACATATAATCTCTCAAATATTATACAAAACTTAACATAATTAAACATTGTTATTAAAATACTACATTGGTTGTCACCTCTTTTGTTTTCCTTGTTGTTTCATGCATCACACTTTCATATTATCTATCATTCATATTGCATTCTAATCATAACCCATTTAACTCCATTTAAGTAGAGGTTGCCAATTTATTTCAACATATCTTACTAAAACTTCATGTAAAGGAGACCATTGCTCTTCAATATGGGGTAACTGATCCAAGAGTATTTATGTTCATAGATCTTACAAAATTTCACCACTATTGCATTTATGCCCTTGCACTAACATCAACAACATAATCAATAGGTTATTGACCTACGTGTCAATTTTCAAGATCAAATTCCACTTTTGAAATATTTTATAATGCCTATAATGACAGTACTACAACATTTAGTTTTTCAATAATGATAGTTAATGATGGCACTGGATTCATCGATTGTGAAGCAATATTTGAAATCTTATAATGGTTTACCTAATGCTTCATATCCCTCCTTTGTATATTAATTTACACTTCCATTATTTTTTTACTTGGTTATGTATACAGTAATAAAGTTAGGAAGTATGTAGAAACTAGACATATAATCTCTCAAATATTATACAAAACTTAACATAATTAAACATTGTTTTTAAAATACTACATTGGTTATCACCTCTTTTGTTTTCCTTGTTGTTTAGTGCATTGAAATTTCATATTATCTATCATTCATATTTTATTCTAATCATAACCCATTTAACTCCATTTAAGTAGGTTTCTCATTGGGTTTCCTCCTAGCTTGAATCAAGTTTGAGGGTTGTAAACTTGAGAAACTTGTTCTACAAGGGTGTGCATGTCTACCTTTTATTTTATTAGCTTGTCTCACCTTATTTTCATACATCCTATGTGGTAATTTAAGTCTAATCTCACATTTATTATACTCCAATCTCTGCCCTTTGGGTGGATCGATTTTCTTTAAATGTCCCTTGATCAATATGTTACAAACATTATTATCGACATTGGGAAAGATGGGACTAAAACAAGCTTGGAATTTTGTCTTGAAGGTTTACAATGAGGTGAAATTTATAATAATCCTCATCAACCTAATATTTATTTATAATTATATGTTATTTATAATGTGTGTAGATGTTATGAAAATAATTGAATTATTTTTTACTATGTCGGTTGTATCCACTTTGAGGATTCCCTCCATGCCTAGATTTGACACCAATGGGAGCCCTTGGGTTTTTAGTTTATTGATGTTTTTAACCTTACTAATAGTTTTTTTAATATTTTAAGGATCCCTCTCAATTATAGGATCTCTTTTATATGTGGATCTCTTGGTTCTAAATGAATACCCACATGATTTTGTCCCTTTGGACTCATAACTTCAAAATGTTTGAGTAGACCTCTCTTAAGGTGCATGTCTAGGTTGAGATTATGTCTTATGATTCCTCTATGGGAATTCCTTGATCATATTTTAAAACCCATAATTTGGATGCTTTATCATGAAGCTGATAAGTATTACTCTAAACACTCTAATAATCATGTTTGTGTTGAGTTTTATTTTCCAAAGAACTTGAAAGAGTCTATTGATATTCAAGTAGGGATGAAACACTTATCATAGAAGGTCACCTAATTAAATATGATGAACACGTGATTTATATTTTAGGATCTTAACCATATAATTATCAATTTTCCCTTGATGGTTTTCTCAAATTCACCCACCAATCAGAGATAACATGAAAAACAAAAGGTGGATGAAATGAATGATAATTAGACTATGATGGCTAAACAAATAGCAATTGGGAACAATAAACCTAACACAATTTCCATTCTTTTCATTATCAAACATCATTAAGAAGATAAAAATATGGATAAAATTTTGAATTCTTATATGATCTCCCACTATAAAAATAATGTTGGTGTATATCCATCATCATCCACATCTATCCCGACTACATCTATCCACAAAATGAGCCTCTAGTAGCTCCACTTTAGAATCCTCTCATCTATATCATTATGGTGCATTAGGTATATCATGTGTCATTCCAAACTATCTCCTCACCCTCCCAAATTGAAACAACTCTAAATGCTCCAGTTGTCGCCCCTACAACCATTTATCTTACTACCTTGCCACTAGCTCTCACCGCTCCCTAGGCTAGGAAGAAAATCTCACATATAGTCTCCAAAACACATCCCCCTCCTGTAACTCATCTATAACTCATATATTATAGGATAAAGCATGTAAAACCCCATTTTTATAGGGTCTCACCAGATCATCCTTCCATTAAAGGAATCCTACACTATAAGTTGTCTAGTGCCATCTCATCTAAGGAATCCCCAATGGCCACACTACTCTGATGTGCTCATATGCCCAACACTTTAATATAAATGTAATATCTAAACCAAATATTCACCTTTTCCACTATACCCATATCTCTTTTCATAGTTGTGTTAAGAGTGTAGGTGCCTAAGCAAACATTATTTGATGTTCTAGCATATCTATCACTACCCCTATCAAACTCCAAGGAAATATCCCTCCTCTAGAATCTGGTAGTGCATAACAGGAGATTGCTAACATCATCATATTCATCACTAGTCTCCCCTCTACATCTTACTCATATAGTGCCTTAGATAAAACCCCCTGCCACAAAGGTGATGTCTACGGCATCATCATCATATAATCATGCCAAAGTCTCCCTGTGTCCCATCTCATCAATTGGTGTAATCATTACCCCCTATATTGGTATTTGAATGATCTTATAAATGTCCTCCACTATAAGGGTCATCTCCCTAGTTGGCAACCAAATAGTCCCTATCATTATATTCCTCTACTCTAATAATTCTACCAGTAGTCATATGTTTCTATGAATCTTTTGATAATGATGTAGTGCCCCAAAACTGATGGCATCAATATGGGCCTAGTCCTCGATGCTCATAACATCCTGTAGCCACTCCAATAATGGTGGCACTCAATCTTGCATTATCAATGACTCTCTCATCTATAAAAGCATAAATTAGTAGCATCTTTTTTTGCTTCTATCCTAACACCTAGCATCATATCATTATTGATTTTTGTGAATCGATGATGATCCCTATTGATTGATTATGATCTATCTTAATCAATATTGATCTCAATGTTGATCACCAATGATCATACTAAATCATCCTCAATCCTATGGGTTCAAAAATTTATCCCCATCTATCCATACAAAAATAAATCAAAATAATAAAAAAACATGAATTTAAAGTACATCCCCTACCTCTCTACGTGACCTCCATCTTTTTCATCCTCTTCCACTCACATCCATCACCATGTGTTATATCTTTGTATCATATCTCAAGTGATCAATTTCACAAATTTTTAAATGAGCCTTTCCAATATATTGGTTGCCTCAATTGATGTTGATTCATATAATCATTCACAATTCTAGTGATTGATGCCAATTTTACACAAATCATTGGCAATCCCTTCCGATCATTGTCAATCCTTTACTTTACATGATTTGGACCTATTTCCACACACATCCTTTTATTTTCTAGATCCATAAGTTTCCCCATTCACTTACAATATTTTATATAACACCCTAGTTTCATAGATGTGACCCACCATTGGTCCAACCTAAAAATGCATACATTCTATTGGGAGTGTATCCACTATGGATCTTAAGACTGTACTTCACCATGCAAATAATTTCCTATAGGTTGAATCATTATTTTCACACATTTAATGATTTATTTGGTCCCTTCTATCATTTATTCTCTTATTTTCCTTTGCTTATGTACCCATATGTTCACACTTGGGGAAATTTGTTTCATGGCTACCCAAAGACATATTTATGTGTCTTTATCCTTGTCTCGATAGTGTAACTCTTTTTTACTCATGCAACAAACCCACATCCTTGGAATTCTTTTTTATAAATCACATATCCACATACCAATATTTTAAAACCTATCACCACCTTTTTCCATCTCATTGGCTCCTAATTTAAGGGGACTACCTCCTCATTCACACCTAGGGCATCCACTCAGTTTAGGTTTTTATCTTGTGGTTGATTGTTATTCAACTGCTCAACAAAAAGGGGAAAATGTAGACACTAATTTCATGTACATTATTTAATAATTGTCTCTATTTATCATAATTTCCTTTCATTTATATTCACTATCCTTAATTTTATTTATGCATGGTAATTACTTCGTTAATTACTATTTACCCTTCCCAACCTCCTAAATCTCCCAAAATATAATAAAAATTCATAAAATCTAAATTATCTCCCCATTTCAACAACCTACCCCAAATAGAAAACCTTTGAAACAACTTAACAAACCCCCTCCTCAAAATTACCCATGGTTAGAACCACTTAAGATGCATTTTGCCAAGAAAAAGGCAGAATCATTAGCGATTCTTAGAGCTCAGCATTGATTTTGTTCGATCTGTGTTGATTACTTATAGATGACCATAACTCACCCAAATAGATCCAAAAACTATGTTTCAAGGTAGACATAACTCTTAAAATATAAACAATGTTCATTACAATTTCTAATACAGACCTTACACTACCATATCAAAACTCTAAATCTTTGGAATGACTATGGAAATTAGAGCACATCTCTAAATCGTAACATCATATTAAGAAGTTTAAAAGGTTATTAATATGTTTCATTTTATAATAATTTCATTATTTATCTTATTCTACATAGAATCCTCAATTTAATCCCAAGACCACCCCAATTATCTTTAAAATACATTTTCTTAAGCCATAAACCAACTTCTTAGTTTTGTCAAGAGTTTTACCAGAATCGATGTTGGTCATATTGATCGACACTGATCCTAAAAAAAATGATATACATTCTATGAATTGGCATTAATCCCTCTCAAAACTATTAATTTGAAAAATCTAAACCCATTTCCAAATATTTTGCCTTAACCCTAGTCTGTTCTGATTATTCTATTTTACTTAAAATATGGACCCTACATTTAGATGACTATTATAGGAATACCTCACAAGATAATCAGCATTTTTTATCTATCAATAATTCCCCAACCCCTCTTCACTGATCTGAGTGACATTATGCACAATTTGAGTTTTTGTGCCATTGTGTTCACTCCAAATATTGATGTCATTTCAGCCCAACTAAAAATTATCCAAGAAGATATAGATGCCACATAGGATTATTCACTCAATTACTTTGATTACATTCATTTAATAGAGGAAGAATATATTTTCTCCTTATCTTATGTTATCTAATTATCAACTAATATTTGTATTTCACATTATCATTTTTTATCATCTTAATTGTTAAATAGGTGGATTGACATCCGTGAAAGGAAGCTAACCCTTTCTTGGAACTGGTATTTTACCAAGCAATCCACTGTCTTATTTTTTTAATCTATATTTCTAGTTTTTCACTTGTGTGCAAGTAATCCTTCCTAGGCCAAAAAGAGATATCACAATAACTTAGCCAATGGTGCATATTTGATCCTATAGGTGTACCTCATTTCATCTAAAACCCTACTTTTCTTTCAATTTTTTGTTAGTGAATATTATAAAAGAAAATTACTTAAAAGCTACATAAATAGCTATATTTCCACCATCTCTAATTTGATACAAACAATTGGGATAAACGTATGGAACTACATTCCTCAAACATTTGGGACATATTATGGATGAACTCATATACCTTCCATTGATGTCAAAATCCCATAGATACATTTGGTTATCTATTACTTATGGTACATGTGTGGTGATCACAACCATATGGATACTAGACCATGACCCCCATTTGAAATTAAATCTACGCCAAGATTGGCTAGTCGAATGGTAGGCTAAGTTGGATACTACAAATATGTGTGTTACCTTTCTTGACATGGGCACATAGATTTGTATACCAAATGATGGATATGATTATCCACCCACCCCATTATCTTTAGGGAAGCCATTATACAAGTATATTGATTTAGAGGCAATCCATCATTATAAAAAACATTTAAAAAACTTTACAAATTCTCCCACACCTTTTGATGATGATGACTTTCTCGATTGGAAATCTTAAAACTTCAAAATTTTGAAAAAAAAATCAAAAAACATTTTAAAATCCCAAAATATTTTTGGCACCTACATATTCTATTGGCCCTTTGGCATCTATGTGTTAGCTCCATGCTGAAGTCTAGCATATCAGATACTCCTCCATACACATATATAGGAATACACAGACACATGATACACTTATGGGTGTTAGGTTTTCCCTCTACTCATGTCACCAAGACATTGTGGGCATTCATATCCTATTATTTTGATACACATAGGTTATATGATTCAATGATCACTCTACACTATCATGTTTTAGCTTACATATGTACTTACACATGCCTATTATTTTGATTCTACATTACATAGGGTACTTTATATTCTATGTACTTGACTTTTTTTCTAACACATTTGATCCATATGCCACTATGACATGTTTATACTTGTTGCTTATACGTTTCCTTTACACACTTTCTTGAGTGTTTTGCCTTACTATTATCTTAATTTTTTGAGCATTTGAATATGCTTCACTGTATGTGGCCCATGTGATTATGTTTACTTTATTGGAAATTTGAATATGTCATTGTTTTTTATATGTAAATTTGAATATGTCATTCCTTAATTTTTTGGACATTTGAATAAGTTAGGTCCATTCAATTTTTAGCATTTGAACATGCCCCTTGTTTACGGTCTCCTTAGACCATTGATTTTTGACTTATTATGAAGTGTTCTTGTGTGTGTGCTTGATTGCTTGATGATATTAAACTATTACTATCTAAATTTTTCCATGATCTTTATCATGCATCCTATGCCTACATGTGATCACATTGGTTCTATGAGCTACAATGATACATTTACCTAGACAATTGTATTTATATATGCTACATAGTTACATTCACATATTTTACAGTTGTCTTACCCTTTTTAGGTGAGGAAACTTATAGGTAAAAATTTTCCCTCACCTAAAATGGGGGGATACTAGTGGGGTCATGATTGGGAAGCATGTTATCCACACCTTACACCAATTCTCAAATTCATTAGGGGCATGTCATAAGGACATGGCTTCCACACATTCACAGTTTCTAGATTATAGTGTGGGCATGCTTTGGAAGCATGTTCTCCACATTTATTTAGTATTCGGTACTTAAAATAATTTAAATATTTAATGGGGGCATGTAATATGGACATAGCTTCCACACATTCATAGTTTTAGATATAGTGGGAGCATGCTTTTGAAACATGTTTATAGTGGTGGAATCTTTTGGAAACATGTCATCCACATTAGTACTTATATTAGCTTCATATTTATCCATACATAGTGGGAGCATGATTTAGAATCATCTCCTTCACACTTACACAATTTTTTTAATTGGCCAAAGAACATAGTTATATGATTCTGATACACATTGTGGAGTAATTCTATACATGGTACCATTGTTACACATAGTTTCAGCATGAGACATATCTAAGGTGCATATGTTATGTCATATGTTCCTAATGTTTCAAAATACAAATCAATCTTAGGTTTTAAAACTATTGCATGTATTGATACCCTTCAGACTTTTACGGACTTTAACAAGCCAATATACTGCAGTAGTTGGTTCATATTTTGGTATGGTTTCGGTGATTAAATCACTCAATCTTGCCATGTTTTTAGTTTGGACTTGATCATCCAAACTCACCAGGTTATAAGTATCATTGGGTTGCACAATTGAGCTAATCTCAACTGCCAGGTGGCAACTTAATTTTACTCCAAAGTTGGGGGCATGTGCCTTCCAAACTCTATCTATCTACTTTGATATACGCACTTTAAATATTGATCTATATTTATCCTAATCTCAATTTCATAACCTCATAATGATATATATTTTTCAAAAATAACTTTACAATAGGTAAGACAGTTACATCAACACATAGGTGTACTCCTAAACCTTGCTCTTTCAATTTCAATCTATTTCAAGTAATTTTGACCCAAATTATATACACTGATTATACATTGTAACATGATCTTCATTGTAGGTCAGTTACTAATAAAGCATTCAAATTAAACCCTAGAAAAGCACTAAAATTCAACTCAAGTAAAGACAAGGTATGCATATAAACCCAGGAACTTATTCCTTTTCTTTAAACTAGCAATTTCATTAGTACATTAAAGGGGGGAAATGTAGATGATATTTTATGATGATGTATCACCTGAGTATTTTATAATTGGAAAACTTAGGCCCCAGTTGTTCCTCTGAGTTATATAAATGCCTTGCTTCTACAAGCCTTGAATCTACTATCTTGTGTCCATTGTCCTATCTCTTAGTTTGACCAGCCTTATGTTGATGACACAGATATCCCATCTTGCCCATAATTCTTAAAAATGTACTTATCTTATACCTTTGCAAGTTGTGAGCCTATGTCTACTCTCTTTCTCCGTGGACACTAATTTTTAGGATAGACAGTAGCATTAACATTACTATCTTGATCCAACATGAGTGTCTAATGCCCTAAAGTCATCCAATTTTAAAATGAAACATATCATTATGGTTTTCCTAAATGATTTAATGTGAGATATCTCCTAATATGGTTAGTATAAATACAATATCAACCCTCATTCATTCCTCACCTAGAAATTAGAACAAAAGAGCACTCAAATAACCAAAATATTTCTTATTCTACCTTATTATGATATCAGTCAAAGGAAAAACCTAGATACATGTCTAAAGTACTAAAGGAGCAATCATAAGGTCATATTTTCCAAGTTACAAGCTAGGTAAATGTTGTACTTGATTTACACACATTGTATGGTTCACACACAAGCCAACATGTAGGGGATAACTATATGAGTCTGAATGTATCTTCTAGAGTATTAGCTATGTAAGAAGTTCCTTTTGATAGTTGGGTCATTTTGGGTTAACTCAACACCATGTGCCCACTAACCCCTTTTTCCCCAAGGTCACATTGAATATGGAAAGTTAGGGTTTTATCACTTCACCAAGAGAGATAATCCATGACCCAAATTTAAATGCATAAGAGTGAAGGAAAAGGCAAACCTAGAATCATCTAGGTGGTTGCATCATGTTTCATATAATATTATATACATGACACTAGCATTGAACTCTAACACTAGCATCGATGTAACTATCCCAGGCTAATACAACTATCTAGAGAGCCAAAGGCACCATTTCTAGAATCTGGTGATTGATCCAGAACTATCTTCCCACTTGATTTCTACCTATACCAAATCCATACCTCCATTACCATAAAAACCAAATAAGTAATATCTTATATGTCATTTTTATATCTAACATAGTTGTACTTTCCATTAATAGCCTATCTCAGCTTTATAAATTTAGCATATGGTACATCTGAGTTTACCATATTAATTGGCCTATTGTAGATTTTATATTCACCTTTGTGCCCTATCATTTCTATATCCTTAACTCTACATACCTAAGTAGAATTGATTAATCCAAATTATGCTTAAACAGTTGGACAAACTTTATGGTGCCAAATACTTCACCAAAATTGATCTTAAATCTGGGTATCATCATATTCGTATTGAGTCTATAGATGTATGGAATATAGCCAAAAAGGCCAAATAAGGTTTTTTCAAAAGGTTATTCATGCCATTTGGTATAACCAATGCATTAAATACATTTATGTAGATGATGAATGATATTCTTAGGCCATTCACGATTTCATTTTTTGTAGTCTACCTTGATGACATCCTAATATTTATCAAAACATGGGATGAACATTTATGCCATAGCGAGAAAGTGATTGACATGTTTTATAAACATAATTTGTATGAAAACATGGGAAAATGTTCATTTTCCATGTATAATAATAGTATCTAGTAGACATAGTAGATGTACAACTAGTGTACATGGACCTGACAAAGATTCAAGTCATCTATTAATGGCCACAACCAAATAATCTCATAGAGCTTCATAGCATCTTTGGATTGTAAAATTTATATATGATACCTATAATTAGTTTTCCTCATGTGACTTAGCCTTTGAAATAAGTTAACAAAAGTGGATTTAAATTAAACTCTATCTGGGATTGCACAATAGAAAGCATTCAAAGAATTGAAATGTAGACCTTGTTCCACATGGGTACTTATATTACCATATCTTCAACAACCATTTGATCTTGAGATATATGTCTTTGAATTTGAATTTGTATTAGTTCTCATTTAATATGGTCATTCAGTTTCTTACCATAATGAAACATTCACCACACTAGTAAGAAACTACCTAACCTCTAATCATGAGCTTTTTTTTATTGTTCGATCATGTAAGCATTAGAAGCATTATAACTTAGGCAAGGAAATTATGATTCACACATGTCAAAAGTTTATTTATTTATTTAATATTCAAAATAAATTTCAATGAGAGTAGCATAAAAAATGGTCTTCTTAATTTTATCAATTCCATACGAACATCAAACATAAGAATGAAGTGTCAATCCTGTCGCAAATTGTCTAAGCCATCCACCGATTCAAGTAGTATTTTTGTACTTAATGCATGTAGACATGAAGTCAAAATAAGGTCAAAAATTTATCCATCAAACATGTATTTTGCATATATCTATTGAAATTTTATATGTGGTAGTTTAGTTCTAGATTTATACTTGTAGGATGGAGTCTTATATCACCTTGGACACTTGTACATTCCATGTGAGGAAGAGAGAGAAAAAAATAATATGGGATGTTTGTTTTATAAAGGTTTCAAGTCATTTTGGAGTTTAAAATACTCTTTTTGTATTTTCATAAGTACTTCTTCTAGCCACATCTCAAGTCTAATGTATCCATATATCAATTTCTATACCACATGTGTAATTGCCAAACTGGTTAACAATAAGAAAGGTTCATACAAACCTCTGTTAGTTTTAAAGTTATTGTGGGAATATATTTTCATGTATTTTATCTCAACTTACCCTAATATCAAGCATGGTAATGATTGTATTTATGTAGTAGTTAATAGATTATCAAAAATGGAAATTCTCATACCCTATAGGAAAGTAATATCATCTCTAGAAATAAATCAATTTTATATTCAACATGTCTATATCCACTTTGGAATCAAAAATATATATATTATTTGATAGGGATACAAGGTTCTTGAAAAAATTATTTACTTTGGTCTATGTTAGACACAAATCTAAATAAATCCACCACCTTTCATCCACAAACTAATGGACAAATAAATGTGGTAAATAGGATGATAATGCACCTCCTAAGAGTGTAAAATTAAAAGAAGAAAAGGAACTAGGATGAAATAATGTTTTTCATTTATCACAACTACAACAAAGCTCTACCCAAATCTACCACATAGTTCTTTTCAGGTCTATTAGGGTTTCCAACCTTTGGTAGCCATCGACATAGCTTATCTTATTCCACCATCCATAATAGTAACAACTTCAGCTCAAAATGACATTGGAAATCTTATTTAATTAATTCACCACATTAAAGAGTAAATTCAAACAATTCTACATCAAACTAATGTGAAATATAAGTAACGACATGATAAACATCAAATAATGCACACCTTCCAGGTTGGTGATAGAGTCTAGCTACACCTGCATAAGGAAATACTGATATGACCTTACTGTAAGCTTTGTCCAATTTTGTATGTGCCCTTCACCATTACTAAATAATTAGGATATAATTTTTTTGAGCTTAATATTCCATCTAACTTTGGGTTGTATCTAGTATTTAATGCAAAACTCTTGTGCACTAATTTCCACCCCTATTAGATACTTTTGATATACTATAAATATTCTTTAGTAAATAGAGATGAATCGATATTTTAGTATCTTGGAAGAATTAAATCAGTTATTGACACTCAATTTAAATGTACATGTCAAAAAGAGACCCATCTTCTAAATTGTCAAAATAGGTCAAGTGCCTTCCTAGGAAAAAAAGTTTATATAACTGTAGATTGCCAATTTATTTCCACATATTTTACTACAATTGCATGCAATGGAGACCATTGCTCTTTAAGATGGGGTGAAATATCCAAGAGTATATGTGTCCATATATCTTACCAAAGTTATACCACTATTACATTTTAGCCTTACACTAACATCAACAACACAAATAGTAGGTTATTCACTTACATGTTAATTTTTAAGGTAAAATTCCACTTTTGAATTATTATACAATGTTTACAATGATAATATGATAACACTCAATTCATCAATAATGATAGTTAATGATGTCACTACATTATTTGATCTTGGAATGGTTAATACCAACTCTTATAATGGTTCAACCGATGCTTTGTATCCCTCCTTTGTATAATAATTTACAATTACAGTCTTTTTGTTGGTTCCTATTTTATTATTTTTAGAATAATGGGGTTTTATTCCTAGTTAAATAAACATGCCTAAGCAAAGTAAATTAGTAAGTAATATGTAGGAATTAAGCTATTATTTTGTGTAAACAGATTTATATTTTTTTCTTTTCTAAATATAGTAATAAATAAGAGAAATCTAACTTAGCTTATTCTGAATGATCCAAACTGAGATAGGGTCTGATACTGAAGGAGAAAGACTAAGAAACTATCAAAAACTAGATCCTGAAGTTCATTTTTGGATTGGATAAGAGAACCAAAATGGGACACCCTACTGTCTAGTGTTGTAGTCATTTTTTATCTCTATTGTCCATGTGGTCTAAGCATTTTGGGTTATGTTTAGCAGGCTTGTGTTACCCTATCAATAAAATATTGAAGCCTAGAAGCCTGAGGAGCTCATTGTGCATCTATTTTTAATCTTCAAATTCCTAAGAACTCTTTGTGCTTGAACTTGAATGAAAACTTGGAAAAGATAGATAAGGGGTTAGTGTGTAAAGGATATGTTGGACATACTTCACACCCCATGTGTAGGCATGTTACCTACATACCAATACTCTGAGGAGGGATCAAGCTAATGTAGTTCTCCTATTGAAGTGTTTGGTGTAATTTGTGTATGATAAATGCAACTAGATGTACTTCAGATAGATGGGGACCGATGCAAAAGTTTGAATAATTTTGAAATGATCTTGGAAGGTTGTATGCAGAGAATAAGGAAGAGTGTTTGAGTGTACTTGCTTGTATTCTTTCTTCTTTCTTGTAAATGAGTGCCAACCCTTCTAAATAGACTTTGAATGGCCTTTTATATGGAAATTAATGATCATGAGTTAAATGAATTTGCATTAAGATGACAAGTAAAAGGATAAGGATCTAAAATAATCTGATTGTTAGGACCAATTTTGCACTTGGACAATAGCACCAAAGTTAGGACACCTGGGTTTCAGCATTCCTGTCCATGTTGGGCACCATTTTCCAAAGGGAATGAGACTTAGGGGATGGATCCAGGCCTAAAAGAGCCACCTAGGTTTGTAAGGGTTAATTCCAGAAGGTTGTGGATGATTGGGAATCAGTGAAAGAATAGCATAGAAGGGTTGTGTAAGCAAGTAGGAAAACCTATGGATTGGGTGTCATTATCCATGCTTAAGTCATCCAATTTTGCATTTTATATGACTAAATCCCCCCCCCTTTATTTAAGTGATGCAACAAAGTGAAATATAAGGATAAAGGAAATTAAAAATCATACCTAAACTTACCTATAAGGGAGAAGCTCATGAAGCTATGTGATGTTGGATGTGCATAGAGAGAACATGCTTTGAAATGTGAATCTGTAATGAAAACTTAAAAGTAAATCAGTTCTTACTAGATACACTATATCTAAATAATAACATATAAAATCTAAGTAAGAAGAAGAAAAAGGAATGAATACACCTCATCGAGTACATGAACCAATACAAAACATATTATGATGTTGGATTGTGTTGGATGATGTTGGGTATCTGTTGAATCAAGAGTAATATCATGAATGGAGCTGAGTGCCCAATTCCCTAAAAGGTGGCATAAGAATGCAAAGGTTGGACCTTTGGATCCATCATCACCAACTAAGTGAAGTTAATGAATCATGTGTGTGTTAATCAATGTCTAGACTGTGTGTCTAATCCATCTAAATAGAAGGCTCAAGAATACAAAAGCTAGCCCTTTAGCTCCATCATTACCCTGTAAGTAAAGCTATGAATTAATATCGGTATAGAATAGATGTCATATGAGATGGATCATGGAGCCCATGGATTTTCTAGAAATCTAACAATGTAGTGTGGATATATTGAATGTATACTAAAAATTAGGCCACTCTTGGCCATTTCAAAAGATGGAGGTGAGGCTTGTATGAAAGCCACTCCAAAACTGATGTATTAGGCTTATATGAAATCTAACTTGAGAACTTGAGTACTCAAAAAGTTAAACTTGTATTAAATTTCAACTTAAAAGTGATGCCAACCACCTGCAGATAGAGTAAGGCATGCAACTACTGAGAATGCCTGAATAATAAATTAAACTCAAAAATAAAAGAAGACCAATGTACCATGCACATTGCCCCCAATCACTAGTGTCTAGAACATGGATTTTGATCTAGAATTTATGTCAACTACCTAATCTAAAAATAAAAGTGGGAACCATCATACCCTGCATGATAACCCCCTATATCTAGATTCTCTGAGAAAACTATATTGAACTACTGATTTTGACTGATCTAGATGTGTAAAAACTATATCTAAACTAGAATTTTTGCCTGTTTCTAAAAAACTTGAGTGTTTATTGCCTGGATAGGAACACCAAAATGAGGAAACCCCTATGTTTTGTGCTATTTTCTATCTCTAGCACTATTGTCTTGTGCTAAAACTAGTTGTTAATCTAGAACTGTCACTATTTTTTTGCTTTGTTCTGATTGGTTTGACCTCTGAGTTATGAACTAGGTGATTTGAATGTTGTTGTTTCAAATTTTAGAAGCTTTGATATTTGTGACAAAACCCCTAATTATTTTCCCCCTTCTAAGGATAGGAATGATGAACTTGCAATGACTGTGCTCAGAAGAAAAGAATCCTACAAGTGTGTTATGTTACATATATACATGATACAGTATTGATATTTGACAATATATCTCTAGATATAGAAATGTTTGTATTAAGAGATTGTTAGATCAATATGGGTTTGCCTAGATAGATATAATAATATAAAATCATGTGCAAAGTATTGAACTAGAACTAGAAATATTAGATATTAGTTATTTGTTGATAGTTGTTAGTTGGAGGGATGGAGCATGATGTCCATCATGGCATCCAAGAAATCAAGAGAAATGCATGATGTGGATCATGGCATTTCACAGATTGAGAAGCAAAACAAACAATCAAGAAATCAAGTAAGAAGCATACAAGGATAATCAAGGGGCCATGAAAACAAGGGACATGGGCACATGTCACTCAAATTGAAAAGTAGGCATAGAACACATGTTCAACTGCTACATACATAAACAAGTAAAACAAGCAAAGTTGGCACAAGGGCCACAGGCACATGGAAGAGTACAAGCAAAGGACATTGGCAAATTTCCTGAGGCATAAAATTCAATCACACAAGCTACACTAAGCAAGAGGAGAAATCATGTAATAACTGGAAAGGTAGAATCACATCTAACTAATCAAAGCAAATGTGAAAGCATGCAAAATATGTGTAGTACAAGATTAAGTATATGTTAATAAATACATAAGTTCTAGATACTAGTGAAATGTTGATATAGTAATATGTGTAGTCTAGAAAGGAATGTATATTAGAATGATAACTCAGAGTGTGTAGTATAGGAATGACATAACCTAGATGGTGTAGTCATGTAGAATATGCCCCCAGTGGGTAGGTATAGTGATGTGTGTCTCAAATGTAGAAGTAGGAATGCCCCCTCAATGGGTAAAGTGAAGCAATCAAGTAGTTGGATGTCATTGCACACACTCAAAGAAAATCTAGTGAAGCATGTTAATGTATAAAAATCAACATACGATAGCATGAAATAGCAAATGTAAGTCCTAGTATGACAGTGATAATGAAAAGCATGAATGATGCATACAATCAAAATGTTTTTGGTATTTTTGACATATTTAAGTGTTTTTGTATTTTGAATTTTTTGTATTGTTTTTGTATTTTTATATAAGATATGTATAGGTAAAAATAGGAAGAAATGATACTAATTGATGAGTCTTGGATGAGACTCCCTGTCATGGTGTTTTGTATCAAACAACAGAATCATGCATGGTCATGAGGCATGATTGAATGTCTGAGATTGTAAAGCTGAAATTTGTGAACATTATAACTACTCTAAAATCTTTGAAGTGGAAACCAAATGTGGGGTCCCCCTATAACTCTAATAATTAGATGCAACTATAGGGCTCTTAGGGACCCATCTAGAAGTAGAAGAAGCTCTCTGAATAGGTGATCTCTGTGTAGCTGCATGAGACCTTAATGTTACTTCTATGGGTGTGAACACTATAGTTGGAAGCTATCAAGAATCCTAAAAATATGGTGTGTGAACCCTCTATACTGGTGACGGATGTCACAATTGTGGCTAGATCTGAAGTGGAAGTAGAATTGAAACTGGAGGAAAAATTGAAATAGGTGTAAAAACTAGAGCTAGTGTTTGTAAGCTGAAAGATGGCTCTGAAGTGGGGACTGGTGACTCATAAGGGACTCCATCAATTGTAATAACCTAATTATCATGAATGAATTTCATGCTTCTATGAACTATAGAAGAAACTACCCTAAGTTTTTGAATCCATGGTCGACCAAGTAATATGTCAAAAACTCCTACACTGGGAACTATAATGAATGGTGTTTCCAAATATGTAAGACTAACTTGTATTAGAAGTACTATCTCACCTAATGGACTCTATATATTCTCACTAAAACCACTGATAACTATGTCTGTCAGAGTGATATCTTACTCTAAATAACATAAATGTTGTAGTAGTGTCAAGGTGCACATGTTAAGGTTGGAACCATTGTTAATAAGTACATTGTGAATAGGTTGATTATGAATATGTGCTCTAATAAAAAGTGCATTATAACCTTTATTACCCTCCATAATCTCTTGATCTAAAAAATATATCAAAGGTTTGGCTGGAACTCTGGACTCATACACACCCATCATACCTCTCAAAGGATGTGCCTCAACTGAAGGTGCCTAGTATGTAGCTAGTGGACGATGTGCATGGTATGTATGGTGAACACCTAAGGTGTCCTCTTTCTCCTATTTAGAATGTTATGGAAATGGATCTAAGAAGATTTTCAAAGCTTTATCTTGTGTTGGATTTGCTTTTGGAGGGTCAACTAAAGTATCCAGATCAATTAGATTGTTGTCTATCAAGTCATGTATCTTATGTCTCAAACTGATGCATCTATTTATTGTGTGGCCTGGTGCCCTATGAAAATCGTAAAATGCATGTTGATCATATCCCCATGGAAGAGGATTCATTGAGTCAGTTTCTTAGATAGGGGGAGATTTATGATGTTACATTCCAAAAACTATTGTAAAACCCTAGCTAGAGAAACTAGTATATTGGTAAATGCATCACAAGGAGGTGCTGATAAAACCACATGTTGAGGGGCTCTAAAGTTGCATTGACTGTTGGTTGATTTTGATTCTTATTGTCATTAATATTGAACTTGTATGAGACTTTGCTCTTTTTCTTATTTGTTGTGTCTGACATACTTGATTACTTAAGTTTTCCCATTGAAATTAGCTTGACTTCTCATTTCTTTAGTGTATGACACAATTTAGTAAAGGAAGAGAAATGCTTGAACATGATTGATTCATTAAGTGTTGGTAGAAGACTCTATTTGAAGAGGTCCTATAATTGCTAATCTACCATGGGACTAGTCATCTTATCTAAGATGGTCTTATACCGAAGAACATAGTTTGTGAGATGTTCATTTGGTCATTATTTTTGTTGAGCAATTTGAGCATATGAAACCTTATCACCAATGTTGATACTGAAATGTGCTAGGAACATGTTTATTTAAGGATTAAATGTTGTGACTGACTGATTTGGTAGACTATAAAACTATTGTAAAGCATAATCCTTTAGACTTCATGAAAATAGCTTGGTAAGTAGCCAATCATTGGGTACATAATCCAAACATGTTGTGTGAAAATATCTCAAGTGCATCTCCAGATCACCCTTTCCATCATAAAGAGCAATCTTGGGTTGAACAAAACCTTGTGGCAAGGGTGTAGAAGCAATATGGCATGCCAATGGTGTATGCATAAGAGCAAAAGAATCCAAAGCCTGTGTAGGTCTATTGATACCTTGCTCAAGATGTTGCACCTTGGATTGCAGAGATCTTATCTCTTGCACAAGGGCTGCCACATCAAGAGATAGGGATGTACTAGTTGTAGCTAGTGGCATAGAAGAAGGTTAGGCTGCTATAGGGGGTTATTGAGACATAGTTGCCCTTGTAGTGTCATTTACAATTGGTGGCTCTGTGGTTTGAGAAGATTGACCATTGTTCACTTTTCATTGTTCCTCTTATAGAATTTTAAGCATGTCATCTTGTATATCTAGATGTTTTTTTAAGATTTCTTGAAGTTCTCCTTTATCAGTTTCATCAAAACTGATATTTGGGCCATTATGAAAGTAGGAAAATAATTTATAATGTGTTTGAATGTTTTGCAATAAGTTTTAATAGGCAATGTGCTAGAAAAGGAAAGTATTGAATATAATAAATGCAAAGTCCAATAATTAGTTAATTAAAATTTGTGCGAAAAGGATACAGAGCTCCCAAATATGTAAGGTGATATCTCAAGAATCCAATAGGTGCTAGTATATGCAACTAAGGGTTTTTCAAAAATAATTATGCAAAATACTATGAATTTTTGAATTTGAAATTGATTTTATGTGTTTGATATGCAACTAAAAATTCAAAAAATGATTTGGAAAGTACTAAAAAGTAACTGGGAGTTTAGTTGATGCAACTAGAGATTATAGAGTGAAATTTTTTAATTAGTATGATAATTTTTAAATTTTGATATGAATTTATAGAAAAAAATTAAAATTTTGATTGAAAAATTTAAGAAAAATTAGAAAATATTTCTAAAATTAGCAATATATTTTTCCTAGTGTTTGGAATGTGTTTGTATGCAAAGAGGACTTATTATATGCAAACTAAGGTTTTAACAAAATATGTGATTTTTTTGCAATTAAATTATAGATTTTTTATTTTTAAATACATGCAAATCAAGAAAATATAGCAAAAAATCAAAAATAATTATCCCTAGGGTTTTTAGGGTTTTTGTGAAAAAATTTGAAGTAAGTCGGGTTCACCAAATGTTTTATTATTTTCAAAATAATGGGGTTTTATTCCTAGTTAAATAAATAGGTCTGAGCAAATTAAATCAGTAAATAATATGCAATAATTAAGCAACTAATTTGTGTAAATAGATTTGTATTTTTGCTTTTTCTAAATATAGTAATAAATAAGATAAATCTAACTTAGTTTATTCTGAATGATCTAGACTGAGATAGGGTCTGATACTGGAGGAGTAGGACTGAGAAACTATCAAAAATTAGATCTTGAGGTTCATTTTTGGATTAAATAGGAGCATCAAAAGTGGGACACCCTACTGTCTGATGATGTAATCTTTTTCCAGTGCTATTGTCTAGGTGATTTGAGCTTTTTGGGTTCTATTTGGCAAGCTTGTATTACCCTGTCAATGAAATATCAAATTCTAGAAGCCTAAGGAACTCATTGTGTGTCTCTTTTTAATCTTCAAAGCCCTAGGAGCTCTTTGTTATTGAACTTGAATGGAAACTTGGAAAAGATAGAGAAGGGTTTAGTGTGTAAAAGATACACTAGATGCACTTCACACCTCGTGTGTAGGCACACTACCTACATACCAATACTCCGAGGAGGGATCAAGCTAATGCAATTCTTCCATTGAAGTGCTTGGTGCAATTTGTGTATGATAAATGCAACTAGATGTAATTTGAATGGCTAGGGACTAGTGTGAAGGTTTGAATAAGTTTGAAATGATCTTAGAAGGTTGTATGCAGAGAATACAGAAGAGTGCTTGAGTGTACTTGTTTCTTTCATATAAATAAGTGTCAACCCTTCTAAATGGACTTTGAATGGCCTTTTATATGGAAATTAAAGATCATGGGTTAAATGAATTCGTGTTAGGTTGACAAGGAAAAGGATAAGGATATAAAAGAATCTGACCATTAGGACCAATTTTGCACTTGGATAACAATGCCAAAATTAGGACACCCTAGGTTCCAACACTCCTATCCAAGTTGGGTGCTATTGTCTAGAGGGAATGAGACTTGGGGGGATGGATCTAAGCCTGAAAGAGCTGCCTAGGTGTATAAAGGTTAAGTCTAAAATGTTGTGGATGATTGGGAATTAGTGAAAGAATAGCCTAAAAGGGTTGTGTAAGTAAGTAGGAAAACCTATGGATTGGGTGTCATTAGCCATGCTTAAGTCATCCAATTTCACATTTTATATGACTACAGTTACCTAGACAAGAATGAAGTTAATAAGTACATAGAGAAGAGACATCTGATCTCTCAAATATTATATAGAACTTATCATAATAAAACATTATTATTAAAATTCTACATTGGTTGTCACCTCCTCCTATGTTTTCTTTTTTATTTAGCACATTGTAATTTCATATTCTATATCATTCATGAATTAGCTTCTAATCATAACTTTTTTAAATCTATTTAAGTTTCCCAACATGTCTCCTCCTAGCCCCAAATCAAGGTCGATGGTTGTAAACTTGAAAAACTAGCTCTACAAAGGTTTGCATGTCTACCTTATATTTTATTAGCCTATCTCACCCTATCTTAATACATACTATGTGGTAATTTTTAGGCTAAGTTCACATTTATTGTGCTTCAATCTCTACCCTTTGGGTGGATTATTTTTTTTAATGTCCCTTGACCAATATGTCACAAACATTATTACTAACATTGGGAATGATGACACCGAAACAAGCTTGGAATTTTGTCTTGAAGGTTTACAATGAGGTACAATTTATAATAATCTTTAGCAATCTAATATTTGTTTACAAGTAGATGTTATTTATGGTGTGTGTAGATGGTATGAAAATAATTGAATTATTTTTTAATATGTTGGTTGTACCCTCTTTGAGGACTCTCTTCATGCCTAGATTTGACACCAGTGGGAACCCTTGGTTTTTCATATTATTGGTGTCTGTAACCTTTCTAGTGGTTTTTTTTGTTATCCTTTAAACATCGCTCTCAAGTCTAGGATCTATTGTGGATCTCTTAGATCTAAATGAAAACCCTCATGATTGTGTCCCTTTGGACTCATAATTTCAAAGCGTTTGAGTAGACCTATCTTAAGGTGCATGTATGGGTTGAGATTCTATGTCTTCTCCTTCCTCTATGTGTATTACTTGATGATATTGTCAAATCCATAGGTTGGATGCTTTATCACAAAGTTGATAAGTTTTACTTTGAACACTCTAATTAGCATGTTTGTGTTGAGTTTTATTTTATAAAGGACTTGAAATAGTCCATTGACATTCAAGTAGGGATGGAACACTTCTCACACATGATTTAAAATTAAGGAGCCTGACCATTTGATTTATAATTGTCCCCTTATGGTTTAATCAAATTTACCCACTAATCAGACACCACATGAAAAATAAAAGGTGGATGAAAAAATGATATTTATGTTGTGATGGCTAAAAAATAGAAATTGGGAACAAGAATCCTAACACAACTCCCATTCCTTTTATTGTCAAACCTCATCAATAGGATAAAAATATGGATAAAGTTACCCCTCTTCCCATTAGTCCTCCCCAGTCTCAAAATGATTTCATAGACTCGAAGATCAAGTTTCTCAAGTTAATTATTTACTGGTAATTTATTCTCATCATGGTCACCTCTATGAAACTGATCCTACCACACAGTGGTCATGTATTCTTCTTCACAATAGAAAAAACTCTCTCAAGAGGTAAATAGATCTAAACACTACTCCATTGTTGCTTGGGTATTTTATTTTACTAAACCAACAATTGGCAACCATTTTACAGCACTTGGCTCAAAAGAAGATATATAAAATAGGCAAGGATAATTATTCATGGAGGATTCCTCCTAATGAATTTTATCTACTAGAATGTTCAAGGTCTCATAGAGTCCTCCTGAAAATTATATGTGCATGCCTCCTATCAACAATTGGGTATTTTAGGTTTCATTTGTTTGAAATAAGTTAAGATATTAAGATTTATTCTACAATCATCTTTGAGGAGTATATATCAGACGTATCTCATGTTTACATTTTGCATGATGATGCCAGTATTTTTTTCACCAAAATTTACTACCTTAATTATTGCCTCAAGAAAAGTTCCATCACTTCAAGATATTTGGGTATTACTTGACATTGATGGTGATTACTTAGGGATTTTCAATGCTTATGAACCTAATGATGGTCCTAATAGAATGGTGTTATGGATATGGATCACCAACAATCTATCACTTTCCACATAGTTGATTTGCGGTGAAAATATGATAGAGGGTCCAAAGGAAAAAATTTGGTGCCCTTCTAATGATATGGTGCATTGGAAAACATGAAATGTGGTATTATTAAAACCATTGATGGGTCTTAGTGTACTTGCATCTTTGAACCATACATTAACTAATAAACCATGGTTCACTTGGTCCGATTTTTGTGTTTGCATTTATAGGGTCTTCAAACAATTAGACCATGTTATGATTTTTGAGCAACATTATTTCTCTTTTTCTATTTATAATGAACAAACTATCATAGTCCATCTATAAAATGACCTCTTTGATCATAATCCCATCACTTACAGATTGGAGTGAGGTGGTGGCATGCTTAAAGTCCCATGAAATCATTTCTTCCTAGGCACATCCTTTCTCAACCATAATGGAACCATCTAACTCATATCTAGAATATGCAATTCACCTCCATGTCTACCTTAACGCTTCTATCTAGATTGAGTGGTGTAATAATGTCATCAACCACACTACCACTATGGCAAGAAGATTACACATGTTCAAAAGTGGGTCGATGGTGTTATCATAAAGGAATAACAAATGATTTCCTCCATGCTAGGGTAAAACCTTTTTTACTCATAGCTTCATTTCATGGTTGCTTCTCTCAAGCATAAAATTAAAATAGTTGATAGCCATGCGGCCAGAGGAGCACAAAGCAAGGCCCATTTGCATTCGATTGATATTGGGGACCATGCCTAGAAGGATTCCTTCAAGTCTCTCAACTCCAAATAAGCCAAGGAATAAATCAAATCCATAAATATTGCTCACAAATTATCTCTAATCTACTGTAAATTTCCTCAACTTTTTTGAATCATTATAAATCAAGGTTCCAAGCCTAGGAATATTCAGTGGAGAGAGCACAGGTATTACAATAATGTTTGGATGTGGTGCCTTGTAAGTTAATCTTTTTGAATCAAATACACTATAATGGCCATTTTTCTCTTGATGAGCTCTTCAATGCAGTTCAATGCATGGTTAATGATAAGGCATCAGGGATTGATGGCTTTCCTTGTGCATTATGTAAGGTTGATTGGAAATTTTTGGGGCTCAATGTGTCGAAAGTCTACAAAGAAGCCTTGCAAAATAATTCATTATGAGTTATCATCAGCAAAGGAAATATTAATATCATCCCTAAGTTTGGTGACTCATAACTTATTACCAGTTTGTGCCCAATCACCCTTTTAAATGTTTCCTATAAAATCATTTCCAAGGCTCTATTGAATCACTTTGGATATCCTACCAGTAATCATCAGACCTGAGCAAATAGGATTCATTAAAAGCATATATATGCTAGATAATTTGATTGTAGTTTTGGAAGGAATGTAATGGACTCGCACTTATAGCTATAGGACCATCTTATTCAAACTTGATTTTATTTAATCTTATGATCAAATAGAATGACCCTTTATTCTAACAATGCTTAAGGCTCTTGGTTTTGGTAAATTCTTTCTTTCAACCATGCAAACTTCTTTTTGATGCATCACCATATCACACCATCAATGGGCACAAGTCTGATACCTTTAGACATTTTTGCTCCATTAGATGGTTGTCTTCTTGCTCCTACTTAATATTTTTTAGCCGTTGAGGCTTTTGGTTATCTTGTTGCTCATATAATAGATCAAGGACTTATTTGGGGATTTGTTCTTCTCGGTCGTTCCTCTCAAATAATCAATGGGAATTTTGTATGTGATACCTTCCTCACTCTTGATGAAAAAGAATATTCCTTCGAAGATTGCTTTGATGCATTGACATTTTCTACAAAGGCTTGAGGTCTATTCAGCAGTGGGCCAAAACCTAGAGTTACAAACAGAGCACAATGCCCTCTCTAGAGTGGATCTAATAATATTAGTGGAAGTAGATATAGAAAGGAGAAATATTCAAACTCTTTAGTGTTTCTTTTGATTTTGATAGTTTTCCTTTAGATATGTGGTAGCGTTATTGATAGAGTAAAAAAAAGATTTTTTAATAGATCTCCAAGCCTATCTATTTACTAGGTAAGTTTAAGGGTTGTACTAAAATACTTATAGCCACTAATGTCTATTACACCTTTTATTGGGCGCCATCCAAAGCCTTGTATGACAAATTACCAAATGTACTTAGATATTGACTTTGGCTAAATGCTAAGCAAACTATAGGTTATTATAGGGTTGCTTGGGATATATGTCGTCTTCCTCATAACAAAGAAGGAATGGGCATAATTGATGTATATAGAAAAAGCATTGCCCTTCATCCCAAATGGGTGGTTAGAGAAATTGAATGTAAATGAGGTTTGGAACATCCTTTTAAGGCACTGCATTTATTCAGGTGCTCCCTATGGAAAGATCAATTGGAAAAACATTGGTTTGTTCACTTTATTGATTACCACTACCCTTGTCATGATAGAAGGTTCTTTTGTATCCAAGAGAATTTGGAAATCATTTGAATTTGTCAAGCCTTTTCTAAAATGGGTTGGGGATGGATACCGTAGTGGATTTTCCTTTAACAGCCATAATATTTGGTGGTCCCCTATTATGACCAATACTAGTCTTCCTTTAGTATAAATGCTAGGTAAAAAACTGTGTCTATTTGAAAAAAATAATTCTTGGTATTAAGGATTTGATTTCCTCTTGAGATTGGTTCATGTAGCATATGCTAAAATAAAAATACAAGTTGCCTAATATGGACTTACCTTCCATTTTGCATATCCATAAGTTGATGCCTGATGTCACACTTAATAGGATGGGTTTACAACCTCCATGTACATGGTGGAAGGATTGGAGATAGAGTCGTGATACTCAACTCATAAATTATTTTCTTCGTCTCGTTTATCAAATCATGAGCTCAATCTATTTTGCTATGGACAAGCTAAATAGGTGTTGTGATTTAAATTCTTCACCCAAGACTTAGCTCACTAGACTTTAAAAAATATGGAATGCCAGTTTTAAGCCCAAGCTTGGCCATTTTCTTTGGTGTCTAGTATAACAAGGTCTTCCTCTTGGGGAGCACCTCTTATAGATTAGAATTGCTCAACCCAAATGTCTGACCTACTCTAACCCTGAGTCCTTCAAACATCTTTTCGGGGCATGTCCATGAGCTCAATCTTCCAAGCAATGGATCCATAGCTTTTTCTAACCTTTCCACTCATAACCCTTCTCTTGGAGCATGGTGTTTTTTGGGATAAAGCTCAGTGGTCATCATATGTTGATTTTATATGGAACCTCTTCGGAGCTATAATTTAATTTTAGTTATGGAAATCTCAAAATTCAACTATTTTTAATAATGAAGAACCATCTTCACAACTTTTTGTTAATAACAAGGTGATTGTTATCTCTTTAGCTCTTATACAAATCCAAGCTCAGGGTGAAAAGGTGGAACTCAAGTTTCAACACTTGGAAGAACTGCTCAGTCATTGATAGAGTGTTCTCTCCCTTATAAATCGTATCCCCTCAGACCAACCACCTCATGACTCCCTTCCTCTAATGTCTAAACAATAATAGAGTCGCTCTTCTCAACCATAACCCCCCTTTTTTTGTTTGGAGGGGGAGACAAGGCACGGAGGGGTTATAACCATCTTTGTATTATAATTATTTCTTGATTAATAATTAATAATAGTTGCATCCATGTGTTCCAATTTTAAAAGATTCTGTCGTATATGTTAATGGACGCATTGGAGTGCTGGCCAATTTTATGTCTGGTGCCATTTGTTTAAAAATAAAATGTTCAAACAAAAATATGTTCGCAATCTCGACGACCTTTTCAATCCATTAAATTGTCAACTGAAAAAGGTGAACTGTGATGTAAGATCGCCCCAAACTGTAGTGTGAACACACACAGCTCAAAAACAAAACAAAACGAAAAAAACAGGTTGAATTTGGGCAGCTTGGCAATCCGTTAAAATGTCAACTGGAAGCGTAGGTGATCTCTACGTAGATGGACCCATATGAACAGAAAAAGTAGACCAAAATCCAGCTTAGTAGGCTTAGTGGAACTGCAGCCTGCCTCCTTTGCCTCACCCGAATCATTACCATTACAACAGTCTGCTTCCCTGTACAAAATTCCCCCACCTGTTTGTTAACTGCTCCTCCTAACCCAACACTATGAAAACATACACGTCATTCTCCATTTATGTCAATCCACATATATCAAGGGCAGCTTTCTCATCATTCTTGTATGTCCTCACAACTGAAAGCAATTGAGTAATTCTCTCTAGAGGCCTTGACATAGAAAGTATATTATAACTCCTATTTATGATGCCTGAAAGTAAAAAGCCAGTGCGTTCACGTTGAATGGTGTTGAAGGATATTATCAAAGGCTGGGCTTTTTACTCCATGGCTAGGACAACAATCCTCTATATTTTTTTCATTCTGATCAATGTTGTAAGGTTGGGATCCAATGCCAGCAGTGAAGCAGTCACCAGACATCATAAGTTCAATGTTTGTTATCTCCAAACTAGTTTATTTATCATCCTTGGGTCAATGAATTTATTCTGGATAAGCTGCCAGATTTATTTACTAGATCCATTTTTACTGACTTCCATTTTTTTTTATGTTGCAGGTTGTTTATAAATCAGTCACCCGTTTATGTCACACAAAAGACATTATTACTGTAAATGGGCATTACCCGGGACCTACAATCCGTGCAAGGGAAGGAGACACATTGTTTATCAAAGTAACCAACCATGTTGAATACAACGTTACAATTCACTGGTAAACTTCATCTGTTTTTTCTAGTTTTTGTTGTTCAATCAATGCTTTTTGCACAAAGCCATAATCATGCTGGCCACTATGTCTCTTTTGCCAGAAACCTGACCATTTCCTGTCGTTTCATTATGTATATATACGCATACGTTTCTTATACGCAACCTTCTACGTTGTATTGTAGTTTTTTGTAACATAGTTTATATGTAAGAGATTTGATGCTTTCATAATCCATGAAGTGATAGTCATGTTTTTAGAAAAAATTGTATGAAAAACTTTTTAACCTCGATGTTTCGGATCACCACCCATAATCTCTCATCATGAAAAACAGAACAATATATATAATTAATATTTTGCAGGCATGGAATGAGACAACTACGAACAGGGTGGAGTGATGGACCAGCTTATATAACACAGTGCCCCATTCAGCCTGGACAATCCTATACTTACAGGTTTACCATCACAGGGCAAGAGGGAACTCTGTGGTGGCATGCTCATATTTCATGGTTGAGAGCAACTTTGCATGGTGGTATTATTATATACCCAAGACGTGGCCTTCCTTATCCGTTTCCCCATCCAGATGCTGAGGTTCCTATAATTTTAGGTTTGATTCTAAAATTATTATATTTTTCTGATGTTTTATATTGAGAAAATAAAATGAGGCAATGGTATGAGATTGAATTTGTTGAAATAATGGTCTTATTGTTTCAGGAGAATGGTGGAATGCAGATGTAGAGCGACTAGTTGCTGAAGCGAATATTACAGGAAGAGCACCAGATATCTCAGATGCCTTCACTATAAATGGGCTACCAGGACCTTTGTACAACTGCTCAGGATTGGAAAGTATAGCCTCTTCATCTGAGTTGCTCTTCTATTTAATAATCCCACCATAACATGTCACCATGCTTCCAAAACTTAGATTTTAGATTGAATTTGTTTTTATATATTAAGATAGTGAAATCTGCATATCAAGATCATAACATTTCATCATGCTTTCAAACCTTAGACTTTGGGCTGACTTTTTACTGGTACACTAAGATCCTTTTATGTACCGTCCCAAATGAATACTACAATACTGGTGTAGCCACCCAATCTGAGTGGAGGCTCTGATACCAAATACAACAAACTGTTATACAAAAACTTCGAAACGTTAATGAAATCCACACATCAAAATCATAACAAAACCACTATTAAAAAATCAACTTTTATAACTCAAACCTAAAACAACTTGATAGCAGGTCCCAAATTCAGAAGGCTGCACCCAACCCTTAGGCCTATTCCCTATTCTGTTTTGTAGTCTTTCTTTGTTTTTTCAAAATTGTACCACCATTAACTTTTTCCTAAAGTTGTAGCAGCATTAACTTTTGAAAGTTGGTATACACGGATCATTTTTATTTGTAAATTTTGTACGAGTGTACCAGCCGCAAATCCAATAAGGAATAATAGAGTATCCCGTGATCCCACTTAATATGAACATTTCTAACCAAATAATCCCATGGTTGCACCCAGTTAATAAAGAATCCAAATCTCAAAAATTATTGAAATCATAGCAAATTCACTAGATTTCTTAAAAGTTTGTAAAATAACAGCCCATAATATTTTAGTTTTTATACAATTTCACATGTTAGTCATGCAGCTCATTTGGTTTTCCCTTGTAGATTTAATCAGGGAATTGAACTTTTCTAGAAAAAACATCAACACAGTAATACAAAGTTCATGTAATAATGGATATCGTATGCATGGTTGCAGATTCCATATTCAGATTGCCAGTGAATGCAGGCAAAACATATCTCCTTCGGATAGTCAATGCTGCACTGAACAACGAACTTTTCTTCTCTATAGCCAATCACATTCTGACAGTTGTGGCAATTGATGCTGCATACACCAAGCCATACAAAACAAACATCCTCATGTTAACCCCTGGACAGACAACTGATGTTTTATTGACAGCAGACCAGCCATGGGAAGCATATTACATGGCAACCCAAGCATACTTCTCAGCAGCAAGAATACCCTTCGATAACACCACAGCCACAGCCATATTAGAATACCAAAACAGTCCATTGACACATACAGATCAGCCCATCATGCCATTCCTTCCACCTTTCAATGACTCTCAGACTGCAAATGACTTCTCCGCAAATCTCAGAAGCTTGCAGATTGCCAAGGTTCCACAAACTGTAGACAGAGATCTCTTTCTCACTGTGGGGCTGGCTCTGAAGCACTGTCCACCTGAAAACCCCTGCAATGGATTTCAAGGCCAAAGGCTCAAGGCTACATTCAATAATATCTCCTTTATAAGGCCACACTCTTCCATATTGGAGGCCTATTACTATGGATTAAACTCTGGAGTATTCACTCCAGATTTTCCACACAAGCCAGCTTTGGAGTTTGATTACACAGGCCAAGGGCTGCCTATTAGTTTTTGGCAGGCAGAATCGGGAACAAAAATCAGTGTTATTCCTTACAACTCAAATGTGCAAATACTGCTACAAAACACCAACATTGTTGGCACAGAGAACCACCCAATTCATCTTCATGGATACAATTTTTACATTGTTGGGCAGGGGCTTGGAAACTATAATTCCAAAGAGGATCCTGCTAAATTTAATCTGGTGGATGCTCCAGAGCGTAACACAGTAGCTGTGCCTGCAGGAGGGTGGGCCGCCATCAGATTCAAAGCTGACAATCCTGGTAAATATATAACCAGCAACATACAATAACTCGTTTTGTGCGTTAAGTTTTGAAGCCATTAATTGTCTTACAACTTAGCAATCTAGTGAATTTTTTAGATTGTTTTACCGTCCATCCAAATTCCATCTAAACCATTCCATACATTTCATGAATTTAGATTGAATTCAAAGACCGCTCAAAATGTATAGAATGATTTAAATGGAATTTATGGATTGTCATAAATCTAAAAATTTGGTGGAATGTTAATTTACAAGAAGGTTAGCACCTTCCCTAAATTTATGATTTAGGAATACTTATTTATATATAATTTGACTTTCTCTGCAACATTTCAGGTGTGTGGTTCATGCATTGTCATCTGGAAGTTCATACATCTTGGGGTTTAGCAACAGCTTTACTAGTTGAAAATGGGTTTAATGGGCCTTTGGAAAGACTTGAACCACCTCCTTACGATCTGCCTCGATGTTGATGAAATATTGGGAACTTATCTTCTGCATAAGTCCTTAAATATTGGGACATGATCTAGAAATGTACAATATAAGCCTTCGATTTCGATTTCTCTTGTACAAGATATCTCAATATTATTATTGAGGAAATGAGTTCTTCTATGTATGAGCAAATGAGCAATTCTATGTATGGTTGTGAAGTTTTGGGAATGGAGCGTTTTTCATAAAACTTGATGACGATTGAGTATATTTAAAACTATTTAATTGCAGTTTTGAAGTACAAGGTGATATTCCATACCTTTTAAAAAAAATCATAGTTAGTTTATATTTACGTGGAATCCGTGGAATCCAAAGCTTTGACTCTATACTTGAAATATAAACACCTTTAATTTAAGTAGATTCTCCATCATTACTTTAAATATGAATAATAATTCTTATAATACATTATATAATATGGCATTTTAATATTAAATATTTGTTTTAATATTTTATAAAGTTAAAAAAAAATAGTGGAAATAATTTATTTATATATAGATAAAAGTGAGGGTTTTGACCAACCCCAGTACAAAGCTAACAAACATTCCATTAAGAAGAATATAATAAGTAATAATTATCAATTTATCTAAGAGTTTAATTAGGGTATAGCTAACAAAGAATACAACATCAAAACTATCAATCAAGAGTCAATCTACAATGAACAAACAGATGGCCATAAATTAAAAGTCTGTCTACAATCACCAAAAAGTTGACTACCAGTAAAAAGATGAATAAACTTATTAATGAGTGAAAGATGAATTATCACAACTTAACTTATATAGATCTTAATTTAACTAATCAAAATAATTTTTTAAATATTATAAGTTTAAAAAATAAAATGAATTATACTAAAATAAGAGTTAATATTGGTGACTTCTATTATTCAAAAAAATATGTGCACAAGAGAGTTAATTCTTAATATATATGACACCAATAATATTGAGTATAAATGTCATTTTCTTTTAACATGTCATTCCCTTAATATATGATAAATTATTAACTTCATCAACTTTGTAACTCAACTATTCTCCATGAGTTCTTAACTTCAAATAATCAAAATTATGTTAATGCCTTCATTTCTATCACATTCAAATATAAAATTGATGTTATAAAAATATATATTTTCACTCACATAAACTTATGAATGGAATTAATATTTGTAGACACTCTTTTTTGGCCACTTCTATGTCTAAACGGACTTCAGATTGATTTTTACAAATAACACAAATTAAGTCGAGAAATCATTGTTCATCCCAATTTCATTTATACAATAAACGTAAGTACTCTGAATCATGTCAATGCATCCCTATTTGGAGTAATGCATATGCAACAATAACCTCTTTCCAATTCATCCACAATCAAATTATGACCTAACAAATTGACGTTTTTGATCAAGCATGAAGGATAACCTTACAAAAATTTAGAAAATAAAATTAACCAATCAAAAGTGCTTAATTGATTAAACTCAATTAAATGCATAGTTGAAAAGTCCATGGCTAATTGGTAAAATTTATTTTTAGAAATTCATAAATCTGGATTTGATGACATAATCATGACACCACATAAATATCTAAAATCTCTGACTTTTGGAATTTCCTATTTTCTAAATTCAATAATTAAAATTAGTCTTCAACTCTCATGACAAGTGGCCAAGTACATCATAGAGAATTGATGAATTTGTATTTTTAGAAATTCATAAATTCAACCAAAAATATCTTCTATGAGTTGTCAATCCATTTGTAAAATATAAGGAATTAGTTGGGAGACATAATCATTTTGACCTATGTCTCTCATATGGCCCTCGTGATTATCATTAATCCAACTTAAAGTTAGCCTAACTCGACTTAGGGTTAGACTGGCTCAACCAAAGTTAGTTCTAAACCAAATAATGCAAATTAAGTCAAGTCAAAATCAGACTTCAATAGTGCAATATTATTATGCCAAAAATACCTCCAAAAAGCTTCATTATAGTGTTACCATGCCAATATGCCAAGCCAAGGTGACAAGGAGAAGTGGAGTAATAGAACTTCATTGATAAAGATTTTTTGAGCACAAACCAATCACTAGCCTCTCATTTTCCAACACGCTATGGAGTCTTTCAAGAAAGGTAAAAACATTGCATATCTTTCATTTAATTCTCTTTTTTTAATTATTTGCTCCTCATAGGTCTTAGGTTAGAGGTGTTAGTTTCATTAGTGTGTTTATTTAGATTTAATTTCTTTGGCTAACACAATTCTAATCTCTATTTTTGGATTCCTTTGATACATAGTAGGCTTCCCAAACTTTGTTTGGTGCATCATTTTTTCAATCATTATCTTTTCTTTTTTTTTTAATATTTTCTTAATTATTTAAAAATATGTTACTTTATCTATATCTTGTAACACCTTCTCAAACAGGGGTAAAATGTAGACACTCATTTTTTATCACTTCCATGTCTAAACGAACTTCAGATTGATTTCTATCAAACAACATAAATTAAGATTAAAAATCATTGTTCATCCTAATATCATATGTGTATTGGATGTAAGTGCCCTGAATCACGTCAATGTATCCATATTTGGGGTAATGCATTGTATGCAATAATAACCAACATGCCAAGCCAAATCAAGCCAAGCCAAGAAGACAAGAAGAAGTGGAGTAATGGAGCTTCATTGATAAAGATTTATTGATCACAAGCTGAGCAAAACACTTCAACAAGCCATCTTGGAGCTACAAGTATGGTAAAGGAGTGATTTCCTTTGTGTTTTAGTTGTATTTCCATTATAATCTTGTTACCTATGCTCTCCCTAGTGTCTAGGCTAGGAGTGTACGTGTTACTATGTTATTTTGGTTTTATTTTATTGGACTAACACCATACTAATCTCCCCTCTTAGATTCCTTAGATACAATATCTTATTTGTCTCTTTCCTTTTTATTTTAGATATTTTATACATTATAGAATGGTCAAGTAATCAATAGAGAAAGTGAATTTTTTTAAATCCGTGATAATTTCAGAGATAATACTTTATTAAAAAACACTATATAAATATTATTTCACCTTTACTTACACTTTTCTTGCTCGGGACTTATTGGCATATTATTCTATGTAAATGTATGTTTGTACATACACTGGGATCAAGGTGGATCGGATTTTAACTCTTCATGAGAGATGTGGTGTTGGTTATCCTTCTTACTAACACCTTCATATCTTCGATACATTAGTTATGTTTTCATTTTTAGTCCTTTAATCCTTCCTTTGACTTACTTTTCCACATTTTTTCTCATATTTGGCATCATCGGCTCAACTAATAAAATCATGTACCATTCTTTTTTTGGCTAACATCATCGATTGGGGTGATGACATATTAATTTATCCATATTTATTTGTATGTCATCACTCAAGCCAAAGATGAACCATCTAAAACTAAGATTTAAGTTTTCTATTTTTAAACCATATTTACAAGTTTCCCTCCATGATTTCTCAAAAAGAAAAAACATCAAAATGTTATCCTTATGTTTGCAATGCCTCATTTATGACTTCTTTAAGAAAAAGGGACTTAGATTTAGAGGAGCTTACACTCAAGGACAGCAAGATTTAGCAATAAAGGCCTTGAATATTTCAATACTGAGTTGCTCCATTGAGGTATGTCAAGGCTCTAAATTCCCCAATTTTGGCCTATAACTTAAAGTTTAACTTATCCATCTTGACTTAACCTAGAACCATTTCTCATAAAGTGCTAAAATACAATGATGATATTAATATGTTTGTACACACTAGAATTTTGTATCATGAATATGTGTCATTACGTATCACAAAGCCCTTAGTTATTTTGCTAGCTACCTTTATCACATTTACCCATCATAAAAATCTCCCTAATTACTATCATACCATCCAAACCACCCATAATCTAATAAAATCAATTAACCAAACCTCCCCAACAACTTAATTGCAATAAAAATCCCCACTAACAACTTAATATTCATTTTTCCTAGCTTATCTCACAGTTAAAACAACTCTACAATGGGTTTTGTAAAGATAGTAGTGAAGCATTAATGATTCCCATAATCATTGGTGATCATATATGATCTCCAACAATTATATAAACTTGAGAGAAATCCTCCTAAATGACCCCTTGATCACCTATGAAACATTTGAATAATATTCTTACACACGATGCATGATAACTTTACAATATTGACACTCAGCTCTCCTGTTGATCCACACACAAGCCTAAAACCCCTGACAATCATCTCCAAAAAGTCAAAAGTTTGCTTTACAAACAATAATGTTATCAAAATCGTGAAAGATGTTTGAGGTAAGTTTTATCTTCCTGAAAATCATAATTTAGTTTATTTACTTATGTATGTCTATTTATTCTCATTTTGCTCTGTAGATTATCCCAACTTATTTGAATCCTTTTCTTAGGCCATAATTTTTATTATTGGGACTTTTTACCATAATTGACACCGATTCATATAATCGACATCAATCCTGGTAAATCAATATCGATCTTATAATTCAATATTGATCCCTATTAGATTATATTATTTTAGAGATTCAAAACAATTTCTATAGATCACAAGCAAGAATTTGGTCTAATCCTATTTTCCACTCTCTACAACATGAATTCTACCTTTAGATGACTCTTTCAAGAGCCTAGTATGAGGTTGATAACATAGCTAATTTATCTATTATTACTTACCCTTTTTTTGGTGACCAATTCAATATTGCACATGAATTGAACCTTTGGGCTATTTTGTTCACACTAAATCCTGAAGACATTCCAGACCAACTTGACTTCATACAAGAAGACATTCAAGTTGTTGAAATCTTTTGGCTAGATTACTTTTACTTCCTCAATGAATATCACGAAGAAGAAGAAGAAGAAGAGATGAAAACATAGGCATATATTAGCTTATAAGTTTGTTTTTAGTAGTATCTGTAATTTTTATTATTATTATTATTAATATTATTATTATTATTGTTGTTATTATTATTATTATTATTATTATTATTATTGTTGTTGTCATTATTATTATTATTATTATTATTATTATTATTATTATTATTATTATTATTATTATTATTATTATTATTAGCTTGATTATGAGACAAGTGGGTTGACATCCATACCAGAAACTTACCACTTCTTAGGACTAGTATCTTACCAGGCAACCCACTTTTTTATCCTAGTAATCCATTTTTTTCAAGTTTATTGATGTGTACATGTTTTCCTTCCTAGCCAAAAAGGAGTCCTCATGGTCGCTTGAGATCAATGATGTGAAATGTCTTCTCACATGTACGCCTTGTTCATGGTCAAAACCTTATTATTTTATGAGTTTTAGTGGTTTATCTATATAAAGAAAAGTCAACAAAAAACTACGTAAACATATTGGCATGCCTGGTGGGATCCTTTTTGGGCCTAATAATTATTGTTCTTTATTTATTTCTTGTTCTTTATTTTAATCTACATTTAGAAAATTTTCCCTTTTTTTCATCAAAATAAAATTTATATATATATATATATATATTGGGGGAGAGGGGGGTTTAAAAATATCTACATTCATCTTTTTTCATGTTTAATGAGCATACATAATATAACTAGGAAGGTAATCTACCATCTTAGTCACTTTCTTCCTCCTAACAAATCATAAAATATCAAACAAGCAACTAAACCATCCTACCTAGGTCTACCTACTTGAATTTCATCACCAAGGGGGGAAGTCAACTCATTATTTTGGTGTCAAGTATAAAGTATTGGTGATTGGTATATTTTATAGGCACCAAACAACCTTATCGTTCTGGGATTGCAAAGTGAGGGGGTAGGCCTCAATACCAATACTCATGCCATAACCAACATAGATTCAAGTCTCACATACCCTCACATATATCAAGGATACCATCCATAACAAACCTAAAACTAACTTCATTAACTTCTTGACCACCTTAACTTTGGTATTTGACTTGGTCGGTTAGCCCTAGAGATAGGTATCAAACAAGGTAAACACTTGGAATACGAAGATACATTATCAAATTAAAGTATACCTTTTCTTGTGTTAGGAGCATTTGTTTGTTTGTAGTGTGTGTTTTTATTTAATCCAATCACCTCAATTCACATTTTAAATCTTAATTTAATTGCATTAGGAGCATTTGTTTGTAGTGTGTGTTTTTATTTTACTTCTAAAAAAATAGAATTTTGGATTAGCAATTTCTTATTCATTCTACTACATGGTTTTGACTTGGAAACAATCTCAAAATCAAACAAATCCACCCTCATCATCTTCATTAATGGAACACACCCCAAGTCCCCCTAGTTATCTTAGGTCCATTAGGGAGGTATCCCCCAATACTATGCACAAAAGGATTTTGAATTTTTTGGTATTTTATACAGTAATCTAATGGCTCTTAGTCATTATCTTATTTCACAAACCACATGCATCCTTATTTCTCCCTATGACTGTTCTTCCCAATTCATGTATGGCATGCCACCAGAAGGACAAAATGAACACTCATTTTTAGAATCCATGGTCCCGACCTCTATCCATCAACCACTACCAACATCCATTGATCCTCCTATATGTTCCATCCCAACCACCAACATTGGTGTATCATAACCTATGGCCAATCAACCAGAACCAACATCTATCAATCCTTCTATGAGTGTTGTCCAGACCCATAATGCCATCATATCACAGCCCATATCCATCAACCACATTCTTCCTCCCTTAAAATATTGGTGGTTTTGATCACTACATCTCTTCCTCCTATTCAAATGAATGTAACCATAAATCCCCAACATCTGACTCAATCATGGGTAAATGCACAAAGTTGGGGGACAAAAAAGGTGATTCAATAAAAAATACAAAACATTTTTAGTAAAGGCCATATGTCCTTTTTATTTAAAAATCCAATTCAGATCTCATGAGGGTCGGTCTCGACCCTAAAGGGCATACACCCTTTGAACTCCAAAGTGCATACGCCCTTCGCAATCTAAAGGGTGTACACCCTTTGAACTTTTTTGTTTTGTTTTGTGATTTTATGTTTTGTTCTATTTGACCTATTATATTTTTTTTTCAAGGATATAATTTAACTTTATTTTACTAAATATAACAAATTAGGGCCACTCTGCATCTTATGAAATTTATTAAAGAGTTATATGAATTACCATTTAGAAGTTGGTTTTTCAAAATCTATTTTGGTCAATACTTAGTTTTCAAAATTTCAAGATTGGAATATAGAATGAGAAATAAGGTTTCAAATCATGTTACATATGTAATATATCTATATTATTAAGGATTACATACCTACTTTACCTACTTGAGTAGTCCCTACCTACTTTAACAACTTGAGTATGTCCCACCTAATTGAATAACTAAGACATATCTTGATCTCAATGAGATTCCATACCTAAATACATAATCCATATCTTTATCTTTAATACTCTATATTGGTGTCAAAGTAAGTGCCCCACTTACTCAATTTCGTCTACTTTAAGGTCTTCTAGAAACTTGCTTGTAATTAGGTCTCTTCCTAGCCATAAACTATCTCTTGGTCTATCACAAAAGGTTTTATGAGTATTGGTATTGAAATACTAATTACCTTAATCTTTATTATTATATCTTGACTTCTTAGCCTCTGTATTCAAATCAAAAGACACTTTCAATGACTTAAAATAGAGTACTTAGTCCCAAGATAGTAATCTACCTTCAAACAAAACCCATCTTTGACTTCTAAAGCACTCAATTGTACATCCTCACTTCTTTGAGTAAAATTATTATGGTTTCACCAATTACTTGACTCAATCCTCTTAATGCATGAATAAATTCAACTCAAAACTCAAATGAAAACATCTCTACCCTTTATAGGCCTATTAGGCCAAATTATGCCTCTTAAGGACTTTATACAAAGAGGTCTACAACTAACCTAATTTGTGGACTTGTTCACTTCAAAAACTCAATAAAAATATCAAGACAATGATACAAGACTCATATGTGTCTTTACACAAGCTCAAAATACCAATTAGATCACCAAAGTGCCCAAAATATTGACTAAGTCTGAAGAACTATTATAATACTATGTATATGCATGTTTGATCTCGAAAAGGTGTTCTTAATCTAATTTCATCAAAAGACTATTATAAATATTTATTAAGATGTTTATATACTATCTATGAGCTTGAGAAACCAATTTCCTTTAATTGGTTTCTTAAGAATTGGACTTCAATGGCAACTCTACTCTTTAGGTCTAGATGGCCTAATCTGTTGACTTAGAATGATATTGACTTGGCTTAGCTACAAAATGCTTTTAATCAATTTAAATAAGTATTATATAGTTTTCACATAATAACATTGGACCTTCATAATATGTTTAGACTCAATTAACAAAGTAAAACACTTGAAGTTTCTCTTGACTGAGCTTTCTTGTGACTATCTACAGGTAGATCAAAAAATTATCATTTGTATTTGTAATCACAAGGTGAGTTTGAGAATGATACCTACTAGAAGACCTTATAAACCTCTTATATCAACTTCCCTATGAATTTTAGGATATTCCACCATTTTAGATGCAATTTATGGTTCTTTTTGTATCAAAAACCCTATTTTGGGTTTGACTATGCACATAGATCCTAATAGCTTCAAATTGATTGTTCATATAACTTAAAGACTATTTTCAAGAAATATCACTTGGAATAGAGTCTTGAATACATCCCTAAACTTCTCCAATCTTCTAATCAAACTCATGTAACCTTTTCTACATGATATAAGAGATTGCAAGTGACTATAGATACACAGAAAATAGGCTTTAGAAGGTTTCAATGACGTGAACCTTGGATCAAGTGTAAATTATCTTCAAATGAAGTTGTATTTCATTTATACACGAAATAAATTTATAAATACAACAAATTAAGTAATAACACACCTTTTATTGACAAGAAAATGATTCTTTTGATTAAATAAACCCTTGTTTTGTCTTGGCAAGCTATCAACTCTACTTGTTGTCATGAAGTGATTCACTTTTAAAGCTTTTTCTAACCTTCAATTACTTTTTTTTTCAAGTTTGAAGTTGATCAAGTTATTGGATATGTTATATACTTGTAGTTTGTTATCTTTGCCTTTGAATCTTCATAACAACCTTGTTCTCAACTTAGAAAATGAACTTTAATTAATGGGTCTATCAATATGCATAAATGAATAGCATATAGTATGAAAATTATAGCATATATATAGTATTGATATAGTCATTCATACATTACATCTACCACATACATAGTACTGCATGTAGATATGTGGTCACTCATACATGACATCTTCATGGGGTCATGATATAATCACTCATATTAGCCACAAATACAACTAATCACCCTAATACACTCCACCACCACCTAAACCATTGACCCTAAACCCTAAACACTAAACCTTAAAACCTAAACATTGAAACCCCAACCCTAAACCCCAAACCCTAATCCATAAACCCTAAATCATGAACACTAAATAATATATGTAAACCCCTACACCTTAAACCCTTAACCTTCATACAATAGCCCTAAACCTTGAACCCTTAACCTTAATACAATAGCCCTAAACCCAAAATAACAATCCATAAACCCTAAACTATAAACCCTAAACATAAAACCTTAAACCCTAGACTTTATACTCTAGACCCTAAACCCTAAACTGTAAGCCCTTAACCATAAACCCCAACCATAAACCTAAAATCCTAAATCTTAAACACTAAATCATAAACCCTTAACTTTATACCCTTAATTTTAAACACTAAACCCTTAAAAAAAATTCAAAATCATGAATATTAAACCCTAAACCCTAAACCTTGACCCCTAAACTCTAAACCCTAAACTCTAATCCTAAAACCCTAAGAACTAAGCCCTAAAACTTGAAATGTGAACCCTAAACCACAAAACCATAACCATAAAACCTCAAAATCAAATCCATAAACCCTAAATCCTAAAATCATATGCCCTTAACCTTAAAATCTAAAGGTCAAAACCCAACCATCCAACCCTAAACACTAAAATATAAACCTTGAACCCTAAACCCTTCACTCAAAACCCTAAAAAATGAACCCTCAAACCATGAACACTAAACCTAAACACTAAACCCTAAACCTTGAATCCTAAACCTTAAAACCTAGATCCCAAATCCTAGACTCTAATCCCCAATCCATTAAACCCTAAACCCTAAACACTAAAACTTGACACCAAACCTAAAACCCTAAATCACAATATGTAAAACCCAAACCTTGAATAATAAACCCTAAATTAAAAACCTAGGCCCTACACCCCAAAACCTAATCTTTGATCCTAAACCATAAACCCCTAACCTTAAACCCAAAACCCAAAAACTAAACCCTAAGCCTTTAACCATAAATGCCAAAACACAATCACTAAACTCTAAATCCTAAATCCTAAACTCTAAACCTAAACCCTAAACCATTACACTTAATCCATAAACTCTTAACCCCAAGCCTAAAACCATAAACCATAAGTCATAAACCCTAAACATTAACTCCTAAACTAAAAATTCTAAACCCAAACCCAAAAACTTAAACACTAAAACTAAATCCCTAAACCCTTAACCCTAAACCTTTAACCTAAAACCACAAACCCAAAACTATAAACTCTAGGCCATAAACACTAAACCCCAAATCCTAATCCTTAATCCCTAATCCCTAAACATTAAATTCCAAGACCTAAATACTAAACACTAAGTTATAAACCCCAAATCCTCAACCAAACCCCTAAGACCAAAACCTTGAACCTTACACCCTAAACCCTAAACCTTAAGTGTGAAACCAAAAACCTAAAACCCTAACACCAAACACCAAACCCCAAACCCTAAAAGATAAACCCTTGACCTTGAGCCACAAAACATAAATCCTAAACATTTAAGCATAAAATATAAATTATAAGCCCTAAATCTGAATCCCTAAGCCATATCACTAAAACTTGAACCCTAAATGCTAATCCCTATACCCTAAACCCTAAATTATGAATCTTGAACCATAAACATTAAACCCCAAATTTATAAAGCCTAAAACTCTAACCATAAACCATAATCTTGTGTTATCACCTATATAAAGAAAGGAGAGGGAGCATTGGATAAGCCATATTTTAAAAGGATAAGGGGAATTCTAACCTATATAGAGAAAGGAGTGACAGGGGATATTTGTGTAAAAGGCTTGAAGGTGGATTAAGGATGAATTCTTAAATAATTTGTGGGTTTTTTAATCAATGGCTCTATCAATATGCATAAATGACTAGCATGTAGCATACAACCTATAACATACATATAGTAATGATACAATTTTTCATACATTACATCTACCTATGTCTAGTACTACATATAGGTATGTTATCACTCATACATGACATATTCTTGTAGTCATGATACAGCCACTCATGCCAAACACAAATGTAGCCAATCATGCTAGTACACTCCATTTCCACCTAAACCATTAAACCTAAACCCCAAAACCACAAACCTAAAACCATAATATCTCAAATGCAAAACCATAGACCTTAAATCCTAAAACTAGATAAACCCTAAACCTTAAAACCTAAATGCCAAAACCTAAACAATCAACCCCAAACATTAAACTATAACCTTTGAACCCTAAACCCTTGACCAAAAACCTTAAAAATGAAACCTAAACTATAAACACTAAGCCTAAATAACAAACATTAAATATACATTGTGGAGACCACACCATAGAGGAATGATGCAAGCATTGGTAGTTGTGCTCAACACCCTCTCCAATTTCCTATCATAATTCCTAGACAAGTGCAAATATTTAAATGTAAGGAGAAAACATTCCATAGCAAATTCAGTGGCAAAAATGATAATAATTTATACTCATGACCCACATTTTTCTTTTGAGAATAACTCACAAACATGAGAAGATTGAAAATGTTCCATCCCTTTCGCTCAACATTTATAACCCATATAGAAAAAAAATTAACTATGTCCAAAAGAAGGATTTCACCTCCTCATCAAAATATAAATACCAACAAGGAACCAACACAAGCATTACGCTCATCAACATCTATAGAGTAGAGGTAACAAGGGGGTGAGATCCAATAGTTCTAAAGGTCAAATCTATGAAACCATCAAGAAATACCAAAACACATCTCATCAAGTCTATTACTAGGTGGGTGCGTTTGGAATGGGGTATCAACAACCCTTACAATATCTCGAGGTGAAAGCTCAGACTTACTCAAAAGACCCAAACATCAACTTGCCACTCTTCGTAAAGTAATAAGAGATTCAAGTTGGAATAAACTATGATACATAAATCTGAGGCACAAATAAAGTTCAAGCCAACATTCGATCTTGCATTAAAGAGGAAACATAATATCCTCCATACATTAATATTTATTTATGAACCAAGTATACGTAGCATTACAACATTGATTTCATATCAAGGGGAATTACAAAGTTTCCTTGTTGTAACTTATTTTCCCATTTAGGAATTCAAAGAACATCCTCCCCCCATAGTAGTTATAAGTTAAAATCCATGTCATGATTCTCATATGGATCCCATGATAACCACATTCATTTTTAAAAATGTATCATTATCAATAAAACTCATGTTCTTAATGAAACTTGGGATTCTCATACAACTTGGGCTCCTAATGCAACTCAAGCTGGTAATGCAACTTGAGCACGCAATACAACTCAAGCTTATAATGCAACTCAAGCTGCCAATTTAACTCAGGTTCCCAATGCAACTTGGGATGGAAATACAACTTGGGTTCCCAATATAACTTAGGCTAAAAATGCAACTTTGGATGGAAATGTAACTCAGGCTCGCAATTCAACTTAGGCTCATAATGCAATATGAGCTCATAATGTAACTCAGATATAGAATGCAACTCGACCTCACAATGTAGCCTATTTTCACTTACCAACATTATATCAATTTAACATTGAAGAGGAATATTATTTGCATCATATTAACTCATTTTTTAATCTTTATGTATATCCCCACATCTAAAGAACATACCAACATCATTTTTTTGCACTGAAGAGGAAACATAGTTACTTTTTTTATAACTCAATTTCCAAATCGAAGTATACAAAGTAATTGTAATGAGGCAGTTTTTGATCTATCATCATCCCTCATCGTTCAAAAGGAATTTCCACCATGCAAGTGTAAAGAGGATATTAGCTTATTTCTAACATGGAAATTATTCAACAATCTCCCTAGAGTAATACGTTATGGCCTTACCTAATCTATCAGACAAGAATGGGAATAATCACCTTAGTACACTCCATTTAGAACAAAACGAATCAAAACACCATTTAAAATTCATCTTAAAAAGATATTATTCAATCTGAAATAAAATTCTATTGACTACTAGATTATAACACACTCTAATAGATGAGGGAATGATTAGCGATGATAAGGGAGTGATTAGTTACGATGAGGGCCAATAAGGGAATGGTTAGGGATAATGAGGGATGAGGAAAAATGAGGAGGGAGTGATTAGGGATGATGAGGATTGATGAGGGAGTGATTAGGGATGATGATGGATAATGAAAGATGTTGAATGATTGATTAGGGATGATAAGAAATGATGATAATTTATCAACCAGTTATTAGGGATGATGAGATTGTGACTAGGGATGATGAGGGATGATGAAAGTGTGACTAGGGATGATGAGGGATGATGAGAGAATGATTAGGTATGATTAGGGATGATGAGGGTTGATGAGGGAGTGTTTAGGGCATGATTAGGGATACTGAGGGATGTTTAGGGATGATGAAGGAGTGACTAGGGATGATGAGGGTTGATGAGGGAATGATTAGTGACAATAAAGGATGATGATAGCCAATGAGGGAGTGATTAGGGATAATCAAAGACAATGAGAATTGATGAGGGAGTGACTAGGAATGATAAGGAAATACGAGGGTTGATGAGGGAGTGATTATGGATGATGAGGGTCAATGAGGGAGTATCTTATGTGAATTTGGAGTGCTAGAATGACTTTATTTTATGTGACTTTAGAATGATGCATGCGGTTAGAATTGAAGAATGCATGGATTGACCATCTGTCTGATATTTGTTTCATAATGATTGGTATATTTTTTGAATGACCTTTAAATGGTGTTTTGATTCATTATTTTTGAATGGAGTGTATTAGGGTGACTAACTACATTCATGTGTGGTATAAGTTATCATATCATGACTACAGATAGATGTTATGTAAAAGTGATTACATACATACATGTTGTAATAGGTATGCGATAGATGTCATGTATGAGTGACCATATCATGACTATAGGTATGTTACAATTTACATGCTACAGGGCAGTCATGTATTCATATTGATAAACCCATTGATTGAAAAGAACACAAATTATTTAGGAATTTGCCTTCAAGCTCAGGGATTCAATCAATTAGGGCATACTCAAGTAGGTAATGTAGGTAGTACATACTCAATTAGGTAAAATAGGAGGCATAATCAATGGTATAGATCTATTACATACGTAAAATTATTTGAAACCTCATTTCTTATTTTATCTTCCAATATTAGAATTCTAAAAACTAAATATTAACTAGGTTGAATTTTGAAAAACTAACTTATAAATGGTAACTCCTACAACTCTAGAATCAATTTTATAAGATGCAGAGTGGCCCTAATTTATTATATTTAGTAAAATAAATTTAAAGCATAAGAATATAAAATGTAATATAAATTAAATGTAAACTTATTTTACTAAATATATCCTTGCACACATAAATAATAAAATAACAACACGACAAAAAAAACTAGTTCGGACTACACACAAAAAAAATGCATACATGTCTTTAAGCACAAAAACAACTAGCTCAAACTACAAACAAAAATATATATACAAGTCTTCAAAATGGCATATGCCCTTTCAACATTTTAATCTTTTAAATTTGTGTTTTCTCTCCAAATTTACTTTGGGTACAGGCTTGGGGAGGTCTGAATGATGAGTGTCATCTAACTCCTCATTTAACCAATATTCAATTGGTGTCTTATCAACCAGGGCCGGTGTCCAAAGCTATCTGTAGTAAGGTATGGGATGGTAGATCTAGAAGTCTGCTTATAGGGGTGCTTGTTGATCCTATTCTAACTTTGACTAAACTACTTGATTCATGCTTTTACTGAAAAAGAAAGAAATTAAATCAATCCACTCTTTTGCTAGAAGTAAAAGATCACACTCCTATTTTACATTTGCAGGGAAAATAAATTCACACTCCTACTTATGAAAGGAAATTTGCTTCACACTTATGCTGTAAAAGAAAAGATACTTTGCGTAGAAAAGAAATGAAATAAGAAAATGCTCTTTTTAAACTATGATTTTTTTTTGATATTTTTATAAATAAATGAAAATAGTAACAAGATTCTAACTAATAAAACAAAACATAAATACCGTACACAGTTATTGGTTCCAAGGAGAGTGGGCCCTTGCCCCTCTCAGACTAGGGAACAAAGCTTAATCAGTGCTGGAAACTCGAAGTATTAATTCATAGAAATGAAATAATTATAATCTGATTGAAACTTGTATGCTTATCTAATTCTCGATCCTCTATTTTCTCTATATCTTTTGTTTTTCCTTTTTTTTTATATAGTCAAAAGTCTTACACTTTACACTAATACAATCAACTCAAAATAGGATGCAAAAGAATAGGACTACTGGTCAATCCCTTCATCTAGAGATTGGATTTCCAAGAGATCCAATTATTTTAATGAACTAAATATCCTATCCTATAATAGTCCTAAAATCTGATTATATACAAATCTATCAAAAGCAAGTCCTTCAAAATAGCAAGCGGTTATTTTCCTTATGTGATTCCAGCTGGAATGGTTCTTTCTTATCCTATCTAGTCTCCAGCTTCCCGTTATCCTTATAGAATTTTTGGTATTGAATCTGTGGAGTTCGTAAAAATTAACTTGTAGAGTCCATAGAAATAAGCCTACAAAATTCATAGAAATAAGCCTGTGGAGTCTGTAGAAATAAGCCTACGGAGTCTGTAGAAACAAGCTTGTAGTCCGTAGAAATGAGCCTACAGAGTCTGTAGAAATAAGCATGTTGAGTCTGTAGTTCTAATGGATGGAGATCAAAATGGAAAGTTCACTTTACATCACCTGTGTCTTCTTCCTGAGCATTCTTCACACAAAAGATCACTAAAACATGTTATATATTATACATTAATGACAAAGTAAAGATTCAGTCTTTGATTTAATATAAACAAGACAAATATCTATTTTCCATGTAATAGCTATCTAAGAATCTAAGATTTGTATAAGATAATATCCTTCTATAGATGATTTGAAGGAAATAACATGTCAATGATGAGCCATATTTTGAGCTCATCATCTCCCCCAAGCTTTACCTTTTGCAAGTCCCATTGCAAACTTGTATTAGCGTTCATAGCTCTGGCTTTTGCTTTTTACACTCTGACTCAAATCATATTCATCAAACTCATATGTTATGTGTCTATCTGAATTGCTGGTAAATCCCTAATGTATTTGAATCATTTGTTTCCATATATTGAATTGTTCTTCTGATTGTGGAGCCCAACTCTGCCATCCTAGAATAGGTATGATCAGCAAAGGAGGTATATATCTCATGCCAATCCATTTCTGTTCTCCGCCAGAGTTGTTTACCTTTATTAAAATTTATAAAATTGAGGATGCTCTCCTCATACTCCATCTTAAGTTATTTGGGGACATGACTTATTGCCTTTTAAGAGGCACTAAAAGTTGGTCCCATTTGTTTACACTTGCAGTCACTACTAAATCAAAATTCTATCTTGAAAACAAATTAAAAGAAATAGTACAATCATACAGAGCCTATAAATAATGTGTTTTAACCTCATCATTTAACAAAGCACAGTGAAAATTTATTTAATCAATCTGGGAATAGGAAAGGCTGGTCTAACACATAATATTGTAGTCTTAGCATGATTTGTATAGTCCTCAAATCTACCTTTCCATGCTATTTGATTTTTGAATGTAGAATATAATGCTCTCAGTTGAACTTCTCCTACATAAAGATTTATCAAAATCTTATTGTGCTCATGATCTCCTAGAATCAAGTCATGCAAATAAAATTCACAAAGCAAATCCTGTTGATCAGGTTTAGCACTATAGAAAATTCCCAAAAATGTTGTTGGCTGCAAAATTTTAAAAGGAAGATGACAGGAGATCCGCAAAAGCTACCATTTATAAAATTGTTCAAATAAAAACAAACTGTATGCAAGAGAAGGATTCCTACATGCCAAAAGAGTTTGTCCTAATTTGCATGCATCTTGCAAATTTTCTTCTAACTCTTGGACTTTAGCCTCTAATTCTTTCTTGTCATTTTCCAAGAGTTTGTTCAAAGAAGTTGCATCTTTGTTTTTCTATTTAAGTATAGAATATTTTTTTTCAATTTGATGTAGTATTTGCAAGGAAGGAATACCTGGATTACTTGTTTGACAACCATGGTCAACAAATATTTTGGGGGGAAAACGTGCAATAGCAAGTGCTTCAGAAGAATTCACCAAATTCTACAACCTCCTATTTTCCTTCTTCAAATTTTCTACATATAGCCAAAAATCAATCTATTCATCTTCATGTTGTTTTATTATTTCCTCTAACATGTGAATTTCTACGGCATAATCAGCAGATACGATATCTAATTTCTGCACCAAAGATGAGTTGAGATGGTCCTTGTCTTGCAATTGACTGATCAAGTCAGCAATGTCAGTCGTTTGTTGTTGTTTAAGAGCTTGAGCTTGATAAAGCTACAAAGTTAGATGCATAATAAGATCATTTAGATTTGATGATTCACCTTTCTCATTAGTACATACAATTTTCCCTTTATCCATTGCAATTTCAACTGGAACAGGTGGTTTTTCCACCATACCTAATTCCTCTGTCATATGTGGCTCTTCCTATGGATTTATCTCCTCCATTATGATTGAAGAATTCCTTTCAAAAGGAGTTTCTTCAATATCTATAGGTGCAGGAATATTCTGATGTATGGGGGAATGAGACACTATTTTAATACTATCTAAAATATCTACAATTTCTTGTTCATCTTCTTCTGTTAAAATGAGCCTTCTCCTTCTTTTGGTTACTCTTTGAGCTACACTTGGTTGATTTTATTTCTCAACCACTAAACCCTTGGTCATCTCAATGTCTGTAGTAACCTTTCATCTCAATTTTATTCTTCTTGTCAAAGGCACTGGTTGTACTACAGACTCATGAGGTTCTTGTGGAAACCTTGAAATTTCAAGGTTTTGAGACCTTGTGATTCTTCTTGAAGAAGAAGGGATTTCTATGGAGATTATAGACTAAGATTTTCTTCTTAGTGTTGTTTTCTCAGCTGATGTGGCAGGTGGAGATGAGTGTTCCTGTGGTACATTTGGGGTTTCTTGTGCTATACTATTTTGAAATTCCTCCCAGACTTTTAACCTTACTAAAAGAAATGATTGATAAAAAATTAGGTTCTGATAATAATTCCAATTTAGATTTTTAGTGGTGACACACTGTAGATCTCTTTGAGAGCTTTCTAGTGCATTTTTTGAAATGTAAATCCAAGTTCGGGAGCTCTTGTTATGGCCATTTGAAGATGGTCAAAAAATGTCGCAAGATTACTTGAAGCAATGCAACATGTGGCACGTGTTTCAATGTTGTTTCAAAATTTGGCACAGGGACCTATCAGAGGTCGACACTTGGCAGATTGAAAGGTTTGTCGAGTCACATGGGAGCCAAAACAATGTGTTAACCCACATTCTCCAATGGCAGCCTAAGTATAGGCTTAGCTAAGTCTTGCACCCAAGTCTCCCACAAATGGGGGCATTGACAGATTCAAGGAGGCTGCTTAACTATAAAAAGTCTTGAAAGCCAATCCCATTGGCCAATGTGGGATAAAGGATAAGCTTAAGCGTACCCAAAAATAAGGGAGAAGATTTGAACTCATGCCTAAGCACCAAAAGAGGAGGCTGACAGTTTTGAACCCAGCACCTATTGCGCAAAAGAGATAAGCTTTGACAGCTTGTGTTGCAGGGGTCAAAGTGTTATTTAAGGCACGAATTTATATTTGAAGTTAGAAATTTTTTTACTGTGTTTTTATTTTTAATACGCTGAGACCTTGTAAAAGCATTGGTAAGCTTATGTTAATGGATTTTTATCCATTCTCGGGCCATAATACACAGTATCAGTACTCTGTTTAGCCAATTTGTATATTGGAGGAGTATTTTTCAAACCTTAGATGAGATTTTTAGGACTTTTAAAGTGACTTTGTAGGTGTTTATGAAGACTTATGGAATTTTGAAGGTGCTAGGCTTGAATGAGTCACAATGAAGGTGAATTTTTGCATTGAGATATCAGCTTGCAGAAGGGTTGTTTATTGTTTCCAGGTGTTTGAAGTGCCCTTAATGGAAACAGTCCACTCCTTTGGTGAACTCGGAGATGTAGGCATCAATTATTGAGCCAAACTCCATTATCATGTTTCGTGTTTTCGTAATTGTCATTTGATGCATGTTTTTGTTTTAGTTGGATGATTTGATTTTAATTAGTAAATGAACTCATGCAAGTGATTTACATTTCAAAAATTATAACACAACGTTATTAAAAAATAGTTAAATGGTGAATGAAAGTACAAGTCACAGACAATTTTAATCCATTTTTGTAAAACTGTGTTTTCTGCTAACTCCTATCATTTTTACAAGTTCAGTTGAAATTTTTAAGAATTTGAATGATTAGTTAAAGGAGTTATTAAAATATTTAGATAAACTATTTGCACTTCAAATTTAAGTGTAGAGTTTATGGATCAATTTGGTATTAGAGTAGTTAGAATGCAGGGTTTGTTTCTAGTTGTGTGTTGATAGCTGCTTTCAAAATAGTTGGATTATTGGTTTGCAGATTGATTATTATTGTAGTGTGCAATGTGGAATCAGGTGTTTGCAGGAAACCATGGGCAAGTTGTCACATATTGAGGCCATCAAAGATGAAAATGCAATCTTGAGATGCCAAAAATTTACACTTGAATTACAAGTGGCAAAGTTAAAATCAGAGCTCGAATCCAAGGATGAGCTCTTGATTAGATTGCAATGTGGTGAGTGTGAAAAGGTAAAGCCTTCTACTTCAGATGTAGAGACTATGTCTGAGTGCACTGTAAGTTTTTCACCACAGGAATCTTCATCTTCTTCTACCATTTTAGATTTAGATTCTAGTAATATTGTTTTTGGTGATTTTGAAAGATACACTAAGGGCATAGGATCTAAATTGTTGTTTAAAATATGTTATAATGGAGGAGGACTTGGTAGAGATAGCCAAGGTATATCTAACCCAATTTAGGTTGAGTATAGATCTCTTCATGCAGGTTTGGGTTATACTAGTGTGCAGGTGGATGATGGAGAAGTTTCTTCCATGGCTAAAGGAAGAGGAGCTTCCAATAGCGAAGGTTTTAGGCCACTAGTTCAAAGGGGTAAAGGTAAAAGAGGTATTGAAATTCCACCTCCTGATTCTTACACTAAATCTTCTAATCCAATTGATACTTTTAATAAGTTTGGATATAATGTACAAAAGATAATGCAATCATTACCATGCACTTTTTGTGGGATGAATAACCATAGTGCTAAGACTTGTTGGAAATGAAATGCTTTGTTGAATCAAATTGCATGTTTGAAAGACCATTCTCATGTTAAGTTGGGAATTGGCAAAAGGGGACCCTCACCTAAGAAGGATGTTTGTACTCATTGTAAAGTGAGTGGACATAGGATTGATGGATGTTTTAAGCTTCATTCATCTTCACATTCAAGTAATGTTAAAACTAAGATGATTTAAAAACCTCTCACTAAGGTTAATGAAGCTAATTCAATCCATAATGTAGTTAACAATACAAACCAGGATAAGGTAAAACCTACAAGTGAAAATCAATTTAAGAGGTTAAGTCAACAATCTTTTCAATTACATATGGCAATGCCCAAATTGATAAAGTATGCAATAGATAATGAATCCATAGAGACAATCAATTTCACTCGGAAGAAAGAATTGGTTAAGTGGATTATCACTACATTATTTTTGCAAAGCATGGTAAGATTTCACCTAAGGGAATGGACAAGATTTGATAGATGTAGATTAGAGTTAGTGGGAACACTTCAAGACAGGTTTACCATATGAAGTTTTTCAATTCTCACTTTTTGATAACTCTAAGTTTTTGATCTCCAAAATATACTGTATGGGTAGTCTAATAATGGATAAGACATTAACTCATTTGAAACAGCTGGGGATTTAGCAGAGTGATGTTGTGAGTTATTTCCTTAAATCATTTGACATTTAGATTATTATTTTTAATGTATCTATTTTGGCATAGAGATATTTATATGCATTTTTTTAGACCCTTTGGGCATGTTTAGATGTTAGGCAACATACACTTTTGGGTTGTTTGCATTTTTCTTAGCATATAAGTCCCATACTAGGGCATTGTATTGCAACATGTCCACAACATTTATTGTATGTTGTTAGCATTATAAACTTGTCTTGCAATTACATTGGGAGTTGTTTCAATTTTTTGGCAATTCACCGCTTTACAAGATGTGACATTTGGGCAGGCAATTTGATATGTTATAATCACTTTGGCAGTTGCAAATTCACTTACTCATGCCTTTGGATTAGGCATTTTTATAGTTTGCTTGTGAATCATTTTAATCCAATTATTTATATCTCTTGCTATGATTGGGTTTTGTTTTCATAGATGTAGTATACCAATATGTAGTTTCAGGGAATATTGGACTTTTGGAGACCAAAAGCCCTCCATTGGGGAGGAGTGATCCAAAATTAAGTTTTGATAATAGTTCTAATTAGAGTTTCAGTGGTGACACACTATAGAGCTCTTTGAGAGCTTTTCAATGCATTTTTCAAAATGTAAATCTGAGTTCGAGAGCTCCTATTATGGCCGTTTGAAGATGGTCAAAAAATGTCGCAAGATTACTTGGAGCAATGCGACATGTGGCACATGTTTTGATGTTGTTTTGAAATTTGGCACGGGGACCTATCGAAGGTCGACACTTAGCAGATTGAAAAGTTTTTCGAGTCACATGGGAGCCAAAACAACGTGTTAACCCACATTCTCCAACGGTGACCTAAGTATAGGTTTAGCTAAGTCTTATGCCCAAGTCTCCAACAAAAGAGGGCATTGACAGATTCAAGGAGGCCACTTAACTATAAAAAGTCTTGAAAGCTGATCCCATTGGCCAATGTGGGATAAAGGATAAGCTTAAGCATGCCCAAAAATAAGGGAGAAGGTTTGAACTCATGCCTAAGTGCCAAAAGAGGAGGCTGACGATTTTGAACCCAGCACCTATTGCACAAAAGAGATAAGCTTTGACCGCTTGTGCTATGGGGGTCGAAGTGTTATTTAAGGCACGAATTTCTATTTGAAGTTAGAAAATTTTTTACTGTGTTTTTATTTTTAATAGGCTGAGACCTTGTAAAAGCTTTGGTAAGCTTATGTTAATGGATTTTTATCCATTCTTGGGCTATAATACACAGTGCTAGTACTCTGTTTAGCTAATTTATATATTAGAGGAGTATTTTTCAAATCTTAGAGTAGATTTTTAGGACTTTTGGAGTGACTTTGTAGGTGTTTATGAAGACTCATGGAATTTTGAAGGTGTCAAGCTTGAATCAGTCATGGTGAAGGTGAATTTTTGCATTGAGATATCAGCTTGCAGGAAAGTTGTTTATTGTTTCCAGGTGTTTGAAGTGCCTTTAATGGAAACGGTCCACTCCTTTGGTGAACTCAGAGATGTAGGCATCAATTGTTGAGCCAAACTCCATTATCACGTTTCGTGTTTTGGTAATTGTCATTTGATGCATGTTTTTGTTTTAGTTGGATGATTTGATTTTAATTAGTAAATGAACTCATGCAAGTGATTTACATTTCGACAATAATAATACAATGTTATTAAAAAATGGTTAAATGGTGAATGAAAGTACAAGTCACAGACAATTTTAATCCATTTTTGTAAAACTGTGTTTTCTGCTAACTCCTATCATTTTTACAAGTTCAGTTGAAATTTTCAAGAATTTGAATGATTAGTTAAAGGAGTTATTAAAATATCTAGATAAACTATTTGCACTTCAAATTTAAGTGTAGAGTTTACAGATCAATGATGCTGGATAATAAGCTGAATAAGGCCATGATGCCTAAGAGCAGTAGTAGGGGTTATAGACATAACTTGCAGAGCACCATAAAAGAAAGATGGGAGGTTAATTTTGTATTGAGGGTTTTGTCTCCCATGCTTAAGATGTATTAACATTTTCATGGCGTCTCCCCCTAAAAGACTGTGTTGCCCTTCACAAATGATATATTTAAGTACCCACTTGGCTACAGATTTTCAAGGTTCAAGAAGTGAATTATTTTTAATCCCTTTTGATTTTCCCTTGGAATTTACTCGACATGAAGTTTCAATCTGCTTAGTACCATTAAACTGACTAATTAAATCACTAAATGAAACTCTGCCTGTAGCTCTCATTCCTTCTTCTGGAACTTGTATAATTTGGCTTATGATTTGAGTTGTAACAGGAATAAAAATGCCTTTCACAATTGAAAATTCAGGGGTGAGATTGGTAATAAATTCACTTACTATTTTTTCGTTGAAACCTTGGAGCTTTTCAATGAAAGGTAGCCAACCATTGGCTCTGAACACTAATATAGAAGCTTTATATTTATCAAACTTCATTACATCCTTCGACTCTGATCTTGTCTTATGTCCTATTTTTATGCAGAGTTACAGTCAGCTTGATTCATTTAACTTCAATTAAGGTGTAGACCAGTATTTTATTGAAGTCGGTAGGCAAAAGGCTCTGAGGATCAGCGTCTATTGAAGTTTGTAGAAAGGAAACGGTTCATTTGAAATCCTATAGCTACATGAGTCCATAGTGTTGTATGATGATGTGATATAGTTAGGCACTGCACATTTCTATGGAGTGTGCCAATTATTTGATCTCATCAATACAAGTCATGTGAAATGATGACATGTCATATTGAAGGTGACAACGATTCATTACTTCATTTAAAACCCCTTTTTACGACGTCCTGTCATTATGGTACTTGATGACTCAATTGATGATATCAAAGTTGCACACTTATCCATACACCTTTGGTGGCTTCGTTGCATGCTTTTTCATTATGGCATGTGTCATTCCATTTTGGAAGATTCAAATTTAAGTCATCTTTAAAGAATAGGGTCTTAATCAAATCGAAGATAATTAGTTAACTAAACATAGATAAATGAAATATATGTCTTACTTACTTTAATCTTAGATGTTATCCTTTACTCACCACGTGTCCTACACAAATAGGTTCGCATGGATTAGTTTATTGCATGGAGACGACTAATCATAGTGTCATGATGAGATTTTCTTATAAATTTTGGTTTTTGCCCTTTCGTTAGCCATTGATGGTTTTCTAGCCAAAGCCTTTTTGCAATGCATAGCCAGCCAACAAGTTGGTTTTTTGGGCATGCATTGTCAATAGCGTCCCTAAAAGGATTTTCACTATTGATTATATATATATATATATATATATATATATATATATATATATATATATATATGAATTATCAAGGATCATGTTCATTGGAAGAAGTAGAGCTTTCCAAAATAACTACTTGATCCTTTACTTTTTGAATAAATTCATCTTTATTGAGAGGTTTTTGATAGAGCTTCAATCTATGTCCATTGACTAACAGAGCTCTTTTGCTGGCATTAATAGGTATCAGCTTAATAGAACCATTTTCATAGACCTCTTCAATCTTATAAGGTCCCAACCATCTTGTTTGTAGTTTTCCTTTGAACTGTTGAAATTTAGAATCAAACAATAGGGCCCAATCTCCTTTCTGAAACTTCCGTTGCTTGATTTGTGCATCATGCCAAACTTTTCATTGATGTTGTACCAGTTCAGTTCTTTGTGGTGCTTCCATCCTTATTTCATCAAGTTGATTAAGCTGTAGGAGTCTTTCTTTTTGTATTTCTTCTAACTCAATTCCTACTTCTACAGCGGTTTTCAAAGTTTTTAATTCAAATTCAACAGAGAATAAAGGTTTCTTACCATAAACCAATTCATAAGGTGAGAATCTAGTTGTTGTTTTCCAAGTAGTATTATAGGCCCAAACAGCTTCTAGTACCTTATCTGCCCAATCCTTTCTGCTAGAATTAACAACCTTGGTTAAAATGGTTTCTAGTTCTCTGTTTGTGACTTCAACTTGTCCATTTACTTGTGGATGGTATGGAGATGTTTTTCTGTGTTGAGTTTGATATACTTGCATAAAATGCTTTATCATGTTTGACATGAACTGTAGTCCTTAATCTGAGACTATGTCTCTTGGAGCACCAAATCATTGCATGATTTTGAAACATAAAAAATCAGCTACCATCTCCTCTCTTGCATGAGTTAATGCTTCCACTTCTGTCCACTTGGTCACGTAGTCTATACAAACTAGAAGATATTCTCTTCCTCTGGAAGGAGGATCCACTAGACCAATAAAATCAATTCCCCATTTCTCAAATGGTTCTAAAACCAATTGAGGATGAGGGTGCAGGGGCATCTCTATTGAAAGAGTAGGCTGTTTAATTCGATGACAAGCATCAGTGTCTGACATATCTTTTTACTTTTTGATGAAGATGAGGCTAATAATATCTTGCTCCCAGGATCTTATGTACGGTTTTTTGAGCTGAGTAATGGCCTCCTCCTGGTTCATCATGACAAGCTCTGATGATATCATAAGCTTCACCATTTGTCACACACCTGCAAAACACATGATCAAGTCCAAGTTTAAATAACATTCCATTAATCCATTTAAAAGAAGAACTTTCTTTGATTAAACATTTTTTTCTTTTTGTGAAAAGTGCAGAGGAAACTTCCCTCTGGCGAGGTAATTGGCTATATTAATAAACCATGGAGATTGTGCTAAAATAGTAAATAATTGTTCATCTGAAAATTCATCTTCCACTAGTTCTTCTTCACCTGTAGTGTTCATTCTTGACAAGAAATCAACAACCACATTAGACTTCCCTGGTTTGTCTATAATAGTAACATCAAATTCTTGTAAGAGCAATAACCATCTAATAATCCTACCTCCCACAATTGGTTTGTTGGTAAGATATCTAATAGCTGAATGGTCTGTATAGACAAATACCTTATAGCCTATTATGTAGTGTCTAAATTTGTTCATTGCATAAATTACAGCTAAGAATTCCTTCTCAGTTGTGGTGTAATTTCTTTTAGCAGATGTCATGTTTTTGCTAATATAATATATAGCATACATGTTACCCTCTTCATCTTTTTATCCAAGAACTGCTCCTAGTGTTGTACTGGAAGCATCTGTGTATATATCGAATGGCTTAGTCCAATCTGGTCCTCTTAATACTAGAGCAATAAGTTTAGTTTTGATGGTTTTAAAGGCCTGTTGGCAACTATCACTCCATTCAAATGTATTGTATTTTGTAAGCAAGGTAAACATAGGGGCAGCTATTTGGCTAAACTTATCTATAAAGTGTCTGTAGTAACCAGCATGTCCTAAAAAACTCTTAACTTTAGTTTGTGTTTGTGAAATAGGCAAGTTGGAAATTATTTCAACTTTCTTTGGATCTACCTGAATGCCTTTTGCAGAAATATGGTGTCCCAGGACTATTCCTTCATCCATCATCAACAAACATTTCTCATTGCTCAAAGATAATTGATGTTTCTCACATCTGATCAATACTCTTTCCATGTTGTTAAGATCTTCTTCATAAGTTTCACCATAAACAATGAAATCATCCATATATACCTCAACACAATCATTTGTAAGGTCAGAGAAGATTGCTAGAACTACTGTTTGGAAGGTTGCTGGAGCATTACAGAGTCCAAATGGAAGTACTCAATAAGAAAAAGTTCCCCAAGGGTAGACAAATGTGGTTTTATCTTGATCTTCAGCTGCTACCATTATTTGGTTATACCCACTGAACCCATCTAGGAAAAAAAAATTCTTTCTTGCCAAGTTATCAAAAACTTGATCAATAAAAGGTAAAGGAAAGTAATCCCTTAATGTTGCTAAGTTTAATTCTCTATAATCCACACATACTCTTAAATTTCCATTTTTCTTGGGCATAATTACCAAAGGTGACACCCACTGGCTGTCTAAGATGGGGTAAATAAACCCAACTTCTAGCAACTTTTGGATTTCTATTTTGACTATTTCCTTTAGTGCTGGATTTATTCTTCTTTGTGGTTGTCTGACCGGTTTGACAGATTTTGTGTAGATGTGATGAGTGCATATGCTAAGATGAATTCCTTTCATGTCAATATAATCCCAAGCAAAAGCCTTGGTATGTCTTTCCAATACTTCAAAGAGTTGGTCTTCCTCTTTGTTTGTCAACCAACTATTGATGTTCAAAAAATTTCTAGGTAATACCATGATTGGTTTGTACCTGGGTAGTTGGATTCTATTTATTTAAAATCACTAATGAATGAGTTCAAAGGACATGGATGAGGAAGTAGGTTATGAAACATAGTTACATTATCAACAAACTCTTTTCAAAGAGGAATCAGTCTTGCTAAAAAATAATGAAATGCATCTAAAAAATGAGTTTGTTGTTGTTCTGCCAATTTCCACACACTTTCCTGAATCAATCTATGATCATATGATGAAGAAGTACTAGCAAAAGTAGAAGTGGAGGTTTCATAATTTTCTATCGGACCCAAGAATCCTAAACTAAGGCAGTCTATAGCTTTCGGACTGACAGAGTCTGTAGTTTTTAGACTGGCATAGTCTGTAATTTTTGGACTGGCAAAGTTTATAGATTCTGGACTGGCAAAGTATGTAGATTCTAGGTATATATCTCCATTCAATTCTTTCAAATGTTTTTTGACTGTGATCATAGCTAAGGAGGAAATGTTGTTTAATGTGTTATCTGATTCATCCACCCAAAGTTCTTGTATGCAATTTGTTGATGGTTTTGCAGGAGGATACAAAGAGATGCATTTGGATTTTAACCCATTAGAAATGGTCATGTCTCCTGACCTGCAATCAATCAATGTTACTACAGTAGCCAACCATGGTCTACCTAGGATTATAGGATATCCTAGATTCTTTATTTTTGGTTACAAGACCATGAAATCTACTAGATATTCCCAAAATTCTATTAATACTTCAACATTTTTTATAGTTCCCTCTGGTTTTGTTACCGACTGGTCCACCATTTGAAGAATGGTAATTGTAGGTTGCATTTTCATAAGAGATAATGCATGGAGAATATCAGTTGTCGTGACATTGATTGCTGCTCCCAAATCTACCAAAATGTTAGGAATTTTTTTTCCTTCGATTGTGATTGTGATCACTAGGCTTCCTGGATCTGCATATTTTGGAACTAATAGTTTTCCTGCTAATAAATCAACAACTTTTCCATCAACATGAATGGTTTCAAGATACTTTACTTTCCTCCCAGGTGTCTTAATATAGAGGTTTTTGATGATATTATTTAATTCAGGTATGTCCCTAATATCTTGTAGAAGGGGTACCTCAATATTGATCTTTTGTAACTCATGGACCAAGTTTGAGTCTGGTTTGATATCAGTTTCTCTTAATCTTTCAAGAAAATAAACTACTGGTGTAGTAGTGTTTCATTTGTTTTCTTCAGGGCTCATTTTGATTGCAGCTTCTCCAGTGCTTAATTAAGATGATTTTGTCTATTTATTTTCATCAGGCATCTCAAAAATGAGTATTGGAGGTTTTGGTATAGTTTTTTTGATCTCAAATGTATGTCTGAGCACTCAATAGCTCCCACATTGATTGTTTCTTCCTGTTCATTGACATAAATAGGTGTTGGTTGTTTATTTTTTGGATTCGCTATTGGTTTTGTAGGCATTGAGGGCTGATTAATTTGTCCTTATTGTTGAATAACTAGGGGTGGCATAATGGTTTGCTGTTGAAGTGGTCTTCTTGGTTGGGTAAATTGTGACTGTGGGTTCCACTGTTGATTCCATTATTGATATGGCTGTGGCATCCAATGATGTTGTGGTACCCATTGTTGCTATGGTTGTGGCACCATCCATAGAGGTGTTGGCATCCAATCTTGTCTTGCCCATGGATATTGAATTGATGGAATTTGGGGTTGATTCCAAAATGGTGAAGGAACTGAAACATTCCATGGTGCCATCCATGGATTAACTAGATTTCTTGCACTAAAATGTCCTTGAGCTTGGTTTTGTGGAGCAAAGTTTTGTCTCTGAATATAATTTACTTCTTCAGTGGATTGGACTTGTATTTTCATTTGATTCTTTAAAACAAGCAAAAGGGTGCAATATTTGGTATCATGATTTGTTGCATCACAGATCCCACATGATGAAATATTGGTTTTATCTAGAGGGCAATCTCTAAGGATGTGTTTCTATCTACACTTAGGACAGTAGATTGTTAAAGGCTCTGTTGCATTTGCCTTAGCCTAAAAGCCATCCAAAGTACTGTTTAGTGTAACCAAAATATCTATTTTGAGATTAGCAAATTCTTCCATTAATTTACCCACTTCATTAAATTTTCTCAACTTTCCTTTCCTAATTCCAGGTTTTGTTTGAGAGTAATTGGTACAAAGCTCAAAAATCTGATCGAAAGCCAACTTATTTATGTCTCCTCTACCCATCAGATTTAAGGCATCTCTAGTGTCTTCGTCCAATCCTTTCAAGAAAACTAATTTATGAACGTCTTCAGTGAGTAGATAATTACTTCTTTTATGAGTGAACATGAATCTATCCAAATAATCCTCTAAAGATTCATCCTCATTTTGTTTGATTTTGAAGAAATCCTCTTTTCTTTCTCACACTCGACAGTAATCTTGGTATTTGTTCAAGAATTCTATTTCCATGTCATCCCATGTTCTAATAGAATTTTCAGGTAAACCCATAAACCATCTCATAGTTGCATCTTTAAGTGTAGAGGGAAATAGTTTTAATTTTTGGCCATCAGTTGTGTAATCATAGGTTTGACATAGAACCTTAAACTCAAACAGGAATTGATCAGGATCTTCTGTAGATCGTCCCCAGAAATTTGGCAGATTAGCTGGTGAAATATTTTTCATGGGGGTTTGATCATTAGAATTTGCAACAATAGAAAAGGAGAAAGTCCTTCCTGGTTGTGCAAATTGTTGATTTTGTTGGAGAGCCATTTCTTCTTTTGATGATATTTCAAAACCAGGATGATCTTCCCACTGAATGTTTGTGGTCTCAATTATAGGTTATTCCAAGATTTCAAAATTTTCTTCAGCTATGGATCTCTGAAATGCTTCTTCTAAGTCTTTGGAAATCTCTAAATAATGTCTTCCTACAAGAGATTGATCTTGAGGAATTTGTCCTATGGGGCTTGCGTATGGCAATGGCCCGGTTCCTATCCCAGTTTCAAAAGATTCTTGCAAATAGGTTTCACTTGTATCTTCTGGTTCACTACTCAGAGATGTTGAAGGGGTGTCCACTTGTGTTCTTGGTGAAAACTTTGGAATAAATCATCCTTTAGAATCTCTAGGATGGTACATCAATTTATTAATTGTTTTTGTTTTATATTTTTACAATTATTTTTTTCTTTCTCTAGATCAATAATTATTACCTTACTAACACCTTATGTTCCCCAGCAACAGTGCCAAAAATGATGAGTGTCGTCTAACTCCTCATTTAACTAATATTCAATTGGTGTCTTATCAACTAGGGTCGGTGTCCAAAGCTATCTGTAGTAAGGTATGGGATGGTAGATCTAGAAGTCTGCTTATGGGGGTGCTTGTTGATCCTATTCTAACTTTGACTAAACTACTTGATTCATGTTTTTGCTGAAAGAGAAAGAAATTAAATCAATCCACTCTTTTGATAGAAGTAAAAGATCACACTCCTATTTTACGTTTGCAGGGAAAATAAATTCACACTCCTACTTACGAAAAGAAATTTACTTCACACTTATGCTGTAAAAGAAAAGATACTTTGCATAGAAAATAAATGAAATAAGAAAATGTTCTTTTCAAACTATGAATTTGTTTTGATATTTTTATGAATAAATGCAAATAGTAACAAGATTCTAACTAATAAAACAGAACATATATACCGTACACAGTTCCTAGTTCCAAGGAGAGTGGGCCCTTGCTCCTCTCGGACTCAAGAACAAAGCTTAATTAGTGCTGGAAACTTGAAGTATTAATTCATATAAATGAAATAATTACAATATGATTGAAACCTATATGCTTATCTAATTCTCGATCCTCTATTTTCTCTATATCTTTTGTTTTTTCTCTTCTTTTTTTATATAGTCAAAAGTCTTACACTTTATACTTATACAATCAACTCAAAATAGGATGCAAAAGAATAGGACTCCTAGTCGATCCCTTCATCCAGAGATTGGATTTCCAAGAGATCCAATTATTTCGATGAAATAAATATCCTATCCTATAATAGTCCTAAAATATTATTATATACAAATCTATCAAAAGTAGGTCCTTCAAAATAGCAGGCAGTTATTTTTCTTATGTGATTCTAGCTGGAATGGCTTTTTCTTATCCTATCTAGTCTCCAGCTTCTCGTTATCCTTACAGAATTCTTGGTATTGACCCTGTGGAGTCTGTAGAAATGAACTTGCGGAGTCCATAGAAATAAGCTTGCAAAATCCATAGAAATAAACCTACGGAGTCCATAGAAATAACCCTGTGGAGTCCATATAAACAAGCTTGTAGAGTCTGTAAAAATGAGCCTGTAGAGTCCATAGAAATAATCCTGCTGAGTCCGTAGTTCTGCTGGATGCAGATCAAAATGGAATGTTCACTGTACATCACCTGTGTCTTCTTCATGAACATTCTTCACACAAAAGATCACTAAAACATGCTATATATTTGACATTAATGACAAAGTAAAGATTCAGTATTTGGTTTAATATAAACAAGACAAATATTATTTTCCATGTAATAGCTATCTAAGAATCTAATATTTGTATAAGATAATATACTTCGAGAGATGATTTGAAGGAAATAACATGTTAATGATGAGCCATATTTTGAGCTCATCACCGAACCTGGCCTGAAACTAACCATGGAGTAGCCCACTTGGTTTTTAAGAAACTTAAGAGTCTTTTTCATCTTTATTGACACATCTAACCAGTCAGATTTTATTATTTAAAAAAAAAGGGTTTGTAGAGGGGAAAGCGTAGTTTTTGAATATATAATTTTTTTAATGTTAAACTATTTTTTATAATTATTACTTAATTTTTACATACCATACCTTATTATGGGTTATATACATATCGTAAATACTTTTATAATTTTTGGCCATTAAGCAAAATATTATACAAATTATACCTGACCGATCTACGTATCATTGGTTATGATTTAAAAAAAATGTTTTTCATAAAGTTAATGTCAAAAACTTGTGTTCGTATACTCGTAGTTCCAATTTTATATTTGTATTAACTTGTAAAATTATTTAAAAAATATATATTTATTTAAAAATTAATAAAAAATATCTTAACCAATCTTAGACATTTCATTTGTGCATATATGAAATTTCATACATCAATTCATTCGTTTACTCAAAAATAATGTGTCTGTACACATGTAATCTCCTTATCTTTTCACAAAAAAAAGGTCAAGTCATTGTCAAAAATGCATCCATTTTGCATAATTTTATCATCTCGGTATTGAAAAAAATTATATATTTATAAACTACATTCAAAATGACACAATTCATTTTCTTATGTCACTGTCAAATTTTTTTCCAAGTGTCTCTAACATTCTCTCCAAGTTCAACTACTATAATTTTCAAAAAAAATGTGTCAGTTTATACCTTGCTTTTGTCCCCCATTATCCTGCATCTACCCTCATCACAATCCATTCAAAAAGTTCCCCTTTGTCAACATCTTAAAAGTATACTTCTTCAACAACAATTCTTACCACCATTATCCTATCAACACCTCACCCTATCACATCCATTTATGGGCACCTTACTCAATCTATGTACCAACAAACCATACTTCATTTATTCTCACAGTATGCAACCTCATCTCAACCAATCATTGGCACATCAATTGGGTATCCTCAATCATATCCATTTCCCACATCATTTTCCCCTCAAAAACATTTATATAAACACTATATTCAAACAAACACTATAGGTGGTATACCTCAGTATAACACTCAACTTAACCTTAACCGTGTCCTTATGGATATAATGGCAAAATGTTGAGACTTCTACCTATGGATAGAAACATATAATTTTAATATGAGCAAATCTGTAATGAACCCATTAACTTGACCATTTCAATTAGACCATATTTGGCACAATGGGAATTGCCTAAATTCACAAAATTCCAGAACAAGGAAGACCCTCAACAACATATCAAGTCATTAGACACACGTGTTATCTCATAGCCCATGATAAAGCCCTTCTCTTGATAATATTTCCCATGTCACTGGTTGGACCAACTCTAGATTGGTGTAGTTCCATTCCTCAACATTCTTTATTTTTCTTTGGCCAATTGGCTCAAATATTCCTAAAAAATTTATCAATTAATATTTCAAGGAAAATAACTATCACCAATATGTATGCCATTAAGAAATTAAAAGATGAGTCAATTATAAACTTTGTTGCATGATAGAGGGGTCTCATAAACCAACTATCCTTTTCCCTCACTCAATCTGAGCTAATTTAACTATTCCTTAGGTCATATGTGAAACACATTTCATCTACACTTCAAGTCCAATCAATCAAAATATTCGATGAGGCTTTCACCATGGCTTGTAAAAAAAAATCTAGGCCCTAGAATGAGGAAAGGTCAAACTATGTAATAATAATTGTAAACTATATTATTCTAAGGGGCCTGACAGCCCTAAACCAAAAGACACACCAAATATTATTGTCTTGAAAGCATCCCCTTTGCCAACAAAAAACCAATCAAATCCTTCCACTTCTTGGACACAAACTCAAAAAACACTAGCATGATTTCCACCCAACTTATATATGCCTTTAGGAGAATCTTATGCTTCCATCCTTGATAAACTTTTGAAAGCATTAGTCATCAATCTACCTCCAATTAGGCATGTTGATGACTCTCATCCTAAATCAAACTAGTATAAAGAAAACAAATTTTGTGTTTATCATCACGTACCTAGTCATGAGGTTGACAGATGTCGATACTTCAAGAGTTTAGTTCAAAATCTTATTGATCAAGGAGAGCTTCAATTAGATATTCCTAATGCTCCCCTAAATCAATCTCTTGAGATCTTCAAACAACCCTTTTCAAATCACCCATCCATGCCAAATTATATACAAACAAACACCGAAGATTCCCAAAATCAGGGAACCCACGTGATTAACACTATTCACAATCAATGTCTACTTGAAGAAATCAATAGGGTGCTTGAATCGTCTTCTGAAATCCTAGAACTTCCAAACCTCCTTACAGGGGGTATCCTGAATAAAGAATAACCCAATCCAATTAAACCTGCATCCATCATCCACTCTAACCTTCCTGACCTCATTACATGGGATCTCCTAGAGAAAGGATCATCTAAACATGCTCAAGGCTACATACAAAAGATATAAAATAAAAAGGTTGTCCCAGCCAACTAGAACAAGTGCCTTGGCACCCCAAAAAACAAATGCATACAACACCCACCTATGAGGCTTGATCTCCCTCAACCATCCAAAGAAAAAAAATACTAACAATGATCTCCCCATAACATCCACTAGCACCTAGAAAGGAAAGATGACAATACCCCAGTTCCAAACCAATCCTTCTATCTTGGGGTCCCATCCTTCATCTAGACTAACGATTATGATTATAGAGCCATCCTCTAAAGGACCCAAGCTAATTCAGAAGCTTTTGCCCATTCTTCTAACACTGACGTCCCATGTCAAACCCTCAACTACCCTAAGAACCCATCTAAAATTACTGTCTTCAAAGGTGAGACACCTACTAGGTTCACTCGAATGATAAACATAAAATATAAAGGTACAAAAATAAACATGGTCTAAAAGCCAACATCTTGAAAGACTATGAAATTGTTAGGGTGTGGAGCTAAAAGCTACACCTTAAGGCAAACAGGAGGGTTTCTAGCGTATGCAGTCGCCGAAGTCGGCAGGCCACATCGACGTCGGTCAGGGGACGCAGAAGGGAAACCGACATCGACAGAAGATCGGCCGGCGTCGGTCACCTCCAGGAAGACAGGGACCGACGTCGGTCGCCTGTGGCGGTCTGAACTGCTGTTGACGAACAGTCAGTTAAGTAAACACGGAGTTTGCATGTTAAGGACTTGTTCGAAGTCTTGAGCGGCCAGTCTAATTTGTGTATGCATGAGATCTATATAATAGACTCATGGGCTGTATTGTTAAGTGGAGAATTTGGAGAAGAGCTATGTGAAGCTTGGAGAGTTCTTCCCATGGTGGAATCAAGTAGGATTCCCCATGTGTGTTTAAGTAAGATCAGGTTTGATATGCAGGGATGTGTGTATGCGAGGGTCAGATAGAGATCGGCGGTTGGCCAGGGTCCAAGGTGACAGCAATACATTAGCATGATCATGGAGAGATCTACTTGGAGTACGGTTGTGTACTCGGTTGTACTGGATGTGCAATGAGGTGAACAACAGCTTGTGTTAGCTGTGTGTTGTGACCTATGAGAGAAGATTACTCTGGAGGGAAGTTTACTGTAAGCCTATGAATTGGAAGAAAGAGCGCCACCTCTTTGTTGTAGATTCCTTTGTAATGAGTTGAATACAATTGTATATTGCCTCTCATATTCTGTGTGCTTTCTCATTGATAGTTATTTGTTCTTCTGGTTATTCCGCATGTTTAATTGCTTATACAATGGTAATCATGTGTTCTCTTAAATCTGACAAGTTGTGTCAGAGCTTTGGGGTGTTTCGGTCCTATCAATTGGTATCAGAGCGAGGTTGGACGTTCTCAGAGCGAGTTTGACTAACAGATGGCCCAGATTTGTTAAGTGTTTGTTGATTACAGGTTACTCACAGGGGTTGCTGTTTGAGTGGGAGTATAGCAAGGCAGAAGAAGGTACGATGAGAATAAAGAAATTCATGCACAGGGTTAGCACCACAAGGAGTGTGGTGGGTTGTCTTCAAGTGGGAGCTTGAAGAGGAATACAAGCCAAGATGTAGATTGGACAGAGTACTGGTTTTGGGTACAGGTGCAGCTCTTTATCTCCAAGTGGGAGATTGTTAGGGTGTGGAGCTAAAAGCTACACCTTAAGGCAAACATGAGGGTTTCTAGCGTATGCAATCGCCGAAGTCGGCAGGCCACATCGACGTCGGTCAGGGGACGCAGAAGGGAAACCGACATCAGCAGAAGATCGGCCGGCGTCGGTCACCTCCAGGAAGACAGGGACCGACGTCGGTCGCCTGTGGCGGTCTGAACTGCTGTTGACGAACAGTCAGTTAAGTGAACGCGGAGTTTGCATGTTAAGGACTTGTTCGAAGTCTTGAGCGGCCAGTCTAATTTGTGTATGCATGAGATCTATATAATAGACTCATGGGCTGTATTGTTAAGTGGAGAATTTGGAGAAGAGCTATGTGAAGCTTGGAGAGTTCTTCCCATGGTGGAATCAAGTAGGATTCCCCATGTGTGTTTAAGTAAGATCAGGTTTGATATGCAGGGATGTGTGTATGCGAGGGTCAGATAGAGATCGGCGGTTGGCCAGGGTCCAAGGTGACAGCAATACATCAGCATGATCATGGAGAGATCTACTTGGAGTACGGTTGTGTACTCGGTTGTACTGGATGTGCAATGAGGTGAACAACAGCTTGTGTTAGCTGTGTGTTGTGACCTATGAGAGAAGATTACTCTGGAGGGAAGTTTACTGTAAGCCCACGAAGTGGAAGAAAGAGCGCCACCTCTTTGTTGTAGATTCCTTTGTAATGAGTTGAATACAATTGTATATTGCCTCTCATATTCTGTGTGCTTTCTCATTGATAGTTATTTGTTCTTCTGGTTATTCCGCATGTTTAATTGCTTATACAATGGTAATCATGTGTTCTCTTAAATCTGACAAGTTGTGTCAGAGCTTTGGGGTGTTTCGGTCCCATCAGAAATCATACCATGACCCATTAAGAGGATCATATTCCACTATCCTCAATCGACTTCTGTAGACCTCCCTCATTGCATTGCCACTAATCAAACCTTTCAATCCTCAAATCCAAAAACTAGCATGGTATAGGGAAGACAAGGTATGCACTTACCATAGAATACTAGGACATGACACTGAGAGTTGTAATGTTCTCAAAGCTATAATCCAATATCTCTTGGAAGATGATGACCTCTTAACCAAATAACCTTGTCTTGACCCTATCTTTGATCAAAATATAAATACTATAATCGTTTCAAAACCTGGTATGATTTGGGCCTTAGATCCTTCATAGGAGATAAATAGTATCCTTGAATCCACCCATGATGGACCTTGTCCAAATATCTCAAGTCTTCTAAACAAGAATAACTCAGTAACTTCAATAGACTACCCATTCTTGTAAATCGATACAAGACACAGTCACATAATCTCTGGCACAGGGACCCATAGCTAAAAATCCAAACAAGGTCAAAATATCTGTCTCAAGGACCCCCACTTCTACTACATAAATTCCTAAACCATCTGCTCCAAAACCAAAAGTCTCCATCCTAGGGACAACCCAAACTAATTCCTCATAATTAATACAAATACCAGTGCTAAAACAACTCCATCAAATGCCTGTAAAAATATCCTTATACGAGTTCATCCAAAACTCCCCATAACATCACCAAGCTATGATAGAATAACTACAAGCCATTCAAGTACATCTAGATGAATCCAAACCTTTGTCAGCTTTTATTAGAGCCTTACAAACATCCTCATCCATCACATTTAACGATTCTAAAATACCCTTATTGTAACCTGAAGACCAAGATCCACCCCTATTCTTCATTGCCCACATTAATCAAACTAAGATCAAGAGGGTCAAGATTGACAATAGAGCTTATATGAGAGATATTCTAAATTAGCATAGTGGCACTCTTTTAGATTGGCCCTCTTTTCAAAGAAAATTCAAACTTCTGGTCAAAGATAAGAGAACATTTGAGGTCGTTATAAATAAAATGGAGGCATTGATCATTTCTAGAGTGGGTATTTACTTCAGTCATTATTGGTGGGATGTTTGGTGTTAGCCAAATCTGGATGTGTTATCTAATTTTTTCGTCAGTACAATGTTACTTTGGTGCAAGGTAAAAGTTTTTTTGTTAGTTAATTGCATCTTCTATTAATCATTTGTTGTAATTGAATATCCTTGTTTCAATCACCTTATAACTACACAATCAAGTAAAGAAAAACATGTAAACTTTACATATTTCAAAATAATTTGGAATTTATTATACCTTCTTAACCTTCTTATTACCTTTTAACTTATTTGATATTCACTTATTAACACTCTTATATTAATATTCTTTATACTCTATTTTTATTTTAATAAAAATTTCAGATATTTCAAATGCCACCTCAACAACACCCGTCGCCGTGCCCCGCCCCTAAACAAATCCCCCCAAAAAAGAAGATTATCCGAAATTGAGTAGCTTTTGGTTGTTGAAACATCAGTAATGCGTGGAGTAAACAGAGGATCCTCTCAAAATTTAAAAATTGGGCCCTGCAATTTTCTGGTTAATTAATCGCAAGGAAAAAAATTCAACGGGATGTTTTAAGAAACATCGAAATTCCCTTGGGATTTTGCGGCATGGGATCAGAATAAAATCGACAAGTGGGAATCCAAATTGACGGGTAAATTCAACAGCCCTTAAAAAAAAAAACAAAAACAAAACAAAAGAATCAATCTACAGATTTAAAAAGCTCATCGAAGGACGCGTAAAACTAAACGTTGATAACCATGGCAAGGGCTCCTGTTCTATCTAGTTTAATGTCCTCACATTGCTATTGTCCCTCGCCTTCGACGATGTATTTGGGTTGCAGAGAATTTATCAGAAAGTTGCCTTCTCCAATCCGTTCTGAACAAACTTATTTCATATCACCTCCGAAGGGATCCATTGCCTCTGGTTTCTCTCCATCTCGTTTAAGTATATCTCTTAACAGGACAACTTTTATTGTCAAACAGATGACTTATGAAGCGGGCCGCGGAGTATCTACAGGAAAAGGTATTTCCTACGCTGTTTAATCATTTTTTTGGCTTTTTTAATGAAGAAAATCAATTGGGTGGTAGGCAATTTGTGTAGAGGGTTTATTTCTGATTGGAAGCATATACAACTCTTGATAATGTGCAATAATTGTATTGTTTCAGTTGCATTCAGTGCCGAGGGTGCTTCAATCAAGGAATCAACTAGCAAGACCGAGGACAGAGAAATACTTGTGCAGCACATTTTAGTCCCTGAAGACCAGCTCAAGCTCCTGGTAGAACTACAAATGAGAATAGTTAGAGGTAAGTAGTTTTTTTAATATGGAAGTTGGTTTTGATTGGTAGCCGGTTGTCTTCAGTGTATTGAATTATGCAAGAACATTACCCTGCCAATTTGGGTCATGGAGTTGAGGAGATATTTATCTGGTCTGTTCTGATTAGGGTATTACAACAATCTTGGTTTCTATGGTGCAGATGAAACAAGTGTTGAATCTCATGCTGTAAAACCAGATCGCAACTCACTTGGGTTTTGGAATGCACAGTTTCTTTTGTCTAGAAGACTCAAAATGGAAACTCCATAAATCCAAATTTATCAACAACTTTTTTCTGCATTTTTTTTTGCCTCTGCTAGGGTTTTCTACATGCACGCTATTGAGTCGGCCTTGTTTGACCAGCCTTGTGTCATACCGCGGTCTTAGGTGCATGCGGGACTTAGTATTTATTACCGTTTAGGGTTTCTTGCCTTCGGGCGAGGCCAGCCTTTATAATATCTTCTTTCCATTCTATCCCAGTTATTTTAGCTGTGGAGAAAAACGGAGGAGCACCGAGCAATGGCCCCTTGCAAGAACTTGAGGAAGTTTGTCCTGAAGGTATACCACGAGATAATGCTTCAGACCTTGATGTTATATTGCCTATCCTTGAATTTAATTCTGCATGTCAATGGTTAGAGCAGTTTTGTTTAATAGGATATTTTGTCAAGAGAATCCCCTTTGAAAGTATGCTACGGTCTTGGGTACAAACTCACTGGACATCTCACGGCATTAAGCTGGAGAGTGTCCAGAACATGACTAAGGGTTTCTTTCTCTTCCGCTTTTCTGACCCGTCCCATGCCAGAGTAATCCTCCATAAGTTTGCCACTTTGTATGTCAATGACTCGTTTACGGTTCTCTCCCTCTGGACACGAGACTTTGTGGTCTCGAAGCACTCCGCTCTTAAAGTCCCGGTTTGGGTTGAATTTCCAGGCATCCCACTTCCATGCTGGCACTTTATTCACCAGATAGCGTCCTCCATAGGTCGTGTGGTTTGTCATGAACAAAACTAGTTCTACTCTGCTAGACCGCAAAAAAAGGTTTGCGTAGAAGTAGACCTCTCCCTAGACCTCAAAGAGTTTGTGGAAATCCAGGTCGGGGATGTAAGACACTCTCAGGGAATCCTGTATATCAACTTGCTTAACACTTGCTTCCGTTGCCAAGCCACATACCATAAGATACGGGATTGTCCCTTTCAGTCGGGTTGCAATAATGCATCCAACCACACAACCTCTCCCCCCAAGCCCTCTACTGAAGCTAGCAAGACACTAGCTAAGGATGGTTGGACTACGGTTGGGAAGAAGAATACTTTCACCAAAGCCGCAAACTCAACTGTTGCTCTCAAAGGAGGCAAGCCGTCTTCAAGCAATGGCCCACAGGAGTAGGCTCCTATTGCAAAAGAGCCCTCGCCGGCTGCAGCCACAAAATTGACAGAAGAGCTCAGGGTGTTCAACAGTCCTCTGGTTGCTAACGTTTTATCCCAAGGTGTCGAGGCCTCTGTGCCCAATTCTTCAGACTCACAGCCAGCCACTCTTCCACTTCCTGCTCGACGGGATATGCCCAAACACTCTCGCAACCCTCCTCGGAGGATTGATGAGGCGGAGGAAGGAGAGTTTCTGGCTGACCCTGACGTGAGGAAACACTGTAAGTTCTTGAGTGCCAATAGTGGGCACTTTTTGCAAAATCGACATGACGTCCTGGAAGGGTTGGACTCGAAGGACATATCCCTTGACGCCCGTCATCTATGAATTGTTTTTCATAGAATGTTCGGGGTCTCACAGACCCAAAACGCAAGTTTGTTGTGTGTGATTTCATAAGGAAGTTTTCCGAGATGGACATTTTCTGTCTACAGAAAGTCAAGGTGGCCAATTTTTTATTCACAGGTGCCAGTAATTCCATCTGGCATGACAGTATCATTCTTCATAGCAACCATGTCGCAAGACGTGGAGGGGTGATCACATTCATTTCTCCAAGGTGGCAGCCGCACTTAGTGCAATTTGGTGTGGACCCCACCAATCGGTTAGTTGGACTCTTTTTAGCATTAAAAGCCACTCATTTGGCTTTATTAATATTTATGCCTCGAATGACGCTTTGGAGCATTTCCATTTATGGCGATGGATAGCGGATGATCTCCCCGATGCCCATTGGGTATTATGTGGTGATTTTAATATGGTGGCATCTCCCGAGGACAAAATGGGCCACTTGCCTATGAGGTGGACAGCTGGCGAAAGGGAAGCGTGGTTTTATATGTGCACTAAATGGGGTCTTTATGACCCCATTTTAACACATCGACCTGCAGATGGAGTGTGGTACATCTGGAGTAATTTTTGAGAAGGCTCTGCTTGGATTCTGAAGCGTCTAGATAGGGCAATGATGTCCACCCAATTGTACTCCTTTGATAACTGTTTTTTTCCTTTGGTGCAGGCGCTACTAGATTTTGGGCTTTCCGATCACTCCCCCGTTCGGTTTTGTGTGACATAGCAGTTCATGAAACCCAAAGTCCACAAAACACAATTTTTCCTTAACACCTCCTTGCTCAAGTATGGGCCCACGGTGACACACATTAGGAGAGTTTGGAATTTAGATCCATGTCCTTCCCAAGAATTTGGTTGGATTCTCTAGTGGGATGATGCCATCAGAAGGACCTCCCGCTTTCTGCCGATCTATGGCCACCAACTTGTCAAAATTTAGAGACACTCCTACTCCGCTACTATCTCAGAATTGAGCCATGCGACTTTAGCCCTGGAAAAAGATCCCTTTAATGAGATCTTGCAGGTGAGAGTTGTGTCTTTGAGACACCGTATTCGGATTGCAGACAACTACAATGCCCGGGTCCCAAATCAAAGCCAGGTTTCATTGGCTTAAAATAGAGGACAAAGCTTCTAAGTTCTTTCAATTGCTATTAGCCAAAACTCGAAGCAGTAAATTCAAGTCATTGCTGAGGTTGGTAATAGACTCACAGAGACTCCGCAGATTGTGCAAGTTTTTGTCTGCCATTATCAGCAAGTGTTCAAAGCTCAAGCGTCTTCGACTGAGCGTGAAAATGCCATTTAGCAATGCCTTTCAGTGGTGCCATGCAAACTCACTCCCAGGCAGCGGGTGATTTGTGACAGTGCCCTCACTATTGACGATTTGCATGAAGCAGTGTCTCACATGGCTAATGACAAAGCTCTTGGCATTGATGGCTTCCCCTGCAAATTCTACAAAACTCTTTGGGATCTTGTGGGCAGTGATTTGCATAAGGTTTATCAAGAAGTGTTTTGCGCATATTCACTAGGTAAAAATATAAATAAAGGAAAATCAAATTCATACCTAAGCAGGGAGATCCTAAGTTGATCTGCAACTAGTGTCCCATCACCTTCCTGAATGTTTCCTATAAAATTATTGCCAAGGTTCTGGGAATCCGACTGCGCAATATGTTGCCTCTCATATGCGTCTAGAACAAACGGGCTTCATTAGAAGCCGTTATATCTTGGATAACATCATTGCCATCTGGGAAGGGATGGATTGGGCCAAACGGTCTAAGCAACAAGCTATATTCATCAAAATTGACTTTGAAAAAGCTTATGATCGCATCAAATGGCTTTAGCTATGCTTTGAACTCTGGGTTTCGGGCCCATCTTCATTCAAACTGTTTAGATGCTTTTCTCTGATGCCTCGGCTATCCTCTCCATTAATGGAGTTACCTCTGAGCAATTTGGCTTATTATGTTCCATTTGCTAAGAGTGCCCTCTGGCTCTCGCCTTGTATGTTCATACAACTGAGGGTTTTGGATATCTTCTTAGCAATGCCCAAGCTAGTGGCCTTGTTAAGGGAATTTATCTCCCTCTCGATGCAGCTAATTTGCACAAAGATATGCAATTGCTTAATGGCCACTTTACAGAGGACTCCTTCCTTACCCTCATTGAAGATGAAGCAAATGTGGACAATGCCTTTACAGTGTCTTGACACCTTCTGCTTGGGCTCTGGCTCCAACATCCAATGACAGAAAACTCGTTGCTACAAACAATCTTACCTCCTTCCACCAACGTGGGCTGCTAAATTCAGTTGGAAGTGGATCCAACATGACGAAATCTTTAAATTCCTTGGCATCCCCTTTGCTTTCGATGCTTTGCCACCCCTACTGTGGAAATATGTTGTTGACAGAGTTGCTAAGAAGCTAGATTACTGGGTGACCAAGTCTCTTTCGTTGGCATGAAAATTTCAAATCTACTCGAAAATTCTTGCGTCCACTCATGTGTATTACTCGTCATACTAGGTGCCTTCCAAAAATTCTTACCAAAAGTTGGAGAAACTGCTCAGAGATTTCCTTTGGGCAAATTCCCCACAAGGTGAAGGATTCCACAGGGTGGCCTGGGAATATTGCTGCCTCACGCGTGAAGTTGGAGGGGTGGGACTCATCGACACAGCTCGACAAAGAACTGCCTTATGTGCCAAATGGATTGTGCGGGCCATTGAGGGCCCAAAAGCTTGGAAGGTGTTATTCAGACACTGTATTTCGTTAGGCTTGCCCAAGGGCAAGAAAGCTTGGAAAGGGCTCGGCTTCCCCAATTTACTCTTGATCCAGTCTCTCGTCCAAATCACTAGGTCCTTTGTGGCCAAAAACATCTGGAAGGCTTGGAAAAAGATTAAGCCATGGCTGCTCTGGAATGGTTCCGGGTTCCGTAACGGGCTCTCTACTAACTCCAACTCTATTTGGTGGTCTCCCATTTTTTCTCGCAATGAAGTACACCTGGCAGAAGTCCCTTGGATCAACGCACTCAAGCTTTTTCGCAGAGGAATTCATTCTGTCCAGAATATCTTCTGCAGGCATTCTTGCTCTTGGCTATCTTGGGAGGAGGTGAAAGCTAAATTTCAGTTAGCCAATGCAGATCAAGAATCCTACTAGGCGATTCTCAATGCTGTCCCTCCATGCTCCATAAAATCTCGGTCCATTCCACTCAGCCATGGTGGAAGGACTGGAAATGGTATGTTGAGACCCCTTTTCGCAACTACACTCCTCGACTGGGCTATGCTTGGCTCACCCCCCATTTGCCTATGGTTGACAAGCTTAACGCCTGCTTGGAGCTGCACTTGTCTGTTAAAACTTGGAGCTTTCGCTTCAACATTGTTTGGGGGGCTTGTGTGGAGCCCAAGCTTGCTCACTTTGCTTGGTGTATATTGCACCAAGGCTTATCAATTGGCAGAAGACTCGTTCAACGTGGAGTCCACCTGCCTACTTGCCCCTTCTATGGCCATATTGAGACGCTTCCTCATCTCTTCGGATACTATTCCAAAGCTCAAAGGGTTTGGATGTGGATCCACGATCTTTTCAGGTCTTTTCAGCCCGAATTCTTCCTTTGGCAGCATATCCTCCTTGGAGACAAACCTGCGATGCCCTTCAAATACACGCAAGTCTAGCATACTTTTAGAGTGGAGATTCTCTTTTGGATTTGGAAAGAAAGAATTAATTTTGTGTTTGATCATGCTACAGAGGATTGTAATGTTTTTGCTTTACACAAATCTTCTATCATCTCCAATGTTCTTTTGTAGATTCAAGTCCAAGCCAATAAAGTGGCTATGGAGCTTGGGTATCTTTAGGATCTCTTCTCCCATTAGGGATATGCTCTTTGTATTATGGCTTGGGTTCCGCCTTCTCCACCCAGGGATCCCAGATTGGATGACAGAGTGCTTCGGTCGTCTCGTGGTGGGCATCGTCGCAGCTATTCTAGGCACCGCTCTCACAGCAACACCCCGTACTAGCATGTTTCCCCTCCTGGGCAACAGCGAGGGTGGCAGCCACTGCCTCCCCCTGCTGGGCAAGATGGCTAGGGCGCTCCTCTTTTGCGCCCAGATGCTTGGGGGCACCACTTGGAGGCCGTGTGGACGTGCTGGATAAGTTCCCCAGTCTCTCTTTAGATTTTTGCCCACCTGGACACAAGCAGATGATGATATGGACACTGCCCAAGTTATTGGCCGGGAGCCTATTCCAGATGGCAATGATTTGCCAAGCTCGGGCTGGGGTCTTGATGATATGGATCCTCTAACTGCTGGCCTTGCTTTTGCTGCATAAAAGTTATCTTTTTTTTTGCCTTTGTGACTTAGTGACTTGTTTCTAGGCTTTGCCTAGATTATGATACTTTGATTTTGCTCCTAGGCTCTGCCTAGTGTGTCGTGGTGTGCTCTCCTACTGCCTTATTTTTTTGTGAATTATTTGTATATTTTTGTTAAGTTAATATATAGATATATTTCATCAAAAAAAAAAAAAAAAAATCTCAACTACTAGACCTCAAGCTTGGAGTGTCTGCAGATGTCTTTGGGCTGAGGTTCCATCATGTTTCCTGAAGCAGGGATGGGAAAACACGGCACAATTTTCTGAGATTGAGGGAGACTCCTCGCCCAAATTTTTAGTACACAATATAATCAATAACATCTAGGCATTGAGCCCTAGATTTTTTTTTTTAGGTAAATCCTGGCAGTAACCAGGACAAGCTGACAAGGTCACAATGGCATTCACAGAATTCTGGGCAGTAACTGGGCCCAGCCGGTGAGGTCACAACAGCATTCTCGGAAATTTTGAGGCTGTAGGCCGAGGTACTCATCTGTTATTAACACTTGGGATTACAAACAAGTCCACAAAGGACATTATCAGGCAGGAGCATCCACAATCCCGACAGCAGGTTTTCCTACTAATTTCCACTTAATGCTGGCTTTAGTGGGCTGTGAGTCCTGTCAGCGGGTATTCCTACTGTGATCACCGAAAGCCCCTCCTGGGACTTGAACCTGGGTGGATGTTATAACCACTCGTCATAATCAGTGGACTGCACCCTTAACGGCTCAGTCCCTAGAATATTGATGTCGAGCTTTTAGATTAATGATAAGCCTTCCACTATATTATAGACACTGAGTTAATAAAATAATGTTGGCCGTTAAATCATTCCTCTGTAATAATATAAAGCTAAATTATGTAACACTCTATGACAAGATAACATCTCAAAGTTTTTAACCCATGCACATTTATCAGGTTTGAGAATACACTCAAGACCTTGTAGTTACTTTGCCATTTTGTTTGTAAGGAAAGACGGAGAAACAACATTCCAAGGGGGTATGGATGATTGACCAAGTTGGTTTGTTCACAAAGTACTGGAGCATTGGACTTAATCCAACCGAAGAGCACCCCATGATTGCTTCTGTTTTGATTTCTCTCTTTTCCCTGCCCAGGAAGTTCTGGAAAAAGAGACATTACTGAAAGCAATTTGAGATTACCATGGTGAATTAGTGGGTGCATCTAAATTAACAATAGATAGAATAATTGCAACTTATGCCACAATATGATGTAATCTATATCTAGAAAACACTACTTGATATATTCAAACTTAGATTGATGGGACACATATGGCCCATGTTAGCAGAAGAGAGTTACAAAAGCATCCCCTTAAATGTCATAATTGCCATGAATATGGAGGCTGCAACAAATTTTTGCACGGTATAGTTAAAAACTCCAGTTACATATGGCAACTCATGGAACAAATCTGCTATGGAGATTCAAATCAGGAAGCCATGGCATTTGATAGAACGACAATGGTGACATGAGAACAATTAACCATGAGAGTCGACAAGTCATCACTTGTTCCATGTTAGTGTTCCCCTAAAACTTTCTAAAGGCATAGCAAGAACGTGGCTTCCTTTCTAAACTAATTTTTGAATGCTAATTGCTGATGAAGAAGAAACTAATGATCCCACTGAAGAACCATCAGCCCAAAATTAGTAAATAGAACACCCATGTGATGCAAATGGGAATGAGGGGGCCAAGTGAATGGCTGCCTTACTCCCCAGTGGGTGTTATACTACTTACTCTCAAGGACACATACGGAAACACAAGACTCAGAAATGGAAACCAAAATGCTTTCTTTATTCAGTAATTAACAGTGCTACAAAGACTTACTCTTACATGCATTCTCTTCCTTCCCACCATGCTATGAAGAAGACTATCCTCAGTCCAATTATTTGTGTACACGAACATACATCTACTTAGTAGGCTCTTAGCTCTACTCTAGCACTCTTTGAGCTTCATTCAGCTCTCTCTTAGCTTGCTTCTCCTGGAGTTGGAACTCTTCTCCTTGCTTGTGTGCTTCTAGATGAATCCTCTCAAGTGACTCTCTACTCTCTTCCAAAACTCCCTTCGAATCTTGGTGGCCTAACGCCGACATTCTGCCAACCTCTTTGAGCTCCCTTTGTCTTGAGATATGGTCCACATGTCATGTTTTCTTGATCTGGGCAGTTACTTCTCTTTTGCTTTCAACGCAGGCAAAACCGCCGGTTCTTGCAAATCGGTGGTTATGAAACCACCGGCTGCATAAAAAGGCAGTTTCAAAGCCATTGCCTACATTAAGTAGTAGTTTTATCATTGTCCCAAGAAAAGGTCATTCTGACCAATGGGAGATGACAAAAACCATCCTTCACAGACATGCCTTGTGGGACTCTTGAGGATGCTCTTTGGCTTGATGTTGATCTTTCTTCATGTGCGCAACGTTGTCACATGAGATGACAAGTCACACGACCTAAGACAAACATGCACAAGAACTCAAACCCATGTTTTTGGATGATGCAAGATTGTTTGTGAACCCGGGATGCTCGTGCATCAAACACCAAGAATAAAGGAAATTGTTTGTGAGCTCACGAACCTTCCGTGAGGTCGTCAATTGTTTTTCCTTGTTTTTCAAACTGCTCTGTCTTTCCACTTCACTAAATATTGTATGTACTCTCAGCCTCTTATTTTCATACCAATCTGTGTATCCAATACTATTTCAACCTCCTCTTTTGCCTTCTCAAGCAATTGTTTCTTCTAGTCTAAACTTGAAAACTTGATCCTTCACCACTACCTTGCCCCTCAAAGTAAAAGTACAAATCCGCTACATTGAAGATAGGTGAAATATCAATGCCATCTGGTATCTCTATCTCATATGCATTCATTGAGAACCTTCTCAAAACTCCGCAAGGCTCAATCTTCTTCCACTTGAGCTTGTTACATATACCATTAGGAAACTTCTACATATACAAATGTGCCAAAACCATGTCACTGACTTGAAAAATTTGTTCTCTCTTTGTTTGATAAGCATGCATCTTTTACTTCATGCTATTCTCTTCCAATCTTCTCTTCACCTCTCTATGCACACCAAGCATACTAGCTGCAAAATCCTCCAATTCAACACTCTTCTCACATTTGCTTGCAAAATCCTCCATTTCAACACTTCTTATCACATTTGCTTGTAAAATCCTCTGCTTCAACACTTCTTCTCACATCTGTTGTTCTTTTCAACTCACATGCACCTCTAGGGCTGGAACCATACACAATCTGGAACAAATTCATTGTTGTACTTCTATTACCATGTTGTTGTATGCATACTCAACTTGTGCTAATGTCATATCCCATTGTTTGAGCTTGTCTCTAACCAAACATCTTAACAAATTCCCAAGACTCTGATTCACTACTTCCGTTTGCCCATCCATTTGAGGATGAGAAGCTGAACTGAAATCTAATCTCATGCGTAATTTCCTCCACAAAATCATCCAAAAATGCCCAACAAATATTGTATCTTTATCTGATATAATTCGCCTTGGCAACCTATGTAATCTTTATTGCTTCCTTAAAAAACAAATCTGCAACATTTGTGGCATCCCTTGTCGTCTTGCATGCTATGAAGTATGCCATCATAGAAAATCTAGCTACTACAACAAAATTGGAATCATTACCTATCTGAGCTCTTTGATGCCCAAAAACGAAATCCATGCTCAACACTTCCCATGGCTTTTTCAGAAATATTAAAGGCTGATACAAACCTGAATTCTAACTTTTTCCCTTAGCATGTTGGCAAACTCTACATCTTTGCACAAGTTTCTTGACATCCACTCTCATTCTCGGCCAATAGTAATTTTCTTTCAAATGTGCTAGTGTTTTATCAACACCAAAGTGACAAACTAGGCCTCCACTGTGCTTCTCCTTCAGCAAGTTCTCCCTCATTGATCCTTGAGGTATGCATAACCTCTTTCCCTTGAACAACAAATCGTCTTGTACCAAATACTCTAGCCATAGAGTTTTGTCCATGCTTGTTGGATTCATGCATGCTACCCATGCATCTCGAAAATCTAAATTTTCCCTGTATAACTCCTTCATTGAGTCAAACCTAATGACTTCTACCCTCATCTCATTTATTATGAAAACTCTTCTACTCAATGTATTTGAAACCTTGTTAGATTGACCACTCCTATGCCTCAAAACAAATGAATAACTTTGAAGAATTTCAACCCATTTCATGTGTTTTTGATTCAACTTATCTCGGTTGTTTATGAACTGCAATGCTTGATGATTTGTGTACAACACAAACTCTTTGGGCAACAAATAGGTTGAGAGATTGTACCATAGTGTAAAACTCTGTTATAAATTGATTATTTCATCATTGCTTCTTTTAACTTCTCACTAAAGTAAGCAATGTGCTTACCTTCTTGAATCAATACCTCTCTTGTGGCTATCTCAATAGCATCATAATCAACCTGAAACACTTTTATTGAAATCTGACAATGCTAACAATGGCTGTTCCATCACTCTTTTCTTCAAAACTGAAAACTATCTTCAATTGTAACTGTGTACTCAAACTTCTTTTTATCACCTTTCATTGTTTTTGTAATCGATGCACGTATACCATTGAAGTTTTTAATAAATTTCCTATAGAAACTTGATAACCAAGTAAAATTTCTAGACTCAAACAACTAGTGCTGTTACCTTTTCTTTTTCCATTTTGAAGCTTTCTCTTGAGATCACAAATCCCAAATAAATAAGCTTCTCCTTCATAAAACAACTTATCTTCCATCAATTTTTGCAATACCAACCTCAAATGCAACAAATGTTTTTATTTTGAATTGACTAAAAATCAAAATGTCGTCAAGATAAATAATGATGAACTTAACTAAATAAGATTTTAACACTTCATTCATGAGTCTCATGAATGTACTAGGTACATTTGACAACGCTAATGACATTACAAACCACTCATACAACCCATCATTTGTCTTGAATGCGGTTTTCCATTCATCACCCTCTCTAATTTTGATTTGGTGATATATCTACTCTTCAAATCTATCTTCGTGAAGTACATTGCTCCACTCCAACAATCCATCAAGTCATCCATTTTGGCACTGGAAATCTACACTTGATACTGATCTTGTTTATTGGTATAGAAACCGTACAAATTCTTCAATATCCACCCTTCTTAGATGCTAAAACTTTTGGAACTACAAACAGTTCTAAACTTTCTCTTATTAAACCCTTCTCCAACAACTCACTTGTCTCTTGACTTTCTTGTTCTCGATGGGAGTCAACTTATATGCTGCCTTGTTTGGAAAACTTCATCCGTGCACTAGATCCATATGATGACTAATGCTTTTCATAGGTGGCAATCCATCCGAGATCAAGTAATTCTTTTAACAAAATTTGAAATTCGAAAGGAATATCATTTTACCTTGTTTGTGATGACAACCTGCATCGGTGTGGGGATGAAAGCAAAACATGCCTTCTCTTTCTTTGTTTTCTTCAATAATTACTTGCTAGAAACCAAAAAACCTTTAGGACTGCTGTCCACCTCTTCTCCTCTATCCTTCAATGGGCTACACATGAATCTTCTACCATCCTTGACAAGTGTGGTATTTTCTCTACCATCATGCATGGCCTTTCTATTAAACTACCATGGTCTTTTCAACAACACGACATATATCCATGGGAATAATATCACACAACACTTCATCCCTATATGACCCAATCTGAAAACTAACCATACATTGCTCATTTACCAATACTTGATGACTTCTAAGCAACCAAGAAAATTTGTATGGATTGGGATTTACTTGTCTTTTGAGCCCAAGCTTTTGTACCATTTATTTTGAAACCAAATTAGCTGTGCTACCACTATCAATAATGACCTTACAACACTTACCTATTACTATGCAAATAGTTTGGAGTAAGTTCTTACTTTGCACTGGTTCATCTTCTTCCTTGGTTGGTTTCAACTTCTTCATCATAAGAGCTTCACCACGCTTTAGTTCTTATGTATGTGTTGGAGAGTCAAAAGTCTTTTCATGTACACGAGCAATGTGATTTCTTGCTTCATTCCTTCTGCCGCTGTTGTGAAATGCTTTTGGGCATTCAAAAGCTTTATGCCCAACTTGTCCACATTCAAAGCACTTAGCCATGAATCCTCTACCTCTTCCTCTTTTTAAGTAATTTCTTCCTCTTCCAAAGTAACCTCTATCTCTAGAAGAAAACTGTCTCCCTCTTTGGGTTTGCTTCTGATTTTGTGGAGTACTGGATTCACCTTCATAAATGTTGTCCTTTACCACTGTTTGTGTGTCGTTTTCTTCTTCAGAACCTTCCTTTACCCCTAGGGTCCATTTGTTGCCTTATAGACAACTTTTTTGCAACCTTCAATGCACATTGATAGGCATCTTTCACCGACTTCACCCTAAACATTACAAGCTTATCTTGAATGGAAATACAAGGTTCATTATATACCTTGATATATTTTCTCGATCATCTCCATATGACCAGCTTTAATAGGTGACTTGTAGAACTCCATTGATTTTGTCACACTTAACTCCTTTTGCCTCAACTTTTACAGCTTTTTGAACAAAATCAGCTGATAATCAGAAGTTAAGAACTTACCTTTCAGCTTTGTGACAATCCTCTCCCATGTTTCGATCCTATCTTTGTCTCTTCTCTCCCATTCCAGCCGCACATGCTCCTCTGACAAAGATGCATGATCTTTCAACTTAGTACAAACAAACTTCACCTTCTTAGGGTCCTCCATTGACTATTAGTCAAAGTATTTCTCCATCTCCGTGATCCAACCTGTGAGCTCCTCAGGGCTCAAACTTTCTCCATAGCAAGGGGCGTCCAAATTGGGTTTGCTTCCCATCTTTGCAATAGCTCTGAAAAATCTATCTTTAGGTTCATCTACTATCTCCTCTATTTGAATCTCTTGAGTTTATGCTCTTTCATTATCACTGACATCCTCAACATTTGTTCCTATTCTTTGTGTTGTCTCCGTTGCATCCGACTTTATTTGGATTCCTCTCATCATCTCTGCCACGTCTGCAACTCTAGGTGCCCTTCTTCATCCTTAAAGAGGATGTCTAAGAGGCTATCCTTTGTGTGCCATATCTTCACCACTATGCAAGCTTCTCTTTCACACCTTGCAACTTGACTCAACAAGAGCCTTATATACACAACCTACCAAAGGAAACCTTGCTCTGATACCAATTGATGTAGACGGGAATGAGGGGGCCGAGTGAATGGCTGCCTTAATTCCCAGTGAGTGTTACACTACTCACTCTCAATGATGCATACATAGACACAATACTCAGAAATAGAAACCAAAATGTTTTTTTAATTCAATATTCAAGAGTATTACTAAAATGTACTCTTACACACACTCTCCGTCTCCCCGATGACTATGAAAAAGGCTTTCCTTAGTCCAATGTCTAGGTTACATGAACATACATCTACTTAGCAATCTCTTGGCTCTACTGTACCACTCTTTGAGCTTCACCCAGTTTTCTCTCTCAGCTCTCCTATTCTAGCGTTGGAACAATCCTCCTTGCTTGCTTTCTTCTGTATGAATTCTCTCAAGTGACTCTCTACTCTCTTCCAAAACTCTCTTCAAACCTTGGTGGTTTGACACTGACATCTTGCCAACTTCTTCCAGCTCCACCTGTCTTGGAAAACGGTCCACATGTCACCTTTTCTTGATATGGGCAGTTACCTGTCTTTTACTTTCAACATGGGTGAAACTGTCTCTTGCAGATTGGGAGTTATGTAACTGCCCCCACAGTTTCGTAATTTGCCACCTGCATATAGCGATGGATTTGAAACTGCCCCCTGCATTAAGAAGTGGTTTTGAAATTGCTGCCTGCATTAAGCGGTTGTTTTGAAACCGCTGCCTGCATTAATCGGTGGTTGTGAAACCGCTGCCTGCATTAAGCAGTGGTTTTATCATATGCTCCCAAGAAAAGGTAATTTTGACCAATGGGAGATGACTAAAATCATCATTCTTTCACTTCCTTGCCTTGTGGGAGTCTTTTTGTTGTATTTTGGCTTCATGCTGATCTTCCTCCACGCACATAATGTTTTTGCAAGAGACGACAAGTCGCACAACCTAATAAAAATGTGGACAAGAACCCGAATCCATATTTTTGGATGATGCAAGATAGTTTGTGAACCCAGATGCTTCTGTATCACCAAGTCAAGAAAATCACATACCTGCTGTCACCTTAGAACAATAGGAATATTCGACTAGCAGTAAAACAAAAAAAACAAGCAGATGAAGTCACTTTGAATGAATAGATCCAGGTTACTCGAGAGGTTCAACTATCTGATATCCTTGACAGCTTAATAGAAGAGATGGAACATGATTACTCATAGCAAACTCAAAGTCCAAAATTAAGAGTACACGAAAAGCTGAAGGTTTCAGACAAGGTAAGTTGAGTTCATTAGTGCAATACATTGCTAATAAAAGGTGAAATTCAGCTAATGAAGCAGACTTTTGAAGGGGAAGGTTTGCACATCTTGATCAGGCAGCTGCTGGCTGCAGCCAAGCACTCACTGAAAAGGCTAATTGTAATGAAACTAATTTTATGGATCATAAAACATTCTATCAACCAAAAACTCTTAAGATTAAGCATACAGGGTGAAGGTTAAGATTGACTTGGTTTTGTTGAAAGAAATTGAGTTTGATGATGAACAATCTTCTACAGCTATCAAATGTTTTCAGCATAATATGTATTTTGTTTCAACAAAATGTCAAGTTAGGTCTGGATGTCTCATGATGGCCTTAAATGAATCGATATTTCAGTTTAAATCAGTTCAGTCAGTCTGTTTGGGAATGGCCGGACTGTTCCATATCTACAGTGTCAACATTACTTCATGCATGGTATAATAGGACATGGCCGCTTACCTTCCCAAAAAATGGCAACGGGGGCTATCATTCATAGATTGAAAGGAAGTTACAAATTGTTCCTCTAATCTTAGTGGGTGACTTTAACACGATCTTGTATGCTCATAAGAAAAAAGGTTCTCTGTCTCATTGTCAATACAGAGCAGGTCTCTTCTCTTAAATCATCACAAACAATCGTTTGACTGACCTTCCAATGCATGGAGGTAATTTTACTAGATATAACAGGCGGTGAACACTCCAATTTATAGCTGAAAGGTTAGATAGGTGCTTCGTTATAGAATATGACTCCTGGAGATTGGCAATGAGAGTATTCTGGATTCATAAATTCTCTTACACAGTCTCTGGTTACAGACCAACTGTAAAAAATGAAGAGAAAATTCCATCTTTAAAATATTCTTTTATGTTGGAGAATACATGTCTATTAATTATTACAAGCTGATATAAGTACTGAAAGCAACCAGAATATATACAAGGCTACAAAATATAGAGATTCACTCAAAAACTTAAACATTTAAAGCATGATATACAGATAAAAACAACTAATTCAAGCCAAAGAGGCTAAGTTTAATAAGAGATATTAGTTACTGGGCTGACTTCTCAGCTAAGGGTCCAAGAACGTGATTTCATGGCACAATGGCAGGAAGTTATCAAGAAAGAAGAGCATTTTTCGAGCAAAATCAAGAATGTTTTGAATATAAGAAGGGGATCGGGGATCATAACAGCAAAGTCTTCCAAAAAATTGCAACATAAATTGTGCAACTGAAGCCACCCAATGGGACAATGGCTGATGACTTTTAGGAAGTTATAACTTATAAATATAATTAAGGATTTCTGCTAACAGAACCAGACATAGAGAGCAATAACAAGCGGAGCTTTATTGCTTAAGCACATTCCCACAGTTCTCACCCATAAACAAAATGAGAAATTTATGCATAAGTGAAGTGACCCATCTTGAGACCCCCATTTTGAGGACCACAGGAGTCTTTTACAAAACCATTATTATATTTTGGACTTATGTATTTTATTATCATTTAATGGGGAAAACTTATTGTGAAAATACATATGCTGGAACAAAAGTATTTATATGTTGGGATACACATGTGGATACATACAATTATATGTGTGGTTATGAGATCATGTGCACACCTTATTACTTTATGTGATCTTAGATTTCTCATTAACATAAAATAATGATGTGGATAAATTATATTTGAAATGATGATTCCATGATGGACTATGGTTCTATCAATTAATATTGCTTATTATTGAGATTATGGATTCACCCTTGTCATACCATAGAGGCATTGTGATGTATCTAGTTTTTGTGCATATGACAAGGACAATAACAACACTGTACCGATGTGGGATCAACATATGATCCATCAAGGTGGAATTTGAGTTGACCCAACAGAGTGGCACAATCAATTTGGTGTGGCAACAAATTCAACAACCACCGACATTTAATGATCAATTGGAATCACCTTGCACATTTGACCCTTGGATTAAAGGAGGCCCTTCATATTTATAAGCATGAGAAAAGAGATTGGCAAATTCTCCACATGCGAATGAGATGTGGTAAGTGCCAACTAATGAATAAAGATAGGCGGACAAAAGGTCACATGAGGAAAAAGAGATTTTGAAAGATATATAGGACACCCAGAATCCACGGGTGGTTGAGAGTTGATTGTGACAATCCCCTCTTTTGTCATTGGACAGACTTGAGTGAACAGCAAGCCGCAATTCTTAGTGACCGTCTACATAAATTAAATGGTCAAAAGAAGCTAGATATGCCGCCTTAAAAGTGATGGCAGATTTTTGGTGAAAGAAATGACTGTCAAATTAATAAAAAATGTGGTCTTAAAAAGAGTACATGGCCACTTAGATGGGTTACCGATCAAATTGAGAAAAAAAAGAATTTGGGACAGAATATGCAGTGCAGACTATGTGAGTGATTGACTATGTCACAACTTGCCTAATGTATTCTTTAATATTCTTGTGAGCCTTTTTCTCCGTTTTGGTGGAAGGATGTGGTTGAACTTATTGATTTTGTGAATCTCATTTTATTGCTGCAATTTCCCTTGTTCTTGGATGTTGCATTTTATGTTGTTTCCCTTTTTGTGTTAGGATGTGGCTTATTTCATTGATCAATGGATCTTGTTTGTTATGGCAAATCTTTCTTTGTGAGTATTTGCATTTCATGACAGTAGCTGGACTGTTTGATCTATTTGCGTTATTCTTCTCCTTGCATTATGCTTTCTATCCTTTGTGATTTCTTTGGGTGGGTTCAAAGAAGGAGAAGAATAGAATTTTACATTTAGAAGTATGTTTGTATCCACATCCATCAAAACTATGATCACTTTGCTATGTAGCATAGAGGCCTCCATTGGGGTCCTCATAGAGGTGGTTAAAGTCCTAGGATTGGTGTCATAGGGGTTATAACTCCACCAAGGGATTTTGCCTCCGCTTTGCACAAGCTTATTTCTTATAAGCGTGTGATCACATGCCATATAACAGCTTGAATCTCGAGCAATTGTGGGTTTGGGGACATCGTTTTATGTGACATCCTTCTAGCATTTGAATGTTCTATTGTGGCTTTATGCCGTCTGTGAATCTATCTTTGATGATTGATTTGATAACTGCTCATTGGTTTTATTTTATATTGCTCCTTGTGATTCACACCTTGAGTCTACTATTGTTTCCTAAATAGACCTCTGTGTGATCTTTCCACGTTTAGCTCACTGGTTATGGTAAAATCAGATTAACAAGTAATAAAAGTGTGCTACCAGTTTGGTACAGGTTATTGCGTTAACATATAGTGGGTTGTTCAGTAAGAACTCAATAGAGCAGTCAGAGGATTCCTTATTTCCCCCTTATGAACAATGTACACATGCTGTGAGGGTGGCCAGGTGGAACATGATGCTAAACATCTCTCCATTCAGTATCTATTTATCGTGCGGAGACTAGCCAATGAGAAAGCAAACTCTTGGTGTCGTGGTGTATGCTTTCTGACTTCTATTTCAGTTTCAATATATATTTAAGAAAAAACTTAATACGAAGATAGTTTTGATATTGCATAGTGGTCAGATTGTATTCTGATGTTACTATGTTGTGTTTGTTTCTTTGAGTTCTTTTGTGTAATTTGAAATGTTTAGGAGCAGAAAATAATAGCTTGTCATTATTAAAGTATTGGAAGCCACAAGGATTACAATTGATATTTCATATTGAAAGAGTAAAATGCTGAAGTTCACTATGCTGTCTTATTTCATTAAGATCACATTGGAAATATGGAATGTTTATTAGAAGAAAGGAATGGTCTGTTACTCTTTTAAAACATAGTGAATGTTGTTTAACGATTTCTTTTCTTTTCAAAGGAATGTATGTGTTTAAGCACTGAATAGATGAAATCACTTTGGTAATTCTGGTCACGCTTTATATTTATTTGGTATGCTTTAAAGCAATGAGTTCCCTATCCTTGTGAAATGAGATCAGTGATTGTCCGACGCAAGCTACATTAATGAATGATTACATGTTTGAGAAACTAGTGTGTCTTTGTGTTCTTTATTCAATTCAGACAGAGAATGTTTCTCTTCCTTCGTGAATGCCTTGAAACCCAGAAATTTGAAGTCTCTCGTATTCATTGTTAGCCATAATGGGAAAAATTTGCCCCTTCGCAGATAATGTCATTTTGAGCATCATTCAAAATATTGCGGCTAAGGCATGTAACACATGTAAAATATGCAACAAATAATATCCAATATTCTCCCACTTGTTGAAAACTTTGCATAGGGGTTTATAGTTGCATAATTTCAGAAACTAAGGGAAGCTATGCCCATCGATCTTTTGCACCAAGAAAACTTCTCAAAACTTTCAGCCTTTATAAGTGAATTAACAACATTCTTATCCGTGTCCACCTTCTCTTGCAGTATGTTCTTCTCTTCCACCTTTTCTTGAACAAAATAATATTGTAGATCAATGTGTTTCATTCCAGAGTGATACTTAGAATTCTTTGCTAGAAAAATTGCACTTTGATTGCAACAATCTATTCTTACAGCTAAGCCAAACCGCTTCCTTGCGTGTATGAATAGCAACCATGTACTCAGCCTTCGTGGTGGATATAACAACACTTGCTTGTTGTTTGCTCATTCAACTTACAACTCCATTGAGCAAGTTGAACACATCTACACTGGTAGATCTACGACAATCAAAATCACCTACCCAATCAAAATCCACAAAGCCATGTAGACTCAATGTCTTGCTTTAACTAGCAACCTTGAGAGCATATTGCCACACAAATACCGGAAGATCTTCTTCAATGTAGTCCAATGTTCCTTTCCCAGATTCAACAAAAATCTGCTCACTACTCCCATTACATGAGAAATATCAGGGTTGGTACATATCATTGCATACATCAAACTTCCAACAACAATAACATATGGGACTTTAGATATGTCCTCAATTTTTTGTTGTCTTGGGACACTTTTCAACAGATAGTTTTTGACTAACTAGAAAAGTAGTACTCACAGGGTTCCTTTCCTACATCCAAAACCTTTGTAGTATCATTTCGGTATATTTACTTTGATTTAACCACAATATTCTCTTTACACAATCTCTTTTAATTTCAATGCTTAGAACAAATTTTGCAGCACCTAGATCCTTCATATCAAACTGAGATGATAATAGAGACTTGATTGATCATTTTCTTATTATTACCAATTAACATTTCATCTACATACAACACTATGAGAGCAAATTTTTCACCTTCCTGGTTAAAATACACACGGGGATCAGCTTTGCTTCGTTAAAGTCCAAGTACCAACACATGCCTATCAAATTTCTGATTCCACATCCTCGGTGATCACTTTAAGTCGTAAAGAGACTTTTTCAGCTTGTACAAAAAATCCTCTTTTCCGTTTACCTTAAAACTGTTTGGTTGCATCATATAAAAACGCTGTCTTTACATCCATATATTCTACTTCAAGATGGAAAGCAACAACAATAGTTAACATAAATCTAATTGAATTTAGCTTTGTAATAGGAGAAAATATCTCAACAAATCAATTCCCTCTACCTGAGAGAATCCCTTTGACACTAGGCAAGCTTTATACTTCTCTATTTTTCCTTCTGCATTATAATTCTTCTTGAATACCCATTTGCAGCCAACATGTTTTGGTAATTTGACCAAGTCCCATGTATGATTTTTATTTAAAGACTCCACTTCTTCCTCCATAGCTTTTTTTTTAAGACTTATTTTTATTTGAGCAAGTGCCTCCTCATAGTCTTGGGGTGTCTTCATTAGTAACTGATAACACTGATATAAAAAGTGCAAACTGAAAATCAGGACTATACCTTTCTTGTATTCTTCTCACTCGATCTGATCTTCTTAAAAATTGAAGTTTTAGTCTGCATCTTCTAGTTACTCCTCAACTTTTATTGAGTCTTCCTCATGTAACTCCCTTTCTGGTTCATCTTTATTAGTTACTTCAGATTTAGGCACAAATTCTCTCTCTTCTAGTTCATAAAATTGTTTAGGTTCATTCTTTGGTTCTCCTTGTTTTTGAAACCCTTTAACCTCTCTAAAGATAATATTTTGATTGTAAACAGTCTTCTTTGTTTCTAGGTTCCATAGCTTACATCAGTTTTATATCTAATAAATATAGACTTTGTTGATTTGATGTCCAACTTAGTCCTTCTTTTCTTTTGGAAAATATATATAAGCATCACAACTAAAAATCCAAAGATGTTTGAGAGGGTTAATTAGCAGTCCATGCTTCATGTGAATTTTTATCAGCTAGCGCTGATGTGGGCGATCTATTGATTAGGTAACAAGAAGTCATAACTACTCTCCAAAACTTCCTTTACAAGCCTGCAATACATGTCATATTTGTCACTTTATCTATCAGAGTCCTATTCATTCTTTCTGCAGATCCATTCTGCTGTGGTGTATATAGAGTCGTTTCTTGTCTTTTTATTCCACATTTCTTACAGAACAGCTTGAAAGCATTGGAGAAGTATTCTTCACCATTATCACTTTTTAAGACCTTAATCTTATTTTTTGTTTGGTTTTCAACATGAGCCTTAAACTCCTTGAACTTATTGAAAACTTCAGATTTATACTGATGCAATAAACCCATGTTTTTCTTGACTAGTCATCTATGAAAGACACATAATACAATGACTTTCCCACAGATGGAACTTTCATAGGTCCAAACACATCTCTGTATATATTAAATGCAAAATACCTTTTGCTCTAGTAGCACTACTAAGAAATGTTACTTGAGTTTTCTTCCCATATACACAATGTTCATAGAAGTCAAAATCTAAAGGACAATCACAAATACCTTCAACCATACCTTTAGTTTTTAGTGCTCAAAGGCCTTTCTCTCCAATATGACCCATCTTCTGATGCCAAAGATTTGTCTTTTATGCAGGTAGTGTAAGAGTTCGATCTAGTCCATTTCCATTCTCAGGGAGAAACGAGTTATTACACCCATGACTACCAGTGTTTGCCTCAAGCTTGAACAATGTTCCAGTGTGGACTCCTCTTGCCAACACCATGGCTCCATGAACCATCTTGTAGCTTTCCTTGTTAAATATCACTTGCACATTTGCATCATCCATTTTGATTACAAAAAAATAGATTTCTAGCCAAACCCAGAATGTGCAGAACATTGAGGAGGGTTTTAACCCTTCCATCTTTGAACATTAGCTTGACACTCCCTCGACCAAAATCATGTAGCTAGAGTTGTCTCCTAAGAAGACATCACCTTCGTTAATCATTTCATATTCACATAACTACTCCTTGCGAGGAGTCATGAAAAGAGGCACCCGAGTCAATCAACCATGCATCATGGCATGCTTGTGAGCTTGATGCTACCAAAAATAGATCCCTCGAGTTTTCATTGGGGGTCTTTGTCTTTGCAGATTGAGAAACATCAGATGACTTACCCTTTTCAACTTTTAAAAATCTACAGTCTTTATTGAAATGCCCTCTTTTACCATAGTTTCAACATTTCCTCTTATCTTTTGTTGTAGTCTTAGATTTGCCTCTAGACTCTGATTTTTTAGACCTCTTTTTATTAATCTCCTGTGAACAACTTCTCACAAACAAGGCATCCTTTGTTTGATAATCCTCAATAGATTTCCACTTCATTTCTTTTGATAACAAGGCTCTTACTATTTCCTCAATTTTTAATGTTGATGTAGTATTAGTTATTGCCATAAGTTAATTATCCCAAGAGTTAGACAAAGAACAAAGCAAAGTAATACACTTTTCTTCATCTATTTCAATTTTGACAGGAAGTAACTGACTTACCACAGTATTGAAGACATTTAGATGTTTAGTCACAGAGTCACCATCATTCATTTTCAATGAATACTTTTTTTGGAAAAATAGTTTGTTCACTAGAGACTTTGTCAGATACAAATTCCCCAACTTCTCGCATAGTTAGAAGTTTTCTCCATTGACACATTAAACAAAACAAAACATGAAAGACACATTTGATTGAAATCTTCGCCTTCCTATCAATTTTTTCCCAATTTTCTACCTCCATACTTGCAGGTTGTACTTCTGATACGACCCACTGGTCCCTATTCACAAGAAGATTTTCCATCTTGAGTTTCCACAACTCAAAATGTTGACCATTGAATTTGTCAATCTCTATCCCTATGCTTCTTATCATCTCCTTCACACAAAGATTCCCATACTCAAAGCTTCCACTTGCGAAATGGTTTGTCATAGGTAAACAAAACCCTAACTCTTCAAAAAAGGCTAAAACCTAGCTCTAATACTAAATGAAGAGAAAGTGATCGATAAACCAATACGAGAAGCAATACTAACTGAATCTTTATGCCAAAATTTGAATAGGAGAAATTGCATACACACAATATGATATAGTATACAAGATTTCACCTAGGAAACCCTTACAAGAATAAACCCAACACAATAACCTCCTTTACTATTGTATTAATTTACTTGTCTTGCAATACAATAATGTACTTCTCATTTTTGCTCTACCTCTACTGTATGTGCGATTATATATAGGCACATCAATAGGTAACTGCCTATGTAGTCTTACAATACTATGGGTACCAAAACCATGGGCCAAGAATACAACCCATAATGGTTCCCTATAAAACTATGGGTCATAAGCCGCCCATATAATTACTAAATGTAAAAATACCTACAGGATTACCAAAACATGCATTCGTTATGTTTTTGCTTTAGGTGTAACACATGCAAAATATACAACTCTCCTTGCTTTATGTTTTCCATCCTTTGTAATTTCTTTGGGTGGGTTAGAAAAAGGAGAAAAATATAGCTTTGTGTCCATAAGTACATCCACGACCACTAGAACCATGATTATTTTTCTATGTAGCATAGAGGTCTTAGTTGGGGTGTTGGGAGAGGTGGTTAAAGACTCAGGATCGGTGTTGTAGGAGGGGTTATTACTTTGCCATGGGATTTTGTCTCCGCTCTGTACAAGCTTTTTTCTTATTAAGCATGTGATTACATGCCATCGAACAATGATTGAGTCTCAATCAACTGTGGGTTTGGGGACCCTGTTTTATGTGACATTCTTCCAACTTTTGAATGTTCTATTGTGGCTTTATGCCGTTTGTGAATCTATCTTTGCTAATTGAAATGATAATTAGTCATTGGTTTTATTTTATATTGTTCCTTGTGATTTTCGCCTTGAGCCTACTATTGTTTCTAGAATAGACCTCTGTGTGACCTTTTTCCATTTAGCTCACTGGTTATGGTAAAATCAGATTAACGAGTAACAAGAAAATTGTGGTATTAGTTTGGGGACAAAATATTGGGTTGACATGATGTGGGTCGTTCAGTAAGAACTCAACAGAGCAGTAAGAGGATTCCTCATTTCCCCCTTATGGGCAATTTGCATTTTCCTGAGGGTGGCCGGGTGGAACATGGCACTGAAACATTTCTTCATCTGGTATCGATTTATTCATGTGAAGACCAGTCGAAGAGCAAGCAAACTCTTGGTGTCATGCGTTCTGACTTCTATTTTAGTTTTAATATATACTTAATAAAAATCTTAATACAAAGATAATTTTAATATTGCATGGTGGCCAATTTGTATTTTGATGTTGCTATGTTGTGTTTGTTTCATTGAGTTATTCTGTGTAATTTGAACTGTGGAGGAGCATAAAATAATAGCTTGGCAATAATAAAGTATTGGAAGCCACAAGTATTACAGTTGATATTGCATAATGAAAGAGTAAAATGTTGAAGTTCACTGAGTTGTGTTATTTCATTATGATCACATATTAAATCATAGCGAATATTGTTTAATGTTGTTTTACTTTTCAAAGGAATGTACATGATTAAGCATTGAATAAAGGAATTCACTGTGGTAATAGTGGTCATGCCTTATAGTTATTCGGTATGTCGTGTTTGTTTCATTGAGTTATTTTGTGTAATTTGAACTATTTAGGAGCATAAAATAATAGCTGGTTGATATTGCATAATGAAAGAGTAAAATCTTGAAGTTCACTGAGCTGTGTTATTTCATTATGATCACATATTAAATTATAGCAAATGTTGTTTTAATTTTCTAAGGAATGTACATGTTTAAGCATTGAATAAAAGAATTTGCTATGGTAATAGTGGTCACGCTTTATATTTATTCGGTATGCTTTAAATCAACGAGTTCCTTATCCTTGTGAAATGAGATTAGTGACTGTCCGCTGCAAGCTACATTAATGAATGATTATATGTTAGGTAAACTAGTGTCTCTGTGTTCTTATTTAATCATTTTAGATGGAGAATGTTTTTGTGCTTTTGTGATTGCCTTGAAATGAAGAAATTCAAAGTCTCCCATATATGTTGTTGGCCGTAATGTGATGTAATATTCCAAATCGGAATATTTTACAAGAATTCAGATTTCTCGTAATTCCGTTTAAATAAAAGATAGATTTTATAATTGAAATAATAATTTAAATAATTATGTTGAATTTAATATAGAGTTTTCGGATCTCAAACAAAATATAATTCCACAAGGGGTTTCGTCCTTGGGTTTGATAACAAGGGTTTTTGTCCTTGTATCTGGATTACGTAGTTTAAGGGTTTCGTCCTTAAATGCCATTGTAAAGCGGTTGCTTATACAAGTTATATATTTGAATTCATTATTCGATGCTTCACACTTCCACATCTTTTCTCCTTTATATAGTCTTTAAAAACTTCTCCCAAAGGAGGCGTCCCATCTAAGAGGCACCTCTTCACCAAAAGATGTGACCATTGACATTTTCGTCGACATTTCCGTTAACATATCTGTCGACATTTCCGTTCACTTTTGACAACAATTTGATCTGACATTTCTGTTCATATCCGTTTAATGATTGTTGTATTAAATGGCAGCGCTGCTCCTTGGCAGCGATTTCTTCATGTGAAGTGGCAGTGCCTCTCCTCGAATTCAGCGATCTTCTTGGGGATATTATAGACCTCCCTTCTTCAGATTACTTGTCCTCAATCAATTTTAAACCTGATAGTACACTCCACAACAAACTATAATTTGCTCCAAGCTTAGATGTTTCTTTCCCCATCCTTGCAGAACTGATTGCATTATTATTAATTCTCTCTTGCAAGGGATTTTTACAACTGTTCTTTCTTGGATCCCATAGCCTTCTGCCATAATAACCATTGTTGTAATTATTAATAAGCTCTTGGCTGAGCATAAGGATCCTAGGACCTTTATGTACTCCAAATTGATCATTTTTTGGGCTGCTACTGACTTGTTCGAGCTCATTTGTCACCAAATCTACCCTTACAATCTCCATTAATGACTCATCTCCACTGTCCGTGAAGACAAATCTTTTCTTTGTGCTATCATGGAGACCAAGCAATGGTTCATCTTTGATAAAGGATTCATACTTGTTTTCATTGCGATAATAGGACGAATTTATGGTTGTCATAAGATGATTCCAACATTTGGTTGGTTGTTCAAATTCAAGAACCATCGCCTCCAACTCGGGCTCATAGAATTATTTTAGTGATGTTGTTGGGATATTTTTCAACACTGAATAGTTTACTTCCATCGGCTGCTCCTGCAACTCAAGGTTGTTGCCTAAATCATTGTCAACCATCCAAATTTTATGCTCCTTCAATTGCTGCTCCGTGATGACTTGTTTGATCGAATTTGGCTGCCATTCATCTTCCTTTGGTACACATCTTCCATATAAACGACAAAAATCTATGAATGTCAATTCATCCCTTATCATAGGATCAAGATTCAAATATTTATTGTGACATGCATTAATATCATTGAAAACCAACTCGGCCTCATCTTCCTGTATTGGTTCCTCTCGTTGAAGGAATATGGGCATGGTTGGGCGTACACAAGTCCTTGAGGGGAGTCCTTCATGACTGTTATTAAATGTATAAGCCTGTTGTGCTTGTGATGATCTTCCCTCACCATTACAATTCTAAGTTAGCGAGTTATTCAACTGTTGCATTTGTTGAACTAATTATGACATCAACGTAATTTGCCCTTGGGCCCATCGGTCAAACTGTGCATCATTTGTGTTGTTTATGTTGACCTTATGATTTGAATGCATAAAGCTTATTGAAACCCTCATGCTGGTAGGATGAAAAACTTTGATACCACTGTAATATTCCAAATTGAAATATTTTACAAGAATTTGGATTTCCCGTAATTTCGTTTAAAATAAAATATAGATTTTATAATTGAAATAATAATTTAAATAATTATGTTGAATTTAATATAGAGTTTTCGGATCTCAAACAAAATATAATTCCACAAGGGGTTTTGTTCTTGAGTTTGATAATAAGGGTTTTTGTCCTTGTATCTGGATTATGTAGTTTAAGGGGTTTTGTCCTTAAATGCTATTGTAAACCCGCTGCTTATACAAGTTATATATTTGAATTCATTATTCGATGCTTCATACTTCCACATCTCTTCTCCTTTATATAGTCTTTAAAAACTTCTCCCAAAGGAGGCGTCCCATCCAAGAGGCACCTCTTCACCAAAAGATGTGACCATTGACATTTCCGTTGGCATTTTCATCGGCATTTCCGTTCACTTCCGACAATAATTCTGTTTGACATTTTCGTTCATATCCATTTAATGATTGTTGTATTAAATGGCAACGCTGCTCCTTGGTAGTGATTTCTCCTTGGCAGCGATTTTTTCATGTGAAGTGCAGCGCCTCTCCTCGAATTCAGCGATCTCCTTCTTGGGGATATTACATGCGAAACATGCTTTTGCAAAACATTTTCCCTTCATGGATAATATCATTTAGAACTTCTCACTCTTTGTCACAATCCCAAGACTTTAGCTGCTTATTTTCCCTTTGGAGGAGACATGAAGTCTATTTTGCCATGCTTCTTACTACAGTCGCAAGGCCACTATGAATGAGCACTTGACTTAGTGCCTCGGTGTATTACTTGAGATTTAGATGAAACTGATTGTCTTCTTTTGACTTTTCTTGCGATGTATTACTTGAGATTTAGATGAAATTGGTTGTCTTCTTTGACTTTCCTTGAGATTTATTATTCGAGATTTAGATGAAACTGGCTGTCTTCTTTGACTTTCCTTGCGATGCACAGTGTTGTGCCAAGTGGCTCAATAGCGCCACACATTGTAACAAGACATTTTCTTATCCTTATTAACCAAGATCATTCCGTTGTTGGCAATTTTGGCTGATGTCTGTAATATTGTCATTGATGTCAAAGGCAGCTTGTGCTATCAGACATTAATGTCAAAAGTTGAATTGCACAGACTTACAGTGCAAATTGGACTTATGAAGAGCTTCTACTTATAGAATAAGTAAAGCGGTCTTGAGCACCCGAATGGGTCTTGTAGAGCAAATCGGGATTCCAGAACAACTTTACTTCTCTCAACTTTATAAGTTAAGTTGTCCCGAGAACTCAAATGGGCCTAGCAGTGTTAATCGGGTTTATGCAACGACTTTACTTGTCTCATTTTTGTAAGTCAAGTTGTCTCAAGAACCCGAAAGGGTCTAGAAGAGTTGATCGGGGTTTCAGAAGCACTTTACTTCTTTCATGTCTATAAGATAAGCAATGTGGAAAATTCGAAAGGGTCAAGGAAGAGGTAATCGGGATTTCAGAGTGACTTTGCTTCTCTCATGTTTATGAGTTAAGCAATGTGAAAAACCCGAATGGGTCTTGGTGAGTTGATCGGAGTTTAGCAACAACTTTACTTAGTTCATTTTAATAAGTTAAGCAAAGTTGAAAACCCGAATGGGTCTGGAAGAGTTGATCGGGTTTCTAAAATGACTTTACTTCCTCCAAGTCTATAAGTCATGCTAAATAAAGAACCCGAAATGGTCTTGAAGAATTCTTTCAGAAAAATTAGCACAATTCTTTCGAAAATATTGGCAAGGACAAATCTTTTGGACAAAAAGCCTGTGAAAATTGTTTCGAAGGGCATGTAGACGCCCGCAAGAAAGCCGAAGGGTATGTGGACCCTTTCAGAAAAGCCGAAAGGTAGTTTGCAAAAGGCCAAAGGGTATGTGGACCGTTCAAGAAAGCCGAAGGGCACTTCTCAAGAAATCCGAAGGGCAAGTGGACCGTTACAAAAGTTCTGAAGAGCAAGTAGACCATTGCAGAAAGTTCGAAGGGATCTTTTCAAAAAGTCCGAAGGGTATGTGGACCCTTGCAGAAAAGCCGAAGGGTATGTGGACCCTTGCAGAAAAGCTGAAGGGTACATTTGCAAAGCCTCGAAGGTTATGTGTCCTAAACAAAAGTGCCAAAAGGAGACCTGGACAAAATGTCCACGGAAATTGACCCGAAGAGGACCCGGACAAAAAGTCCGCGGAAATTGTCCCAAAGGGGACATGTTAAAGTTCGAGCAAGTCTGAAGAGATCGACGAAGGGGAAGCATCTAAAAGACGTCGAAAGAAGTGAGATGAAGTCAACATGTCGAAGGTTAATGATCTAATCAATATAAAGAGCAAGCATCTTTGATGATCCAATGACACACACAAGTTAGGATTAAAAAGATCCAACGGAGCTAGTGAATCCAAAGCCTTAAAGGTGCTCGAAGATTAATGCACAATGGCAAAGTTAAAGATCGAGCATATTCGAATAAATCGAAAGGAGCGAAAGCAGTCCAACTATAGAAGATATAGTCGAAAACATAAAAAGGGGCTCGATAGTTAGAGATGGCACGAAGAAAGAAATCAAAGGCACGCATTTAATATATTCTCAACGAACAATCGAAGGAACAAACAAAACCTATAAATGATTGCATAGAGCTTGAGATTGATCGATCCAACCGATCAATTATCGATTATGGAGGTTGTGCATTTAAGAGATAAATCCAGAAGCTGCCAAACATAGTAAAGAGACCAAAACATTATGGCGTGATGCATGAACCAAGACACGAAAAGGAAACAACGCAGTTATGACCAGAATCCCACTGTTGCCAAAGATAGAAACGAGCATAGACAATTGCTGTATAATGCAAGAGTCAAATATGCATTAAAGGAGAATCCAAAACTGAAATTGGTTAAGTGCAAATAGAATGTGAATGCAATAAGTGAGTCGAGAAGCCCTAATGAATCCTTGTATAAACACGACTCTTAACATATCATATTGCTGCTGCTGCAATTGCGTTTTCAAGTGAGAAAAAGGGCTGTCGATAAAAAGAAATATGCAGACAGAGTAAAACACAAAGAAGGAAGGGGAATGAAGTGTATTTGAACAAAGCATAACTACATGTTTGCAGATACAGAGTGAAAGACATGCATATAGAGATTAAGTAAGCAGGAAGATAGAGCACATAGATAATGAGAAGGTGAGCAGTTACAGATTAGCCTTGTAACAAAGAACATTGAACTGGATTCACTTGTGAATCTATCTTGTACACTGGAGTTGTAGCTCCATAGTTCAGGTAGGTTGGTGCCTACATACAAACTGAGTTGGTGCTCAGTAAGGAGATTGGTGTCTCCTAAGGATCGGTGTCCTTGAATGTAACCAGTGAGGTTTGCCAGTAAGGCATTTTATTGTGAGGCTGGATTAGAACAGTAGATTCTAGCAGCTGATTCTCACTGTGGTTTTTCCCTTTGGGTTTTCCACGTAAAATCTGATGTTATGTGTTTTTGTGTGTGTGACTTCTGCATTTGTTCTTTGATTTGCACATGAATTTACATCCTCTTTAAAAGGTTTTAAATGGATTAGTTTTAGATCATCTACTGATTCACCCCCCCTCAGTAGATAGGTGTGTTTCACATCCGTGACTCTTGATCGGTAGCATAGGATCGTGCCACATGGCACACATCCTGCTACTTAGACTCACGCAGTAATTATTCTTTAACCTTTATACCTTTATGGCAACTTTATGGGTTTGTAGACACATTGGTTTATAAACTCCGTTTGAATGCATGAACCCGTTGCCTTTCATAAATCCAATTAATCACAACCATAGCCTTTTGGCTCAAGTCATAGATGCCTCGTTAATGATAATGAGGTCACTTTATTTATAAGCGAATGATGACTTAGGATTTATTACATTAGGTCAATTTTGGGAGACCCCCTACGTGATTGTGCCACGTGGGAGTTGATCCTGTCTCATGGAGTACTCATGGTTCAATGCACACCCCGTAGTCTATAAGCCACTCTGTGAATCTGAGAGGCCATGATGGTGACAAGTGTCACCATCTCCGCAGCTTGAATTTGGTTTCACTTCGCAAAGGCCTTAAGCTGAGGCCATTGTGCATGGACCATTCTGTGACTTCGTTGACTGAGAGCACAGGATAGTGCCACATGGCGCACAGCGTGTTGTTTGGACTCATGCAGTAATCACTCTTTAACCTTTATAACTTTGTGGCAACTCCATGGATCTACAGACGCATTGGTTTATAAACTCTATTTAATTGCATGTACCCTTCGGCTTTCATAAATCCAAGTAAATATGAACATAGCCTTTTGGCTTAAGTCGCAGAGGCTGCATTAATAATACTGAGTTCACTTTATTTATATGCGACGTATGACTTAGGCTTTATTGCCTTAGGTCGCTTTTGGGAGATCCTCTTCATGATCATGCCACGTGGTGGTTGATCCTGCCTCACAAAGTACTCACGGTTTGATGCATACCTTGTAGTCCATAAGCCACTCCGTGAACCGGGGATGGTGACAAGTGTGATCATCTCCCTAGCTTGCATTTGGTCCCACTTCGCAAAGGCCTTAAGCCAAGGCTGTTGTGCTTGGATTTCTCGCTTTATTATAATAAATTAAGTTTTGCGAACGGCTGTGATAGAGCCACGTGTCGAGCATCCTATGGTCATGCTTCACAGACCTCTCCGCAACAACTAAGTGATCTCCGTGCCAATGTGATAGTGACATGTGGATGGTTTGGATTATGTCGCTGCACGTAAGTTGTTGACGCTGGCTTAGTGGAAATATAAATCGCGACCTAATGGACTAGGAATCCGCTTGAGGCTGGACCTATGGAAAATTAAACCACAACCTATCTTTTTTTTTAAAGTTTGTGGACCCATGGGACTTTAGACAACGGCTCAATGAAATTTGAAGTCCGTGGTGGCCGCCAAACTTGTTTACTATCCATGCGATAAACCTTTGGCGATCACTAAGATTATAGGGTAAAAATAATAGTGGCCACTCCGAGATGTGAACATAGGGTAAAGGAGACTTCGTGGGGACCATGGAAGTCAGTGGACTCTGTGAACCCCGTAAATAATTGTGATCCTGTGACTGCATAAGAAATATCATTATTATGAGAATATCAAAATTTTAATTAATTGTGAAGTTTAATTAATTAGGAGTGCAATCTTAGACATCAATCTAAATAGGAATTTTATATTTGATGTGCAATAGGGACAAGTTTATAGACGTTCCGTAGGTTTTCGGATGTTATGATCCTGTTGGTGAGATCTCTTTTAATTTTAGCCTTCGAGCAACTTGAGTAAAGCTATCTCTTGAGATCCTAACCACAAGCCCAAGATTGTAACCTAGCATGTAATTGATGAATTTAACCACCACCAAACTATCCATATAAATCCGATAGAATTAATTATGGATGAGTTCATATGATTGTATTGCAATAGTTCGAGATATGTTAATGTGCGCTAGCATTTGATTCTAAAGCTTTGCATGATCACATTTAAGTTGTTTTAAAAAAAAAATTGTGGTTGGTTTTGGAGTAGATCTTGAGGCTGCGACAAGCAAATTACCGAGGATGAACTCAGTCAAGCTGTAGTATTTTTCCAATCAGATAAAGCACGTGTGTGTGATGGCTCTCAGTCAGGTAAAACTGTATTATTTCAAGGGCCTTGTTTGCTTTTCCCTTTTTTATGGCCATCAACATGGCTTTTGCAACATTGCTCTTGCCTTTTCATGCTGTGTCCTTGTATCTTTTGAGTATATTGATTGTGGTACACACCACTTTGTTGTGGTGACCACTGCACATTGGTTGGCACTCCAAATACATTAAGGAAACAGATCACCTTTGAATTGACATTCTTTTCCTTAGCTGCATCAAATAGTCAATTGTTTGTGACCTGAAACTGTTTCAGTATAAGCAGTCAAGAACACATATATAATGTTTAAGGAAGAAAATTTAGGATGTATTTGTAGTGGTGATTAGCTGGGTTTCAGGGTAGAAGTCATAGGTGGCCCATATTTTCCTTCTGTTTCATTGGCCTCAACTTTGTTTTAGTTTGTTCTCTTGAACTCATTTCAGAATAAACTCACTCTTGCTTGCCATTCTAGGAACTGTTCCACAATAACAATCTCTCACCCGGTGACAGGAGTATGTTCCATTCTATTCCTTTTCTCGCTTAGTTAATTGGTAACAATTCATCCTGTCATCTTTTAATGCACAGGGGAATGCGTCAAGCTAAGATCAGCATTATGCTTAGAAGCCACATCCGAGGGGTTTCTTTACTGCCAAACTTTGCCTTGTGGGCAGCATTCCTATTTAACATGGGGGACATTCCTAGTGGGGCTAGAACCTTGGTCATCATCATGGGGAGCATTCCTAGTGGGGCTAGAACCTCGGTCGTCATCATGGCAATTGCTTCATGTTGTCACTAGGCCTTGGCCTAGTGGATGCCCTCTATTCTTTATTAAATAGTGTGCACTTGAAGTTTCTTTGCCCTTTCTCAATAAGAGTTTTTTTTTCAAGTCAATCACATACTTAGATTTCTATATAGTGTCTTGTTTTTACCTAAGGGATCAAGATTAAATATTTGATTTGAAGTTAAACTTGAATTTCTCATCATCTAATTCATCTTTGAAAAGGGGACGAGTGCCACTTTTGCTTAATTGCTTTCTCCAATAATATTGTGAAGCCCATTAAAATCCAAATGCATGTTAAAACAGAATCATCCTTTTCAGGTTCTAGAAATGTTCACTGAACTTCGAAGAACAAAAAATAGTGAGCAGTTTATCTTCAATGCCCAAAATGTCCCCAATCGAAAACACATGCTGGAATAAGTTGCACACAGACAAATCTGAGTGGAAATCTGCAAATGCACACTCTATGGAATGGTTTTCCCTCTAAGTAGCATCCTTACACCAAAATAATCATGCTTTCAATGAAAATATGAGTACAGAAGTTATCTTTTGTATGAGTTTCGTTTAGTGTTTGATGCCCTCTTTACAACTGGTCCAATATCTGTTCTGGATCCACTCTTGTATGCAGATCCTGACAGTATGGATCAAATCAAACTGAAGGCCAATGCTGCCGTCTGATCAGTGAAGTCGTATTGGCAGGAAGACCCAAAAGTAGATTCATTATTGTAGAATTTAGCTCTTGAATCCCAAATGGATCCTCTTGGATTTATCTCTTGCATGTGGATTTGTGCCAAATACAGTTCCAGGTAGATTGGGCACTACGCTGCCTGTGGTGCAGATTGGTGCAACCATGTGAGTGACCATAAAATTAAGTTTAACTAATACACATTCTTTGTACAAAAATATGTTAGACCTTGGGGAGGAGCCAAGAAGATGGGAGTTCTGAAATGTTCTTTGGCACACCCTTATTCATCTGAATTTATCAAAATATATAACACACTGTCCTTCAAACAACATCATGCACTGGAGTTTTTCTTTGTTTTGCCTTACGATCTAGAACTACAATAACATTATGTGGAATCATCTTAGAATAGTGATAAGCGGGCAGATGTAGTAGACCTTGGGGAGGAGCCAAGAAGATGGGAGTTCTGAAATGTTCTTTGGCGCACCCTTATTCATCTGAAATAATCAGAAATATAACACGGTGCCCTTCAAACAACATCATGCACTGGAGTTTTTCTTCGTTTTGCCTACAATCTAGAACTACAACAACATTATGTGGAAGCATCTTAGAATAGTGTAATGAGAAGCTATCTAAGAAAGTCTTATTATGAATGATATGAAACAAAGTCCCTGATTGTTTTGAGGAGGAGAGGGTAAGTTGTATGCTTGTGGCGAACAAGAAATTTCAGAAAGATTTTGTGGTATTTTGTTTTGGTTTTTCTTGCTTATTTTTGAGAATGAGTAGTATGACAGTTGAATTTATTTTGTTTGATTATATTCTTCTCTTTTGTTAAAGTTGAAAGGAGTTAAGAAATAAAGGGTCAGTCACTGACAAGTTTCTTGAATATTCTGTTGAGGTGATCAGAAGGAGTGGATCTGAGTGACTTGGCAACAGAGCACTCCATTTGCCCCTCGAAGGAAGAAGGTGGAACGCTTGGGTGGGTACGGAAGGGTCAAATGGTAGGTTTGCTTGTAGTCGATGGAGTCATACACCAGAAAATATCATGATGTGGGATTATACTTCTTTGCTTTCCTGCAATGTGAAAGATCATTCAATATGTTTTGTGGTGACATATGAATTGTGCAGTTTCATAGGAGATTAAGAATAGTTAAAACCATCATTGAATATGCTTATGCACGTCAATTTACAATAGTTTTGACCCAAAATTTATCTTCAAAAAGCCCTAATAAACTCCAGGAGTCTTGAAAATTATGTCCCATATGTGGTTACATAGTCAAATTATGATGGCCAATTGAGGCATTTACTTTTATTCAACTTTATCAAGAAATGATTAAATTTCCATGTAGAAAAACTCTGTTGTCAATCTGTAGAGCCTTGTTGAAGAATCTACCAAACAAGGTGGTTGCCAGTATCTTCCAAAGATTTGAGATGGCTGTTTTGGCTAACTTTTGTACCCTTGAATGCCAATTACTAGAAAAACATTCACACATTTTTAACATGTCTGCCTTGTTGTATGTTTCTCATCCTTGGAAAAATCATGCAAATAATTCCATTGTGACATGTTGTTTTCGATTGAACATTGTTGTGGTTAATAAATTTTCAATGTTACCGGTTCGTTTTTGGTTCTGGTGCGGGTTTGAAGAACCTGGTTCGTCGGTACAGCGATTTTTTTTTCCTTGGGTTCGTTATTGGGTTCATCTGTACAAAAAATATATAAAAAATTAAAAAATATAGAAACTATAGCCTATTACATAGGAAATTAGTGACATTGTCATTAACCATATAGTATGCATATTGATATGAAAAATAAAATATGAAAATAATCACAAAATACCGAAAATAGTAAATACTAACCGAATGCCAAATGTCATGATAATCATTAAACATAAATGATAAATATTAAACATCAATAATTATGATATTATCCTGTGGCTGTAATTAAATACATCAAACTTAAAAACCTCTTAAAACTTAAATGTTAACTTAAAGTCACTAATAATGACTTATAATTTTTAGTGACTCAGCTATGAACCCTTAGAAGTTAAAGGTGCTAGGTGTTTGTATAATTGTTTGAACTTTATGATTTATACATTACTAATCCACATGCAATCCCTAGCGTGCCCAGTTAAATCAAAGTAATTTCAGTTGACGGATTAGCTTTGAAATGCCACATCTTATATATGAAGAGTCAAGACAATGAAATCTGTCAACATGTAGCTTATGATTTCCTGATTGAATGCTGTTGATGGATGTGGATTGCATTATGTATTCCATTGCAAATTGGCCATCTGTTCTGAAAATCAGTTGACTGGCCCTGGCCAGTGTCTTCCAAATCCTCGCTTCAAGTTAAGTTATTTTCTTTCTTCTTTCAGATATTTCCTTTTAAGGGTTCATAGCTGAGCTACTAAAAATGGAAAAAAAAATGAAAAAATGTGTTTTTGACTGCTGGTTCTCTGTCCCAACGCCCAGGGTTCGTCCCAGAAGAACCCAAGCCGCACCCGGGTGCCCAGGGACGAGCCCTGAGCGTTGGGGCAGCGAACCGAACCCCGAACGTTGTTTAAAATTTTACAGCATTAGTTAATGATATGCTTTTCTTAACAATTTATTATTAGAAACAAGAAAACCTTCCAAAAAAAAGGCTTAGGGGGTTGTTTTTGTGTTTTTGGAGTTGGCTCATCTATTAGAAGTGGACTTTAATGGGCTTTTGGTAGAATGGATCACATTCTTTCCACCAAATGCTTTTTTGAAGATTTGGATTTTCCTATATGACTCTATTTCTGTACAGCAAGGAAAGATGAAGATAGAAGATAATAACAAAGCCAAAGAGAAGCTGACATTGTTTAGGATTTTTTGTAGCCATATCACACGAGTACATGCGGCATTCTAGGAGATTATATTTAAATATGCAAGGTGGCACAAGAACAAAGTAGTGGACTATCTGGCAAACATGGCTGTCAAACAACAGATGAGGTGGCACAAGAAAAAAGTACTGGACTATCTGGCAAACATGGTGGTCAAACAACAGATGACTGTAGGCTTCACCGAGGGGAAGCCAGTCTTCCAAACCCATTGTTAACTATGGTTGCCTTAGAGAAGCATCTCAGCCAAGACCACAATAATAATGATCAACACCACCAATGTACTCACCCAAAAGGCGTTACAATATATTGTAGGCCAACAACACCCAAAGAAAGATCAGTGTTCTTTAACTATGTCTTTGACCATGGTCCCAACCTTACCGCTGCCCCTGACCCCCGTCACTCTATATCTTTTTTCCCAAGTCTTTTGTTAATCCCCACATAGCCCCACTAAGTCTGCTAGGATAGATATCATACTAGACGCTTTAAATTTTAAGTCCCTTTTATCATTCCGTCCAAGGATCACAAAATTATCCTTAACCCACTTAATCCTACTTACCATAATCCACTTCAAAAAAGTAGCATAATCCCCAAAAGTCTTTGAAAGAATAAAAGCAACTGGGCACTTCTGAGCCACTCAACTTTCACCTAGATGGATGACATGGAGTCAGTACAGGGATGGAATGCCTACAGAATGCACCAGCACATCATTATGTATGCTATAGACATACATACATAGCATCCTGCCAGCTGACTCCCATATCCGCATCTATACTTCCACACTTAGAATTTTTTGATAATTTTTCAACACAATCAGACCCCTGCAATCCAACACAACATTGCGACTTGAACTTGCATCCTCTTTGTTGCAACAACAGAGCTTTATCAACTGATCTGCATCAAATTGTATGCAACAATTTTTAAGATATCATTGATATTTGAAGCAAAGTTGATATTTAACATGACAGCATGTCCGCCAGATGTATGTATGATGGTATCATATGTATGGCAGTGCATTCAGTAGGATGGATAGTCATGGCCGGGTTTATTCAGTAGGTTTTAGCTGCTCGTACAACTAAAACATTCAAAAGCCTGATTCAATGAAATAACAGATTGAACAATAACACACTACGCTGTAAGAAGCTGGCAGTAACAGGTGCAGAACATGATGTGGACACCTTAGGATGCTGCCACGAAGCCCAAGATTCCTTCTCTCTCTCACATTCATTTTATTCACCATTTATATGGGAGAAGTCGTCATGTTTCAAGGATCATACGAAAATCAGGTAACTATTTCTTCAATGCTCGACGTTACTCTGTTTGGCCAAAATCTGATTCTAAGTACACAACATTAATGGAACGTTTCTAAAATGGAGATAATGACACTCAGAGTAGAGAAGAAATTTGGGTTAAAATAGATGAAATCGGTGATGAGTTATTAATGCTAGCCCATGACAGCAGAGATATTGTTGAGTGCCAAAGGGATGATACGCCTCCTCTCAGGCCTAAACCTCTCGACATTAGACATCCAACCACCCACAGGGCAAAGGAGATAAAGATTGATGGCAGGCACGATAAAGAGTGTAAGTTCTGCAGATCTAAGTGCAGTTATCTCACTCAACAATGCAAATCTTGTGGTCTTGTCAATAGATATGCACCCCCGATTTGCACGCGAGTGTTTTCCCTCTCTGATATGACTAAAATGGGTCCTAGAAGGAGTTTCAGGTTAAAGGCACTTGCTATAAACAACATTCAGTAGTTATGTCAATGTCAATGTTCAGTCACTGCTCCAAATCTAAGGTCTATTACTGGAAAAGTAAATGGGCAAAATTGAAACCATATGGTTCTAATTCACAGGTAAGGCTGATTAAGAGTACTTCGAGTACTCAGGAGAAGGCAACAAGTAAGATTGATGACGAGGAAGCCCCTTCCATGCCACATGTATGCAAAATACAGCACATCAAGTTCACTCTTAGAGCCATCTTCAGGTACACATTTCTCCACCTGTGGAAACAAGCAATGCTGCTAATTACACCAGTGCTAGCACTTCAATGAGGCCCATCCTCCCCCCTCTCTCACCAAAGCCACACACCCAAGTCTACTCACTGGTTGATTTTTGCAATTTGACTACTGATATTTTTAACCAGTTATCCGTGGCACCCAATAGGTATCCCACCCCACTCCATACCCTTCAAGAAGTTCATCTACCTTGCAGTTCAACCATGATAGTTTAACACCAGAGACTATACCAGTCCAATGGACCTTAGGCTTGCCAGTTACAGAGAAACCCAATAGCAACCCCTCAGAATCCCAAAGAGGGAGTTTCAGTTCACATGGCAAACTTGACCCTGCTTTTGGAAATGTAAATTTCATAAATTCGTTACAAGCAATGGAGGAAAGCATCTAGAGCCTGGTATGCAGGACAAGTGAATATGGCTTACAAAACCCCTTGCTTGAAAAATGCAGCTTTCATCTAGAGGGCAGTAATGAGCTTTAGTTTGCCTGCAATGAATATCAACAAAAGCATATTTCCACAATTGAGGAATTTATTTTCAAGCAGCCTGCAAAGAAAAGGAATGCAGAGATTATGCAGGAATGAGGTGTTCTGTTCCCACTCTCAAATGACAGGCAACTCCCACTGTGAGTTCAGGCACTGTTAGCACGAATGAGGAAGAGCATGCTGTTCCTGTTTACCACCCCTGGCTACTCCAACTTTTGACCCTGCGTGAAACAACTGACCCAGGAGCTGGCCCAAGCCAGAACTTTGAGGATCTTCCTTTTTAGTCCATCTAATTCTATGTTTGCATCTGGAAGCGAATGAATGGAAGTTCCAGTTTTGTTTTTTTGATGGCTCAATGAATGGCAGCATGCAAAAGAGCAAATCTAATTCAGCCCCTTCCGGCTGTTGGTCTTGATGGAAATAACAGGAAAAAAAGTATATTCGTATAAGTAAAGAAGTATAAGGAATAGTGGTACTTTAATGGTTGGCTATTAGGTTCGATCTTTTAGTTTTTTTTCTCTGAAAATGTTATATCTTCTTGTTATTGCTTTGGTGTTTTAGAGCTATCACAGTAACAGTGTATTTACTCTCGGAAGCTCTAAGTTTGACTCAGACCCTTCGCTCTGTCTGCTAGCAGGGATCTGAAAATTTGTAAATATTTGACCTTTTATGAAATATTAATGCTTGAATTTTATCAAAAACAAAATCTAAAAAACATACATTTGATAAGGACATAGGCATTAGCTATGAATCTCATGTTACTTCAATCTACAAGTAAAAGGGCTTATTTCTTCATTTTAGTTTTGCAAAGATGCATTAAGTTTTTACATTAAGAATGAGAAGATATCTGTCTTCTGGGAAAAATGAATGATACAAAGCTCATACAGGTCCCAGAATTTGAGGAAGCAGCATTTAGTGCACCTCTAAACAAACCAGTCAGATGCAAAACCAAGTTTGGTTGGCACTTGCTGCAAGTCGTGTCTGAAAGGTATGAACACCTGTTCATGCATTACTGCTCGGCATTTTCTAATTTGCCTTTGAAGCACTTTTTGTGAAAGAAAATAATTTCGCAGTTGACTCTTGCAAATTGGATCTTATTTTATCATGTCAGACAGGGAGGATTTCTTCAGGATATTGAACCAGAAGAGCTTCATCTAAAAATGCAGGATGAGAATTTTATAAATGAAGCTCAACTAATGGATGTTCGCGAACCAAATGAAGTGTATGTGATCTTTGTTGCTGGCTTCTAATGTTTACATTCACTTTAGCATGGATGAAATTGTTTTCCATATATTTCTATCAATGTTCTAACAGTGTTTCCATGCTTTTATTGGATGATCTATGAACAGAGATATTGCATCCTTACCTGGTTTCAAGAATTATCCGCTTAAGCAATTTGGAAGTTGGGGCCCAACAGTTACAACCGACCTTGATCCATCGAAGGAAACTTATGTTTTGGTAGGGGTTGTCTTTGTAATTCAGCCTCTTTGTTATGCACCTAATGGATTAAATCCTTTAGTTTGAATTGAACGAGGAATCAGGAAAAAAAAAAAAAAAAAAAAAAAAAAAAAAAACATACATGACGTGGGAAAAATTGCAGTCTATGCAATTAGAGATGCCATATAGAATGCAGTTATAAATAAACAATAACAATAGGATCTCCACGCTGCTATGCACACCAAGATTTCTCATTGTTAATGGAGCAGTTTTTCATACCTAGAGAAATACATCTCTCTGAACAACATTGTCTTCTTAATCAAGAGAGCACACCACCGAAAATGCACCTGTTATATTATAGAACCGTAGAGCAGGTTATAAAAAAAAGATATGAAATGCAGGCCTGTCTAGACATGGTGAACATCTATGTTTTTCCGAGTTTCAAGTATGGAAAAAAAGTTCCGGATTTTGGGGATGGAGGGGGAGGAGGCAGAGGACAGCAAATTATATGTAGTTAAAAAATACCATTAAATTTTTAAAAAAAATACAAATTTTATATAATTTTTCATTTGCATAAGTAAGCATCTTTAAACATTCTAAAGAGCTGCATTGAAAATATAAACTTAACATCCATGACATTGAACATTATACAATGAACAATGAAATTGAAAATTGAGTTTAACATATACGAATACAAAATTTTGCATAAATGTTTGTTATACTATCCCAAAAATAACTATAACAAGAGTCTTAAGTCTCACATGACAAAATGAATACAACAAATATAACAATCATATTTGAGCCATGACAAAGTGCTAATTTTTTTTTTCTTGTGTATTTTTAAGCTGTTGGCTATTAGGGATGTCTTGGGGTGCCCGAGACATTCGAGGGACTACTCCAGCTGCTTGACATGTCTGGGGGACTCTGACATTCCCCAAAAACTGAAAAAAGGAAGTGTCCTGAAGATGGTTTGCTGGGAATGAAAAAAATAGGGGATGCCAAGGGGACATTTCATCCCCCTTCTCAAGTCCTTGAAACACTAGGGGATGTCCCGTGTGCTTTCGCATGGCTGGGGACATATCCCATGGAACATTGGTGGAGATATGAGCTTTTAAGCTATGAATTAAGATCTTTCCTCTATAGCAAGAAAATAATTATTAGTGGCATGTACTCTTTTGTAAGCACTCCATGCCTATGCTTAGTGCCCTGTGCCAGTCCTTACATTCATCACAGCTCCATGACGAACAATTTAGCTTTTGAATCCACCCCTTTATTATTCTAGGGGCGCAAGATGTTTATTCTTAGTGCTTCTAATCCCTCTTATTCATAGTAACATTGAGGATTAAATTTATTCCCATATTAAACACAACCATGCCAAACTAGGCACAAGCTTTGTCCCTCTGTCCAAATGGATTTATCATTACCCATGGAAAATCATTACACACCCCTTACACAATAATGCCCATATATTTGATAGTTCATAAACAATGCATAATAACGAAATAAGCATAACATCCATGTTAATGAAACATGTCTTTAAACTGCTATCTTCAAGAGCGTCCGAAAACAATGAAGATAGCTTTATTACTGCAATGTCTAAGGCAATGCCTCTTGAAATTAATTGTGCCCTTGCACCCAATTTTGTGAAGGCAAGAGCTTTATATATTTTCCATGTAAATGTTCTTGTATTATCTTTCGTTGATTCTAATAATTCAATGGTAGGTGGAAGCTCAATAGATAAGTCAAAGGTTGGCTGGAGCCATCATCCTTCACCATTGATCAAAATCTGAGCTGCACCAAAAGACCAATCACACAGCCTTAAAAACTGGCAAGAACCTACTAACGACAAAGTTTTCCCCTACTACTATTCCATCTCTAATCACATGGTGCGGATTAAAAGCTTAGTCCACTGTGGCTTTATTAACTTTAATAAAGGCGATAGACTATTATTAAAAGTTATCGGGTGGGGGCCACATTGAAAGCAACGAATAATAAAGGCGATCAGTGAATGACGGATTGTCTTTGATTGACAATAGTCTGTCACAACAAGGATCTCCTCGCCCCGTTGATTCATCTTGAAACAATGATGTGGGTTTAATTGAATAATCCATTAAGGTGAAAGCCCTTCCATAGGTAATCTCATGGGGCCTGCCATTTTAAAAAGGAAGCATGATGTGGCAAACACATGGACCACTCAAGGGTCTGCTAGAGCCTAATAAAGAAGATCCCATCTGTAGGTCCCTACACCATTGATCATGCGATCGCATATGATCTAACGGCCTAGAGGTCCTAGTTAATAACATAATAAAAAAGTGTTGACTAGAGGATTAAAACCACCTCTTGAAATGATCCTACAGGGACTAGGGAAAGGATATGGATCAACAGGGAACGTTGATGCAATGATTAGATGATTTGACATGCCCTCTCATGAAAAATTTAGTGGAGTGCACTATCTGTCCAAGGGTATAGATTTGTGCGGCTTTGAGGATTGTAGGTGTCACATGTTATTTGGCCTACAACATTTGGGAAACAATGTAAGCTCTTAGGAGCAAGGATATTTTGGGCTTAATAAATTTTGTTCATCTTTATTAGAGATTTCAACTAGGATTTTAGCCTCAACTTTTATGATCTAAGTGTTAATGTCAATAGCCTTTGACGTGAAACACAATTGTATATCTGTTGAAGCATATAATAAAGATGCTGACTCACCTTTCTATCCTTTGTCTTAATTTTGTGTGAATTGTTCAGTTTGTAAATGCTTTTTTGTAGCATAGTCACCATAATCGGCCAAACTTGACTAGGTTCGGTTCGGACTGAACTTTTCAGGCCAGCCAAACTTATTCGATTTGATTCGGGGCCTTGGTCCATTTGTATCACTGGTTTGTATACACAAGGTGAAATCCTCTTCTGCATGAAAGAAACCAAAAAGAATGAAAAATACCCTCTAAAATGAAGAAAATAAACCTTAAAACGATGCTTGTAATTACTTGTTGCTTGTTGGTTGTCTGAAGTTGTGTTAGGGCGAATGATGATGCTAACTGCTAAACGTGCCGGTGATTTAAAAGCTGTCCATGAAATCACACTTGTCCACTTGCCCGCCACACGAATCAGTACCTGCGGGTAAATTTCTTGATGTTGTCAGCATTAAATTCAAATACTTATTAGGTTTATCGTTTTACCTTGTTGGCTTGTTCAATAACGCGGGCCTTAATATTTTGAGATTTATTATGATTTTGAGATTTATTAAGAATTTCCCCGCATACCTGTTCAATATGGGAAGTTATTTTTTATAATTTATAAAATAATAATATAATATTATATAATATATTTATAGTTATATATTATAATTTATAAAATATTAATATAATATATATATTTATAATTATATTAAATATTAGTATTTGAAAATATTAGATGTAATATGTATGATATATTTATTTTTTATAATTTTTTAAATTTATAATTTTTTTCGAACTGAATTGAACTTTTTGCAAAATTCTGAACTTCTGAACCTTTTTGCCCTTCCTAACAACCCAAAATTTTCGAACATGGTAACTTTGGGTTGTAGTATTGGATTCTTACCTTTTGTACCTCATTATTTGTGTTGTGAGTACATTAAGGTTTAGATTATATATTGTTTTGTACTTGTATTTTGTTGAATAAAGCTTTAATATCACTCTATCTTGGTGCATTGCCTTTATGGTTTTATGCATTTCTTTCCTTTCTCGTACTCTTTTCACCTCCTAACTGGAGCAATAGATTAGGATACAACAAACAGATTAGCATTAGGATGGAAAAAAAGAAGTTGGCCTTCTCTGGAGGTTGTCTTGGTTATATAACCATCAAGGCTTCCCATTGTGATTCCTAGACCGTGGGCACACTGTGGCACAAATCAGGGAGTCCAGAATAAAAGATAAACACAACCCATGTGAATAGCATGAACCATTAAACTTGCTTATGACACATTTGGTCCTTTTTATTTATGTGTATAGGAATTTTCATTTACCATTTAGAGTGTTTTTCGAATAATTTTTATTTGACCTTTTATATTCTTTTAAGAATTTAATGCAAAGAAAAAGATTTCAAGTATAGCAACATTAATTTATGCATAAATACTCATCACAACATCAAATGTGGGACTTGCTTCAACACTTTAGGTTTCAGAGCGTCGAACAACTCTATGCCATCCTAGTCAAATTGTATTGTGTCCTGAATTTTATTTTAGAATGTGCCTTAATCTATGATAACATGTATCTAATACTTATCTGCTGCATCCAAAACCATAGGGGTAGACTCATATTATGAGTTTATTATCTAGTAACAGAGTTACACCGGCCTTGGATGTTAGGGAGGATTCTAGAGGAAGTGCTTTGTTTCCTCCTAGGATCTCCCAGCCTAGCCCCTCCGACCTTGGGTACCCATCGACAAGCATTATAAAATCTTCCATAGTGATTGATGGTGGCTTAGATGACTCCTCCACTTCAGGTACAGACAGAGAAATTTGATGAAGTTTCCTTCTAGTCTTCTTTGGCACATGCTTTTGGGGCTCTAGTTGTCCCTTCATTGCTATTTGTTTTGATTATGTTACCATTTGTGTTAGTGGTCCATTGGTTTATTTTGTCTTATGTACGTTTATTCTTTTTTTTTCCTTCTAGGATTCTCTCTTCTTAAAACTTTCTATTTTTAACTATTGTATCCTTGAGTCCCATTGACCTACTTTTGGTCATCTGTGGATATTAATATAATTTCTTTCTTTTTCCTCCCCTTTAGGTCACATATGACCTAGGGGCTTGTCTGCAGAGGCTAGGATGACCTACAACTATTCTTTTTCTCTCAAAAGACTATGACTCAAATAAGGTCAATCGAATAGAGTTTGCGTATACTTGGATGATTGGGTAAGGACCGATGATATTCATAGATATGACAAAGAGTAACCTACAACTCAAATGTCAAGAGTAAATGGTTCCAAATCCTAAGCCTATGACACAATGATATAGCTCTCACTAGACCTCAACAAAGGTACATGGTTGTAAAGATGCAAGTAAAGTAAATGGTTGTAAACAGGGACAAAGTAAACGATGGGTTAGATGGTTGTAAAAGGCTAAGGTGCAATGGTCAACCAAATGGGGGTCTATACAATCTAAGGTGATAAATAGCAAGCTAAACGTTCCTATATCTATACTAGCTTATTTGATATAAGGAAGAGCCTAAGCAAGGATGCATATATACATCCAATGCAATAAACAACATCTAATTTTCTTAGTAAATAAAGGAAAGAGTGTGGGGATAAAAATACTTATCTTGAGTGGACCCGTCGATGCTTCAATCTCTTCTTTGGCTCAAGTGGAGCTTTACAAGTGAATGCTGTTGGTTGAAGACCTCAAATGGTTGGATGAAGACCTAGATATCATTAGTTAGGAACTCTCAATGACCTCTCCTATTGAGTTTCAATGACACCACAAAATAAGATCTCCAAGGTAAGGTTCTAAACCTCTAATTGTCCCAAATACTTCCTTAGGGTAGAAGTGTGAGCGCAAGAACATATGAATATAATATGATATGTTAGGAATGAAATATGACCCCTATATATACGTTGCCAATACCTAAAACCAACCCTAAACTCTAAGCCGATGATATCGGCTAGGCCAATATAGTTGGAAGATGTTGGTTGGTACAATAGGGTATCAACCAGGTCGATACTGTAGGATACGTGGAAGCTAGCAAATTTGGATAATAAGTAGATGGAAAGGATAGATGGATAAAAACTTAGAGGAGGTTAGACTGATAGTAGTAATGGTGTAGTAGGATAGAAGGCCAACATCTCTCACAAAGTACCACGAGCTAATCGCACCCCATTCCCAATGCACCCTTTAAGGCGTGCACTCAGGGAGATCGATGCGTCAACAAGTTGTTGCGGGACAAAGTGTTAGTAAATGATTGTATATACATATGCCTCACCTGAAGCTCATCATGTGTCACAATAATGTAACACAAAATGATTTTTTAGGAAAAAAACGTAGCAACACAAAAGAGCATAACCGGAAAAAATGCTAAAAGAACTACTGATAAATGAATAATTGAAAGTAACATACATACCTTGACCTACTTTTTAGTTGAGTGGCTGCATGCAAATACCATAGTCTCAATTGTGGAGGGTGCATTTGAGAAACCTTAAGGATACAAAAATAAAAATGGATAAAAACAATGCATGCATATGCAAGGTCAAATAATGGATGTAATTGAAAAACTCTAAAAAATGATTATAACACTTGAAAAATTGACAAACCAAAATCAATAAGGCTAGGTCAAAACTAAAAGATCCAAGGAAGCAGAGAAAAATAAAGGAAAATTGGTAAGCCAAAATGCCAAGGCTACTTATAACTGAAAAACCAAAAATGCATCCAAAATAAGATAAGTAACAATCCAAATCAAACAAGGGACACAAAGCACTGATTTAGGATAAAAACATCAATGTTAGAGAAGTAACAAACCATACTCAAACAAAGATGGAAGCATGAACGGGAAAAACAAGACTGAATGGCCTGCAAAAAAGTGAATAGAAAACTCAAGGTGTCAAACACAACTAAGAGAAATCCTAGAAAGATAAGGCAATGGTCAATAGACCATCTCACAACAACTCAAAGATGTAACTTCTATTATAAAGATGGAAAACCTAAAACTATCATATTGCTACCATGTTAGAAAGAGATGGAGATTAGGAAGTGAAGATGGAAAAGACTGAGAAACAAACCTGCGTAAAAAGGGGGAAAAATAGAGAGAAAAAAATGCGCCACTAAGGTGAAAATATGCTCTTTACTATAAACAAGACACTCAAATTAAGTTGGCAAGAGTAAGAGTTTTTAACATCAATGGCCCTAGAGAACTTTACCTAGTGAGCATAAGCTTAGGCTAACTAGTGAATTACAAATATCATCCCATGAAGGTTGGTATTCATGGAAATTAAAAGGATCCTACGTCCCCACAATGTGTTCCTCATTTCTCAGGACCCCTTACAATGTATTCATGGAATTTAAGAAAATTTTGACATAAGTCTATCAACCCAATAAGATGGGTTAGAGGTAAGAACTACTATGAATATTACAAAGGATAAATCATACATTGCTTTGCCCAGTAATATCTATGGTGAGGATTTTTGAAAGAAGGGTAAATAAGCCTAACTTAATTATTGGTTAGGTCACGAATAGTAATGTAGTGCAAGGGCTTCCTTTAGTTCATGGGTATATTATGGGCGTTATATACTACGTTGTTCTGAGTGGCAGAAGGTAAAGATGTGGAATGTGTCAAGAAACTCTAAATTGATGCTTAGATGTTTTGAAACCAGCCTATCTATTATGGATCAATGTCTCTACTCTATAAGTACTTCCATTAATTTTCCTTCCCTTAAATGATTCAAATCAGCAGTGTAAGGGAAGTGGTAACAATAAAGTGCTATGAAAGAATGTCTTTCAATATTAAGGTATGATTCAATACAGAGGAACATCCAGGGTATAAAACTAGGTTAGTTCTCACACAAGAAATATGGCTTTTGGAAACCCAGCGTTGATGAGGAATGAAAAGATACACAAGTTGGTTGCATATACAAGTGACGTACTTGAGAAAATAACAGGCACAAAATAATACGACAATGAAACAAGACAAGAAAAGAACAACAAATACACACCAGATTTACATGGAAAACCCTGGACATATACCAGGGAAAATCCACGAGGCAAAAGATCTTTCTGTCATACTTTATTAACAACAAAATCAAAATTACAATGATGTGTCTAACCTCAATGGGCCATGGTTATTTTATAGAGGGCAAATAAGGATCCAGAAACCGTGTTGTATGACTTCTAGAAGAGTCGTACCGCATCGTACAATCTAGAAGCATCATACCATATCGTATAGTTGTACTACTAGACATAGGATTGCCATATACCACACCACAACGCCGAAGATCTAAATATTAACTTCGTCTCTTAATAGTATCTTGGACTAATGTATGAAGCAAGAGTCATAACCGGCCGTGACAACATTGAAGACAATGCAGGAAAACAGATTCCTTATAGTTTGGCCTTTTTGCTAATACATTGCTTGCCAAGTAATAATAACTATGGAAACATTCTTGAGTACGTGCAAGGAACTCAAGAATAATAGGGACCGGGTAACTGTTCATAAAAAGCTAATTCCCTTAAGATGATTCTTTGATCTTAAGCGTGGATTGTAGTATTAAAGACTGATAACAAGCCATACTCTATGCTTGGCACCCTAGACTTAGGCATTTTATTGGGGGTGAAGGTTTAATATAAACAGAGGCTGAATTATGCCTAGATAAGGGTTCATGACTTTTTGACTTTAGACTTTGGTTATATTACAAGAACCTTGCATTAAACTCAACAAGCAGGTAGTCTTGGCTTAAGGCTCTACCTACCCAAGGGGGAAATGATGTGTCAAGAAAATCCCAAGCAGGTCCTCGTAAGATAAGGTAACGAAGCCAAACCTAAACTTATACTGAAGTGATAACAGTGCACTTAAGGTATCACAATGACAAGGATAAGAGCTCCAATTATGGTATAGACCTTCAAGGGAGCTAGATGACCCAGTCCCAAGGGTATTGATGAATCCAAGCTGATAAGCTGGAGTATAGTCAATTTAAGATTATAAGTTGTGGGTATTGAGTCGGGAGAAGGCATTCCACTTGTAGAAGATTATACGGTGGGCCCATAACCCACAGGTCTAGGATCAAAACCTAATCTACATGTTGACATAGGAAGACACTGCTAAGTGGAAATTGTCAAGATTTACTTAGGTACAAAGGTGACTAGACTCTATCACTTTTGATTTGTCAAGTACGACAAGTGACAAGGGTGATGGCACTTCGAGTCACTATTTTGTTAAGAAAAGAAAAAAATTAAGTGATGGATTTTACAACTTATTCTGTTTCCTGATATTCATAACAACATAGAGATTAGATGCACTTAAGTGTTTTTTGATTGATTTGATGGAAGCAGTTCATACAATCTCCTGTGAATTCCTAAAACGCATTTGTTGGAGTTGATGGTTGACATCAAAAGTGCATCTTGAAGAGGGAATCAAGGTAATTTCTTATTGATGCTTGGAGTAAGGTGGGAGATGATAAATTTGAGCAATGGATTTAGATATGAAAATTATATCAAAATCTACTCAAAATCTACAATCTACTTCAAAATTGGAAACCATTCAAAATGCAATAAAATGAATATTTAAAACAACATTCTGATCTAAAGCCAGGTGTTCACAATCAAGATTAAAATAAAAAATGACTAAATATTATAGATGGAGGATTGTTACCATAGACTTAGATTTTTGACAGCATGATATTAGCTTGATCAAAAGACTTGGATAGAATGGATTCATGGATTAATTGATAGTTGATGAAATGATTAATGGACTGATGTAGCATGGATTTCATAGTTAGTTTGACAATGGAGAGGTGGCTGATTTAAATAGAGGAAGGAGGGAGAATCAATGGACACATTTCAAAGTTGGGTGTAGGAAGATCAATGGTGGAGAATTATTCAAGGAATTAAAAATTCCTTAGATGATTCTAGAGGAGGGAATGTTCTAGAGGTAGAAGCCTCTAGAGTTGTTTTGGAAGCCTAATGACAATTAGTAGACGATTAGTTATGTGATTAGGGGGTTCTAGAGAATCTAGGGGAGTAGGAGAGGCTACTCATAGGCTAGGGTAGATGGAAGGGAATTTTAAATTCCCAAATATTAGACAAGTGGGATTAGTTAGTGTTGGAATATTGTCATTGATGTCAAAGGAATCGTAATTGATGTCATCAGAATTGTCAATGGAAAATTCAATGGAATTGTCGATGGAAATGTCAACGGACATATCTTTTGGTGAAGAGGTCCTCTTAGATGGGATGCCTCTTTTGTGAAGAGCCTTTGGAGGCTCTATAAAGCGGATAAAAGCTTGGAAAACATATGAGAAATAATTCTTTACATCATTCAAGCATAAACAAATTTTTGTGGAGAAGAGGAGATTGAATTTGCCATCATTCGTTGATGAAGCAATAATAATGTGTAAGATTGTTTTAGTGGAGGTCGGTGCCTCAAAACAAAGAGATTTGTGTCTTTTGTTAAGCCGGTGCTTAGATGTGGGGATTGGTATCTCGAAGTGGGTTGGTGCCTATGAAATTTTGTAAAAGGATTATTACTTTACGGCTGGATTTGGACAGTAGATCCAAGCAGCTCTGCTTTGTGGTTTTCTCGAGAGAGGGTTTTCCACATAAATCTTGTGTTGCTTAATTATTAGATCTTGTCTGAATGCTTTCTTTGTGAACATTAATTTCTGAAAGTTAAAGTTTTATTATACACTGATTCACCCCCCTTTAGTGTATCATGTGCTTAACAATTGGTATCAGCGCAGTTCTTTCAAAATCAGTCTAACTGCTGGAAGGTAGATCCTGGGAGCACACATGGCTAGTCATCATGTACAAGAAGGTTTCTCCACAAACAAGGCTCCATTGTTCGATGGAACAAACTATGCATTCTGGAGTATAAGGATGCATATTTATTCAATGGCCCTTGGTTTTGATATCTGGCAAACAGTGGTGACTAGATATGTTATGCCAACAACTCCACCAATGGATCCAACCGGAAAGAAGGCCAGTGAGAATAATGCCAAAGCCATGAACGCTATTTTGTGGTTTATCAAAATCAGAGTTTGTCAAGATTATGCAATGCTTTTCAACAAAGAAAATGTGGGACAAAGTTCAGAACATCTATGAGGGTGACAAGAAAGTGAGGAAGGTAAAACTCCAAACTCATAGGAGACAATTTGAGAGCTTGAAAATGAAAGATGAAGAAAATGTTGTGGCATATCTTCTTTGTGTGGATGATATTGTTAACACTATTAGAGGACCCAGCGAAAAGGTTGAAGAATCCATGATCGTTCAAAAAGTGCTAAGGTCACTTCCCTTGAGATTTGATGCAAACGTTTTGGGTATTGAAAAAATAAAGGACTTAGACTCATTAACAATGGATGAGTTGCATGGGATTCTCATGGCATATGAAATGATTACTAAAAAGGAAAAGCCATCTAAGAAGGAAGCAGTTTTTAAAGCTTAAAAAAAAGCGAAGAATAAAGAACCTAAGTCAAGCGATGACACGAGCGATGAACAAGATGAAAAGGAGGCCCTTTTTGTAAGAAAGCTTAAGAAAGGATCAAGTAAATACAAAGGTAAGCTACCTTTAAAATGTTTTAATTGTGGTAAAATAGGATATTTTATTGCTAAGTGTCTACATAAGGATGATAGCGATGATGAGGAAAATCATGAGGAAAGAAATAAGAAGGAAAGCAAACCTAAATACAAGAAAAACTTCAAACAAAATGAATATAAGAAAAAGTTTGGTAAGCACAAGAAAAGCCTCTATTCCGAAAAGGATAGTAGCTTAGCTGAGGAAAGCGATGAGAACATATCAGACAGTGATAGAGAAGAAATTATGTTCATGGCTATAAAAAAAAAAATGATGCCTCTACAAGTGAAGACACCTTGAAAGAGGAAGAAGATGTCGAAGATGAAGGAGAGGTAGATCTTGTAGAAGAACTCATTTGTGCCTTAAGCGAGATCAAGCAGCTAAAGAAAATAAATTTGAAGCAAAAATTGCAGCTACAAAAATATGAAAAAGAGGATTGTGATTCAAGAGCAAAAATGTCTCAAGACCTCGAGGAATCCGAAATAATTATCATCAACCTCAAGATTCAACTTGAAGCAAAAACGATTGAAGAGGAGGTGCGAATCCAATAAAGCAAAAAGGAAGAAAATTGTGAGAAGTTAGAATCCGAGATTTTTTACTTGAGGAAGGAACTAGAGAAAACAACCACCGAGCTGAATAAAAGCCTCAAATTTGAAAAGAGTACCGAGATCTTAGATGATATCATAAATGGGTAGAGGTCACCATTTATAAAGATTGGTTTTGGATATAAAGAAAATTAGATGGCCAACAAAGATCACAAAGAACCACCAAATAAGGTAAATGAGGAAACGACAAAAAGCTATGCAGATGTTCTCAAACGTCCTATCAGCAAGAAGAAAGAGAATCAAGTCCCACAGAAAACAAGCATTCCTCCAAAAGATAACAAGGACAAATTCAGAAAGTTCTTTCCTCTAGGACAGGCACACATGACCAGGGTCCAACATTCTTTCTTTGGTTATTGCTTTTCATGTAATCATTTTGGGCATAGAGCAATGGAGTGTAGGACACATGTAAGAAACAGGGATGCATGGGACAATGGTAGAAGTACTTATGGAGTTTCAAGTAAAAACTATAACTCATTTGCCCCGTTATTGAATTACAAAGAGAATAACATTGTATGTTATAATTGTAATAACTATGGACATATAGCACGGTTCTGTAGAAGTGTTATTGTAGAACCCCCTAGACAAAAAAAGAAAGTGAATGCTCTTGTGGTAAAGAAAAGAGAATCTACAAAAATTTGAAAACATAAGCAAGAGGAAGTTAATCAAGACAAAGAGAAATCTACGCTTGTGCAAACAACTTTTCATGCACAAAATGAAGGGCAACAATGGTATATTGACAGTGGATGCTCAAGTCACATGACTGGGGACAAGAGAAAATTTCTCTCCTTGAAGGAAATGAGTGAAGGCACGGTAAAATTCGGAGATGATGCAACAACGAGAATAGATGGAAAAGGTACCCTTAGCCTTGATAATGGAAAAACAAAAACAAAAAATGTATTGTATGTTGAAGGCTTGAAGCATAACCTTATAAGTGTCAGTCAAATGTGTGATCAAGGACACTCTCTCACATGTTATTCTCAAGGTTGTGAGATCAAGAAAACAGACACAAGAAAATTAATTGCAAATGCACACAAAACAACAAACCTGTACATACTCAATGAAGTTAAGGGAGAGAAATGCTAAACAAGTAAAATTGATGAAAGCTAGCAATGGCATAGGTGTTAGAAAGGAATGCTTGCCGTTGCACCAAAAGGTCGACCTATTAACGTCCGATACAAACACCAGATAAGTACCCACGGGAGGCTGTTAGTCCATGTCACAAATCCCTGAGGGGGACGCTGGCGATTAGTCCAACAATCCCCCCCTCAACGTTACTCGAGGGGATTCGAACCCGTGACCACGGCTCTGATACCAATTGTTAGAAAGGAATGCTTGCCGTTGCGCCAAAAGGTCAACTTGTTAACGTCCGATACAAACACCAGATAAGTACCCACGGGAGGCTGTTAGTCCATGTCACAAATACCTGAGGGGGACGTTGGCGATTAGTCCAACAGAAGGATGGGCCATATGAATTTTGATAATCTAGAGAAAATCAACACTAGGCAAGCCATAAGAGATATGCCGAAGATTACAAAACTGTCAAACATTCTTTGCAAGCAGTGTCAGCATGGAAAACAGACAAGAGTGAGTTTCAGGTCAAATGAGTACTTAACCAACAAGCTATTGAAATTGATTCATACAGACATCTGTGGGCGCACAAGAACGCAAAGCATACAAGGTGAGAGCTACTTTATGTTGCTCATTGATGATTATTCTAGAATGACATGGGTTGCTTTTTTTAAAAAAAATCTGAGGCGTTCGAGAAGTTTAAAGCTTTGGTTGAAAATGAAATGAATTTAAAGATCAAGTGCTTGAGATTAGATTGAGGAGGTGAGTTCATCTCAAATGAATTCAATAATTTTTGTGGGCAGCATGGAATAAAAAAGCATTTCTCAACTGCAAAGACTCCACAACAAAATGGAGTCATAGAAAGAAAGAATTGAATTGTTCAAGAAATGGTTAAAATGATGTTAAATGAATCTAAGCTATCAGATAGGTTTTGGAGAGAAGCAATTAACACCGTAGTCTACATTTTGAATAGAGGACAAATCAGAGTAAACAATAGCAAAACCGCTTATGAGTTATGGCAGAGTATACCAGCATCAGTAAAATATTTCAAAGTGTTCGGGAGCAAATGTTCATTAAGAGAGATGAAGAAGACTTGGGAAAGTTCAACTCGAGAGTTAACGAAGGTATTTTTCTTGGATATTCCTCAAAAAGTAAAGCTTATAGCTGTTATAATAAAAGGCTGCAAACAATCGTAGAAAGTGTCAGTGTAAAGATGGATGAAACAAGGCTTCAGAAAGTAAATGCACAAACAAATGATTGTTCCAAGGAACTAGATTTCAAAGAAGAAGAAGAAGAAGTAGAAAAACAAGAAGAAATGGAGCGGGAAGATACAAAGCAACCATCTCGATTTATTCAAAAACATCATTCTAAACGTCAAATTATTGGTGATATTGATTATGGAATACAAACTAGAAGAAGATTTGTAAATACGCCTGAGCAAGTAAACTTTTCCTTGTTATCCAAAATAGAGAGCTAGCAATGACAAGCATAGGATCGATGCTATGGAAGAAGAATTGAATCAAATTGAAAAGAATGAGACATGGGAACTCATTCCTAGACCAAAAGACAAGAATGTAACTGGTACCAAGTGGTGTTTAGGAATAAGCTGAATGAAGATGGCCATGTAACAAAAAATAAAGCAAGGTTGGTTTGCAAAAGGTATGCTCAAGTGGAAGGTATTGATTTTAAAGAAACCTTTGCCCCTATTGCAAGATTAGAAGCCATTAGAATGTTTTTGGCATATGTTGGTTTTAAAAACTTCAAAGTTTATCAAATGGATGTGAAATTTGCTTTTCTAAATGGCAAGTTAGAGGAAGAAGTATTTATTGAACAACTAGAAGGTTTCTTTTTATCAAAAAACAAGGACTATGTGTGCAGATTGAAGAAGGCACTATATGGGCTAAAGCAAGCCCCCAGAGCCTAGTATTCAAGGCTTGATAAATATCTACAAGAACAAGGTTTTGAAAGGGGAGTTGCTGATAGTAATCTCTATATCACAAGATTGAAGGTAAGAATCAATTGATTATTTTGATATATGTGGATGATATCATTTTTGGAGGAGATAGTGATCGAATGTCCCAAGCGTTTGCAAAAGATACGCAAAAGGAGTTTGAAATGTCCATGTTGGGTGAGTTGTTATTTTTTCTTGGTTTGCAAATTTCTCAATCTAACAAAGGAATATTTATCTCCCAAACCAATTATAGAAAGGAGATGTTGAAAAAGTTCAGAATGGAAGATTGCACACCCGTTAGCACACCCATGGTTATAGGATGCAAGTTAAGTAAAGATGATGAATCTCTTGAAGCGAATCAGATGGTTTATAGATCCATGATTCGCAGCTTGTTATATACCATGACATCAAGGCCAAACATCATGCAAGTTGTAGGCTTGGTAGCACATTTTCAAGCAGCCCGAAAAGAAACACATGTGCAAGCGGTCAAAAGGATATTCAAATATGTAAAAAACACTTTGGATTATGGCTTCTGGTATCCAAGAGGTGAAGATTTCAGACTAACAACATACACAGATGTAGATTGGGCAGGAAGTGTTGATGATAGAAAGGGTACAAGTGGAAGAGCATTCTTTGGCAAAAATCTAGTGTCATGGCTAAGCAAAAAACAGCCTTCCGTTTCTTTATCTACGGCTGAAGTAGAATACATAACAACAGTGTCTTGTTGTACACAAGTCCTTTGGATGAAGCAGACGTTGAAAGATTTTAAGATAGAATATGAACATCCAATCTCAATACTCTGTGATAATACTATTGCAATAAACATTTTGAAGAATCTGGTTATGCACTCTAGAACAAAACACATTCCAATTAAAGTATCACTTCTTGAAAGAATAGGTTGCAGATCAGCAAGTAAAAATGGAGTATGTTGCCACAAAGGAATAGATAGCACATATCTTCACAAAGCCCCTCCCTAAATAAACTTTTGAGTTTCTAGGGCAGAAATTGGGAGTGATCCATTCTTCATCTAGTCATTAAATCCGTCAAGAGAAACATGGATTAAGGGTGAGCTAATCATTGCATTATTTAGCTCCATGGATATTTTGGTGATATCCATTGTGATTGTGTTGTATGTCTCTTTGCCATTGATGTCAAAGGGGGAGAATTAAAGAAAGGCGGAACAAAGGAGAACTATAGCAAGGGGGAGTTCATGTACTATTTTTCTACAAGATTGCCATCAATGACAAAGGGGGAGATTGTTGGAATATTATCATTAATGTCAAAGGAATTGTAATTAATGTCAATGGAATTGTCAACGAAAATATCAATGGAATTGTCAACGGAATTGTTGACAAGAATGCAATGGAAATGTCAACGAAAATGTCGATGGAAATGTCAATGAACACATCTTTTGGTTAAGAGGTGCCTCTTGGATGGGACACCTCCTTTGTAAAGAGCCTTTGGAGGCTATATAAGGTGGATAGAAGACTGAAAAATATATGAGCAATAATTTTTTCCATCATTTAAGCATAAGCAAATTTTTGTGCAGAAGAAGAGGAGATTGAATTTGCCATCATTCGGTGATGAAGCAACAATAAGGTGGAAGATTGTTTTAGTGGAGGTCGGTGCTTCAAAACAAAGAGATTGGTGTTTCTTGCTAGGTCAGTGCTTAGCGGTGGGAGTTGGTGTTGAGCACACACCACATTGAGAGGGGGGGTGAATCAGTGTGTAATAATAATTTATTTTCTTTCTAATAAACTTTCATAAAGAAACCATTCACATAAGAACAAGTAATTACAACACATAATTTACATGGAAAACCCTTGGTGGGGAAAAACCACACTTGAAAGGATGCTTGGATCTATTGTCCAAATCCAGCCATAAGATTAATAATTCTTTTTACAAAAGTTCTGTAGGCACCAACCTATTTGGAGACACCAATCCTTAATGCCAAGCACCATCTTAGCTCTAGACACTGATCTCTATGAATTGAAGCACCAACTTCACTGCCAAGCACTGACTTAGCAAAAGACACCGATCTTTCTGTTCTGAGACGCCGATCTCACTTAAACAATTTTCACAAAACCCTGTCTTTTGGGAACAACCATCTGAGGAATAGGATTTATAAAAATATTGGCTCAAATAGGAGGATTTTGTGCAATAGCAAGGATAACAGAGGGTGTAGGATTTGGATTTGACTGAGAAGGTCTCTTCTTTGGCTGATAAGACAACTCAGAAAAATCTGTCTTTCCCTTTTACAGATGATCTTGTGACAACTTTTGGGGGCATAAAAATATACAGATTTGAACATGAAAATTTGGAAATGAATATAGTACTCAAATACACAGATAACAATTCAAAAAATGTGAATAAACGTGTCCCACTAGGCGTGTCAGAAACTGTTATCACTTTGGAGTGCACCCTGCTTGAAGATGTGCAAAGCACACCCTCACTCCAGCTGATACAATTGGAAGTTCTCAGAGCGTGGGTGACTCTGTGTTGAGAAGAACCTCCAGAGGGCTGGTTCCCTTAAATTTTTTTTCTATAAATTTGATTACTGTGATTTTTGGAGTGAAAAGGGGGAAGGAAACTGAAAAGGGAAAACCTATCTAGAGGGGTGATACGCCTGAATTGTTAAATCCTCTGAATTACTGAAATCAATGCACACATGATCAAATGAAATATATAGTTCTGTCCTTAAGCATAAATATTGCAGATGAAGGGTTAAAAACCACTTCAAATGACCTACAAAAGACATGAGATAGAGAGAGATAGGTGAGGAAGGGCCCTGTAAAAAGGAGAAGATGTCTCAGTTATACGCTGATGCATAGTCAAATACACGCTACTGTCTCAACTCAAATTCAGAAAATAAACTTCTTTATTGATGAATGGTTTAGCTTACAATTTCTTCTTCCAAACTTCCGAGATCTTTTCAATGGCTTAATTCAGCCAATAAATAGACTTTCTTTAAAAATCTAAATATAGCCTATGTGGAGCGTTAGTCTTGGTTAACTAACTCAAGACTTAACCTCTTTTTACAATATTCAGAATATTCAATAAAATCCTTTGTTTTACAAAAATGCATGCCTTTTCAAACATTGGCATAGAAAATAAGTGGTAAGCCAAGTTTGAAAGATTAAATTTTAAAATAGACAATACATTAACCAAAATTTTCAAACATGCATGACCAAGGTTGGCGTAGAGGTGTGGACGGTGGCCTTGTTGAAAGTCAACTTCTCCTTTGCATGGAAGATTACGCCAAATTTTTTAAATAAAGAACTCCATGTAGATCCATTTGAAAACTGAGCTGGAGCTTGAGATGTTCTCATTTGCATGAAAGACAAGGAAGATGTGTAACGAATGTGTCCAGTCAACTCCACTTGGACTGCTAGAACGTTGAGAGCCTTGTAACGTGAGAAGAACGCCAAAATTAGAAGTCAAGCTTGAGCTGAGCTGGAAGTTGAACTGGAACGTTTGGATGCATGTGGTTTACTAGTTAAACTGTAGAGAAGCGTGACTTTAACAACCAATCAACTGAAGATTTGACCAGTCAGTCGAAAATAGCATTTGCTTTGTAAAATATTCCATGTTAACTTCATCGTCTGCATTTATTTCCTCGGACTTATCTGCTCTCGGTTCCCTTGTTCTGTGCATGCATTTCCCTTGGATTTTATCAATTTATGGCTTTTAATTATGCGGACTTTATCTTTCCTTCAGTGACCTTTCTGTGTATTTCCTTTCATTCTCTTTGGGTTCTTTTTCTGTGGACTTTAATTATTCTTTCGGATTATCTTGCTTTCAACTTCTTGCGGACAAAAAGTTCGTGGGAATTATCTAAGGCTTATCCTTTTGCACATTTAGATTTCCCTTAGGCTTTCCTCGGGATTATTTCCCTAAGCCTTTGTCCATTCCCTTTGCTTGTATTTTATTCCTTTGGGTTTATTGTCATCTCCCTTGGCTTTTATTCTTTTGGATATTCTGTTTTGTTCCTTGGTCTTTGCATAGTCAATTTCTCGCGGACAAAATGCCTGCGGGAATTGTCTTGGGACTTTGTCTCTGTCAAGTCTTCATTTCTTTCGGATTATCTTTCTTCCCCTTTCTTTTGGATTTTTTACTTTCCCCTTTATTTCGGATTTTTTGCTTTGTCTGTCTTCCGAAGGAATCCTTCGAACAATTTGTCCGAAGGAATTCCTTCGGACTTTTTGTTCGAAGGATATCCTTCCACAAAATAGCCCTTCGGAAATTCTATCATGGTCCTCCAACCCTTCGGATTTCCTGTATCAGTCCTTTTCGAACTTGAAGTGTACCTTCTTGAAGGGCAGGGGCCCTTCGGGATTTTTTGAAATTGTCCTCCAGAAGCTTGAAAATGGCCCTTCCAATCATGAAATGAGCCTTTTCGAAGGGTAGGTGCCCTTCAAAATTTCTGTGAATGACCCTTTCGAAGGGCACATGCCCTTCGGAAAAGTTGGAGTCTTTTTGCCCTTCGAAGTGACCCTTTTTTTTCTTGAGATGCCTTTTCCAAAGGGAACTTGTCTTTCGGCTTTTCTTCAAACGTTATTTTCCGAAGGGTAGGTGCCCTTTGGATTTCTACAGTGTCCCATTTTCAAAGGAAGTATCCTCTGGATTTATTCAAATGGTCATTCGGACTTGTGCAATGAGCCTTTCGGAAAACCTGTCTAGGTCCTCTTGCCCTTCGACAAAATGAAAAAGACCTCTCCAAACAAAAAGTACCCTTAATTTCTTTGGACTATTTAAAAAATCCTCCTAATTCCTGCAAGACGTGTCTTTGGAAACATGATGTGAACCAACCCAAAGGGTACATACTCTTCGGGACTTTTGAATTGGACCTTCCTAAAGGGCACATACCCTTCGGGTTTCTTGTAGGAGTCCTTTTCTTAATTAAGAACTGCCCCTTTGTCTCTCGAACAAAATGTCCGACACTTTGGATTTCCATCTCTTTGAAATTTTCTTAGACCTTTCCCAAATCGTTTGAACATGCTTTCCTTCGGATTTTTTACCTCGGACAAATTGTCCGAGGAAAATACTCCGACACATAGCCATTTGAGACATGAAACAATAACACTTGAGGAAATAAATACCATGGAGAAGGTCTACTTGGGAGAAACAGTTGATGGAAAAAGTCTGAAAAATATAAACCTGTATTCTGTAGGTGTTCAAAAGAAAATAGTCACCTTCATTCATAAGCGAATCTATAGGCCTGCATCGTTATAACTATATATGACATTTCGAAAAGGAGATATGGCCTTTTAACCTGCTATAGGTGTCTTTAAAATTTGCATGGTTGTAGCTTGTAAATGACCTCAAAGGAGGCCCTAAAGCATATTTGATCTTCATTGTTCCTCTGATTGCTTGATGAGATTGTTTGAACTAATCAGATATATATGGAGATCATCATTCTTGGAACTTTATGACTTCATTGGATTTCTTGACCTTCTTCACTGTATCATGTTACCCAAGGCCTGCAAACTCTTTCTCTCATGTCCATGTTGCCTCTTGATCAACGCTAGTTCTCTTGAAATGAAACAAAGTGACTTGTTGTGTATAGATCTTTAGGTATTCTCCTTATTTTCATTGCAACATCATGACCAAAACCTAACTGTTGTAATATTGATGTAGGTGTCCACTTGACTGTGCTTGATGCCCTTGAAGATCTACAAACACCTTTATCAATGCTTATGACCCTTTGATCATGTTTTGGTTCCTTAATTCATCAGTTTGATCAACTATATAGAGAATTTTACCGTTCTAGAGAAAGTTTTGAATATTAGGGGTAGTGATTCGGCCTTGACAGGCCAAATTACTAACAATTTTGGTGACTCTCAAGGTTTGACCAGCCTACTGGTCAAAGAACTCAGAAATTTTGGTTATAACAAACTTGGAGATGATTGAAAATTGGAAAGCTGGAGACCAATACACAAAAATGAAATTGACTCAAGAACAACATGTGCACTTAGAGGAAATGACAACAACAAAAACGAAAGCATGTGCTGTGAAGCATTTAGAGGAATGAAACTATGACTATGTACAAAGGAGTGATTCTCCTAATAGCAGTATTTAAGAAAGATCCCATTCACAGGAACGAGAAGTTCTCCACTCAATCTGGATAATTGAAAAGCATTGTTCTTGAAATTAGTGATAATTGAAAAGCATTGTTCTTGCAATTTGGAGTGCCTACCTGGGTTTGCACGTTCTTCATCCCATTTGAGAATTATTTCTCCTTGCTGAAATGTTTTTGATGAAGCTCTCTTGTCAAAAGTCTTCTTGACTTACTGCTGATTTGACCACATGGTATGCATAGCGTCATCTCTAATCTCTTCCAACTCTCTCAATTCATTCATTCTTACCTCCTTTGCGTCATTTTCTAAAAGCTCTAGCTGATGTGCAAGCTCCAAAGCCGGAAGCTCCAATGAGATAGGTAGTGTTGCTTCTCTTCCATAAACTAGGAGATAAGGTGAATGACCAATGGCTTTCTTAGGGGTGATCTTATCAACCCATAAAGCAGTATTCAACTTTGTATGCCAAGATCTCTGATTATCCTCCATTGTTTTTTTGATGATCCGAATCAAATTCTTATTAGTAGATTTAGCTAGTCCATCACCATGTGGATAGTAATTGGATGAAGTTGTCAAATAAATATTATGTTCAAGAGCCCATTTACATACCTTTGTACTGCTGAATGCCAAAGCATTCTCTGATATGATAGTAGGTGCTCTAAAACGAGTGACTAGACTCTCATAGAACTCAAGCACGGAATTCTTATTTGCTTCTTTCAAAGGTATTGCTTCCACCCATTTGGTGAAATAATCTGTAGCTGTCAAAACCCATTTATGACCAGCACTAGATGGAGGATTAATCAAGTCGATGAATTCTAAACTCCATTGCATGAAAGGTCGCCCAACTTGAATTGGCTTTAGTGGCATGGTTGTTAATATTTGTTTTCCTACAAACATTGCACACTTTGAACATTTTTGAACCAATGCATGTGCATCTCTGAATAAATTAGGCCAAAAATAACCAGCTCTAATGATTTTTGTAGCTGTGGTCTTGGCTGCAAAATGACTTTCAGAAGGACTATCATGAAATTGCTCAAAAAGCTTGTCAAATTGATTAGTTTCAACACACCTTAGAAGCATACCTCCAATGTTTTTTTTGAAAAGAACTACGTCAATCAAAATATATGGAACTGATTGCAGCCTGAAGTATATTTTTTGTGATGCATTTAAATCCCTTGGACATTCCCCGATTTGAAAAAATCTAGCAATGTTCTGTGTCCAGCTTGTAGGAGGTATCTTCAGCTTCTTGTTGAGTGTCCGAAATTGTCAAAATTGTCTCTCTTCTTTTACATCTTCTGCAAGATGTTCACATAGTCCTTTGCCTTGGATCAACTTAGTAACTTTAACTTCAATGCCATATTCCATGCATTTAGTAACCCATCCAACTCTTCTTTTGCTTAAGTCTCTGTTGAGAATGAAGTCCTTCACACTTGGGATGAGCAACCATTAATATAATATTGTTTTTTGAAACCAAATATCTGAATTTTTTCAGATCTCTTATAATAGCAAGTACATGTTTTTATACAAAAGAATATCTTTCCTCATAACCTTTTAAAGATTGACTAAAGAAAGCAATGGGCTGTTCCAAACCTTCATCATTATGCTGCATAAGCATGACTGAAATAGTGCTGGAAGTAGAAAAAACATACAAAAAGAACTTACTGAAATCAGGATTGAGCAAAGTAGGAGCTTCGCTGATTGCTTCTTTGATAGTTTCAAAGCTTCTTTTACCTTCCTTACTCCAAGTGAACTCTTGATGTTTCTTAAGCATTTGAGTAAGTGGCTTTACTAGTTCTGCAAAACCAGGAACGAATCTTCTAATAAAATTAATCTTACCCAAGAAGCTCTGTAATCTTTTCTTGTGTTTAGGCAAATGATAGAGCAATGATTGCTTTTATTCTTTCTGGATCAATAGAAATACCAACTTTAGACACCACATGCCCAAGAAGTCTCCCCTCATGCATTGAAAAAATGCATTTCTTTGGATTTAAAGAGACACCAAATTCTATACATCTATCAAAAACATTCTTCAAATGAGTTAGATGATCATTAGGATCCTTTGAAAATATTGTAATATCATCAAGATTGACTAAAACCATTTCACTCAAAAGACCATGAAAAACAACATCCATTGCCCTTTGAAAGGTAGCTCCAGCATTAGAGAGTCCAAAAGGCATTTTCTTGTAAGCAAAAGTACCCCATTTAGTGGTGAAAGCGGTTTTATATTGATCTTGCTCTTTCACCAGTATCTGGTTATATCCTGAATACCCATCCAATAAAGAAAACCTCTGTGACCCTGAAACTTTCTGCAAAATTTGATCCGTAGAAGGAAGTGGATAATGATCTTTTAATAATACTCTATTCAAATCTCTGAGATCTACAGTCTTACCTCCCCATTCTTTTTCCTTACTGGAACAAGATTTGCAACCCATGTCGAATGCTTAATAAAAAAAATAATACCTGATTCAATTAGCTTTGTATGTTCTTTTTTCGTGAGAATCTCAACCTTGGGGTTGATTGGCCTTTGTTTTTGTCTTACCGGTTTTGCATCTTGTTCCAATTCAATAGTATGCTATGCTAATCTGGGATCAAAACCTTTCAAATCATGGTATTCCCAAGCAAAAACATCTATAAACTCTTGACATAACGAAATAAAAGCTACTCTTTCAGAATTAGTATTCACTTTATCCAACCTGAGTTGTTTACCTTCAGCTATGCTAACTGGCTCATAATGTTCTTTCTTGGAAGATATACTCACTTTGTCTTTCTTTAACTGATCATCTTCATTGAATATGTTCTTTAAAGTCATCAAACCTTTAGGCTACTTATTTGATTTTAATTGCACAATCTGTTTTCCATATTGATCCTGCAATTTATTATGATTTCTTTGGCAAAATTCTACCTCATTCTGTAGAAAATATGCTATTTGTTTGTCAGAAACAAAAACTTGCCAACTTACATCGTTATTTGGGACTGAAGTCTTGCATACCACTTTGATTTGAGTCTGATTTTTACTGTCCTTAATTTGATCCGGAATATCATGTTGCGCACCTATGGCAACAAGTGTATCAACATACTAATTTGTTCCTCTAGGAATAGAACGAATGTCAAATGCAAGAAAATCTTCCATGAGATCCCAAACCCTATGTTTGTAGGCCTTTAGAATAGGATTTTTTGCTGTATTTAAGCGTCTAACTTGCTGAACAACCAATTCACTGTCACCTTTTACTTACAAGAGCTTAATATCCCTCGTTCTAGTCCACTGAAGACCATAAATAAGAGCTTCATATTTTGCAATATTGGAAGTACAACTGAACTGAAATCTAAGGGAAGAATAACACATTTGATTTTGTGGTGAAACCAACATAACACCAGCTTCACTACCATTCTTTGTTCTAGGTCCATCAAAGAATAGATTCCAAACTCCCTCTTGACCCTGTAATGAGTTAGTGAGACTAGGTAAGTCACCTTCTCGTGCATACAGTAAGCTCCAAAACCAACATCTTCAATACTTTTATAGGGGTCATGTCTATGATTATTAGCAGCTCATTCATCAAGGAGAAGATCCGGAATGCCTTCAAGATGCTTAGAAGGCTCTTGATCAATGGTGTTATCATCTTCTTCTGTAATACTGCAATTCACATTTGTCATATTTGGCATATATGGTTAAGGTGAAATCTGAAAATAGGCTCTAATCTAATAGTTACTTTGGTTCCATCCCTGGTTCTAAAAACCATGTACGATCAATCTGAAGAAATGTAACCTTCTATTTTGGTAGTGAAATCCTTGGATAGGCATCATGCAAAATATGGAGGTACATCAACATCCTGCAAAATGGTGAAATTTGGACAGGCAGGAAGTATAATTTTCAGATCTTTCAAGACACCCACAGTCTTGGTAGGAGACCCATCTAATTGCAAGACACCTTTCTCATGGGGTTCATACTGCAAACCTAACTTATTAGTGATTGATTTGGGTATAACATAAGTGCTAGCCCCACTATCAATCATACAATTATGAACTAGACAATCCCTAATGACCACAGAAAGATAAAATGGAGGAGGTTTAGTCACCTTAAGAGGTTGAGTATCAACAGCTGAATTAGAGTTAGTTAGAACAACACTTACTCTTTCCTTTTCGGGTGATTTCTCAGAGATATTGAGCTTTGAGACCTCTTCTTGCAAGTATTCCTTTTGTCCTGGAATTAGTAGAGTATCCCACATCGAAATTGAGACTGTAGTCTTCTTCATATGATCCACAATACTGAGTGGGGAAGTGGCTGCCTTTGACTGTGATTTAGAAGCAACAGAGGCTCCCAAATTCTGTGTAAATTGAGGAATATAAGGCCCTTTCACATTCTTATCTTTTGGATCCTGAATTTGCTGATTTGAACTTTTTTGAGGCAGCTCATGTGTGGCTGTCTTTTGTTGTGGCTGAAAAGAAGGGGCTGCCCTTTCAGGGCTTGAACTTTCTCCAATTGCTCTTTTCTTAGATCTACTATAGGTTGCAATTGAATTATCAACATTAGATAAATTTTGACTTTGATTTACAGCCAAGTGTTCAAAAGAATTCTCACCTTTCTGGAAATTGACAAATGTAGTTTCAGTAGGTGCTTTACCACTACTTTCTCTTTGTTGATTTGACACTTCTACTCTAGTGAATGAATGAATGTCTCCAGAGAGTAGAGAAGCTTTCTTATTCTGAGAAGGTGGTTGGTTTTCAAATGAAGGAAGAACTGAGCTTTGTTGCATGAAAGATTGATGATAACTCTCACCAGTTGGAGCCATTGTCATGTTGTTGGATTGATCCCATTGATTGTTCCATTGTCCTTCTTGAGCATAATTGCTTTGAGTTGGCACTATAGCTCTTGAATTGCTTGGAGCATTAGGATTATATTGCCTTGATTGAGAATTCTGCCTTGACTTTGCTGATTGGATTGATAAGATGGCCTATTGGGTTGATAATTTTGATTAGTATTCTGATAAGGCCTATATGGTGGAGCTTGCTGCCTCTCCAATGCAACCAACTTGTTAGTTTGAGCCTTAAGAAGACTATCTTTCCCAATCTGTCAGTTTGATCACCCTTTGTTTGATGGAATTTTAATGACTTTGGAATTGGAGCAACAGTTGGAGTAGGAGGATGAATCTCTGGAAAAAGAGGCATTGAAGGTCTTGGAGATAACTTGTTTGTATAAGACAATTTTCAGCCTTGATTGCTACTTCAAAAGCTTCAAGTATTACCTCCCATAGATTGGATCATTACAGCCACATCTGATTTAAGAGCCTTCAAACAGTACAAAAAAACATAATTGGGTGTAGGCTTGATCACTGTTGAAATTCTGTTCCAAGTCTTCTGGAATCTGTAATTGAAATCCACCATGAACTCATGGTTGAACCTCTTAATCGTTGTAAGCTACTCCACAAGTGAAAGATGATCACTTTTGTCTTCGAATGTTTGCACATAAGATCTCCAAATTCATCCTAGTTGTTGATTGATGCAGGTGCCAAAATTCTGTATCACTGAAGTGCTTTTCCTTTAAAAGAAGTTGCCAACAATCTCATTGCTACATTCTCCTGTGTCACATGATGCACTAAACAAAGATTAGCAATATCTGCAATATGTTCTATGGGAGTTGTTGAATTTTCTCCTGTATAATAAGGAAGAGCCTTCAGAGCTGAAAATGGAATATCATCCCATGTAGTGATATTTAGAGGACTTCCATCATTGAATGCAACAAAAGCCTGTCTTCCGGGAACACCATTTGAGGAATAGGATTTATAACATATTGACTCAAACAGGGGGATTTTGTGCAATAGTAGGGATAACAGAGGGTGTAGGATTTGGATTTGACTGAGGTCTCTTCTTCTTTGGCTGATAAGACAACTCTGAAAAATTTGTCTTTCCCTTTTACAGATGATCTTGTGACAACTTTTGGGGGCATAAAAATATACAGATTTGAACATGAAAATCTGGGAATGAATATAGTACTCAAATACACATAACAATTCAAAAAATGTGAATAAACATGTCCCATCGGGCATGCCAAAAACTGTTATCACTGTGGAGTGCACCCTACTTGAAATTGTGCGGAGCACACCCTCACTCCAACTGATACAATTGGAACTTCTCAGAGTGTGGGTGACTCTGTGTTGAGAAGAACTTCCAGAGAGGGCTGGTTCCCTTAAGATTTTTTCAATAAATTTGATTACTATGATTTTTGGAGTGAAAAGAGGGAAGGAAACTGAAAAGAGAAAACCTATCTAGAGGGGTGATACACTTGAATTGTTAAATCCTCTGAAGTTACTGAAATCAATGCACACATATGATTAAATGAAATTTACAGTTCTGTCTTTAAGCATAAATATTTTAGATGAAGGGTTAAAAACCACATCAAATGACCTACAAAAGATATGAGATAGAGAGAGATAGGTGAGGAAGGGACTTGCAAAATGGAGAAGATGTCTCACTTATATGTTGATGCACAGTCAAATACACACTACTGTCTCAACTCAGATTCATAAAATAAACTTCTTTATTGATGAATTGTCCAACTTACAATTTCTTCTTGCAAACTTCCGAGATCTTTTCAATGGCTTAATTCAGCCAATAAATAGACTTTCTTTAAAAATCTAAAAATAGCCTATGGGGAGCGTTAGTCTTTGGTTAACTAACTCAAGACTTAACCTCTTTTTACAATATTCAATAAAATCCTTTGTTTTGCAAAAATGCATGCCTTTTCAAACATTGGTGTAGAAAATAAGTGGTAAGCCAAGTTTGAAAGATTAATCTTAAAATAAACAATACATTAACCAAAATCTTCAAACATGCATGACCAAGGCTAGCATAGAGGTGTGGATGGTGGCCCTGTTGAAAGTCAACTTCTCCTTTGCATGGAAGATTATGCCAAAATTTCTAAATAAAGAACTCCATGTAGATTTTTTTAAAAACTGAGCTGGAGGTTGAGTTGTTCTCATTTGCGTGAAAGACAAGGAAGATGTGTAACGAATGTGTCCAGTCAACTCCACTTGGACTGCTAGAACGTTGAGAGCCTTGTAACGTGAGAAGAACGCCAAAATTAGAAGTCAAGCTTGAGCTGAGCTGGAAGTTGAACTTGAATGTTTGGATGCATGTGGTTGACTAGTCAAACCGTGGAGAAGCATGACTTTAACAACCAGTCAACTGAAGATTTGACCAGTCAACTGAAAATAGCCTTTGCTTTGTAAAATATTCCACATTAACTTCGTCGTTTGCTTTTATTTCCTCGGACTTATCTGCTCTCGGTTTCCTTGGTCTGTGCATGCATTTCCCTCGGATTTTATCAATTATTGGCTTTTAATTACGTGGACTTTATCTTTCCTTTAGTGACCTTTTTGTGTATTTCCTTTCATTCTCTTCGGGTTCTTTTTCTACGGACTTTAATTATTCTTTCGGATTATCTGAATACCTGCAAGATGTGTCTTTGGAAACATGATGTGAACCAACCCGAAGGGTACATACCCTTCGGGACTTTTGAGTTGGACCTTCCCGAAGGGCACATACCCTTTGTGTTTCTTGTAAGAGTCCTTTTCTTAACCAAGAATTGCCCCTTTGTCTCTCGGACAAAATGTCTGACACTTTGGATTTCCATCTCCTTGAAATTTTCTCAGACCTTTCCCAAATCATTTGAACGTGCTTTCCTTCGGATTTTTTCCCTCAAAAAAATTGTCCGAGGAAAATGCTCCGACACTTAGCCATTTGAGACATGAAACGATAACACTTGAGGAAATAAATACCAAGGAGAAGGTCTACTTGGGAGAAACAGTTGATGGAAAAAGTCTGAAAAATATAAACCTGTATTCTGTAGGTGTTCAAAAGAAAATAGTCACCTTCATTCATAAGCGAATCTACAGGCCTGCATCGTTATAACTATATATGACATTTTGAAAAGGAGATATGGCCTTTTAACCTGCTATAGGTGTCTTTAAAATTTGCATGGTTGTAGCTTGTAAATGACCTCAAAGGAGGCCCTAAAGCATATTTGATCTTCATTGTTCCTCTGATTGCTTGATGAGATTGTTTGAACTAATCATATATTTATGGAGACCATCATTCTTGGAACCTTACGACTTCATTGGATTTCTTGACCTTCACTGTATCATGTTACCCAAGGCCTGCAAACTCTTTCTCTCATGTCCATGTTGCCCCTTGATCAACCCTAGTTCTCTTGAAATGAAACAAAGTGACCCGTTGTGTATAGATCTTTAGGTATTCTCCTTATTTTCATTGCAACATCATGACCAAAACCTAATTGTTGTAACATTGCTGTAGGTGTCCACTTGACTGTGCTTGATGCCCTTGAAGATCTACAAACACCTTTATCAATGCTTATGACCCTTTGATCATGTTTTGGCTCCTTAATTCATCAGTTTGATCAGCTATATAGAGAATTTGACCGTTCTAGAGAAAATTTTGAATAGTAGGGGTAGTGATTTGGCCTTGACAGGGCAAATTACTAACACAAACATGGCAACATTTCTCTTAGATTTGTTTAGGTTCATCAATATCATCGGTCTTTGCCATGGTATTCTATCAGAGACGAATGTTGATAAAATTATAGATTCGTTTGAAGATATATTTGTATGAGCATTACTTGCACAAGTTCTGGTTAGTTATCAAAAGCTAGATCTTCCGCATAGAGCCCAGCAAGTAAAGAACAAAGTTATTAAGAACAAGTTTGATATAAATACTTTTGTTCATATTATTTTCCAACTAGATCTATTTTCCACAAGAGCACATGCTATGGTAAGCCTGGTTTGGTATATTGTTCAGAAGCCATTTTACGAAGAGCAGCTAGGATATTCTGTTTGGTGTTCCCCTACAGTCTATCATAGTCATGTGTGATTTCATTTCACTGTTAAATCTTCCAAGCATAGCTCACTATATTTACCAGAGAGAATAGATTCATTTCCCTCGAATTCAGAGATGCAACCATATTCCAACGAAATTGAATTAGTTGTGAAGTCAGGTATATAATGGCTGCAAAAGGATTATTAGTCTAATAATTTTAATGAAGCTGAGTTATCTGCAAAAAACTGTACAGATATAATATATGTGATGTTGAATGTGTAGGAATTTCTTTATACATTTATATTTTTCTATGATTCTAAACAAGAGAAAATCGTGGATCAACGTCAGGGCATTGAAGGATCTATGTTTGCATTCCATGGAAATTCTATATGTACTTGGTACGCTATCAGGAGGAATAGATTAAAGGGTTTGCATAAGATAAAGTACATGTCTGCTGGAAATGTTTGCATCTACCTCTCGATTGACACGAGCTATTCATATTTTTGCTGCTATCCTTTGCTGTTGAGTGAAAACAAGAAACCTAAAGATTTCAGAGTGTTGGTTCTTTGTAAAATTGTCTCATGAAAAACACATACAAACTTTTCTAACATTTTGGTGGTTCCCAATGAAACTGAGGTTGTCATATGGTATTTGCTCGTATGGAGTTCATACGATCCTTCTACATCTGGATTGTCAATAGAAGATGCAACATGGGGAGGAGCCTTACTTCTTGAACATCCCAATTTGCAATTGCTTGAGGACAAGTAATTTGAGGCAGGAAGGTCTGTAATATCCCCAAGAAGGAGATCACTGAATTCAAGGAGAGGAGCTGCCATTTCACATGAAGAAATCGTTGTCAAGGAGCAGCGCTGCCATTTAATACAACAGTCATTAAACGGAAATGTCAAACAAAATTGTTGTCGGAAGTGAACGGAAGTGTCAAACGGAATTGTTGCCGGAAGTGAACGGAAATGTCGACGAAAATGTTGACGGAAATGACAACGGAAATGTCAATGAAAATGTTGACGGAAATGACAACGGTCACATCTTTTGGTGAAGAGGTGCCTCTTGGATGGGACGCCTCCTTTGTGAGAAGTTTTTAAAGGCTATATAAGGGATAAGAGATGTGGAGGTATTAAAAACCATCCAATTATGAATTCAATATTCTAACTCATATAAGCGTCATGTTATACAACCACTCTCAAAGACAAAAACCCTTGTGATTATAACAACCCAAGGACGAAACCCCTTGTGGACTTATATTTAATTTAATTTATTATTTGAAATGCAATATTTATATTTATAAAAAAATAAGTTTTCCGAGAAAACCAAATTAATGTAAAATATTCCGATTTGGAATATTACATTGAAACACTTTCGCAAAATATGGTAAGGCTTACACTAGTTCCATTTTCTTCTTCAAAAACTAAAATCTATCTTCTATTGCAGCTGTCCACTGAAACTTTTTCTTATCTCCTTTCATAGTCTATGTAACAGATGCACATATGCCACTGAAGTTTCTAATAAAATTTTGATAGAAGCTTTTCAATCCATGAAAACTCATTGCTTCAATCATACTTTTGGTGAAGTCCATGCCACAATTTCTTTCACCTTTCGGGGTTCATCTTTAACCCATCTTTTGAGATCATAAATCCCAAATACACTAGCTCCTCTTGCATAAAGCTACACTTCCTTAAGTTGACCAACGACTTTTCTTCCAACTTGTCTAAGACCAACCTCTTCAAATTTTCCTCTCTAGAATAATAGAAAATTAAAATAGTACCCAAATAAACAATCACAAACTTATTCTACGCCCTTAACATATAGCATGTCTAGAGATATGTGTGGGTAATCTATGCCCTACATCACTTTTTATCTTATCTTGTCATATTTCTCTATGTTGTCATAGTTTTCGTAGAGTTGGTGTATGGAAGTATGGTATATATGCTAGGTAGCGTTTAGTACTTGATCATCATATTACAAATACTATTCTTATTCCTTGGTTGGAGAGGTTGCCCCTTCAAAGTGGCTCAATGTTATTTATCAATTATTATGCTCAGTTGTTAATTATTGTTGTGGATCTGCTGATTTTGTTCTCATTATTGCACTATATTGTTGTTAATCTACTCGTGGTTTTTACATTTATATCCATTGTTTTGAACGCATTGATTTATCTAAGTAATTTCATTACAAGTGGTACTAGAGCTTTGATTTGGGCAAGGTTTTGCACTGCATTTTTTTTTCTAGATCTAGCATTTGTGAGCTAAAAGATTGAAAAAACATCACTTGCAATCTAGGAATAAATTATTTTTTCCATCAATGTAGTATGGCTTGATGTTTTTTTAGAGAATTAAATAAATAAATAAAGTCTAGAAATTTGTTTTGCACCATTATGCAAATTACGAGTCATTGGATTCGTCTTGGCGAGACAATCACAATGATATAAGCCTTCGATACATTTTTTTGGCCCCAAAACCCTCCACCCTAAATTCCCAAACTCTAAACCTTAGATTCCCTGTATGACTGGTTTAAATACTCAAGGCTGCGGAAAAGGGCAAGCCACTCCAATAAAAATGCCTAACAAGGAGAACATGGAGTCTAAACTTTTGATTCAGGGGTTTCTGATTTGGTTTCCCAACTCCACGCAAATGTGCAAAGCATGGTGAAAAAAGATATAGATGTGGTTAAACAGGCCATGGATATAATGAAGTCAGAGTTGAGCACCATCAATGGGACATTATCAACTCTCTTGGCTTGTTTTCTAGCAATGCAACCACCCAATAATTCTCCACAGAGTCACTCAGGTTCTCCCAACTAGAGCAATCAAAGCTCAAATACAAGTTTGAGGAACTCACTACCAAAAGTGGAAGTGCACAAGTTTGATGGTAAGGATCTGATCACTTGGATCAATCAAATGAAAAATTTATTTGATCTCCATCAAACTCCACGTGCATGAAAGGTGGTCATGCCATCTTTGTATATGGAACCAAAACATTTCATTTGGTGTAGATGGTTATGCACTCAAAAGAATAAGAGTCGCCTTATTTTTACTTGGTCAATTTTTTTTTATGAGCAGCATATGCACTACCACAACAATGCCATAGAAAACTATTTTAGTCAATTAGCAAGAATAAAACAAATAGGGACTGTTAAGGATTATATTCAGAAATTTCAGATTCTATCTTTGCGCATGGATGACATTACAAAAGACAACCTGAATGACCTATTCTTGAGTGGGCTCGAGGATAGCATCGAATTTGATGTTCACATGTTTAATCCAGGTTCAGTATCAAAGTCCATGGTCTTTACACGCATAGCAGAGAAAAGAGATGTGGTCAAATGACGGACTTTCACTACTAGCAAGGAGCACATTACTCCAACACACTCATTCCCTCAGCCTACTAGATTGAATCCTTAACAAATTGAAGAGAAACAAGCAAACATATTATGTTTTAACTGTGATAGAAAATGTAGCAAAGGACATGTGATGTCCCCTTCTAGCTAGATACTTTAGTCTAGTTGTGGTTTAGCCTATTATTGGACCCTCATAGGCTATTATAGATGGATAGGGGGTCAGATTGGACACAGGAGGTTTGGGTTGTTCAGTGTTTTTGGCTTTCTTAGAGTTCAGTGGTTGGTTTGAGTTTAGGGAGTTTGATTTAGGATTCATTTGAGTGATTCTTGCTATTTTTAGCAGTTGCTATTTTGAGCATGTCTTTTCAGGGACATGGGAAATAATTTTTTGGACACCAGTTTCAGACGGTTTGGCCAGATTCTCAATATTGAGAGAGTTATGATTATTTCAGTGAATTCCCGCATGTTTAATGATTAAATATAAAGTTAAATTGACTTTATATTTAAATCACTTAAGTGATGGGTTTATAACACATCGAATGGGGCCAATTGAGTATCTTATTTTGGAGGAGAATTATTAAAAGCTTTCCCTAAGTTTAATTCAATTGAATGTTAATGATTTTATTTAATGTTATTTCATTAAAAAAAAATTGCAGCCTATAAGAGGAATTTCGATTAGGGTTTTTGGGGGCATATATTTTTTTGAGAAAAGAATAAGGCATTGTTATTGCTATTATTTTCAAAACAGGTTTTTGTGCTTTGAGAAGGGTTTCAGCGATTGCCATTGAAGAACGTAGTTTCTTTTGTGAGTCTCTATTTGAACTGGTGAAATATCCAGCGAATTTGGTATCCATAGAGTTTCATACAGAGACTTTGATTTGTGCTTCAGCAGTTGTGAGGAAGATTCAGAAATTTATTGGGGTTTCATTGCAGATCAGAATATTTAAAGATTAATCATTTGCTTATTAAAGTTTGTACCTGCTGCTACAATACAGCCGTGAACAGTAACACGTGAACAGTGACGCGTGAACAATGACCCGTGAATAGTACTTGTGAACAGTGCGCTACAGTGCTTATGAATAGTGCACTACAGTACTTGGATCAGCAGTTTGGGCATTTATATCAAGTTTCCTTTTAGTTACAGTTGTTTTTGTATAAGCATTCAATAAAAATTTATAGTTTTCCATTGTAAGAATGAGTATTTGTTTGCATTCAATATAGTTGTCTATCATTGCAATTTCTCTTCCTTATAATCAGTGTATTAGTAGTTTGCTTTTTATGTCAAAACCCTCAAAGCACAAAAAAAAATCAGAAAATATAAAAACAAAAGAATTACAAACAAACCAGCACAGTTGCAGCTAATAGTGATTTAAGTGACTGAACCAGTGGGGGTTTCTACAAGACATAGATGTGTTAGAAGAAATTGTTCTACATTAAAAGGGCCAATGAAGACGAAGAGGATGATGAAACATCAGGCGAGGGTGAAGAGCAGCCATAGGAGGAATCTGAAAATTTCTAACCATCTCATGCCATGCACTTTCAGGGATTAGCACTCGTCAAACCCTCAAGGTTGTGGGTTTATTCAAGAAACAAAGGGTGACAGTACTAATTGACTTAGGGAGTACATATAACTTCATCAACAATAAGTTGGCAACACTCTTGAATTGTTTTGTTTATCCAATTCTAGAATTTTATGCCATGATTGTAGATGGTGGTACAATTAATTGTTGAGGGAAATGCCACAATATCAAAATTGCCATGGGAGATTACAGGGTAGACTCTCCTATGTTTTATATTCCCACGGGTGGGGCTAACAGTTTTGGGAGTCCAATACCTCACAACCTTGGGCACTTTGGAAGGCAGGAAATTTGAGTTGTGGATTACGTGCAAAGTTTCCATAGTTGGTTAGTTCTCATGAGATGTAGAAGATTCTCAAAAAGGGGGCACATGGGCTTGTAGCACAATTGTATTCTTTAGAAGTATAACCAACAAAGATGTTTACACACCTTGATGATATCGCTGTTCATAATTTTCAACAATGTTGGATTGGAAACAATTATTAGATTCCCTATAGGATCCGGTTCTGCTGAGGCCAAGTAGCATAGGGCAATCTAAATCAATATACCCTGATTTCGAATTTGGTGAACCCTCCTATCCAACCTGTATGTTTTTATGACCTTAGGATTAACTTTCTCTAGAATAAGAATTATATCAATTAAGTTATCAATTCAGGGAAAACATGTTTCCAAACATTATTGTATGGACTTAGGAACATTAATATCTTAAGCTTTAAAGGCCAACTAATCCCTGTGCCTACCGTGTTACGCAAACTAACAATTCAAAGACATTATTTGTAATTGGTTCCCATGGTAGTACCAACAGGGCACGAGAATCTTTCTCAAATACCTCACAAGGTTTTAAACCAAAATTAACTCATGTAATCATAGTGCTGCTATAGCAATAACAATCTTGACATAACACCAAAGCTCACACATCATTAATAATGTCAAAAGTAAAACAATACAAGCCCCTTGCGCTAATCCTTTATTGCTTCAATGAATGCCATAGAGAAACCCCTGATTCTTTCATGCAAACCTCGCGCTTTTAGATGAAAGTTACAAGTTTTTAATAGAATACAACTTAGTTGATAAATCAGGGTACAAACAAATTGTAGTAAGATGCATGTGAAAATACAATTAGATTCCAACATCTTACAACAAACATTATAAATTGCATATTACAAACTTCTACAACAATAGATATCAAGTTCAATAAAAAATGAGTTATTTGGCAATTCAACAAAATTGGGGTTTGCAACAAACCCTTACACAAATTTGAAAAATATTGAATACAAACCAACTACCCTAGCTGCTGTAAATACACCACAACTGAAAATGAAGACTTCAAATCACTTTGAAAAATAACAAATAAATATCTTATGATTTTAGCCACCAATGGATCTCACCATTCGGAAGGAAAAAGATGAAAAAGGGGATTTCAGCCTTCAAACTCTAGTGCCACACAAGTTGAATGGTGATGTCCTTTTCCACACTCCCAAACCCTACTCAAACCTTTAAAGTTTGTAGACAAAAATCATACCAAATTACAACAATGATATCATCAATGAATCATCATGGAGTAGGTCCAAAGTGATCAAACCCTAGTCAATCCAACTCGCCAATATTCAAAATATCATTGTATTAATTAAATCAAAATTTAGACCTCGTTTCACCTTCCAAGCAATGCCAAAATCATTGTAAATAATAATAAAAATAAATAATTATAGCATTATTTGTCCAAAATTTAGGGCTTAAAAACACCCTACAAACCCTGCAAAAATCCTTCCAAATGAATCGCCTACGTGCAGAATTTAATTACAAATAAAATCAGAATTATGATGTTTGGTTTGGTCACCAAATGGCCTTCAAATATGCTGTCAATAAATATAATAATTACCAAAATTTTACAATAATAATATTTAGACTTATTCTTGTCAAATAGGGCACCAATTGGCCCCTCAAAGGCCTCAATTAAGCTCCCAATTCCAGTCACCCAAGCTGGAATAAATAAAAAATAATTAATCAAACACTATGAGAGGGTTTCCTATGTAGCCTAACCCTCAAAGAGGGGTCTTCAACCTCCTAATGCAGGTCGCCACCCTAGAATTGTTCTCTCATGTCATAGAGCAACCTCTGGAAGCAAGTTGCCATCCTTCTGATCTGAAATTCCCCTATGGAAGTAAAATTTGCAGCCCTTGATGTAGAGCTGCTCACAATGAGGATGTGAAGGGTTTCATCACCACATCTTGAAGCACTTGAAGGTTTTCATCTTCAAGATACTATGGCCAAGCTTGACATACTTGAGCAATAGGTTCAATATCATAAAATGCATAACCTTCAAATGGAATCCACGGTTTCCTTTAATAGCTAATGCCCCAAAAGAAATGCCCAAGTAAAGAAGGGAAAATCTCATTTTTAAATATTAACAAAGCATCTTTATAATTTTCTTTTTAGCCCATGGGTGTCGATGACCCTCAATAAGGTCCCAACTTAAGTGAAATTAGAATAAAATGTACTTTTCATAACTCAAATGCAAATTAGAATTCATAATGTACCTTTTTCATTAATTGCTCTTCAAGTGAACCCCCAACGTTCCCCTTCTTTTCCCTTAGCCTTTGGGAATATCTTTAAGGCTAAGGACTCTAAGTGGCTCATGTCAAAAAGGGGGACACGACATTCCTCCCTACTCAAAATTTCTTGTTCTCAAGCAATTTTAAAAGCTATGGGGTTGTACCAACATTCTTCACAATGCAAACCCTACCTGTCATTGCTTTCCATGGAAGAAAAGATCCAAATGAATCCGTCATGCAGATGTATGTTGAACACAACTATCTACTGAGAGGGGTGAATCAGTAGATCAACTAAAACTAGTTCTTTTAACAATTTTAGAAGAAATACAAATACTTATGCAAGTCAAAGAACAAATACAGAGATTACACATACGCAAAAAACACATTACTCAGGATTTTTACGTGAAAAACTCGAAGGAAAAAACCACGGTGAAAATGGCTATTGAAATCTACTGTTTTAATCCAGCCTCACTGGCTAACCTCACTGGTTACATTCAAGAGCACCCACTCTAAGGAAGCACCCACTCCCTAAAAAGACACCAATCCCCTAACTGAGTATCAACTCAATTTTCTGATGGCACCAACCAATTAGAACTATGAAGCTAAAACTTCAGAATACAAGATGGATTCACAAATGAACCCAGATCAATTTCTTTGTTACAAGTCTACTCTGTAACTGCTCACTCTCTGCTTATTCTCTGCACATTCTCTGTGTGCTCTTTCTTCCTCTTTGCCTCACTCTCGGTTGCTCTGTCTTTCACTCCGTGTCTACATACATTTCAAAATGACACTCTTCAAGTTGCTCTACAACCCTCTCTCAAATGCAACAACAACAATTGCACAATGAATAAGATGTCGTGTTTATACATTGAGTTTTAGGGTTTCATCTATGCAACGTGTTCACACTTCAGCACCTTTTGACTGACTCCTATCTATTCACATTCAATGCGACTTTGACATATGTGAATTCTTGTGTCTTGATTCATACATTACACTTCAATGTTCAGATCTCTTTTCTATCCTTGACGACTGTTGGATTTTGGTCATAACTGCGCCATTTGCTTTTCGTGTCTTGGTTCATGCATCACGCCATAATGTTTTGGTCTTTTTACTATGTTTGGCAACTGCTGGATTTATCTCATAAATGCACAACCTCCTTAATCGATGATTGATTGGTTGGATCGATAAATATTGAGCTTTGTGCAATCATTTACAGGGTTTGTCTGTTCCTTCATTTGTTCGTTGAGAACATATTAAATGCGGGCCTTTGATTTCTTTCTTTGTGCCAAGTCTAACCATCGAGCTCCTTTTTGCATCTCGCTATTTCCTATATATCAGGATCGCGTTTGCTCCTTTTGATTTATTCGAATATGCTCGATCCATAGCTTTAGTCAAACGTTAATCTCCGGCAAATTTGACTATATCTCGCTTGTCACGGCATTCATGAGAGCTTTCGCTCCGATAGATCTTATCGGACTTGCTCGGTCTTTAACTTTGCCACTGTGCATTAACCTTCAAGCACTTTTAAGGCTTTGGATTCACTCGTTCTGTTGGATCTTCTTAATCCTGACTTGTGTGTGTCGTTGGATCATCAAAGATGCTTGCTCTTTATGTTGACTAGATCATTAACCTTCGACATGTTGACTTCATCTTGCTTCTTTCAGTGTCTTTGAGATGCTTCCCTTTCGTTGATCTCTTCAGACTTGCTTGAACTTTAACATGTCCCCTTCGAGACAATTTCTGTGGACTTTTTGTCCGGGTTCCCTTTTGGTATAATTTCCATGGACTTTTGTTTAGGACACATACCCTTCGGGGCTTTGCAAATGTACCCTTCCGCTTTTCTGTAAAGGTCCCCATACCCTTTGACCGTTTGAAAAGATCCCTTCGGACTTTCTATAATGGTCCACTTGCCCTTCGAAACTTTTGCAATGGTCCACTTACACTTCGAACTTTTTGAAAAGATCCCTTCGGAATTTCTCAGTGTCCTTTCGAAAACTTTGTTTGGTCCACTTACCTTTCGGACTTCTTGAAAAGATCCCTTCGGCATTTTTGGAACGGTCCACTTACTCTTCGGAAACTTTGTTCGGGTCCATTTTTCGGAAAATAACTTAACCATTTTTCCGAAAGAATTCTTTCAAGACCATTTTGGGTTCTCCATATTGCTTGACATATAAGTTCGAAAGAAGTTAAGTCATTCCATAATCCTGATTAACTTCATTAGGCCCATTCGGGTTCTTGACGTTGCTTAACTTATAAACATGAAGGAAGTAAAGTCATTCCAGAAACCCGATTGACTCACCTAAACCCATTAAGGTTCTTCACATTGCTTGACTTATAAAGATGAGAGTAGTTAAGTCATTCCAGAAACCTGATCAACTCCGCTAGACCCATTCGGGTTCTTGAGACTGCTTAGCTTATGAATTTGAACGAAGTAAAGTTGTTTTGCAAGCCCGATTTACTCACCCAAACCCATTCGGGTTCTCGAAATTGCTTTACTTGTGAAACTTTGAGTCGAAGCAATTGAAGTACACAAACCCGATCAACATTCTACTGACCCAGTCCGGTTTTCGACACGGCTTTACTTATGAAACTTTATAAGTAAAAGCAAATGAAGTACATGGACTTGACAAACCCGAATCACTATGCCTTTGTCATTAATGTTTGCCTATTTGACATCAATGACAATCTTACAGACAATCTCCTTATACATCATGATACTCAAATTGCCAACAATGTACTTGTGTTTTGGGGGCTGCCCCCAAATGCAAAAGGTGACATCACAGCCCTCCAAAGGCTTTCCATGACCCCAAGCTACCAACTCTTTCAATATCGAGTTGTAGATGACGGAGCTCCTCTTCCACCCCTCATGAAGTGCACTGTATAGGCAAGAGTGACAAAAAGAAATGCATCCGAAAAAGGATACCTTGCTGCCCCAACTGAAAAGATCCATATTCTTGTCATTTATTGTGTGCATACTACTGTGGCCACCTTTCAACAAACCTTTGGTAGCTCCAACATGCCTTGGTAGACTTATCCAAGCTTGTAACAAGAGAACAACAAAAAATTTCTTGGAAACCACTTTCCACATCTTGCCAACTCTTTTGAATGATTCTGTTCTTGTGTGCCACATGTATCATCATTGGCTGCCCCTCCTCCACATTCTCATGCATATGTGGAACCAAATGTGAATCCACAAATAATTCATTATGATAAACAAAAGAGTGTTGTGTCTTACCTTCATCCTTCACCCTCCTTTCATGCATGTGGTGCTCTTGAACATAAATATTTTAAGAATTTGATAGCAGCTGTAAATGGACAAAAAAATGTCTTTTCACCTTTATGAGGTTGCTGTGCCTGCCTCCATAATTTTGAATTTTTTGAGTGACAATATTCAAAATTCCTTTGTGCATTCATCATTCCCTTTTTGGGCTGTATCATGATCCCAATTTTCAATTTTTTGCCTGCACTTGGTGGCTGGAAATGTCTTTCCAACTTAGAATTTTCTGAGTGAAGAAAATCGGGCCCTGCATGTGCATTTTCAGAATTTTCCCCTAGCTGTAGCATGTCAAAAAAATCAAACTTTATGAAGGTTGAAGGGGGTGCAATTAGAAAAATCAAGCTCAGAATTTTCTGAATGACCTTGGGATCAAAAGTCAGCTAGCAACTCATCTTTTTTTCTGGTGTCCACAACTTGAGCCCTTGCCCAATCCAAGAGGGGTGTCAAGCCCTCATCCATACATCCAAAACCACCCATACACCTGGGCATAGGGGGCTGCCCATAGCAAATGAGGGGCTGTCCTTGCAACCCAAATGTTCTACCCACTTATCCTATACATGTATTACAAAAATTAGAATTATGCACACTTGCCAATGGGTAGAAGACTGAATTTCCCTTGAAGCTATTGGCTGCCTATGATCAAAACTTGCAGCCTCTTGTTCATTTCCTTTCCCTCCTCTCAAACACATAAAAATTACTTACCATGCTATTGGATGAAGATGGGGGTGGTTCTTGGTCACTTAGGCCATGTAGAACAATCTCCTTACTTTCCACCTTGAATTTTAACTCCATAGTTTGATAATTTTGTGTATACTCACCAAAGGAGTGTAACCATTGTATTCCAAGCACCGCATTGGTTTCACCAATGCCAACTACATAAAAATCATCCTCCACCATATGCCTTTCCAAAGCTAGATTCAATTTTGGAACCTTGGTAATGCAAAGGATGGTGAACCCATCCACCACAGTGACTTTAAACCCTTTGAACTCCATGGATTGTAGACCACATGATGTCCCAAGTCTTCTATCAATGAAGTTGTGGGTTCCCCTACTATCAATGAGTATAGTGATTGGTTTACCTTTCAGTGATCCCTTCACTCTAAAGGGATAATATCTAGGAGCTCCTGAAAGAGATGCCAGTATGCAACTCAATTCCTCCTCTTCTATCTCCAAAGTCCCTTCTTCATGGGTGGCTGTCCTGGCTGTCCCTAATTCTTCCGCCCCATTCTCCTCATCGGAAAGCACTTCAATATAATTTACTTGTCCCTTGCCACAACAATTGTGCCCTCTCTCCCAAGTGTTCTTGCAAGTGAAACAAAGACCCTTCTCAATTCATTCCTCACCTCATAGCTACTACTTGATAGCTCTTTTTGCTGTCCCAACTTGGTGGGTTTGGTCTAATCAATGGCCCCTCATGAGCGGATCTTCAAGCCCTTGTATAGTTGCCCCTCAGCTGTCCCGAATTGCCACTTCTATGCTGTCTTGTAGGTGGTAAAGAAGTAACCTTTAGCTGCCCCAAAGGTGGAAATCTGCCTCTAAGAGTAGAAGACTCCAAATCTTAGGCCTTTTATATGGCCTCTCTTAATGTTGGTGGGTCAAATGCCTTGACCAACCCTCGCAAAAGTTCGACCAAGCCCTCTACGAACAAAACCACCAACCTCTTATGCGAAACATTGGTCACCTTGACTGAAAGCCACTGAAACTCAGAAACATACTCATCATTGAGACTTTTTGCCTCAATTGAGCCAAATTGCAAAAATGGAGTTACAGATCTGCCCTATCAAATCTCTCTAAGAGTCTCTTATTGAATTCCTCATAGGTACGCATGTGTTGATGCCACTATGTGATCAATCCATGATGCCACCACTCCTGTGCTGCTCCCTCCAAATGCAAAGTGGCAAACTGAATTGCCTCTTCTGTCATGGGTCGTAGTGTAAAGAAAGTGTCCACCTTCTGAATCCATGCCTTCACCGAACTCCTCAGTGATCCATTGAAAGTGGAAAGAGAGATTTTTTTCCAATGCATGTTGGAGATCCCCCTAGCCTCCTCTGTGTCTCTGACCGATCCTGGGCTCACTTCTCCCACGTTTCCAATCTGAATACTCAGAAAAACTCATAGCACTCCTTATTGCAACAAATGTCGCAGAATACTCCATCTCTCTCCAAATCATCAAGTGGGTTAGGTAAACCCTCTCTTTGGTAAGGGCTTCTCTCTCTGAATGAATATAGGCTGGGTGTGCCTACGTGTATGTGCTCCATTCCCCAAGAGGGGTGTATGTGTGTCAAGGTGGTTCTTGGAGTTACCACTATCTCCTTTGAGGGGCTTAGAGCCACTCATTCTACCTATAACATGTACGAACCCCTCCATCACTACTGTCATCCTCTCTTGTGATTGGGTTACCTTGAAGCTATCTCTCTCCTCTACTTCTCTATCCCTTCTCTCTCTTTCTGGCTCTCCTGGATCCATGTCACCCATTACCTGTTCATGTTTTGCCTGTGGATTCCTTGAACCTAACTTGCTTTTCCTTTGGTACGGCAGTATGTAATGTCCCCAAATGGGACGATTTCATACAAAAGGGGTTTTCCCCTAAATTTCAAAATTCTGAAAATGCAATCAGCAAACGCTAGTTTGCAAAATAAGCTCAAAAAATCCTTGTCAAGCCCTAGAAACCCTAGACGCCACAATAGTAGGATTTTGTAGATGATTTTCAGCCCACTTGTCCAAAAATTCACTGAATACTTACAAGAATAATAAAAAAATTAAATCCATGAAACAAGTATCTTTTTGCGAAATTATTGAAGCTCAAATGCTGCTTTATAATGGCTGAAAAATCTGATTTAATTTCAAAAATACAACTGCTATTTTGAATATTTTTATGCTTCAAACCCTTGCCAAAAATCACAAGTGCTGAAAAAATATTAGAAAAATCCAATGAACCTTTTTGGGCATAAAAATGGCCAAAAAGTGTCCTCCAAGCCAATTGCTCAACTCGCTAAGTGCAGGAAAATCAATAGAAAAATAGGAGAGTGAGATTTTGCTTTTTGCAAGCGAAAGTCTTCAAAACCTGTCAAAAAATTTAAATAATAATTCTGAAAATTATTATTTATTTTTCTATTGATTTAGGGCTTCAAACCCGTCACGAAACACCTCCAAAACCTCATGCCAACATGCAAAAATTAGCAAATAAAATCAGAATATTTAATTTGCATAAAATAGACCAAAAGAAGTCTTCAAACCTTCAATCCGAGCTTCCAAGTAGTTAACTCCACTTGCATAAATAGGACAAGTATTAAGCAAAGTCAATATGCAAGAAATAAGTCTCAAATCTTCACGAAAACTTCACAAGAACTCAAAGTAAATCGTCACACTTCTAGGGTAAGAACAAGATCTCCTTAGCAAAGATGGTGTCAAAATGCACCTTTTTGTAGATTGATCAGCACCAAAACAAAAAAAATTTATCAGGCATGCATCATAATAGTTTCTTCAAGCATGAAGAACAATTATCAAAATTCAGAATGCCCTCCATTGTAGTCTTCACCTTGTATTTGTATCTTCCAAAAGGGGGCGAACCACCTTGGGAAGATAAATACATCGTAAGCCTTTGCTTTCCCTTTTTTGAATATCTTCTTTTTCCCTTGCTTTAGCTCCCATGCCGATATTCTTTTTAATTTCACTTTAGGCCTTTTTGAATTAATTAAATAACTTGTCTTAATAAATTAGTAATTAAAATTACTTTTGGGAAAATTAAATAATTAATTAAATTGTTCTAATAATTAAAGTGGTAAAAATCACTTTTCAAGCAATTTATTAATTATAAAGCCCCTTAGAATAATCATTAAAATTACCTTAATTTTTCAAATGGTTAAAACCACTATTCCGGTAATTTGAATAATTATCCAAGATAGTTCTATTTTAATAATTAATTAATTACCTTATATTTTTTGAATGATTAGAATCACTATTCGAGCAATTTTATTAATTATTAAAATTATATGAAAAGGGGGCATCATAGTCCTCCCTTCCCAAATTTGCTTGCCCTCAAGCAAATACAAGCTCATATACTCAATTACCATGTCCAAATTGTAAAACATGTGCTAAAGAACCCTTGCTCCTGTATCTGTTAAGTGGAATAACTTATGTCAAAAAACATAATGTGACATATCCTAAATGGATATCGAATGCCATTCCATAACTCTCCAATCATGTAAAAAAAATCAGCTAGGTACCATCTTATAAACTTACCATGATGTGAGTCTTCAAGGTAGTACAACTCATCATATATGGGCCTCTTTGTGCACACCATGTGCCCTTCCATAGGCTTCCCCTTATCTACATTCCCATGCATGCATGTAACACTCCATAAGCTCATCAAGAGTCCTAAAAAATCAGTGTTTCCTCCAAGATATTGTTGTAAGTACATGTCTATTTTGATTCTTCATGATGACAAGATTTAGAATTAATACTTACATTCTCTCTTTTTCCTATGATTTGTGGGATGTCATCAGGGCTTCTTACCTTGCCATATTTGTATCTAGTATGCTGCTCAAAAGAACTCAATGTGTCATGCAACTCAAAATAGTAGCTATCATATCTCTTATCATGCTTCGTACTTATCCACAAGGTTCCTTTATGAGTTGAAACCTCTCCCCATAGATTGTGCATGCAAATATGTTGGCTATCATAGTAAAACACAACCATGCCTCTACTCAGAAATTTCAATTTGCTCATTACCAAGTTGTTCATTAATGGGCTCTCTAACTCCATGCTTCCCCAATAAATCATCATGGGCTTATGTGTTGTATGAAGAAGATTAGGACTGCAAAACTGAACCAAATTAATATGCTTAGCAAGGTTGCCCATAATTAAACTCATCTCATGAAAAAAACTAGAGGATGTGTGCTCCCATAGTGTGTAATCCAAGGTGTGCTAGGACCTTCTTTATACCATATCAATCCTTCTTCATTTTGAAAATATAGTCATTTCATTTGTAGAAAGAAAACAAGCTTAACCAAATTGTAAAACATACCTTGCAAGTGCATATCATAACCATCTAAACCCATTGGTAGGGATCCCTTTATGTAAGATGTATGTACTTCCCTTGGCTGCCCTTTGTTAGCTTCCTCAAACATATATGCATCATCAAACAAACCCCACCAATATTGGATTTTATCCCTTTTTATATATTGTTGTACCTGCCATGTTAATTCAGAATTTTGGGAGCATTTGATTTCAGATTTTGTCCATGTATAAACTCTCCTTGTGAATCAAAACATATTTCGAGAGGGCAATATTATGCTTGTATGTAGGGGCTGGAATTGACTAGATGTCTTTGAATTTTTCGAGTCATAAAATTCAGACTTCAATCCAACATATGCATGCTAAAAATCAGAACTAGGTAAACTTACCATTTGTGTTGTAGCGTTCCATCTTTTGCAAGCACATGGCTGTCCATGATGTCTCATAACAGCCCTATCATTGTTCCTTTAATCCTTCTTCCTCATACTCATAAAATATCTTCCTATCATGTTGATTGATGAAGATAAAGGAACCTTCGTGTCATTCAAACCATGCAAAATATCTTCATAATCTCCCACCTTAAACTCTTTTTCCAATGTTAACTTATGCATGCCTATATTTCTCCATGCCCCAAACGATTCTGGTTCTTTCTCTTGGTGCCAATAATTGAGAACTTGAATAAATGATTCTCATGCCTCCTTTTGCAAACCATGCCCTTCATTTTATCACCTTTGGTGACTTCACTGTCATGTATACAATTATTAGAAGATAAATAGACATCTCCAATCAATAAAAGATCATTACCTTGCATTTCTTTTATTTCATGCTCCTTGGTTTCCTCTTTTCTTTTATCATCCACTTGCACCCCTATGGGCTGCCCATCAAATGCTGATTTTTTTGTTTCATTGACTCCCTCATAGGAGTCCCCATAAAGGGTTGTCCCTTCGTTTTTTTTCTCAAACTCTCCATGTAGTTCGGTCCTTTCTTCCTCGATGACTTTTTGCCTTTCCCTTTGATGCAAGTGTCTACGGGGATGCATTTTTGGTACTTTTGGTTTTGATCCATCCTTCATCTCACAATAATCACGAAATGACAAGAGTGCTTGTGTGTCAAAGTTTAGGGCTGCATATTGTTGTTGACGTGTATTAAGTAAATCACATATCGGTGTCTCAATCTCAACTACTAGTTCTCTCTGCAAAAATGTAGCCTTGAAGAATATATGAGGGGGGTTGATAGAAACCCTCTCATTGCCATTCGAACTTCTTTTTCTATTGAGGTGATGGCTCTTGCTTGGATCTAGTGTAGTCTTCAACATGGTTGTCGATTGCATACTCAAGGTATGTTGAAGATCACTTTGGCTCTCTTTGAACAAATCCTGCAAAAATTTTATTTGCTCTGAAGTAAACTCTTAATCACCCATGGCTTTTTCCTTTTCTGATAACACAAGATCTCTTCATTTGCTTGTATCCAACAACTAACTTTCAGGTAGACAAGATCGGTGCTCTGATACCACTGTAATGTCTCCAAATAGGACGATTTCATACAAAAGAGATTTTTTCCTAAATTCTAAAATTTTGAAAATGAAATCAGCAAACCCTAGTTTGGAAAATAAGCTCAAAAATCTTTGTCAAGCCCTAGAAAACCTAGACGTCACAATAGTAGGGTTCTATAGATTTTTAGCCAATAACTTGTCCCAACATTAATTGAATACTTGCAAGAATAATCAGAAAATTAAATTCATGAAACAAGTACCTTTTTGTCAAACTATTGAAACTCAAATGCCACTTTATGATCGTTGAAAAATCTGATTTAATTCCAAAAATACAACTGTTCTGAATATTTTTCCATTTCAAACCCCTGCCAAAAATCACAAGTGCTCAAAAAATATCAGAAAAATCCAACGAACCTTTTTGGACATAAAAATGGCCAAAAAGTGCCCTCCAAGCCAATCGCCCAACTCGCCAAGTACAAGAAAATCAACTGGAAAATAAGAGATTGAGATCTTGCCTTCTGCAAGTGAAAAAGTTTTCAAAACCTGTCAAAAAATTTAAATAATAATTTTAAAAATTATTATTTAATTTTCTATTGATTTAGGGCTTCAAACCTTTCATAAAACTCCTCCAAAACCTCATGCCAATACGCAGAAAATTAACAAAGAAAATTAGAATATTTAATTTGCATAAAATAGATCAAAAGAGGCCTCCAAACTCTCAATCCAAGCTTCCAAAGTGGTTCTCTCCACTTGTATAAATATGACAAATATTAAGCAAAGTCAATATGTAAGAAATAAGCTTCAAATCCTCACAAAAACTTCACAAGAACTCTTCAAAGTAAGTCGCCCCATTTCTAGGACAAGAACAAAATCTCTTCAACAAAGGTGGTGTCAAAAGACACTTTTTTGTAGATTGATCAACACCAAAACAACGAATTTCTATTGGGCATGCATCTTAATAGTTTCTTCAAACATGAAGAACAATTATCAAAATTCAACATGTCCTCCAATGTAGTCTTCCCTTTGTATTTGTATCTTCCAAAGGGGGGCGAACCACCTTGGGAAGATAAAATACATCATAAGCTTTTGCTTGCCCTTTTTTGAATATCTTTTCTTTTCCTTGTTTTAACTCCCATGCTGACATTCTTTTTAATTTCACTTTAGGCTTTTTTGAATTAATTAAATAACTTGTGTTAATAAATTAGTAATTAAAATTATTTTTAGGCAAATTAAATAATTAGGTCCTTAAATAATTAATTAAATTGCTCTAATAATTATAGTGATAAAAATCATTTTTCAAGTAATTTATTAATTATAAAGCCCCTTAAAATAATCATGAAAATTATCTTAATTTTTCAAATGGTTAAAACCACTTTTCTGGTAATTTGAATAATTATCGAAGATAGTTGTATTTTAATAATTAATTAATTGCATTATATTTTCAAATGATTAAAATCACTATTCGGGCAATTTTATTAATTATTAAAATTATATGAAAATAGGACATCACACAGTACCTCTTTGTCACCATTCATATGACAATCCTCTAAAATTCCCTACAATTAGCCAAGATATGGCTCTGATACCATTTTAATGTCCCAAAATGGGACAATTCAACAAAGTTGGGGTTTGCAACAAACCCTTACACAAATATAAAAATATTCAATGTAAACCAACAATCTAACTGCTGTAAATGCACAAAAAACCTAAAAATGAAGATTTCAAATCACTGTGAAAAATAATAAATAAATATCTTGTAATTTTAGCTACCAATGGCTCTCACCACTGAAAGACGCTGAAAAAGAGGGTTTCAATCTTCAAACCCTAATGCCACACAAACTGGGTGATGTCCTTTTCCACACTCCCAAACCCAGCTCAAACCCTCAAAGATTGTTGACAAAAATCATACAAAATTACAACAATCATATCATCAATGATCCATCATAGATTAGGGCTCCAAAGTGATCAAACCCTAGTCAAACCAAGTCGTCAATATTCAGAATATCACTTATTAATTAAATTAAAATTTAGACCTTGTTTCACCTTACAAGCAATGCCAAAATCGCTGTAAGTAATAATAACATATAAATAATTATAGCATTATTTGTCCAACATTTAGGCTTAAAAACACTCTACAAGCCCGGCAAAAATCCCTCCGAGTGAACCGTCCAAGTGTAGAATTTAATTGCAAATAAAATCAGAATTATGATGTTCCATTTGGTCACCAAATGGCCTTCAAATAAGCTACGAATAAATATGATAATTACCAGAAAATCGCAATTATAATATTTAGAATTATTATTGTCAAACAGGGCATCAATTGTCCACTCAAAGGCTTCAATTAAGCTCTCAATTCCAATCGCCCAAGCAGGAATAAATCAGAAATAATCAATTAAACCCTAGGAGAGGGTTTTCTATGTAGTGCAGCCCTCCAAGAGAGGTCTTCAACCTTCCAATGCAAGTCGCTACCCTAGAAATGTCCTCTCATGCCATCAAGCAACCTCTAGAAGCAAGTCACCAACTTCCCGATCTGAAATTCACCTATTGAAGTACAATTTGCTGCCCTTGATGCAAAGCTACTCACATTGAAGATGTGAAGACTTTCGTCTCCACACCTTGAAGCATTTGAAGGTTTTCATCTTCAAGATACTATGGCCAAGCTTGACATACTTGAGCAATATGTTCAATATCATAAAATGCATAACCTTCAAATAGAATCCACATTTTTCTTTAGTAGCCAATGCCCCAAAATGAGCGCCCAAGATTCCACACTGTCCTTTAATAGCCAATGCTCCAAAATGAGCGCCCAAGTAAAGAATGAAAAATCTCCTTTTCAAATATTAATAAAACATCCTTATAATTTCCTTTTTAGCCCATGGATGCGCATGACCTTCAATAAAGCCCCAACTCAAGTAAAATTAGGATAAAAAACACTTTTTATAATGCAAGTGCAAATTAGAATTCATAATGTACCTTTTTCATTAATTGCTCTTCAAGTGGACCCCCAATGTTCCCCTTCTTCTCCCTTAGCCTTTTGGGAACAACTTAAGACAAATGACTCTAAGTGGCTCATGACAAAAAGAGGGACATGAAAGAATCAGATAGAACTTTGAAAGCCAACTTTCTTCACTTCCTTAAACCGCATTTAAGATGAGATCATGTTTGTCAGCACAATGCTGGTGTGTCAACTATTCCCCAAATCAAATGATTAAAAGCAAGATTTATACTTGCAAACACTGTCATAAAAAACATTAAAGGTTAGAGATCCTTCAAGATACATTAGTACATACAATGTCACTCTAATACTTTTGCCAATAATCAATCAAGAGCAGAGATCTTATCACAACAGAGAAATATTTTCTTTCTCACATTCATACCAAGATTGTTCCAAAGTCCAGCAAACCATTTAACAAATCCCACTTAGACTGTTCAAAGTCCAACAAACCATGCCATACAAGAAACATAGAAATGTATACCCCTCTATGCTTATGCTTATGCATATGCATAGAACTGTATACAAAGCATACATATAATTTATTACCAACAACAGGGTCCAAAAGAAAGAGCAATCATAAACTATGTTTTATCCATTCCAAACAAAGGGAAGAGAAGACATGCTTGGTATTACAGTGGTAATGCAGATGCCTTCTTGCATCATCTCCTTTTTGGCTGAAACCTATCAATCTAAGTTTTGTATTAATGTTATTTTTTCTTTTGATAACCTTAACCCTTCTCATGCGCTGCTCAATACCTTTCGAGCTTTAGAGTTATTTAGACCAAGGATTAGGGTTTTGCCTTGAACATTACTCCAGGTGTATAACTCAACCACATGAGTTTGTGATTCCCTTATAGCGTTTTTAGACTATTGTCATTTTTCCTTTTCGAAATATTTAATTATGAAAATAGTTACTGATAATACTTTAAATTGTCTTAAGTCACTTTTATTTTATAACATAAAAATGACACTTATGTATTATTATTATTAAAGAGGGCCAAAAAGTAATTATTATTAAATGAATGAAAAATAATATTTTATTAAAAGTATTTTTAAATACTTTTAGGGTAAAATTGGAAAACGAAGTTATAAAATGCAGAGTTGGGCTCAAAAAAATTATTATTCATTATTTAACTTTGACAATCAAACCTTAATCTAGAGCTTGAGCCATTGTGTTCAATCTTTTCATTTGAGGATGAAAACCCTCTGATAAACAAGGTTAGAGGATGAAAACTCTTTAACCCATTGAGGTGATTCCATTCAAGAATCATATTGTGTTGACAGATCAGGATCAAATTCTAGTTTTCAGTTTGACTGGAGGTTACTATCAATTCCTAGAATTGTGTGAGGGTTTGGTATTGTTTACCATCCACTACTACATTGCAAATTGTGATTGCATTGAGGTTCATAGTCTACCATACCACTCAGGGCAATGATAGTTATATACAATCATCCCCAATGCAATGCCCCTACTGCTACCATCTCAATTTATACAACTGTTGTTACCAAGTCCAATCTGTCGTACCTTCATCTACAACTGACATAACATTGAAATTAGTCATCAAGCCTTGCCATAATCTATACTAAACAACCCTTTAACCCATTGAGGTGATTTCATTCAGGTATCATATTGTGTTGACAGATCAGGATCAAATTCTAGTTTTCAGTTTGACTAGAGGTTACTATCAATTCCTAGAATTGTGTGAGGGTTTGGTATTATTTACCATCCACTACTACGTTGCAAATTGTGATTGCATTGAAGTTCATAGTCTACCAAACCACTCAGGGCAATGATAGTTATATACAACCATCCCCAACACAATGCCCTTGTTGCTACCATCTCAGTTTATACAACTGCTGTAACCAAGTCCAACCTATCGTACCTTCATTTACCACTGACATAACATTGAAATTAGTCATCAAACCTTGCCATAATCTATACTATCCAACTCTTTAACCCATTGAGGTGATTCCATTCAAGAATCATATTGTGTTGACAGATCATGATCAAATTCTAGTTTTTAGTTTGACTGGAGGTTACTATCAATTCTTAGAATTGTGTGAGGGTTTGGTATTGTTTACCATTCACTACTATGCTGCAAATTGTGATTGCATTAAGGTTCATAATCTACCATACCACTCAGGGCAATGATAGTTATATACAACAATCCCCAATGCAATGCTGCTGCTGCTACCGTCTCAATTTATACAACTGTTGTTACCAAGTCCAACCTATCGTACCTTCATCTACAACTGACAACATTGAAACTAGTCATCAAACTGTTGTCAACCTGGAGCTGCGCCCTGATACAAAGACGTGCGCGAAACGGCTAGTCCTCTATTCCGCTGAAACAATGGGATCTTCTCACGAGGGTGGGTGCCTCAATAGTGAGAAGAACCTCCAGAGAAGGCTGGTTCCTGTATAATGTATCAATGAAGATTCCTACACTACGCTGCTGACTACCATGGAAAAGGGAGAAATGAAACTTAATGGGGAAATCCTACTTAAAGGGGGTGATACACCAAGATTTTGATCCACTCAATTTAGAACCTTGAACACTGAACGAACAAGGGAGAAGGAAGACCTTAGACTTCAATTAATCACTTATGCATAAGTATTTCATGCAGAGGTTCGGTCTAATAACTAAAACCTGAGGGAAAACGATGGAGAGAGGTCTGATAAAAGACACTTGGCTGCCACCTAACATCCACTTACAATTTCAGTAAAAGACAATAAAGAACACTGAACATGACCTGCACAAGGATAATATAGAAACTAGGTATGAAACAAAATTTGGGAAGAGAGAGAACTCTACCACTTATGCAAATTGTTGAAGAAATATACACTATGCCACACTTGAAATCTAAAAATACAGTCCTTATTGATCGAAGAGGTTACACAACTCACCAATGGCAGAGTCTGGTCTAACCAAGAGAGATTGGATATTTTAATCAAGGCTCAAAGCCAATTTATAGAAAATTACAAGAGGCCAAAGATTGGCGTTAAAAATTTGAAGAGAAGGATTAACTTAGGCTAACTCAAGGCTGACTTGGCCTTTCAATCAAATATGTTTTCTTTTTGTCTTTGCATGAAGCTCCTTGCACTTGGGAAAGTGAACTTGCCTTTGTTCTGAACCGCCCACCTCTCTTTGCATGGAAATCCACGCCAATGTCAATTTTAGAACTTCTACGTGAGCTGCTTGATGCCGAGTTGGAACGTTTGAAAGCTGAGTTAACCGTTTGGTACGCTGAGGTGGACGAAGAGATCATTCTCCTTCGAATTGGAAAGCTCCTAGTGGATGCGGCGTTTAACAATTAGTTAACTCTAAATCTGGAACAGTCAACTCGACATTCGAATTTGGAACTTTGGTTGGACTCTCGGATGCGTGGAGTTGACCCGGAGATGAGCGGGACTTCAATAACCAGTCATAGTGGTCCTTCCTGCCCTTCGAGATTATGAAATGGACTTTTTCGCGGCCATTTCTCCGAATTTCTTCGGACTTTTTGTCCAAAGGAATTCCTTCGGACAAAAAGCCCGAAGGAATTAGTCCTTCGCTTTTGCCTTCGACTGCCTTCCAAAAAATTGCCCTTCGAAAAATTTGCAATGGTCCTGCCGCTGACCAAGTGCCCTCCGCAAGGGTTCGTGTCTCTCATTCGTGCCCTTCGGAAAAATTGCAGGGCACTCGGGCTTTTTGAAAAGGTTTTAAATTTGCTCCTGTACCTTCTCGAAGGGTAGGTGCCCTTCGGGATTGTTGTAAATGACCCTTCCGAAGGGTCTTGGCTTTTCCTATGTTGACTTTGGTGGACTTTTGGATTCTCTCTATTTGGCTGCGGGTGTTCCCTTGTAAATTCTCCGAAGTATTCCTTCGGAGAAAAAGTCCGAAGGAATTACTTTGTTTTTTGCCTTGCGGACTTTTCTTCTTAGTACTTTTCTGAAGGCTCTTTTCCGAAGTAAAACCCTTTTGATGAACCATTCCTTCAGAATTCTCCTGTTGTAGCAAAGGGCCCCTTACCAAGGAAAACAATGTAGTCTTCCTTCCTTGGCTAGAGATGTCAACTTTCTAAATAGCAAGAGACAATCTGACTTGTGGAAGAATTGTAAACATTTTTGACGACTCAGCGGGCTCAACATCCCTGCTATGCTTGAGAACTCAGACCATGTATAGATGCTATTTGAATTCCCAAATGGGGAACTTGATTTCTGACTGAAAATCTGCTCTGATCATGGTTGTAGCAACCTCCTTCAAAATAAGAAGGGAAAACATACAAAATCGGAAAACTAACTAAGAAGCAAACGTGCAAATAAGCACTTATTGGAACAAAACTGAAGCAAACTAGTGTGCTTGAACAACACTTGGAGGAAAACAAAAACAACTAAAGCACCTAGCTAACCATGATAAAACATGATCCGCCTGGATCAAATGGAAATTTTTTGAACTCACTCCTTCCAAGAGATGGTACAAGTTGCAAAGCAGGATGGTTATTAGTCATAACCTTTGATGAGACATTTTCCTTGTCCACGAACTGTATTAGCATCTTCTCGAATGAGTCATCAACAACAACCACGACAAACTCATCAAGTACCCTTTGATTTTCTTCAGATTGCTTGTCATCTACCACCTTGTCAAGTGATATCTCATCTATGATTGGTTTTTGAGTGACCACATCCTTTTTATTGGTTGCTACGAGCTCATCCAGCTCCTCAATCTCTTGTAGAGATTCAAGGTACCGCTGCCAATCATCTTTATGTTCCTCATTTTGATATATTTGAACTGAATCAACTGTAACGCTATTTGGATCCTTTTCAATAAGAGATACCTGTAACTCATTTATAACTTCAATCTGTATCAGCCCCTCTTGAAGTTCCTCTATATCAAGATTAGTCTTCCCACTCTCAGTTATAACTGGATGCTCAATTACAACCTCAAGTGAAGTATCAATAGGAAATTCTTCCTCAAGCACACCTGAAGCATCCTCTACACATTCTGCAAGAACCTGTCTTGTAGCTGCAACCTCTTTCTCAATACTCCAAAGAACCGGATCCTCCTGAGGAAGGGGGATGGCGGGAGGGTGATGAAATTCATTTGTTTGAGAGGGAAAATGAAGCATGGGAGGTCGATCATGATCATATTTTGGAATCTTGAGGGAAAAAAAATTATTTAGGGAGTTTTTTAGAGGAGGGAAAGAAATTTTTAAAGACGTTTATATTTTTCTCCTTCCACTTAGCCATTACTTCATCAAAGTTTGAGACTTGCTTGTCTTTCTGGACAACCTGAGCTTGAGGGATGATTGGTGAGGAAAGGGGACTATAGGAAGGTTTAGTCTCATAAATAGTCACTTGAATAGGCTCTTGAATATGCTCTTGAATAAGCTCTTGAATATGCTCTTGAATAGTCTCTTGACTCCAACTAGGAAGCTCCCTTGGCACACACTGGGCATGGTTAAGAATTTCATGAGAATAAGAAGCACAATAGCCTTTTGTAGATAATTGGTTTAACTTGATTTTCTGCCTTTCCCAAGCCTCTGTCTTTTCCAATACAAGAATACATAGTCCATTTATCTCCTCTGGATCATTGGACACATTTCGAAATAGACCATTCACATCCTCATACTAAGAGTTAGAACAAACCTTTCTTGCATATGCCAGTATTCTGAGCTCTATTTCTTTCATTTTTTCTTGAAGACAATACTGCTCATATGCAACATCATAGCCATATGGGAAAGATGAAATCCGGTCCTGAGACTGATATGGCTTACAAAGAAGGTAAGATTCATGTTCTTAATAAGGCTGATTGTGAGAAACTTGATAAGGCTCAACATAGCTTTGATAATACTCTTGATAAGGCTGATTAGACTCATAAAGAGGCTCATAGGTATCATGACCCGGCTGGTATGATCCATCATTAGGCTGATAAGGAAATATAGCATAGGAATTCTCTTCATACACGGCCATTAAAATTCATTCACGATAATGCAATAAAAATAGACTTACATGGAAGCTGTCCCTGAACTATTAGAAGCAATTGCTTGAGCTTGGAATCACCAAATACTTTTTGAAGAACACTGCTACAACTGCGATTTCATCAAGACCAGCTAAAAATAGATCCCACCGGGCGTGCGAAAAACTGTTGTCAACTTGGAGCTGCGCCCTGATTCGAAGACGTGCTCTAAATGGCCAGTCCTCTATCCGGCTGAAACAATGGGATCGTCTCACAAGGATGGGTGCCTCAATAGTAAGAAGAACCTCCAGAAAAGGTTGGTTCCTGTATGATGTATCAATGAATATTCCTACTCTACGCTGGTGACTACCGTGGAAAAGGGAGAAATAAAACTTAAAGGGGAAATTCTACCTAAAGGGGGTGATACACCAAGATTTTGATCCACTCAATTTAGAACTTTGAACACTGAACGAACAAGGGAGAAGGAAGACCTTAGACTTCAATTAATCACTTATGCATAAGTATTTCATGCAGAGGTTCGGTCTAATAACTAAAACCTGAGGGAAAACGATGGAGAGAGGTCTGATAAAAGACACTTGGCTGCCACCTAACATCCACTTACAATTTCAGTAAAAGACAATAAAGAACACTGAACATGACCTGCACAAGGATAATATAGAAACTAGGTATGAAACAAAATTTGGGAAGAGAGAGAACTCTACCACTTATGCAAATTGTTGAAGAAATATACACTATGCCACACTTGAAATCTAAAAATACAGTCCTTATTGATCGAAGAGGTTACACAACTCACCAATGGCAGAGTCTGGTCTAACCAAGAGAGATTGGATATTTTAATCAAGGCTCAAAGCCAATTTATAGAAAATTACAAGAGGCCAAAGATTGGCGTTAAAAATTTGAAGAGAAGGATTAACTTAGGCTAACTCAAGGCTGACTTGGCCTTTCAATCAAATATGTTTTCTTTTTGTCTTTGCATGAAGCTCCTTGCGCTTGGGAAAGTGAACTTGCCTTTGTTCTGAACCGCCCACCTCTCTTTGCATGGAAATCCACGCCAATGTCAATTTTAGAACTTCTACGTGAGCTGCTTGATGCCGAGTTGGAACGTTTGAAAGCTGAGTTAACCGTTTGGTACGCTGAGGTGGACGAAGAGATCATTCTCCTTCGAATTGGAAAGCTCCTAGTGGATGCGGCGTTTAACAATTAGTTAACTCTAAATCTGGAACAGTCAACTCGACATTCGAATTTGGAACTTTGGTTGGACTCTCGGATGCATGGAGTTGACCCGGAGATGAGCGGGACTTCAATAACCAGTCATAGTGGTCCTTCCTGCCCTTCGAGATTATGAAATGGACTTTTTCGCGGCCATTTCTCCGAATTTCTTCGGACTTTTTGTCCAAAGGAATTCCTTCGGACAAAAAGCCCGAAGGAATTAGTCCTTCGCTTTTGCCTTCGACTGCCTTCCAAAAAATTGCCCTTCGAAAAATTTGCAATGGTCCTGCCGCTGACCAAGTGCCCTCCGCAAGGGTTCGTGTCTCTCATTCGTGCCCTTCGGAAAAATTGCAGGGCACTCGGGCTTTTTGAAAAGGTTTTAAATTTGCTCCTGTACCTTCTCGAAGGGTAGGTGCCCTTCGGGATTGTTGTAAATGACCCTTCCGAAGGGTCTTGGCTTTTCCTATGTTGACTTTGGTGGACTTTTGGATTCTCTCTATTTGGCTGTGGGTGTTCCCTTGTAAATTCTCCGAAGTATTCCTTCGGAGAAAAAGTCCGAAGGAATTACTTTGTTTTTTGCCTTGCGGACTTTTCTTCTTAGTACTTTTCTGAAGGCTCTTTTCCGAAGTAAAACCCTTTTGATGAACCATTCCTTCAGAATTCTCCTGTTGTAGCAAAGGGCCCCTTACCAAGGAAAACAATGTAGTCTTCCTTCCTTGGCTAGAGATGTCAACTTTCTAAATAGCAAGAGACAATCTGACTTGTGGAAGAATTGTAAACATTTTTGACGACTCAGCGGGCTCAACATCCCTGCTATGCTTGAGAACTCAGACCATGTATAGATGCTATTTGAATTCCCAAATGGGGAACTTGATTTCTGACTGAAAATCTGCTCTGATCATAGTTGTAGCAACCTCCTCCAAAATAAGAAGGGAAAACATACGAAATCGAAAAACTAACTAAGAAGCAAATGTGCAAACAAGCACTTATTGGCACAAAACTGAAGCAAACTAGTGTGCTTGAACAACACTTGGAGGAAAGCAAAAACAACTAAAGCACCTAGCTAACCATGATAAAACATGATCCGCTTGGATCAAATGGGAAATTCTTGAACTCACTCCTTCCAAGAGATGGTACAAGTTGCAAAGCAGGATGGTTATTAGTCATAACCTTTGATGAGACATTTTCCTTGTCCACGAATTGTATTAGCTTCTTCTCGAATGAGTCATCAACAACCACGACAAACTCATCAAGTACTCCTTGATTTTTTTCAGATTGCTTGTCATCTACCACCTTGTCAAGTGATATCTCATCTATGCATGGTTTTTGAGTGACCCCATCCTTCTTATTGGCTGTTACGAGTTCATCCAGCTCTTCAATCTCTTGTAGAGATTCAAGGTACAGCTGCCAATCATCTTTATGTTCTTCATTTTGATATATTTGAACTGAATCTGCTGTAACGCTATTTGGATCCTTCTCAATAAGAGATACCTGTAACTCATTTATAACTTCAATCTGTATCAACTCTTCTTGAAGTTCCTCTATATCAAGATCAGTCTTCCCACTCTGAGCTATAACTGGATGCTCAATTACAAGCTCAAGTGAAGTATCAATAGAAAATTCTTCTTCAAGCACTCTTGAAGCATCCTCTACACATTCTGCAAGACCCTGTCCTGTAGCTGCAACCTCTTTCTCAATACTCCAAAGAACCGGATCCTCCTGAGGAAGGGGGATGGCGGGAGGGTGATGAAATTCATTTGTTTGAGAGGGAAAATGAAGCATGGGAGGTCGATCATGATCAGATTTTGGAATCTTGAGGGAAAATGAATTATTTAGGATGTTTTTGAGAGGAGGGAAAGAGAAATTCTTAAAGACGTCTGTATTTTTCTCCTTCCACTTGGCCATTACCTCATCAAAGTTTGAAACCTGCTTGTCTTTCTAGACAACCTGAGCTTGAGGGATGATTGGTGAGGAAAGGGGAATATAGGAAGGTTTAGTCTCATAAATAGTCACATGAATAGGCTCTTGAATATGCTCTTGAATAAGCTCTTGAATATGCTCTTGAATAGTCTCTTGACTCCAACTAGGAAGCTCCCTTGGCACACACTGGGCATGGTTAAGAATTTCATGAGAATAAGAAGCACAATAGCCTTTTGTAGACAATTGGTTTAACTTGATTTTCTGCCTTTCCCAAGCCTCTGTGTTTTCCAATACAAGAATGCATAGTCCATTTATCTCTTCTGGATCATTGGACACATTTCGAAATAGACCATTCACTTCCTCATACTGAGAGTTAGAACAAACCTTTCTTGCATATGCCAGTATTCTGAGCTCTATTTCATTCATTTTTTCGTGAAGGCAATACTGCTCATATGCAACATCATAGCCATATGGGAAAGATGAAATCCGGACCTGAGACTGATATGGCTTACAAGGAAGGTAAGATTCATGCTCTTGATAAAGCTGATTGTGAGAAACTTGATAAGGCTCAACATAGCTTTGATAATACTCTTGATAAGGCTGATTAGACTCATAAAGAGGCTCATAGGTATCATGACCCGGCTGGTATGATCCATCATTAGGCTGATAAAGAAATATAGCATAGGAATTCTCTTCATACACAACCATCAAAATTCTTTCACGATAATGCAATAAAAATAGACTTACATGGAAGCTGTCCCTAAACTGTTAGAAGCAATTGCTTGAGCTTGGAATCACCAAATACTTTTTGAAGAACATTGCTACAACTGCGATTTCATCAGGACTAGCTAAAAATAGATCCCACCGGGCGTGCCAAAAACTGTTGTCAACCTGGAGCTGCACCCTGATTCGAAGACGTGCTCTAAATGGCCAGTCCTCTATCCGGCTGAAACAATGGGATTTTCTCACGAGGGTGGGTGCCTCAATAGTGAGAAGAACCTCCAGAGAAGGCTGGTTCTTGTATGATGTATCAATGAAGATTCGTACTCTACGCTGCTGACTACCGTGGAAAAGGGAGAAATGAAACTTAAAGGGGAAATCCTACCTAAAAGGGGTGATACACCAAGATTTTGATCCACTCAATTTAGAACCTTGAACACTGAACGAACAAGGGAGAAGAAAGACCTTAGACTTCAATTAATCACTTACGCATAAGTATTTCATGCAGAGGTTCGGTCTAATAACTAAAACCTGAGGGAAAACGATGGAGAGAGGTCTGATAAAAGACACTTTGCTGCCACCTAACATCCACTTACTATTTCAGTAAAAGACAATAAAGAACACTGAACATGACCTGGACAAGGATAATATAACAACTAGGTATAAAACAAAATTTGGGAAGGGAGAGAACTCTACCACTTATGCAAGTTGCTAAAGAAATATACACTATGCCACGCTTGAAATCTGCAAGTACAGTTCTTATTGATCGAAGAGGTTACACAACTCACCAATGGCAGAGTCTGGTCTAACCAAGAGAGATTGGATATTTTAATCAAGGCTCAAAGCCAATTTATAGAAAATTACAAGAGGCCAAAGATTGGCGTTAAAAATTTGAAGAGAAGGATTAACTTAGGCTAACTCAAGGCTGACTTGGCCTTTCAATAAAATATGTTTTCTTTTTGTCTTTGCATGAAGCTCCTTGCGCTTGGGAAAGTGAACTTGCCTTTGTTCTGAACCGCCCACCTCTCTTTGCATGGAAATCCACGCCAATGTCAATTTTAGAACTTCTACTTGAGCTGCTTGATGCCGAGTTGGAACGTTTGAAAGCTGAGTTAACCGTTTGGTACGCTGAGGTGGACGAAGAGATCATTCTCCTTCGAATTGGAAAGCTCCTAGTGGATGCGGCGTTTAACAATTAGTTAACTCTAAATCTGGAATAGTCAACTCGACATTCGAATTTGGAACTTTGGTTGGACTCTCGGATGCGTGGAGTTGACCCGGAGATGAGCGGGACTTCAATAACCAGTCATAGTGGTCCTTCCTGCCCTTCGAGATTATGAAATGGACTTTTTCGCGGCCATTTCTCCGAATTTCTTCAGACTTTTTGTCCGAAGGAATTCTTTCGGACTAAAAGCCTGAAGGAATTAGTCCTTCGCTTTTGCCTTCGACTGCCTTCCGAAAAATTGCCCTTCGAAAAATTTGCAATGGTCCTGCCACCGACCAAGTGCCCTCCGCAAGGGCTCGTGTCTCTCATCTGTGCCCTTCGAAAAAATTGCAGGGCACCCGAGCTTTTTGCAAAGGTTTTTAATTTGCTCTTGTACCTTCCCGAAGGGTAGGTGCCCTTCGGGATTGTTGTAAATGACCCTTCCGAAGGGTCTTGGCTTTTCCTTTGTTGACTTTGGTGGACTTTTGGATTCTCCCTGTTTGGCTGCGGGTGTTCCCTTATAAATTCTCCGAAGTATTCCTTCGGACAAAAAGTCCGAAGGAATTACTTCCTTTGTTTTTTGCCTTGCGGACTTTTCTTCTTAGCACTTTCCCGAAGTAAAACCCTTTTGATGAACCATTCCTTCGGAATTCTCTTGTTGTAGCAAAGGGCCCCTTACCAAGGAAAACAATGTATTCTTCCTTCTTTGGCTAGAGATGTGAACTTTCTAAATAGCAAGAGACAATCTGACTTGTGGAAGAATTGTCAACACAAACCTTGCCATAATCTATACTATCCAACATTGTTCTTGTAAATGTTATGTTGTTGGATATTGATAATAAACTAGGGTTTCATATCATACAAAAAAGATTTTTTGTTGTTGATGATCAGTTTGTGTAAACATCCATATTTTCCATTCAATATAATAAATATTTTAGTAAAAATTTCAATTAGGTTTTCAATATCAATATCGCATGTGGGATGTTTTAGAATTTGATTGATATACAATATTGAAAAGGAATCACAGAAAATTTTAGAGTTGATAAATTACCCAGAAAGGGATATTATAGTGGTATCAGAGATGTAATCTTGCTAGCGTGTGAATCAGATGGGAAAGTCATGGGAGACGGAAAAAAGAAAACACCTACAGAAGAAATGAATTCCTTGTATGAAGCCATCAATCAAAGTTAGAGAGATTTGACAAGGACCATCCAAAGGACAGTGAAAGAATCCATGACAAAGATGATACAAGCCTTGCAAAAAATCAGACAAGGTTACTCGAAAGAGTCCTTTGATAATTAATTGACCCATGTTTCTTCAAGAAAATTTCTTACAAAGGCAAGAAAATATAGATCCTATTCAAGAGGTGTTGATTAAAATAAAAAAGGACAAGGAAATATTCAAACTTGAGGCCACCTGAATCTTTGACCAGTATCAAGGTATGCCTGACAATTTTAAATCTCGAGTTTTCTTTGATGAGTACCTAGAGTTACTCGAATTGAGATATCCAAATAAGGATGTCTGTATGAATACATAAGAGAGTTGAGAAAGATGGAGGAATTCACCATGCATGTTGAAGGTAAGGATCATTAGAAAAAGATATTTCATTGACTTCTAGAATTGATTGTCAGCAAAACATTTGTCTTAATGAAGTTAAGGAGGAACAAACATCGCTTGTTGAATGCAAACTGTAAAAGATGTTCTAGTAATTTCTAAGGGTAGCCACGAAACACCTCTCCAAATCAATAAAACCCTATTATGGTCCCAAGCAAAGAGGCATGAACTAGTTGACAAAAACTCAGAGTTCATAATAGTTAACAAGTCACAAAGGGGTTAAATATCTCTGCTGCATGCCACATATCATTAGCTACAACAACAAGGCATTTAGTATGAAGAAGGTATGGTTCATTCATGGTAACTACATAAAGGTATGCCAGAACAATTAGTTGTTTTGCAAGTTTGGTTGATTGATCCTTTACTCTATCCTTATCCCAAAGGACTAGATAAAACTGTGCTAGTCAAACTCATTAGAAATCAGATTTTTAATTGTTCCACAACTACACGTGTGTGCCTTTTGGAGGAACCAAAGGGAGCATTCCATTTATCTACTTGCAAAGAGGGAGTATCATGGAATGCACAGATTACAAGATATGCTCAAAATAATTATAATGAAGAGACCCTGAGACTCATGATTCAAGTGCAAGGTGCAAAGGCATGTCACCTCACATCCGATAGTGCTCTCAAGGCAAGTGACAATGGAGGATACATGAATCACTATATGGCAGCAATTGAGGGCACTTCAAGAACATACAAGTTGGATTTTGATTTTTTCAGGAGATTTGTGACGCTGAGATGTCTTCAAGCAGACCAACAATCAACTGTAAATGCCTATAAGGTAGTGAAGATGCTTTAGTAGGTCCATGAATATGTGACTACTACTGTTGCATTGGATTCGTTAGAGTTTTTGGCACCAATTGTCCAAGTACATTATACAATGAGATTGACATATAGGACCTTGTGATGGGATTTGAACTTGAACAGTGTGAGTAGAATCAGTCTCAAAGTACAGAAACTAGTACAAGTTTGTAAACTAATTTTTTCAACAAAGGACAATTGGACGATGACTTCCTATGGTTTGAGTGGTACTCAATTGAAGATCCATTTAAGGGTTAGGGCTATGAAGTTTTAGTCTTTTTGGAGCTTTGTCAAGAGGATATCAACATGCCATATGGATGGTCAGTGTTTGTCCATTGTTTCTTTGGAGTCTGTAGTCGTAAGGAACAGAAACTAACTATTTAGCAAGAGTACAAACATCGATTTTCTACAAACTGTTTAGATTGGGGATTCATTTCATTTGCTTCCCAGAAGGTTATAGCTGATTCTGCAAATGATTTTCTATTGGATGATGCTTTAACTGTGGTAGCAAGGGTGCAAATATGTATAGACTATTCAAACTATGATTTGAAGAAAGAGTCTGGTTTTGTTGACCTCAAGAATCAAGGAGCAGCATGCTATTTGAATTCAGTGCTCCAAACATTCTATCACATTCCATATTCAGAAGGGCAGTGTATCACATGCTGACAGAAAATATTTCAACCAGAATTCCTTTAGCTTTGCGGAACTTATTTTATAATATGCAGAGCAGCAATGATAGTGTATCCACAAAAGAACTTACAGTATCATTTGGTTGGACCACATATGAATCTTATCAGCAACATGACAAGCAAGAGTTCAACACAAAATTGTGTAATAAGCTAGAAGAGACAGCAAGAGGCTCTTCAAAAGCTCTATGAAGGCTACCTAACAAATTACATAGATTGCAGTGAGTGAATTACCAATCCACTTGCAAAGAGTCGTTTTATGATCTTTAGCTTGATGTCAAGGGCTGCAAGGATGTTTATGCTTCTTTTGATAAATATATTCGAGTTGAGAAACTTGATGGTGACAATCAATATAAAGCAGAGAACCTTGGCTTCCAGGGTGCTCGAAAGAATGGTCAAAATCATTAGGTAAGATTGTTTCAGGGTATAGATATGTAAAGACCCTTGCAATTTTGGCCTTTAATTTTCAGTTTTGACCACTCAAGGATTTCGTCAAACACTTGTCTTACAATTTCTGTACTTGCTTGTAAATGATTTTCTGTTTTTGTTTTCTTGTTTCTGAATGAAGAGATGATGCATGAATTATTCTCTAACAATGCCAAATAGCCTCCATTGTAATAAAGATGAAATGCAAGTATTTTTCAGACTTTCTATGCAATGATAGGACTGAAACTAATTGTAAATATGCAGCTACAACATTCTGGGAATTTTGACAAATACTTAGTATGTATTCCCCAATCTGTCTTTTATGAAATTCAAGTAGCTACAATGCAAATATATGAATTTACTTGACTCAAACAGCTAGCTACAGAAGAAAGACATTTTGTCATACAATTGGCAAGCACCCTCAATGTATTTGATATTGCGCTTATATGTTCCTCAAATCTGATTTCAATGACTTACAACTTCAGATTGCCAATTCTTCCATGATAATGCATCTATGAAGACAATGCAACTAGTCGCCCCCTTCAAGAGGAAAACGACTTACAACAATGATAGAATGTAAACATGCCACTGGCAATTGGACTAAAAGGAACGTGGAAGTGCTGATCAAGACTGAAGATATGTTGTTGTGGTGTGCTTGCAAGAATCGCCCCTATCTCCCAATTGCCTATGACAACGTAGTGATGTTATCCTTTGAAGAAATCGACCTTTCTCCACACAAATGTATGCTGAAGCAAGGCGTCTCCTCTCAACCAGGTTTCAAAACAAAAAATTGTTGCAACTAGATGAAATCGTGGCCCTTGATGGAAGTGCCCAACCTCAAGAAGAAATCGCAGCCTTTTAGGAAAAATCGAAGCAAAGTGTAAAGCGGCCAGCTGTGAAGAAATTGATGTCAAACTCAAGTATTGTCTCCACACAATGATATCTCCAAATTCTGAAATGCAATCAACGTCTAAACAAAACTCCAAAATTTGCCAATGAAGAACAAGTATAAAGTCTGAAGTAACTTTCTCAACTTTGCAACCCTTCGGAGGATCTTTCACTACCTCAGTTATGCCAATCAAAGAGAGTTTTCGTTGTCAATGATTGAATGTAGAAACTACAGAAACCCTTGGCTCCACAATGGACATATCAAAAGCAAATATCAATTCTTGGATGATTAGAAGCTTAACCAAACCTTCTATTTATTCTTTTTTCAATCCTTCAAGAAGCTTCTAGAATATTATTATTTCACTTAAGTGACATTTATGGTTTAATATTTTATTTAAGTCACTTTAATTAAATTAATTAAATATAAAGTCACTTTTTTAATTTTTGATTTATTTGATAACTTTATAAGAAATTAATTTAATCAATTTCTCCTTATTTCTCAACTTAGCCTTCGGAGACTAAAGGCTAAGAACCTTCTGAGATGGCTAGAAAAATGGGGACATTACAAGATACGAAATGGCTATAAAATATAGCATTTTTAGAGCAGAAAATCAGAGTAAATAGGATCAATATTGCAGGCTTAGAGTTTCAGCTTTCAATGGTTGATGAAGAAGCCTAGGCATTGATAGAATCTAACCAGCATTTAAAAGCAAAACTTGAAATTCTGGATGTTAGATGTATGTTGGATGAGAATAGAAAGTTAGGGGAGTATAATCTTAAGCTTGCTCGTGATTATTCAAAAATAATTTTGAAGGCATTAGGTGAGAATGGCAGCAAGCTAAAATCCATGGATGAGAGACATTTTATTGAGGCTTCAAATGATGTAATGATAAACCTAATGAACAGCCAAAAGAACTTATAAGCTGGAAAGATCAGCTTAAGCTCATTTTCAAAATGGAGAGCTGATATGGATGGATCCTATGCATCTATACATGACAACAACGATTATAGTGAGTTGTAGGGTTCATGGAGAAGCACCATCACATACCCAAGAAAGGCGTATACATGGATGATCAATCAAGGTTGGTTTGAATTTGACCTTGGCTTTGAAACTAAACAAGCAGGCTTTTTGGGTAAGGACATGAAAGTTGGAAGATGCCGTGATGTGTTTGATGATATAATCAATTGAGGCCACATACCTTGTGAATCTACATTTACAATGCACACCATGGCTTCCATTGAAGCACCAGATCAAGGTTCTGTTGATGAAGCCAATGATATTTACAACCACATGATTCAACTCGGAGGTTATCAACGAAGTTCCAGTTTACAGAGTTCTCTTTTCAAGACCCTCTTGTGTGGGACAGGGGGGACTGCCAAACATTATTTAAAGCAAGCACCAGAGCAAAGGATAAAGAAAGATACATATGAAGGATTGATATGGTTACACAGTTATCAAGGTTGCATAAATTGTGAGAGAATTCAATCTCTAAGGATTAATATGAAACATTCAGGAATCAAGGAAAGTAGACTTTTTGGTCTCAATTCTCAGGGTTTGCTCCAAATGTGTTAATGTAGAGGAGGTAGAAAGAACATGGAATTGCAAGTCTCCAAAGATGAATTGGGATCGAGGTATTGCATAAATAATCAGTTGGGGAGAGTCTAAACAGTTGAGCTTGCAATTGCTTGAGGACAGGTAATTTTGGGAAGGGCGGACTGTCATGTCTCTTTTTCAAAATATTTAATTATGAAAATAATTAATGATAATACTTTAAGCTGTCTTAAGTCACTTTTATTTTATAATATCAAAATGACATGTATTATTATTATTATTAAAGAGGGTCAAAAAATAATTATTATTAAGTGGACGTATAGTAGTATTTTATTAAAAGTATTTTTAAATACTTTTAGGGTAAAATTGGAAAATGGAAGTTATAAAATGAGGAGTTGGGCTCAAAAAAATTATTATTCATTATTCAACTTTGACAAACCAACCTTAATCTAGAGCTTGAACCATTGTGTTCGATCTTTTAGTTTGAAGACAAAAACCCTCTGATATACAGGTTTGGAGGACAAAAACCCTCTAACCCATGGAGGTGATTCCATTCAAGAATTATATTTGTGCTGACAGATCAGGTTCAAATTCTAGTTTTCAATTTGGCTGGAGGTTACTATCAATTCTTAGAATTGTGTGAGGGTCTAGTATTGTTTACCATCCACTACCGCGCTGCAAATTGTGATTGCATTGAGGTTCATAGTCTGCCATACCACTTAGGGCAGCGATGATTATATACAACCATCCCCAATGCAACCTTCTTACTGCTATCATCTCAATTTATACAGTTGCTGTTACAAAGTCCAACCTACTATACCTTTGTCTACAACTAACATAACATTGAAATCAGTCATCAAACCTTGTCATAAGCTATACTATCCAGTGTTATTCTTGTAAGTGTTATGCTGTTGGATATTGATAATAAACTAGGGTTCATATCATATAAAAGGATTCTCTACTGTTGATGATCAGTTTGTGTAAACATTCATATTTTCCATTCAATACAATAAAGATTTCAGTAAATATTTCAATTAGGTTTTCAATATTGATATTGCATGTGGGGTGTTTTAGTAATTGTTTGATATCCAATATTGAAATACAATTACAACAAACTTTAGAGTTGATAAATTATCCAGAAAGGGATATTACAACTATACTGAGGGTATGGGTCAATGGTCCCTTAACACTCAATGTGGAAAGTATATCCTACAAGGTTTGTACATAGACTACAACCTTTTTACCAAGATAAACTCTTAAAAAAAGTCATACATTCTACACAATATACAATTCTTGCATAGGCCAAACTGAACCAAATACCATCCCTTTAGTATGTTCAATGGATGGAATACCTTCTTACTGAGATGCCAAACCCTTATTTAACAAAAACCCTTATTACAAATATTCTAATGGTAAAGAAATAATTCCTTCTCTTGATAACTTTGCGTACTAGAACCTTAGTAATCATCAAGGGTTTTTTTACTTATTTATAGTCTATAGGCTTGACAAAGACCTCTAAGCTTGTCTTTTCCCTGGACCACTTATTCCTTTTTCCAAATGCATTGGTAGGCCGAATCTGAAGGTTATCCCAGCTCACATGCACAAACTTCCACATCCTTCTCATAAAAACGATTAATTTATTCACTGTTTAACTACTCCTAAATCTTTGCATGGCCAAACCAATTATGCATGCAGTGATATAGTTTGCATGAATTATGCGTGATAACATAATAACTGTCAACCAACATAGTTGCTCCTCTTTCTTACTTCTTTGTTGATCAATCCAAACCTTGTATTTCACCATTGAAAAAGATAACTATGTAATGAAAAACCTAGTGGTGTTGACTAGTTTAACCGCCCACGGGTTTTGGTATAACACATGTTAAGACTGGGGTTGGGTTTAGGGTTAGGGTTCCCACCTAAGCCCCTTTGTTTTTATATATTTTAAAATTTTCACCATATAGCCTTGTTAACAATGTCAAATCTTGAGAAATGGCTGTATGCCTTTCACCATATTTGTTCCTTATTAATAACATGAACTTTAGCCCCCGTTTCTTATACAATATGCCACTAATACAATGTTAAAAGTTTCTTGCCTATATTAAAGTGACATCTCCGCTTTTGTGACTTTAGTCACTAAACTAGAGTTTATACAATTTTGAACTTTAAGATAATGCAAGGTGGGTTAGATCCTTGTGAAGTTCAGCTATAACAACAACTTATACTCAAGTTCAACTAAGTCCAAATAGTTCAATATTTATTATAGTCTCAAGTCCAGTATGGTAAACCTTATAAGGCTACAATGATCTCATGACTTCTCGAGTATATAATGAGTATAAAATATTCATTCCATTTCTTGCCCACAGTCACATGGCTCACACAGGGTTACATAGCCAATGCTTTATATCAACAAGGTAACTTTGTCAAAGTCAAAATTTACCAACCTTGTAGTTTGTCAAGTTCCTTTCACAACCATGCAAATGCAACAAGATCATTTCTTACTTATGGATAATGGTCTTAGGGCCTTGTTTAACAAGTTAAACTTGTACAACAATAGTATGCAATGCTTACTTTAATGTGATGTAAAGTTTTTCCAATGACCAAGACTATGTCCTGTCCTTGCAACGAGGTAACGACAAAGCACATTATCAAACATCTGTTGCAGTTGGAGTCTAGGGCTCGAAAACGACGGATGTTACATAGGTTCGGTTTTCCCATTATAAATAGGGTAAGAGCAATAGAAAACAACAACAAAGGATTCCGACTTCAAGATTCTGCAAGTTTATTAGAGGAATAAGAGAAGGAAAAGGTCAAAGAAAACAACTCCCAAGATGCCACCTACAATGAAGCTTGAACCAAGTAGTGAAGATGCTATTAAACATCCTATTCAAATTGATATTGAGGAGCTCATCAACAATTCTACAACTGTCATTGAGCTGCTTGTAAACCTCCAAAGGAACTCTTCCTTATTCAAGTAATGTCTTTGTCTTTTGTGATTGACAATAGGCTCGGATCTTAACTTCCTCTCTTATATCCCATGCCTCAAGTTGCAACCCAAGTCCTTTGTGGGTTTGATTTCTATTAGAGAATGGGAAGAATCTTTCCTGACTTAGTACCATCTTTCAATAGGTTTGTAGTTCATCCTAATTGGCAGAATATTCAAAGGCATAAACACTTTGTCTCTCCCACTCATGGATTATTCCCCCTCCTTTCTAAACTCCATAGCTGCTTCAATGGAATTCAATCTCCCCTAGAAATGACAATCCACATAATACGCATGGGAGTCAACATGGAACCAACCCCATACTATAATCCCTAACTCGGCCATATTTGCTACCATGATAAAAATGTCTTCTATTCTAAAAACCCTCAATAAAACCATAGATGAAAATGGGGTCCACAAGCCGTAATTGGAGAGTGTCCTCTTAGGATTTTGCACATTTTCCTGAGGCAAAATGAAAGAATAGAATCCTTGAACAATTGTGTGGACAATTTGGGAAGAAATTGAACAAACTTTGGAAGAAATCGACACCATAATGCTTTCAGAAAATGCGAGCAAGATAGTAGATATTATTCAGGAACATGCACAGATGGCTTTTCCTGGAAAGAGACAAGCACAACCCTTGAAAGTTCTACAGAAGCAATTATCAAAGGAATGGCAAGGCAAAGGACACTTTTCAAACCACAAGCCTCCACCTCTGGACAAATCTGGACTGCTCGCACCCTCAATGAGGAAACTTCTAACTCTCCTGCCCTTGGGCCTCACAACAACTACTAATGATTATAATTTTTTATAATCTTTTGTTGTATGATAAATGGCCTATTGATGAAATGGAAAGTATGTACAATGGTCAACATATCGATGATAGTAACTATAGCAATAGGTGGTTTAAGCCTTTATGCAATTATGATAATGTAAAAATGGTGATGAAGCACTTTGTAATTACCTATGCAAAGTATAGTGGTATAAGTAGCAAGAGAGACATGAAAGGTAATAGAGGCAGGATTCTAACAAACTTAAAAAAACGCTGTTTGATTGATGCAATTATTCCCATATTCTATGTTGTCTTCGATGTCCTGATTTTTTACAAAGGCATCTTTTTTTTAACCCCTTTTTCCCTAACATAATATATTTTACCTTTTGTCAAAAAAAGAGAGGTTCATTAATGTTGAGTGTTAGGAGAGGTTCTAGGGAGAGTACCCTACCTCGTACCTTTAGCCTTGGACATTTCCCCATGGACATTATCAAATATTACATTGGCCCTCTTGTGGTGGATGATGACGATGTCTGTAGTTCTTCTATCTCAGTCCTTGTTATAGACTGGTTTGTAGTCTTGCTTTCCAACTTTGATCTTCATCAGCTCCTTGTTTAACTACGGGGTGCTTCCCATACATGGATTTTTGTACTTTCACTTAGATCACATTGCTGTTTTTGAAGCACTTTAGGTTTAGCCCATCTAGTTACGTTTACATTGTTTTAGTGTTTAGTTACTTTATAGAACCTAGGTTTCTTTTTACCTTTGATTTTTATTTTATGTAATTGAGTGTGCTTTTGGCTCCAATTGACCTATTTTGATCATTTATGGGTGTAATATGGGAAAAGTCGTTTTACATCAAAATGCAATACAACTACCCATACACAATGCAACTAGGTATAATCAAATTTAATCAAATAAAATGGCAAAATTGTTGGGAATTAACTCATGCATGACAAACAAATACAAAGGAGAGTTTTGCTATGTGAGTCTTACATAGACAAAGATAGTGACAAGAACACAGACAAACACAAATTTCATTTGGGAAAACCCTTTTGGGTAAAAAAACCCAACACAATAAACTTCTTGAGAATAACATAAACTGGATAGTCTTACAACGCTAAACCAAGTCTCAAGGTTCTGTAACTTTTGTTAGCAAATGAAAGCTAAGAGAATGAAGAGAAAATGGAAGGTATGCGACACACTTACACACTTGTGTGACTATCTTTTTATTAAGCATAAATTGGTTACATCAGTTGAAAAGGTTTCATAACCACTCATTAGTTAAACATTAACTAAAAGATTACAACTTTAACACCCTCTCTTAATGACTAAACCGGAGACTACTCTAAGTTTGTCCCAACATTTTACAAACACATTGGGACCAAATAGTTTAGTCATTACATTTATAGACTGTACTAAAGATATCAACATGAAATATGTAGTCCTTTGATATTTCATTGTTGTCTAGTGTATAAGTTTTGGTGTAGACAAAAATGTAAAAAGATAGCCAACAACAAAACAAAGATTTGGTCATGTGGACATAAGATGTATCAAACTGTCCACCAATTCGTTGTAGGGTGATTCATTGACCGGTGATGAATCATCATTTACTGATAACTTTACGCCGTTCTCCATAGTTTTGAATCTAGAATCCTACAAATGTTGCTCAAACAAAGTATACCAGTCTTGTGGACCTTGCTTAAATCCATACAAGGACTTAACCATCTTGCAAACCTAACGACCATGACCAACCTGAAAACCTTTAGGAAACACTATGAAGATCTCCTCGTCCAAATATCCGCTCAAGAAATCCAACTAAGTTGTTGTGGAGAGAAGTAATCGAATTGTGATCATCTTCGCAGTAGGAGTAAAAACCAACTCCTTAGTAATAGTGGGAGTAAAAACCAACTTTGCAATATGAGAGGAAACCATCTCCTCATATATTCCCTCCTGTTTTGAAAAGTTGTTCTCAACAAGATGAGCCAATGCCTATGACTTCGGCATATCATCCACATGCACAATGGCTTGTACATGTAACTGAGATTGAGGAATTGCATCCTCTTGCATGTCCTTTATAATGGTAATTCCCTCCAACACTAGTGCATAAAAATTGACTAAATCAGGGTCAGCAAGCCTATAAGGAATTTCATCCTTCTGCACATCCGGTATGGTGGAATCTCCCTCCACATGTGCATGTATGTTGACTGTGGCAGGGTCAACAAACCTATACAACCACCTTTCCCATTGCCTATGGGAACCTATTTGACACTAGGCACAATACATTATTTCCTAGAGAAATGTACAACAATATTGGGGTTTTCCATTAACTGTCTAACAAATAAGATATTTTTATTCATACTAGGAACATATCTAACATTCTTTATTGTGATTTTTCTAGCATTTTACAATACTATGCTAATGTCTACATATGATTGACCATCAACTAATAAAATTGAATCAAAAAACTTTTTATTTGCAACAAATTTGACATACCGGTCCTTACATGTGAAATGTTGGGATGCATTGGAATTAATGAACTAGCAATTGGTAGTACTATTGTTTGAGTATAATACCACAAGGGCATAATCTTTCTTAGAATCTTGTCCTTCGACAACTGCTGCCACATTTGTCACCTGACTTTTTTGTTGCAAAAGTGCATACTGCTACTTCCGGCAATCCTTTTTTAGATGGCCAGCCTTGTAATAGTAGAAACACTTTACTTGATATTTTGAAGATGAATCAACAATAATACGTTTCCACTTCTGTTTTGACTGAGCAACTAATGCACTCGCTAGTTGTCCAACATTCGACTCATTTTGTGTCTGTGTACATTTTTTTCGCAGCAAATAATTATTACCCTGATCAAATATCAGGGTGTTACTTTCTGTTATTAGGTGTAAAACCTCCATGAAAAATTCATAGGAGGATGGCTAACTGTTCAAAATTAGCGCCACCATATCATCATCGACCACCTTTTTGTTTATGGCTTATAGTTAGTCTCAGAGATCTTTCATCCGAAGTTGCAAATTGTCTCGGAGCTCTATACCTTGTATCCTTTGACACCAATCCCATATCAAATAAAGATGCACTTTGCAAACTTAAAATCAAGTATCCATTTGTTCTCATTTGAAATGTGAGAGTAAGTTCACAACAAAAAATATGTAGGTTATGCAAGCATGACTTCTTACTAGTCCATGTTGCTTACTGAGTTTCGTCAACCAATGTTGATGTAGGTGATCTATTGATGAGGTAACAAGTAGTAGCCACTACAACCCAAATGTGAACTACTCATCATACTCTGTATTTTGTCCATTAATGTCTTGTTCATCTACTCTGCAATTCCATTTTGTTGTAGTGTGTATGGAGTTGTCTTTTGCATTTGAATACTACTCTGCCTATAGAATTCATCAAACTCTTTGGAGAAGTACTCATACCCATTGTCCGTGATTGTGATCCTCTTCTCTGTCTGGATCTCCACAAGGGCTTTGAATTCCTTGAATTTTTTCAGAACTTTAGATTTATTTAGGAGGAAGTATATCCAAGTCTTGCGATAGTAGTCATCTATGAAATACAAATAGAAGATAGACTTGTTCAGTGATGGGACATCTACCAGTCCAAACATATCTATGTGGATCACCTGCAAGATTTGAACTTGCCTGCACAACATTTGTAGGGAATTTCACCCAACTCTGCTTGTCGTAGATAATATGTTCACAAAATTTGAAGTCTAAGGGACAATTATCCATTCCTTTTTTCATATCCTTAGTCTGGAACATGTTCATATCTTTCTCACCAATATGGCCTAGCCTCTGATGACAGAGCATTTTTTCTTCCATTGGAAACAACGTGCAAATTACTATTTTAGTCTCGACCTCAGGAACAATAGTGTTGTTACATGTGCTGCTTACCGTGGTTGTATCAAGCTTGAACAGAGTATGCATGTGCATGCCTCTTTCCAATACATGGCTTTGTGCACCATTTTGCACCCATATCTACTAAATGACACCTAGACACAGCTGCATTCATCTTGCTCACAGAGTTCAGATTCCTTGCAAGGTCAAGAATGTACAAAACACTTGGGAGAGTTTTGATCTTCTTTGAATCTTAGCTTCACTCTTCCTCTACCCACGACCTTGTAGGTTGAGTTGTCTCCCAGGAAGACATCACCACCATCATATTCTTCATATGCACAAAACTAGTCCCTTGCAAGCATCATGTGATAGGAGGCTTCGAATTCAACAACCACCCATCATTGCATGTATGCGAGCTCGAGGCTATGAGATAGATGTCTCCATCTCCATTAGTGGAGACCTTCTCACTAGAAGATTGTGCAATATGTGGCGGTTTTTCCTTTTCCACCCTTTTGACTCTGCAGTCCTTCGTCTTGCTGTAGTTCCAACACTTCTTCAAGGATCTATCCAGAGTCTTAGATCTGCCTAGTCTTTCGCTTGCCTCTTTCTTGTGAGCGACCTTACATGGTCAGTGCATCATTCGTCTAATAGTTCTCCATGACTTGCAATTACATCTTCCAATTTTAGCTCCGATGTAGTAATGTATTTGCCATCACTAGATTATACCATGTGTTTGGCAAATAACACAACAATATGATACACCTTTCATAATTCATGTTGACGTCCATGGATGACAACTGACTTACCATAGTGTTGAAGGCATTTAGGTGCTTTGTAATTGAATCATCATCACTCATTTGCAATGACTACAAATTTTGCAGGAAAGCTTGTTTACCGATTATTTGGCTTGGTACAATGTTCCCAACTTATCCCAAAGAAGTTTCGTAGTCTTTTCAGTCGATGCGTTCAGTAGCACTGAATCTTTTAGACACAATTTGATAGAGCTTCTAGCCTTCTTATAACCTTTCCTTGTTTCTTTACTGGTTTCATTCCAGTGGGTGATATGTTTGCTATAGCAATCCACTGATAACTTAAAATTCTGACCATTGAATTTCTCAATTTCTATCCTCTTGCTTACAGTCATTTTATTTGCACAAGATTCCCCCATGCAAAACTCCCACTTCAAGGAAACCGTTTATCGCAAGTTATTCCACCTTCAACAAAGCTTACCACTGAGTTTTGATACCAAATGTTGGAAATTAACTCGTGCACGACAAGCAAATACAAAGAAGAGTTATGCTTTGCGAATCTCACACAGATAAAGATAGTGACAAGCACACACAGACATACACAAATTTCACTTGGGAAAACCCTTTCAGGTAAAAAACCAGCACAATAACCTTCTTGATTATAACATAAACTGGACTCTCTTACAATGCTAAACAAAGTCTCAAGGTTTTGTAACCTCCATACAATGCTTTACTGTATATTACAACGCACACACTTGACCGTGTTTATTTATAATTCAACAACCTTTGTTACACATCCTTTCTTAGAAGAACCATGCTTTTATCAAGCACTTCACTTTGTAATGTCTAGACAACAGAGAAATCTGCTTTCACCAATTACTGATCCAAGTGAACATGTAACACTCCTTAATAGGTCTATGTTAGAGCGCCACCAAGACGTTGATAACACTTCTTCAGTCTGACAGATGTAGTTAGACAAGTGTATGAATCGCCTATAGACAACCTTTCATTTATTTGCATGTTGCACAACTCCTCTTTTTTTTACACCTTAGTACGATTCAACCAATGTGCACCACTTTGCAATATCCCATAGTGCAATAAAACTGAGCAAAATATCCAATGTAGCTTTGCCATCATTCCCCCAAACTGAAAACCTTGTGCAACCATCATAGGCAATTTCCATGCAAGTCCACACAACCATCCCTTCTTGCGCAATTAGCCTGCGCAACATCACACACAATTGGTGCTTGTGCAAAACACATTGCACACCACCTAGCTTGCGCACAATTGTCATTGCACAAATTCATGCAAAGTTGAGACATTTCCCGACAAAAATCAGACCTAATTGCAATAATAAAACTTCTAAATTCAGCAACCATTTAAAGAGGTTTGTTGTCATCAAATTGTGCACCCTAGGACGTTCTATGAAATTTTTTCAATTTGATGCAACATTGAATCATCCCTCAAGTTTGTGGAAACTTATAAGAGAGATGAGTCTCTAGGATTAAAAAGGACTAGCTCCCCAAATTCTTCTCTAAGTGTCTATCACCAAATCTAATGCTTGTTCATGAATAGAGTCAAGAGTTTGCATAAAACATAAAACTATGCTAAAGAGGTGATCCACCAAGAATTTATCCCACCGACTATCATACTTATACTGAATAACAATGCTTTCCAAGACTAATTCCATGCATTGAAGGATACTAACATAGCGTTTCAATGTGAAGGTAACATGCTTAAGACAATCAATAAGATAATCGACCTAAGGGGCAAATTGCACACCATAGATACAATTGCATACTTGAAAGAGAGTTTAATGCATTTAACACACTTCACATGACCTATTAACATCAGAACCTTTGTTTAAACATGAAGGGTAAAGGGAGTAAGGATGATGCTATCACTTGGCTCCACTATACATCGCTCACATACTCAGACAAAAGTTAACAACTCAGAATTGGTCTTGTATTCAATATATAAAAGCAAAGTGCAATGTCATTTTTAGCAGGGCTTCGCCATACCAAAAAATGTGGTCACCTGCAATGGCTCAATTTATAGAACTTTGGGGAAGAGAGAGAGAAGAGAAGCTGAAGAGGCACAAGGACATGTGTCCACATGTGAGAATCAGTTACAGATGCATGAGAGAGATGGATGGGGCGAGCCATGTCATGCCAGGAGGTTTACTTGTCCAAAACAAGTCACGAGAATGGTGGCAAGTGGCATAAAGCCTTCAGGAGTGGCACATGAAACTGCTTCTATCGAAGATTATCCATGAGAGTTCAAAATTGAAAACAGAGAAGCCGACACATAACATTGTTGAAGGGGTATGGGACTCATGACGACAGTTAGAAAATGTTCTTTCTAGCTGCTAGCTATCCTTTGGACACCTGTAGTTGTCGATTTTGTGGAAACAATGACTCGAACCGTCAACCTGTCCATTTTGCTTGCTTTGTCTGCACCAGATGCTCGGGATTCAACCATTTGTTATCTCCACGTCTGCTCTCATGTTCTCGCCAAGTCTTTTGAATAACAACGGCGATTCTTTGCAGTTTAAAATTGACTTCCTGTAGGCCATCATCCTTTGTTTGAATCCCAACGACTATCTTCGGATAATCTTCCCGAACATTTCCTTCAGCTTTTTTGCTTGGTCCTCTTCGCTGCGGAGGGGGTACCCTTTGGGAAAATTGTTTCGGGCACTTTCTCTGCAAGAATTCCTTCGGAAAAGTTGCAAGTGTCCTTCAGCTTTTTTGAAATGATCTTTTCTTTAGAATTTTTGTCTCTTATCTTTTTTTCGAAAGAATTCATCGTCTGTTTGGCCCTTCGGACTTTGTGAAATGGATTGTTTGGAAAGGACACTTACCTGAAAAATACCCTTCAAAACTTTGCTGACTTTTTCAGCTGCAAGGTACCCTTCTAAAAAGTTACAAAGTATCCTCCGGAATTTTTGTTTGGTCCGTTTCCCTGCAAAAGAACCCTTCAGACTTTTTGAAATGTACCCTTCAAAAAAAGTGAAATGTACCCTTCGGACTTTTTGTAAAGGGCATCCTGCTTGAAAAGTGCCCTTCAGAGAAGTTGCGAAGTACCCTTCGAAAAAATTGAAATGCCCTTTGGGAAAGTTGAAATGATCCCTTCGAAAAAGTGAATTGGACCGTTTGGAAGGAAACATACACTTCGGAAAAGTTGCAAAGTGCCCTTCAGCATTGAAAGAGTATCTTTCGGAAATATGCATAGGGTAACTTTTTGGAGACTTATCCTTCGGGAAAGTTGAAAACGAAAAGTCCGAAAGAAATACACTTAAGGAGAAAAGCTTCGGACAAAAGTCCGAAAGAATTCGGCAAAGGCTTAAAACAAAAACCTGAAGGAATTTGACATAGGCTTAGAAAAGACCAAAATGAACTTTCCGAAAGGAAAAGACTTGCATTTGTTGTGGGCTTTGCCAAATAACATTTCTTCCGAAGAAAAGCTAAGTACTGGACTTGGCCAAATTTGAAAGGTGCAAACCTTGGGGTGGAATTTGACCAACAAGGTTGTTATATAAAAATATTCAATTCATCACGACTCTGGGGACAATCGTCAAAAACAAACAATAAAAAGCAGGTCCAGAAGGCGAGACGAACAAAGCCCTGAAAAACTCTAGATGAACAGAGTGTTTTGGAGTGCACACTTATGGCAGTGGAAGGAACAGTTTGGGTACTGGAAAGATTGGTTTTGTCAAACTATGAAATTCTGAAATCTGATTTAATAATCCTAATTTTATGCTCCAGGGATCCAAACACCTCGCTCATTTTTCCTGAATTATGTGCAGATTCTTGGGAAATTGATTTCCTTCTCCACAACCCTAACAACTTATCACAAACCAATAAAATAGGGGGAATCAATGGGGGCTTGTGTTAACCCTACATTATTATTAGGCCCCTATTTTGGAGAAAATTTGGAAAACAACACTCAATGCACTAAAGCAAGCAATTTGTGGATGCAAGCCTTAATCTTATATGACTTTGCATGCTAGCATGAATAATTGGCACAAGAAGATAAAATTCTTTGAATCTTGATTTAAGTGTGCACTAAATATTGGAATTATGGTCTAACACAATATATCTCTTTGATAAATGCTTGACTCATAGATTTTCATATTCACTTATCACTTATCGCATGTCTCATTCATTGTTTTCATGTCCTATGTGAATAAATGCAACTAGGTAAATTTGCACTGCTCAAATTCAAATTAGGACTAGATTGACGTGCGAGCCTACAAACAATGGGTGGGAAGGCCCAACAAATTGGGAAAACAAGGCACAAGGGATCCAAAACAAGGTTGACAAAGGCCCACACCAGTTTTGTACACAGTATGGTCATGGTGACCCAAAACTATCATGTATTGTTGAGGGCAATAGGCCCAAAACCAAAGGAAAATAGGCAGAGAGGAGAGAGAAAGGGAAACATGAGAAACAATGCATAATAGTGCCAAAGCATGGGGAAAAGTGCATTAATATTTGGCACAATAGATCTCTTATATGAATTTTCATGCTAGTATGAATAATTGGCACAAGAAGATCAAATTCTTTGGATCTTGATTTAAATCTGCTCTAAATACTGAAATTATGCTCTAACACAATAGATCTCTTTGATAAATGCTTGACTTTTAGCTCTTCACATTTACTTATCACTCATCGCACGTCTCATTCATTGTTTTTCATGTCCTATATGGACGATTGCAACTATGTAAATTTGGACTTCTCAAATTCAAATTAGGACTAGATTGACATGCGAGCCGACAAACAATGGGTGGGAAGGCCAAAAAAATGGGGAGAACAATGCACTGGGGACCCAAAACAAGGGTGACAAAGGCCCACACCAGAACTGTACACAGTATGGTCATGGTGACCCGGCACTATAGAGTGTGCAGTTCAGAGCAATAGACCCAAAACCAAAGGAAAATAGGTAGAGAGGAGAGAGAAAGGGAAACATGAAAAACAATGCATAACAGGGCCAAAACATGGGAAAAAATGCAATATGAACCAATAATCAAGAATCACACAAGTAGCCTAGAATAATGCAATTTGACAACTAAAACTATCCCTAGACCAAAATTAGGTTCCTACTACTGGAATTACCCGATTTTATTTATGTTTTAAGAGTTTACTGTTATTTTGTTTGAAAAGAATCAAAGGGCTTTATGATCACATCGGTGCATTTCAAAAACCTATTTTTTTCCCAATTTATATCTCAAACATGCCATGTGGTGCTGAACTATTCTCCGTACTTTATTTCTTCTAGTAAGATTTTTATTCATTTATTTTCTCAATTCTATAATTTAATAGGCAACTTTGGTAAAAAATTACTAATTTTTTGCAGATATAGGCAAGGAAAGTATTACAAGATCAAAATTTATGTCTTATAAAAAGTTGAAGTACAAGAGTGAACATATTGGATCATTGTTATATGTCTTTTTAAACTGTCCTGAGCTGTTGTCTAATAATGATTAACAATGATACAGTGCCACCATGGAATGCGATCATTACAAGCTGCTACATGGTTACGATCACAGGTTCCTCTCTCTCTCTCTCTCTCTCTCACAAACACGTGTACACACAAATAAATTTGTTGCTAAAGTTTTTCTATTTACTTAATGGTTGAATGCAGAAACATTATTTCCTTTTGCGTCCTTGTAGATACTCTCTCTTTTGTTTGATGTTAATCAGTTGCACTCTATGCAAACAATAGTATTAAAATAATGTTAATATTTTGTTTGATGTTGGTTCTTGGGGAAAATGCTCAAATAGTCTTAGAATTATTTTGAGAATCCTTGTATGCTTTATAAACTACAAAAGTAGCTATTCAGGACATGGAATGATCCTTAAATTTTTGCCAACGAGATCACTACAAGAATGTATTTTCAAAACATCAAGAGATGTCTTTCAAATATTATATGATACATTTTTGAAAAGCAGTAAGCTTTACTATAGGATGAATTATCTAAGATATGGGCTTATAAAAAAAGTACCTACCTGATTTGGGAAGGTTTATGGAATGCATCCAAGACAACAATGAATATCGTTGAGTCTACTCCCTATGGTTAGGTGTGCATTTTGAAAAATTACAATAACAAAGCTGCTCTTTTGCATAACAGAAAACGACAACATTCATAATCACAATAACTATATCAACACATTTGATTGAGAGCCACAAAGATATATTGCTTTCTTACATAAACTTTTGTATTCTAAACACTAGATTATCATAGACACACAAATTTCATAACACAATCTTGACACACACACATTAGGGGACTCAGCATCCAACTTACAATAAACAATCCTTTTGATGTGAATGCCACCTCTTATTTGGTGTGATTGTTCATTGACAACAAAATTCATGCTTCCAGAACACACAAAATTCATAACACAATCTTGATAAACACACTTTAGGGGACTCTGTTTCGAACTTACCATAAACAATCGTTTTGATGATAGTGCCACCCCTGATTTGGTATGACTGCTCATTGACAACAAAACTCATACTTCTAGACAGTCCCATGATGCCATCTGGTGATGCCCTTGATGATATCACATTAAATACTCCAAACCTGAAACTCCACAAATATGGTGATTTCAATTTGCCTTCACTTCGTGGTAGCTGGTAGAAGGAATCTCGTCAGTTCACATGGATTAAACTCTTCATTAACTTCTGTAGATTCATGCATATAATGGGCTTTACATGAGTCTACCAAATAACCTTAGTTGTGCAGAATCCTCTATTTTCTCTTTCAATCAATGAAGTCAACAATGATAATGGTACATCTCTTCATCCCTTCTTTGTGGCGATATGCTCCAAGTTCTTTACTTTCAGGTAGAAGTGTTGAGCGATTACTCTCATTAGCCTTTTGACCACCTACAACCTCATTCTAGTTGCCAAGCTGTAAATTGTTACCAATTGCTTCAAGTCTGATTATCTGACAATGTTGATCAAGAGGATGATGTGTAATGAGTGAATTTAACTCATTAAAATCATGGTATAAGCATCACACAATCACTTCGATGAACACCATCCAAACAACTCTATCAATTGGTTGTTATAATACTTGGTGAAGAAGGGATTCTAGGTGGGTTGATTGCACACACATGGAGTGTGTCTCCTGGATGGTTTTGATATGAAGATGTATCTCTCACTCGGACGATAAAGTACAAACATCAATGTAGGGATTGATGTAGACAAGGTGGCATGTGCTTTTTTACCTCATCACAATCATTTTCTAATGGTTAGGCATTATAATGTCATTGTGTGTGAATCGACAATTACATGCTTCCTAAAACACTTTAGGAGACCTCTTGGAAACATTCAAGGCAACATCCTTGGAACCTTTAGGAGAACTTTGGAGAATTCTCTTGTAAGCCTTCTGAGAAACCCTCTTGTAAACCTTTTGAGAAAGCATCTTATAATCCTTGTGGAAAACCCTTTAACTTCATAATGAAATATACATAAATATTTATGTCAAGTATTTGCTTCAATGATTTATTGGTGAAGAAACCAAAATGTCTAACAATATGAAGAAGTGAAATTCTTTTTGGGGAAATATTTGTTCCACCAAGCCTTGATCGTTCCTCTCATTTGGAGCACTTGTTTTTGCTTGAGCTTGCATACGTATCATGAATTAATGACGCTGATATGTTTGAAGAAGCCATATTTCAGACTAGTGTTCTTGGAACGGATCTCAAAAATCTAGGCCCAATACCAAGCTTGTATGTTTTGAAACCCAAAGTGCTGCTTCTAAACTTGATGCATTTACATTCACCATATTTCAAGCACCTCAAATTCTTTGGCCTTACCTATGCGTGATTTCAGATATTATTGGATTTTCATTTGCCTACCATGAATCTTACATTTGTCTTGGTTTGTCATGTCCCCTTTTCAGTTGACATGTTCTGAGTTCATGGTTAGCCTATTATGCGACCCTTGTAGGCTGATAGGATGATTAGAGGGTCTTGATGGAGATTGGAGTGGCTTCGTTTAGCAGAGTTTTTCCAGTTGGCTTTCGTTTGGGCTCGATTGGACATGTATTGAGGGAGATATTAATATTTGATTGATTTAATCAAATATTAATTATTTAGCTTATTTTTAATTAGAAACCCTAATTCTAATTTAAGAAACCCTAATTAGAGCAAGCATATCTTTTTGAGGGTATAAGGGTTTCTCATGGAGGCCATTATGCATAAGCCATTGATTATTGATTATTGAAAATTGAAGAAATTCTTCTGTGAAGACTGAGCCAAGGGTTCCAGGATTCCATTGCAGTGGAGAACGTTCCCTCTTCATTGTGTGTGATTTAGAGGCTGTGAGATATTAGCTGATTTATTGCCAAATTGAGAGATAGCTTCATCCAGAAGTTATCACAGAATTTCAGGGTTGAGAGATAACTTCACACAGAAGTTATTACAGATATTCCAGGTATTTATTTCTTCATGTTTTGATTCAATAAATTATACAACTAGAGATCTTCTGTGCTAGAAACATATATTTTCAGATCAGGGGTTGAAAACAGGGAAGTGCTTAATTGGCGGCCGTATGAAGTCAATACAGGTCCGTACAGATCCACGCAAACACCGACCTCGGCAGACAGAGATCCCCAGTGACCGACATCGGCCGACTGGAGACCGACGTCGGCAGAGAAGGACCTACAGTGACCGACGTCGGCAGTATATCGACCGACGCCGGTGACTGTGTGTTCGACACAGCAGGCCGAGACCTTCCAGAATTCAATTTTCACTTCCAGATTTGCAAAGCCAGGGTTTTCAAGACTGTATTTCATATTTATATGCATAAGAGAGGACTGCAATTGTAATAGTTTAGAAGGACAAGTGATAAGATCTATGATTTACTATTGAGAGACTATATTATTGTTATCATTCTGAATTTATTCAACATAAATTATATCTTTGTTCAGAGTTTTTTTGTGTTGCTATATTTCCTGTTTGGAGGGGATATTACATGGTTGCTCACCATATGGCTGTCCATCATGTGGTAGCTCCTCACTTTATGCAAGATTTCCAATCCTTTTTTGTGGATCATGTAAGGCAGGGCTTCCAAACTCTTTTTGTGGACTGCCTTACTCTTCTTGTAGACCATCCAAGTTCCCCTTGCAGGCCATCTAGGCTAACTTGTTGAGGCTTCCCAATAATATCCTCCTTATTGTCTTGATGTGGTCATTCTATATATTTCTCTTGATAATCTTGAATGGGTTCTTGTGTCTTCCAATCTAGTTTGTTCTCCATCTACCCTTCTCATATTGTAATTGACCTCATTAGACTGTCTGTGCTTTCATCTTATAATGTCTTGATACACCTAATTAGGCCATCCAATCACTCTTTCCTGGCCATCTTGACCCACTGCATTATGTCGTCCTACATCCCATCTAGCTCATTTTGCTTGGACTTTATTAGGGTATTTTATAGGCCCTCTTGCATCATTTTGTTGAATAGGTTCATCAAATCTCCTTCAAATCCATCCTTTTCCTCTAGAAGATCATCCTACCTTCCATATTAGGATGTACAAGTAGGACAGCCTATTCCCTCTCCTTTGAACTTTTAACACTTCAACCCTTTTTTTTTAATAACTCCTTAATTTTTTTGATGAATGATGAGTTATTCTCGAGTCTTTGTTGGTTTCAAACAAGAAGAATAGTCTATATGTTTGATCTTTCTTCTAAATTTTCCAAAAAAAAAAAAAATCTTATTGCTTGCATCTTCCTAACTAGGTTGAAGTTTACCTAGTGTAGGGGGTTAACACACCTCTCCCATTCCATATCTACAAATTTGCGACAGAGATGCCTCTTGTTGTATGAAGTTTACTACATCATCCCAGCCACATTTGGTTTTGAGCCAGGTACCAATTGTATGGAGGGTATACAATTCATATTGACTAATTGAATTGAGTCATATCCTTCCAATGTCTATCAAGTGTAACTAGTCTTCTTTGTAGGCTTTTCTCTTTTCCCAATCTGTTATTGATTGACATTGAGAGCCTCAAGACCACCAACCACATTTGGTTTTGAGCCAGTTACCAATTGTATGGACGGTATACAATTCATATTGACTAATTGAATTGAGTCATATCCTTCTAGTGTTTATCAAGTGTAACTAGTCTTCTTTGTAGGCTTTTCTCTTTTCCCAATCTGTTATTGATTGACATTGAGAGCCTCAAGACCACAATTTGTGTAGGCATTGCAATTCCTTGTTGCATCAAATGAAGCAATGGGAGGCACAGGGTGGTGGTGGGGATGTTCATAGTAGGATTGGATGGGATGTTGTAAAAGGTCTTCTTATCAATTTCACAAGTTTTGTGCAAGATGTTTTCTAAGCTTTTATTTGATGACACACTTTTCCATTTAATTTTTGGGTGGTATGGACTTTCTAGTGACCTATGATAAACTTCCTAATTAAAATCTTTGTGATCGCCTAATTCATGTGGCATCAATGCTCTCTTACATTCCTAAATTGGGAGGATACCCAAGTCTTTTAATAATACGCTCATAGAAAGACCATATTTTTTCATGCTCCATGCTGAGTTTTCCATACACTTTGACTTGGTAGCTACAACTATATATGTTCACCACATTTTCCATTTGCATACATAATAAGCTCAACAAGGGCCATGCCTCAGTTAGGGATAAAGTTGGATGTAGGGAATCAAATACTTGTGTATAGGTGTCCCCTTTGGAACTTGTCGCATGTTTGGACAAATTCTTTTTGCATCATGAAATAAGGTCAGCCACCATAATCCTATTAAGACCACCTTCCTAATTGTCTCTTTAGGGCTTGCATGTCCAATAAAAACTTGTTCTTATGCTTCAGCCAACACTCAAGAAGCCTTCACTATATGCCGACTCAAATGTTGTTTGGTCCCAACTTAATAGTCTTCCAATTTGTGAAATGTTATATCATGAACTTCCTATCTTATCACTAGCCAATTTGAGAGGACATTTAAGCCTTGTAATTGCTCATAGAAAAACTATGTAGGAACTTTGTTATGTTCCGTGTTGATTATTCCTCCCACTTTTTCAAATACTTAGTAACCAATACTATATATGCTGACTTCATCTTCCCTCTCTGATAATTGAATGGATAAAAAAGATCCATGCACAAGTGTTTAGGGAATTCTTGAGGTAAAGTTGGATGTAGGATAATAAAATTCATCTACTAAGAAAAATTATTCCAAAAATCCATGCTTCCATCCCACTTCACACTTGGGAGCATCTTACGATGCCTAACCTTCCTTGACATCTCATATTGAACAAGAAGTACTAACCAAGATTTCTTTGCCATTAAAAATGTGCAATGACAATTAGAACAACAAATTGAATGACACATCTTCAAGGAACCAACTAATGCTCAATTTCTGAAAAAGTCCGGTGTAAGGTGTATTTGTCATTTATTGCATTTAGTTAGGCATGCAACATAACTTGCATTTCATGTTATAACTATTTGCACGATCATAATTTTCCTAGATTGGCATGCTTACTTGCATCTTGCACATCATTATGGCAATCATATTAGCTTACTTGCATCTTTATATTTAGCATCATATTAGTAGCATTTTAATAAGCTCTCAAAATGCTTTCTACAACCTTAGCCTTCAGGGTCCTTATTATTTTCAATCCTATGTTCAGCCGAGCCTCTTGGCTTCTTGCTACCCTAGTTTTCCCTAGCCTCACAACTCGTTACTATCTTTTATCTTACTTCCATCCCCTTGGCTCCTTTCCTTACTTATTTTGCAAGCCTCTTGGCTACACCTACTTTATTATCTACTTGTCTACCCAGAGTACAAAAATCTTCCACTCCCAACCATTCCTAAGCATTTCCTATAATGATAAGACAATGGTTGAGAGTGTCACTTTGCATCTCCAAGTCAGTTATATTCCTTGTAGCAAAACTATGGCAGTCTATCTACATGTATTTCATTCCCAATTCCTCTTCTATTGACAAAGTCTCTAGTCTATATGTCATTGTATCATCCCTTTGAATACATTTAGAATGGCTCAAAATAGTCGCCATCATACCTCCCTATTGTATCAGATTCCTTGATTGGCATAAAAGGGGTTGGATTCAAGATCACACTTTTTAATAAGGTGCAACTCTAGGAGTATTTAAGCATCCAGATCTTAGGTTTCCGTCAAGCTAGCTAGGTGTAAGATCTCTTAGCAATGTCATTGTACAGAACCATTAATGGCCTTTTGAAACTATATGGAAGAGGACAACAAAAAAAGCAAAATTTAGAAAGAAAAAATAAATCAAAATCCAAATATCTTAAAAGTCAAAAGGCAAAATCTTAAAAGCCAAATCACAACTAAAAAATGTTTGATCAAAATCATTCGCACACCCCCTACTCTGGGAGGTCTATTGGAGCGTGGTAGGCTAGTAGACTGGGATACGAGGCCGAATATATATCATTCTTCCCACCAATCTTTTCATGCAAGTAGCTAATCTTCATTATAGCTGGTGGTTTTGATAGGTCCTGAGGAATGGAACGCTGTGGAAAGGCAGGCACCTTTAATTTTTCATACATATAGCTTTCATGTTATAAGCTCCTTGCTTCACTAGTCAGCTCAAACCAAAATCTTACAAAATGTTAGAAAATATGAATGTTGAACAAATGAAAAAAAAAAATGGAAGGCCCACATTAACGTGTGTTGGCATCCTTCTTTTATTGAGTAAAAAGAAGTTACAACAATTGGGGAGGCTGATAACCAACCATTAGTTAATGACTAACTAATACCTAATTAATAACTTTAACACCATCCCTTAATGGCTAAACCAAAAACCACTCTAATTTTGTCTCGAAATTTTACAAACAAAGTGGGACCAAGGAGTTTAGTCATTACATTTACAAACTACTCTTTAGATATCAATGTGAAATCTGCAGTCCTTTGGCATTTTATTGTTTTCCAACGTAGGGGTTTTGTTATAGACAAAAAATGAAAATGATAGCTCACAACAAAATAAAGATCCGATTGTGTGAATATAAGATAAAACAAGTTGGCCACCAATATATTGTAGGGTGATTTATTGACCGGTGATGAATCATTATTCGCTGATAACTTTAGTGCGACCTCCATAGTTTTGATATCATAATCGTGGAGATGCTGATTAAATAAAATATACTAAGCTCATGGAGCTGGTGTAAATCCATATAGGGACTTAATTGACTTGCAAACCAAATGATCACGACCAGGTATTTGAATTTTTTAAGGAAACACCATGTAGACTTCGTCAAAATCTCCGTTTAGGGAACCAAACTCAGTTGCTATGGAGAGAAACGATAAAAACGTGACCATCTTTGTCGTAAGAGTAAAAACCAACTTCTCAGTAGTAGTTGTGGGAGTAAAAACCAACTCCATAATAGCAATGGGAGTAAAGCCAACTTCTTAATTGTAGAAAAAACCATCTCATCTATTCCCTCTTGTTGGGAAAAGCCTTTCACAACAAAATGAGTTGTGTACTTGTCCAAAGTACCAATTTTGTCCACCCATTTGTATTCAATGGGTTGTGTAATGCAATCCCAATACCATAGAAAGGTCAGATGTGAGTAATATAACCGTGTTCTACTAAAGTAACAACCTTGTTTCCGGTCTTTTGAGCCAATGCCTTTGACTAAGGCACATCATCCTTATGCACAACTCCCTGTGCATTTGTTTGAGATTGAGGAATCGCATCCTCCTACACATACTTTTTAGTGGATATTCCCTCCACAACTAGTTCATTTAAGATGACTGGAGCAAGATCAACATGCTTACGTGGAATTTCATCCTCCAACACAATCTGTATGGTGGAGTCTCCCTCATGTGCATTTATGTTGAATGTAGTAGGGTTAACAAGTTTATACAAGCCACCTTGCCCAATGCTTAAGGAAACTACTTTTACCTAGTTTTACTTAAAACATAATAAATTTCTTCGTAGAGAATTTTATAGTAATGTTGGGATTTTTTGTTATGTGATTAATATAAAAGAGAATTTTATTCATGCTAAGAACATACCTAACATTCATTTAATTTTTTCTAGCATTATTCAACACTATGCAAATATATCCTATCTCATATTCATTTTATTGTTAATGATGCTAAATCATAAAAGTTTGTCCATGCATCTGGGGTACCAATCCTTACAACATGTGAAATGTCGAGATGTGTTGGAATTAATGAACCAAAAACTAGTAGCATTAACGTTCAAGTATAATGCCACAAGGGTATACTCTTCAAAATCACATACTTCTTCAACTGCGACCACATTTGTCACTTGACTGGTTTGTTGGGAAAGTGCATACTTTTGCTTCCGACAATCCTTTTTTAGATCCAATCTTATGACAGTAAACATACTTCACCTGGTTCTTAGAAAATGAATCAACATGGATATGTTTTCAAAGCCTCCACGAAAGATTCATATGAAAGAGTTAAGTTGTTTAGAACAAGAGCCACCATGTCATCATCATCCACCTTTTTGTTAATGGCTCCAAGCTGGTTTCGAAGATTTTTCATCTGAAAATGTTTTAACAGGTACTTGTCCTCAAACATCTTTGTGGAAAATAACAGATTTTTAGGGTACAAACCTTGGCTTTTGTCCAAAGTTTGATATTTATTATTCAAACTGATCCAAAGCACACTTGCATCAATGGAATTATGGACCTCAGTGATCATGTCATTTGACACAAATAACTTTAGCAAAAACAAGGCCTCCTTATGACGCTTGTCATAATTTACAAAATTTTTAGCAGGGCTCATTTCAATGCCAAGGATGATTTTATCACAATCACAATAGTTCATAATTGTTAAACCCTTGTGACTCTAAACATTATAATTGTCTAGTCATTTTTTGTGCTTCTGACATAACCAAATTTTGAGTATTGGCCATTAATCACATAAAATATGATCTTTGACCTAGAAATCAATAAATATAATCTCTGTGTACAGTTCGAACCTTTGACTCAGAAATCAAAGCTATAGAGAAACAGACAATGACTCCATAGTTGCTTTAGGGAAAGCAGATCACCAGTTACAATTGTATACTTTTTCACATTTTGCTCCTGATCAACCCTCTACTGTAGTGCTCACTCATTTAGATGGAGTGAGTAAATTATGGCATGAGCGATTCGACTATCTCAAGTATTGTTACTTGGAGAAATTTAGTCATGACATGGTTTCAGGTTTGCCACATGTTTATTTTTCTGACGGCATTTTCTAAGTTTGCATACTTGGTAAGCATCCCAAGGATAAGTATGCCAAAGGCAAATCGTGGAGAGCTACACAGAAATTGGAGCTAGTTCACAGTGACATTGTTGGACCATTTCTAGCTCCTTCATTCAACAAGACTAAATACGTGCTTATTTTCATTAATAATTTTTAGAGGTATACTTAGGTGTATTTTCTTAAGCAGAAATCTGAAGTTTTTAATCATTTTCAAGACTTTAAGGTGCTTGTAGAAAAACAATCAGGTAAAGCCATAAAGATTTTGACACCGACAATGGTGGTGAGTGTGTTAGTAATCATTTTGAACAATTATATATTTCAAAAGGGAATGAACTACAACATACATTTCCATATAATCCTCAACAAAATGGTGTTGTAGAGCACAAGAATAGGCCTTGAAGGAAATGGCTACTTGTATGCTACACTTCAAGTCTCTTACACCTCAATATTTACCTGAGGCCATCAATTGTGCTTGTTATATGTAGAATTGAGTTCTTAAAAAAACATTAAAGGGAGTCATTCCTTTTGAAGTTTGGAGTGATCGGGAACCCACAATGAAGCACTTTGAAGTGTTAGGCTCTCCTGCTATGGCTCACATTTTGAAGAAGAAATGTAAGGCAATGTAACCTTAGAGTTAGCCTTGCATCTTCATTAGATATCCTGAAAGTGTTAAGGGATATAGGCTTTCTCCATCCCACCACTTATGAGTTGTTCGTGAGAGGAGTGTTCGCTTTCAAGAGGGTCCTCCAAATTCTGCACATGATACTCCTCCCTCTTCCTTGGCACATTGGGATTTGATGATTTAGATCCACTTGAGTAGCTTCCTGATGATCAAGATTCTTCTTCTAATTCTGATTATGAGTAGTGATGAGGACTCACCTCATCCTCCCAGAATATCTTTAGAGGACGAGGAATCTCCTCCTGACTCTCCAAACACTGGTCCTCTTTGGGCTCGATAGACACTGCAAAGTGTTGGCCATTGGATTGGAGATCCATCAGACAACAAGTGAAATTGTTCTCAATTCTAGAATGACCACATGCTTTCATTTCATCTGCTTCTGATCCACAATTGTTTTGTGAGGCATCAAACACTTCTAAGTGGGAAACTACTACGGAAGAGGAGTCTAGTTCTTTGCTGAGGAACAACACTTAGGATTTAGTGCCTCTTCCAAAGGGAAGAAAACTTGTTCGATGTAGGTGGATCTACTGAACAGAATTTGCAGTAGATGGGTCCTTCTCATTTGGTAGCAAAAGGTTTTTCTCAAGTACCTGGCATTGAATGTATCGAAATGTTCACCCCAATTGCCAAAATGAACTCAATCCGATTCACTCTCGCCATTGCAACAACACATCGCTGGGATGTTTATCAGATGGATGTGAAGAGTGCCTTTCTTCATAGTGACCTCAAAGAGGAAATATACATGGAGCAACCACAAAGATTTGTGGAAGATTCATCCTTAGTTTGCAAACTTCAAAAATTTATTTATGGCCTCAAACAAACTCCTCGAGCTTGGTATATGCCAAGATGGGCTTCTTTCTTCTTTCAGTTGGGTTCACCAGATGCCATTTCGATCCAATGTCTACATTTTGCGACATGATATTCACTGTTGATTCTAGTTCTCTACGTGGATGACCTATTCATCACAGGGAATTCATCATCCACCATCGCAGTAGTGAAAACTGCTTTGTCTGATAGGTTCTCAATGACTGACTTGGGCTTGTTGCACTACTTTCTCGAGATTGAAATTTCTCAGTCTGACTCTAGGATCAATATTGCACAATCCAAGTATGCTCTTGATTTGCTTTCAAAATTTAACATGGTTGACTATAAGCTAGCTCTGATTCCTTTTCTATCTAGTGTGAAGCTTGAGGCTGATTGTCCATCTCCTTTGGTTGGTACTACCTCATATCAATAACTTGTTGACAGTCTCATATACCTTATGCACACCAGACTCGATATTTCTTATGCAGTGGGCATGGTCTCTTGATTTATGCAAAGAATCACATGCGCTGCATTGGAAAGCAACTAAGCAGATTCTCCATTACATTCAGGGTACTCAGTTTCGGGATTCACTATGGAGCATTGACATTGAATTGATTGGTTATACAGATTCAGATTGGGTTGGTGATATTCAGAATCATAAGTCTATTTCAGTCTATATTTTCTCCCTTGTTTCAGGTCTAATTAGTTGGTCAAGTAAGAATTAAAATGCTATTGCTTTATCTTTTATTGAGGTGAAATATAGAGGAGTTGTTAATGCTACCATGAGACTATTTGGCTTCAAGGGATTCTCACTGAGTTTGGCATCCAGTTTCAATCACCAACAATCATTTTCTACGGCAACCAAAACACAATTCAGATCTGCAGGAATCTGGGCCTCCATCAATGGACCAACTTATTGAGATTCACATGCATTTCATTTGGGGGGTCATCCATGAACAAGCCATTGATCTCCGCTACATCCAGACAATTGAGCAAATTGTTGATATATTCACCAAACCCTTCACTGAGAGCATCTTCATTTGCGGGCTTTTCTTGGGGTTTGGACAACTCCAAGATCCTCCTCTGAGAGAACATTTTATTGTACTTGGGTATCTCATTAGGCCTTTGTGCTGGGACCCAATTCCACTAGCCACCTAAGCTATGCTTAAGGGGGGGGTGTTAGTGTAGGTTTTTATTCCATTTCATTGTTTTTCCCTACACATGTTTAGCTTGCTTAGTTGTTTTTTAAGGTCATTGTAAAAGTTAATTCCACATTCATGAGGATGTGAGGACATGTTTATCTTTCGCCTATATAATGTACATTTCGAAAGCTTTTATGGTTAATGATGCTAATGATAATTCATTAGTGATTGTCATTGCAAAACTTCTTTCTAGATCATGTTTGATTTTGCTATTGCACACATGTAATTTCTTCGTGCATTCGATCCTATTTAGACCGATCTTCGATTGTGGTCCACTCTGATAAAGACCATTTTCTACGTTATCTTTTTCGTGGTCCTCGTGTTTCCTTATGTCTAATTTGCACGAGTCCTTGTGTTCAATTTGGTTCATGATTTTATCTTCACGATTTCATTCCTTTTGTCTTACATCATTTTTTCTTTGTAAATCATGACACTGCTAATGCATTCTTATCTTTGGGTCGATTGAAAATCGATCTTTGTCTTCAAATCATCTGTGAATCTCCTTCATGATTTTGTCTTCTTCATAGTATGTACCCTTTTCAGGGCATCGCTAAACTTGGTTCATTATCAAAATAAAGAATTGCCTCAAAGTCCCAAGTAATTGAAGGAATAGTGACGTGGTTCATTAACAATATCTCTAAAATTTCTCCACGCCAAATCTATGTCATGTTAGTGAAGTCATGTTTTAGAGAGGAAGTGAGCTATGGAGGAGGTGAAAAGAGAGAGATAGGGAGAGATCGAGACAAAAACTTTTCTTCATGTTTGGTCTTGCAAAATAACCTTGTGTAGGCATGTGTGAGAGTGAGTGTGCATTCTGTTCTTTGTAACATTTTTATGAAATTAATAAAGGTGATGTGTTAAGTGTGTCAAGTCTAAGAGTAATGTGCTCAAGTGTGTCTATGAATGAGTGTCTAGTGAAAACAACAGAGGGTTAAAGGCAATCCTTAAGTGGACCCCCTATTTGTGCTCACACCAATTGGTCTTAGAGCAAAGTCTTTCCTTATTGGGTTGTGTGTGAGAGGCTCTTGTATGAGTCAGTTGCAAGGTGTGAAAAAGAAGTTTGTTTGAATTTGTTGCAAGTTGTGAAAAAGAAGCTTGCATAGTAGTGAGGATAAGTTTGTTACAAGTGTGAGAGAAGTCCTGCAAGTGTTGAGGAAGTGTGAGAGGCATTTTTTTGAGTCTATTGCAAATTGTGAAAGAGAATCTTGCTTCTTGAGGAGATATGGCACACAAAAGAGGAAAAACACAAGTAGTAGAAGACTTGACAAAGACGACGAAAGAATTCCAAACAAGATTGGAAATGATGCAAGATGCACAAAGCGGAGATGTTGTAGCTGTGAGTGAAGATGATGAAAAAGAGATGATGATGGGGTTCTTGTCCCTACAAGCAAGGTTAGATTCTTTGGAGAGAGTCCTAGCAAGCAAATGAAGATATTTCAGCCAAAAAAAGGGACCAACATAAGTCATGGTGAAAGAAAAAGGTAAGCCCATTAGCAATGTTGTTTTGTTTTGTGGTAAAGAGAGTTTAAATGAGCTCATGAAATGGGTAGTGGAGTTAGAAATGTGTTTTGAAGAGGATAATATTGTAGACCTTATGAGGGCAAAGTTTGCAAGTAAGAAATTTTGTGGGGTTACAACTAAGTATTGGAGAGTTCTCCAAGAGAAGAAACAAGGAAAATGAAAAAAAAGGTAAGGAGCTGGAAACATATGGTTTTCAAGATGATGGGTCATGTTGTGTACCCAAGCATGCAAATAAAGTGGATAAAGAAGCTTCATGTCTTGAGGCTTGAGAGAGAAGAGAAGAAAAAGATTGCCATGAAAGGCAATAGGAGAGGGAAGTTGCCATGTGAGCAGCTTAAGTTTACTTTGAGAAGTAGCAAGGAGAAGGATATGAGTGAGGAGAAGAAGGTTGTCTTGAAAGAGTGAGGTTTCCATGTGAGAATCCCAAATTTGATTTTAAGAACGAGGGGGAAGAATTTTCTGAGCAGCCCATAGAGGAAGGAATCTTCATGCAAGAGGATATGAAAGTGATAGTTGTTGGAACGAGGAGACCCATTGTTTAATAATGGGAAGGAGTTTGGGGTATCCCATAAGTGGGAAGATTCAAAATTTTCTTTGGTGAATGAAGGCAATGCATTTGTCTTTTCTATTTTGGAAGGAAGAAGGGTTGAGGACAACCAAGGGAAGCTACATGTTTCCTTGAAGGAAACAATAAAGGTGAATGGAGCAGGCAATCATGAGGAGTTGCGGGTTTCCATGAAGGAAACAATAGAGATAGTTGATGTGCAAGTTAATGCACGTAAGGAGAGTATTGTTGAAGACTAGCCATGTGAAGGAGAAAAATATAGAAAGAAAAATGAGTAGAGGACATCCATGGAGGTTGTTGAAAATGGGCCTATGGGAGTCCTCCATGAGAGACAAATATGTTTGTGAGATTTTTTTTATTCCCTTAATATGTTTGATGTATGTGTAGGTCCAGCAAAGAAGGAGATGGATATGGTGGACATGGTTCTACCAAGAAGATTGAAGGATGTCAATGGCATGACCCACATGGGAGGAGACCATATAGATGTTGGAGGAAAGACTCTTATGAGTCAAGGATTGCCTTCTTATTATATGGGCAAGGAGAGTGCAAGGTTCTTTGCACATGACATGGAAGTGGAGAAAGAAAGAGATAAAAGTTAGCATAGAGCTGATATAAAGAGGATGAGAAATGAAGAAGAGGAAAAGGTTTTTGAATCAATGTTGACCATTTTTGGTCCCGTGGGCAAAAAATCAGTCGCCCTTTTCTTTTCTTTCCATTTCCATGCTCAGACATGAAGGATAATGCAGAAATATGCTTCTGCAACTCATTTTTTTTTTCTTGGCATGCAAAAGGCTCAACTTCAAGCATTTGGTATGAAGAGTACAGGCAGGGTTGGAAGGAGAGATTATGCAGGAATTTGTAAAGGAGCAAGTAAAACGCTTCTGAAGGCTTTTTATTGGCAAAATGAACCAAGTTCAAAGGGCGAAAGGATTGCCTCCAAAAGCCCGAAAGGTAGGTGCCCTTGCGGAGGGCACCCAGACGACAAGTAGGACCTTTGTAACTCTTCCGAAAGGCAATTTTGGAGACCAAGCAGCGCTTGCAGAAGGCAGTAAATACCTTCGGGAAAGTGGAAAAGACAAGGAAATTCAAAGGATCAATTCCTTCGCACAAGATGCGCGAAGGAATTCCTTCGGACATTTTTTCTGAAGAAATTCACAAGGCAAAAAACCAAACAGAAGAAAACCCTTCGAAAAGAAATCCGCGGCAAAATGGCAAGGGCAAATTCTTCCGGACAAAAGTCTGAAGGAATTTGCTTGAAGGGAAAGCCTGACCGAAAGAAAGCAAGCGGAAAAACATAAAGAGAACATTTCCTTTGGACAAAATGTCCGAAGGAATTCCTTCGGACGTTTTGTCTGAAGAAATTGAGAGGCCAAGGCAGCCCGAAGGATCCCGAAGGGCAAGCACCCTTGCGGGGGACTCTCGGTTGCCAAAAGAGCAACTTTTCTCCAAGCCCCGAAGGGACACCTTCCCTTCGGGAGGGTTCAACGACAGAGGCCCGAACAAAGAAAAAGAAATGGAGATATCCTTCGAGAAAAAAGTTCGAAGGAACACTTTGGAAAGTGAAGCCGAAGGAATTACAAAGGGGTGACGGGCCCGCAGACGTCAAATTCATGATGATGGAATAGCCGTTGGCTTTCAAATCACGACGGGTGCGCGAACGTCAACTTTGAGGCAGTCGAGAAAGGAGCCCGAAGAGCCAAGGATTGACAGAAGATAGCCCCGAGGGCCGAGAGAGCCAGGAAAAGAAAAAGCTGGGAAGGGATAAAAGCCAAGTGTAGAAGCAGACAAAATAGTTTAGGTGGCACAAGGTGTCGGCACAGAGTTATTACAGCGGTTGGAACAGTCCCTATGAAATGGTCATCAAGGAGCGCAAACAATGAATGGCGCGACCTGTTTTTTCTCATTTTGCATTGATGAGTAGACAACCGCGTGAATGTCTTAAAGAAGTGGTCTTGTTTGCAAACAAAGAGGCGCGGCCCATGCTTTCACAATAATGTTTGAACGCCAAAGTCAAGACTGGCAACTGACACATCATGTTCTTTCAGCGACTTCCTCTTCCCAATGTTTTCAATGCAGCATGGGCCACTTGTAAAAAAGGGCGCCATTGCTTCTTTTTTCTCTCTATATATTGTAAACTGTCATTTGAGAAAGGCATCTCTCATTTTGTAAGGCGAAGCCCTGCCAATTTTCACCTTGAATCAATAGAATACGTTTTTTACCTCTATTTGGCTGGATATATCTCTGAGTGTGCCTGAGTATTAACCTTGTGTTTAGTCATTTTCCACAATGCTTTCACAAGTTTGATACCAACATACCTGGTATAGACAAAGCACCATCCCTGCAGGTAACAAGAAGTGTTGTATTTGGAGCGCAGAGGCAGAAGAAGGTTACCAGATAGTGTGTTTTCCTACAACCCCTGTGGTAAGTTCATTTTCTGTGTGTTTTCATTAAGCCTCCCTGTTGAGCTCCCTACAGTCTAGTCTTTCCAGCAGATAAAATGTATGTATGTCCTCTTCTGATATAAAGTGAGTAAATGAGTAGATCAATTTTTTTTGGTGCATCACCATAGTAAGCTAGGTTCTATTTTCAGTAATCCTTCTCTCTTTTCAACCCTCCCCCATTATATATATTAGCAATAGTACTGGAATAACTCAGAGATGCATCAAAGGGAGCTACCCCTTATCTAGAGATTCTTCCCTCAGTTTTGCCAGACCCACAGGCAAGGGAGGAGTCTCCATTGTGTCGCGTGGAAGACAAAAGCTCAGCGTTTTGTCAAGGGTGCAATCCACAGCGTCAACAGTTTTTGGCATGTTCGGTGGGACCAATTTTTAAACACTCAGAAAAGTTATAGGATTGATACTGGTCCTATTACAGCAAAAAATCAACCATTTTTCCAGCATCTGGCGACTCCATTATCAAGAGCATCAATCTCTGGCCAAGGATCAGTCTAACACCTTATGCCTAAGGTCACCACATGATCTGCTGCTAAGGGTGTCCCTTTTGAATTCGTTGAACTACCATTAAACTCAGCAAGGCGACTAAGGTTTGCAAGGACTCATCCTTATTTAGCAAGTCATTTTCCCAGACCTGTTATAAGAAACACTTACGCAAGAAGGCCCTGGTTGAATCCTGTCATAGCTATGGCTTTACCATTTGTGGCCTTTCATGGTCAAAGTCCTTTGAATCTTCTGCATTATGACCCAATCCCAGGTACAACCCTTAAGAGTGTGCCTCCCTTTAATGGAGAAGGGCCTATCATTGCTATTGAGCACATCAGAAATATTGCCAACCTCTACAATATTCACAATGTCACTGAAGAAAACATTGCTATCAGATTGCTGGCATTGTCTTTCAAGGGCAAGGTTCTGGACTGGTATGGGACTCTGCCAATGAATTCAATCAACACATGGAATGAATTGGGCACCCTCTTAACAAATAGATTCGGGGAGAAGAGTGACCACCTCTCATTTGTCGAGCAGTTGATCACTATGCAGAGAGCTCCACACGAATTTATGCAGGATTTCAATACTCATTTTCAGAAGACATGGGACATAATCCTCATTTTGGTAGGGCCGACCCCAAGCTATGCTTTCCTCTATTATTTGAAAGCGTTGAACAGCGACATTGCTGTCATGATACAGTGCATGGGAGGACATGTGCTACCTGCTGCCTCTGAAATAGCCATAGCAGCTGAGAATTGCCTGGTGCAAGCGGGAAAGATATCTCCTAGACCTCATATGCCGCTCTTCCCTGAATTGCGACCTCCAGTCCAGACTGCTCCACCTACCTTAGCTCTTCTACTTGGCATAGAAAAGTCGGCTGCTACTCCGTCCAATGATCTTCATGAAGTCAAAAGTTTGTTGCGAAGCGTGACCAATGAACTAGTGGCTCTTAAAAGGCAGCGAGCTCAAAGCAATCAGCGAAATCAGGGATATCAGCAATTCGGGCAAGCAAATAGACCCCCTTTCCAGAATTACAATCAAGGATAGGGTCAGTTTGCACAAACCAGAGCTTATCAAGGCTATAATCCAGATGCTCCTTCATCATCCAAGGCTCTGGTGCCCGTTCAAAACAATTTGGTAGAAGAACAGTCAAATTGCTCACCCATGGGATACAGTCAAGATCACGCTGTTTATACAAATGAGATGCTGGGTCAATACACCAATGCACAAGACAATCAGACAGTGGCTCAATTCCCAAGCTTTGAGGCGTCATTGCAACATGGCATGGACAACAGGTCGGCTCACTCTGATTCCGCTCTCATGAATCACTTGGAAGGTGAATTCTGTGCAGTCAACTACGTGGGCAATGCGGACAATCAAGGTGGCTATGTTGCAACCAACACAAGGTCCAAAAGAAGAGCTATGGAGGAAGCTCAGGCAGCTGCTCAAACGTCCGCAACATCTTTTTCATCACATGTGAACCAGAAATTCACAAATTTTAGGCCACCAATTGAACCCTCAGAGCCTCAGCCTGCGCCTCACGCTGCAAGCAACCCCAAAGAAAATTCGAAAGGTCACAACCCTCAGATCAATGTGGTAGACAAGATGAAGAAACTACACATGAATATCTCCTTGTGGGATTCATTGGCAATGCCGGGACAAAAGGACATGCTGCAAAAGGAATTGCATGCGCTGAATGAACAAGCTGCCCCAACAAACCCTGATAATGTTATGATCATGAATGGGCACCCTTCCACAACATGCCAAGTAAAGAAAGAAGAAAAGGTTCCTCCTTTCTATCTGTCCTTAGTCATAGGAGATTTTCTGGTGCACAATTGCATTATTGATAGTGGGGCAAGCACCTCAGTAATGCCAAAATGTATAGCGGATAAACTAGGGCTCAAATACGAAGAAATGACTAAGGGAGTCCTGCAGCTGGATGGGACACCAGTAAAGACAGTAGGAGTGGTGAGAGGCTTGAACTTGACGCTTCACGCCTGTCCAACTTTCTCGGTCCCTCATGATGTGGTGGTGGTGGATGTTCCTCCCTACTTTGCCATTTGCTTGTCTAGGGATTTCACATCCAAAATAGGTGGCTACCTAGCAGCAAACTGGTCTTACCTGGTTTTTAGAACCAAATATGGGACTAAGGTCAAGATTGAGTCGGAGCCAATCCACAGAGATCATCTGGAGCCGTACTCACTTAAGGCGGCAAATGTCAACTACGCCATTATTGATCAAGAAGATTTCCAAGTGGATCAATCTCCGCCCTCTGTCTTTAAAGGAGTTGCTGACTTGCTCTTAGATGAGTGGGGAAGTAACGACTTCGAACATGATCCTTACAAGTTCATAGAAGAGGCAGGCCTTGGGATTTATTGCATGCATGAAGAGGGTACTTCTGTACCAATTTGATGAAAGCAAGCCAAGAGAGCTCAGGTTTATGACAGCTTTTCTTTGATGGCTCAAGGAGCAAGTTGGGCGCTGGTGGGGGAGTGGTGCTAGTTTCCCCCTCACAGGAGAAATACTTTTTATTGCACGTGCAATGTTGCAGAGTATGAATCTTTCATCCATGGTTTGGAGTGGGCGAGGAAAAGAGGAATTAGAGAACTGCAAATTTTTGGGGACGAGCTGATCATAAATCAGGTGAGAAGCTGAAATGTGACCAAGAACCCCTTACTTAAGTCTTATAAGCACAGGGTGTGGGACTTAGTAGAGAGTTTTCTTATTTTCAATGTCACCTCCATTCCAAGAGAGCAGAATAAACAAGCGGACAGACTAGCAGCAGTTGGTGCTCAGTTCGATGTCCTCAAGGAGATAGGCCGAGACCGTAGTCTGCATCATTTGAAAGTGGTAATCAGACCCTTTGTCCCGGACAACATTACCAACTGGTAGGTGTTTGACAATGATCAGCAGATATCACTCTTCTTGCAAGAGGAAGCTGAGTTTGCTGCTAGAAACCAGGCGAAGCTACAACAGCAATATGGCAGCCAGATTGTTCAGCTGAAGAACAATAAGCTTTCCAAAGGCTTGGTCACTCTCGAAAGTATCTTCAACGAGGATGACCAATTGAAAAATGATAAAGCTAGCATCACAATGAAGAACTATGAAAAAGTTGAGATATTCAAAGATACGCTGCTTGCACTTGGGAAAGTGTGTACAGATCATGAAAGGCAGGGCTTCAGCTTGTGCTAGGAGTTTGCTGATGTTTTCGCTTGGGAGTATAGCGACTTGAAGGGTTTTAACCCAAGTTTGGACCAACATACCATTGAGCTGGAGGAAGGCGCCAAGCCCATCAAGCAGAAACAAAGCCCTGTCAACTCGAAGATTGAGCCTCTCATGTGAAAGGAACTCACCACGCTGATTGAGTCCAAAATCATATTTTCGATCAAACACTCTTCTGGGCTAGCCAATCTTGTTCCTGTCCGAAAAAAGAATGGAGAGATCAGATTGTGCGTATATTTCAGAGACCTCAATAAAGTCTCTTTGAAAGACCATTATCCTCTCCCAAGTATGGAGCAGAGCCTCCAAATGGTGTCAGGCAGCGAACGTTTCTCCCTCCTGGATGGGTATTCAGGGTACAATCAGATTTTGGTGCAGGCTGTGACCAGTAAAAGATAGCGTTCACTACCAAATGGGGGACGTTTGCTTATCGAAAAATGCCATTTGGACTGTCCAATGCCGGTGCCACTTTTCAGCGAGCTATGGACATGGCTTTTCAAGGCCTAATAAATAACATTGTACTGGTGTATCTGATGATGTGACAGTATTTTCTAAGGAAGTAGGCCAACACATAAAGCACTTCAGGGAAATCTTTGAGAGGTGTAGAGAGTTAGGTATCTCTCTCAACCCAAAGAAATGCGTGTTTGTTGTCCATGAAGGTAAACTCCTTAGCCATGTTGTTTCGAAGGAAGGCTTAACCATTGATCTGGAAGGGGTTCGCTCCATCCTAGAACTGTGCTTGCCTAAGCATAAGAAAGGTCTGCAAAGTTTCTTTGGCAAAATAAATTTCATCAGGAGATTTATCCCGAACTTTGTCGAGACAGTCAAGCCATTGACCTCCACGCTGAAGAAGGATGAGAAATTCGCATGGACAACACAAAGGAAGGATAGTTTTGAGGAGATCAAACAGGCTATCACCCAGACTCCTACCTTGATCAGTCCCAACTTCACTAAAGACTTCAACCTCTACACCTTCGAAAATGAAGAGGTAATCTCCGCTATGCTTACCCAAGCGAATGGTGAGAACCTTGAACAATGGCTTGCGTTTTTTAGCCAGGGTCTAGAGGGTTTTGAGGTCAGGTATACATATGTGGAGAAGCAAGTCCTTGCAGTCATACGGAGCCTAAAGAAATTCAGACATATGCTGTCCAACAACAGAATTCACCTCATGGCGCCACATCCCAATGTCAAAGACTTCTTGATCAGCGGTGATTTGAATGAAAAGAGAGCGGGATGGATCACTAAAGTAATGGAATATGACGTGGATAGCAAAACCACCAAGCTGGTAAGAGGAAAAGGACTGTGTGAGCACCTTGCTGCAGACTTTAAACATCAGAAAGAGGACAATTTGCTCATTCATGATGAAGCCACAACCAAAGAACTAGCAATCATGAAGGATTGGACATCAGACATGAGACGTTTCCTTCTCATTGGTGAGTGCCCGTAGGGCCTTGATAGGATTAAGAGGAGATATTTCAGACTCCAATCTCTCCCTTATGTCCTGATTGATGGAGTGTTGTTCAGAAGGGATTTATCAAGAGTGCTTTTAAGGTGCATAGACCCAGGTTACGCTGATAGGGTGCTGTCCGAGTTCCATGATGGGCTAGCTAGTGGTCACTTTGCTCCTAAGCCTACAGCTGCAAGAATAATGAGCGCTGGTTACTTCTGGCCCACTCTATTCAGAGACACCCATGCTTGGGTACGAAAGTGTCAAAAGTGTGCTCTCTTTGATGGGAAACAATGGCTGGCTGCAATGCCCTACAGCCTATTCAAGTTGAACAACCATTCATGCAATGGGGCCTTGACTTCATAGGGATGATTAACCTTCCTTCCAGTGCTGGACACAAGTGGGTCCTGACCGCTACAGATTACTTCACGAGATGGGTAGAAGCTGTTGCTTTGAAGGAGGCCAACGAAAGTGCAGTCCTGGATTTTTACGAAGACCTGGTGACAAGGTTTGGAGTTCCAGCTACCATCATCTCAGATAATGCTTTAGCTTTTCTGGGAACCAAAACGAGTGAATGGGCATTGAGATACGGCATTTATCTTAGCACTTCTTCCAATTACTACCCACAGGGGAATGGTCTGGCCGAATCCACCAACAAGAATCTAATCAGGATTATCAAAAGAACAATGGAGGAGAATCATAGAACTTGGCATGCCAAGTTGAAAACAGCTTTGTGGGCAGACAGGGTCACTCCAAAGAGAGCAATTGGCAATTTGCCATACACACTTGTGTATGGAAGGGAAGCTAGACTTCCTCTTTCACTTGAATTGCCAACCTTGGACTTTGCTCGCTAGCGGCAATTAGAAGAAGGCAACATCATGGAGGTTAGGCTATGTGAGCTGATGGAACTTCAAAAGACAAGGGACCAGGCTATGGCTTCTATGACCAGCCGTCAATAGCAGATAAAGAAGCACTTTGACAAGAAGTCCTCGTCAAAAGGTTTCTCTGAGGGAGACATCATTTTGAAATGGGATGAGCACTGAGCTAAGCCTGGAAAGCACACGAAGTTCGACGCCCTATGGAGTGGTCCATATGTCATCACTCAGTGCAAGCAGCACAATGCGTTCCAACTCACCAGGTTGGATGTGAAGAACTGCGTATCTCAATTATGGGATACATCTTAAGCATTATCACTAGGCCTGCTCCCATCATGTACATATTTTTCTTATTTTTTCCCTGTTTTTCCCAAGTGCTTTTGCACATGTTAGTAGTTTTCTTAGACTTGTGTGTGTTTTGTTTCCTTTTTGGGGTAAAAGCTTCATGATTGATTTTTGGATATTTCAACACTGTTGCTAACTCTTTCAAAGCAGCGTCTCAACTCCATGCCCAATGGACTTTGAGGCTACCGGTCTTCTTCAGCATAGCAGGGATGCTTCCCTTGGGAATCACCAAATTGTCGACCATTTTTGGTCCTGTGGGCAAAAAATCAGTCTCCCTTTTCTTTTCTTTCCATTTCCATGCCCAGACATGAAGGATAGTGCAGAAATATGCTTCTGCAACTCGTTTTTTTTTCTTGGCATGCAAAAGGCTCAACTTCAAGCATTTGGTATGAAGAGTACAGGCAGGGTTGGAAGGAGAGATTATGAAGGAATTTGTAAAGGAGCAAGTAAAACGCTTCTGAAGGCTTTTTATCGGCAAAATGAACCAAGTTCAAAGGGCCAAAGGATCGCCTCCAAAAGCCCGAAGGGTAGGTGCCCTTGCGGGGGGCACCCAGACGACAAACAGGACCTTTGTAACTCTTCTAAAAGGCAATTTTGGAGACCAAGCAGCCTTTGCGGAAGGCAGTAAATACCCTCGGGAAAGTGGAAAAGACAAGGAAATTCAAAGGATCAATTCCTTCAAACAAGATGCCCGAAGGAATTCCTTCGGACATTTTGTCCGAAGAAATTCACAAGGCAAAAAACCAAACGAAAGAAAACCCTTCGGAAAGAAATCTGCGACAAAATGGCAAGGGCAAATTCTTTTGGACAAAAGTCCAAAGGAATTCCTTCGGACATTTTGATCGAAGGAATTTGCCCGAAGAGAAAGCCCGACCGAAAGAAAGCAAGCGACAAAACATAAAGAGAACATTTCCTTCGGACAAAATGTCTGAAGGAATTCCTTCAGATGTTTTGTCTGAAGAAATTGAGAGGCCAAGGAAGCCCGAAGGATCCCAAAGGGCAAGCGCCCTTGCGAGGGACTGTCGGCTGCGAAAAGGGGGACTTTCTCCAAGACCCGAAGGGACACCTTCCCTTCGGGAGGGTTCAACGACAGAGGCCCGAACAAAGAAAAAGAAAGGGAGATATCTTTTGGGAAAAAAGTCCGAAAGAACACTTCGGAAAGTGAAGCCGAAGGAATTACAAAGGGGTGACGGGCCCGCAGACATCAAATTCACGACGATGGAATAGCCGTTGGCTTTCAAATCACGACGGACGCGTGAACATCAACTTTGAGGCAGTCAAGTAACCGTTGATCTTTAAATGATTGAGTGTGAAGCCAAAGAAATTCAAAGGGCTTAAGGCCAAAAGGAAGAGACTGCCGAGAAAGGAGCCCGAAGAGCCAAGGATTGACAGAAGATAGCCCTGAGGGCCGAGAGAGCTAGGAAAAGACAAAAGCTGGGAAGGGACAAAAGCCAAGCGCAGAAGCAGACAAAACAGTCCAGATGGCAAAAGAAGGTGTCGGCACAAAGAGTTATTACAGCAGTTGGAACAGTCCCTATGAAATGGTCATCAAGGAGCGCAAACAATGAATGGCGCGACTTGTTTTTCCTCATTTCGCATTGATGAGCAGACAACCGTGTGAATGTCTTAAAGAAGTGGTTTTGTTTGTAGACAAAGGGGCACAGCCCATGCTTTCACAATAATGTTTGAACGCCAAAGTCAAGACTGGCAACTGACACAGCATGTTCTTTCAGCGACTACCTCTTCCCAATGTTTTTAACGCAGCATGGACCACTTGTAAAAAAAGGCGCCATTGCTTGCTCTTTCTCTATATATATTGTTAACTCTCATTTGAGAAAGGCATCTCTCATTTTGTAAGGCGAAGCCTTGCCAATTTTCACATTGAATCAATAGAATACATTTTTTACCTCTATTTCGCTGGATATATCTTTGAGTGTCCCTGAGTATTAACTTTGTGTTCAGTGATTTTCCATAATGCTTTCACAAGTTTGATACCAAGATCCCTGGTATAGACAAGGCACCATTCCTGCAGGTAACAAAAAGTGTTATATCTGGAGTGCAGAGGCAGAAGAGGGTTACCAAACAATGTGTTTTCCTACAGCCCCTGTGTTAAGTTCATTTTCTGTGTGTCTTCATTAAGCCTCCTTGTTGAGCTCCCTACAGTCTGGTCTTTCCAACAGATAAAGTGTATGTATGTCCTCTTCTGATATAAAGTGTGAGTAAATGAGTAGATCAAATTTTTTTGGTGCATCACCGTATTAATCTAGGTTATATTTTCAGTAATCCTTCTCTCTTTTCAACCCTCCCCCACTATATATATTAGCAATAGTACTGGAATAACTCAGAGATGCATCAAAGGGAGCTAACCTTTATCTAGAGATTCTCCTTTCAGTTTTGCCAGATCCACAGGGAAGAGAGGAGTCTCCATTGTGCCGCATGGAAGACAGAAGCTTAGCCTTCTGTCAAGGATGCAATCCACAGCGTCAACAATCAACTAATAGAAGCCAGGACAAAGAGAAGCAAGAGTTGATTATTATATCAGCCAATGAAGTTGTGAAGATGGAGGAATCACCTATGGGGACTATTAAGTCTCTTGTTTATAAATTAATTTGTGATTGTAGTAGCTGATTTTTATATCAGTCGGAGCATGTAAAGAAGTAGTGAAGGTCTTTTAAGACTCTCAAAAATGAAGAAGCCACAACAAGATGATGGTGGCAGAGAAAGAGATGGCAGCTATGAGAGAAGAGGAGCTACAAATAGCAAAGATTGATATAAGGAAGAATCTAATAACATGTTGGATAGTGAGTAAACAAAGCCAAGAAGGCTTTAGGAGGAGGTGGTCGGTCAGCGGTGGGTTTAAGCCCACAAGGGAGAGAAAGATACAATAACAAGCATCTTGATGGAGGTGGTAAGACGAAGGTGGGTTTCAGCGCACAAGACGATGGAGAGAAAAGAGGATAAACCATTGGCGGAGGATAATGTATATGGTGGGCCTAATCCTACAATAGGAGCAAGGAGAGACAAGAAGAAGAGGGCTAAAGTGAAACTAACTAGGGGGAGCTGAAAATGGAAGAGAGAGAGACAATCAACTGAATTACTTGGTGTGTTTTAAGGGAATTCCATGGCCATTATGTTTCGTGATAAAAAGAGTGGTTCTACCATTTATTCCATCTATGTGAGCAGGGGCTCACATTTTAAAAACCTCGGGTGTTTGATGCAAGAGCATCCAAGGGTTCGTGCAATCTTGCATCAACCAAAAATATGTTAGATTAAGTTTTTGTTTTCTTTTGTATTTGTGGCCTTTTTTGCGTAAGTTGGTGAACCTTTGAGAATGATGTTGTAAAATAATTCATTTGCTGTGCAACAGTGCAAAGATCTTTCGTACGTTTTTGTCAGTGTGTGTTGACTCTTAAGTCATATACATTTGGCAAAATGATTCTTCAACGCAGAGACAAACTAGTAGGAGAGACTTCTTGAGATGATAGCATATGAATATCATGACCTATGTGTTAAGTTTCAAATCAAATGTTTGGAGAAACAATGCTAATGTACAGAGAGTTATGACACTTGTCATTTGCTTGGAATGTCACTTCAGCATCAAGGATTCAACAGATTGATTCTTTAGTGCAAAAACACAACAGCGATTTCTAGAGGTACTTGTAGCTTCATTGTTCAACCTACATGTCAAGTTTTTGATTGTTTGGAGTATCTGCACTATTGTACAACAGTTATGTGTCACTTTTTTTATTTTTGTGACGTGTGGAAGGCGTTGTTGCTAACAATTTGGTGTTTAATCTTGAAATTTATGGAAATTGAAAGCACCATTCTCATGTGCATTTTGTTGAGATCTGTGAAGCTAAAGAGACACCCCATGAAACTAGGGCTATTAGAGGAATACTAAAATTGGTCAGAGAAGTCAGTTTTTAGAAAGGAAGGGAGCTAGTGAGGCGGCGAAAAGAGAGAGAAAGGGAGAGACTTGGACATAACGTATTTCTTCATGTTTAGTCTTGAAAAATAATCCTGTGCAGACGTGACAGAGTGTGAGTGTGCATTCTGTTCTTTGTAACATTTATATGAAATCAATGAAGATGATGTCTTAAGTGTGTCAAATTTAAGATTAAAATGTGCTCAAGTGTTTCCAGGAATGAGTGTCCAAGCCAAGCAACAAAACGTTAAAGAGTGTCCTTAATTGGACCCCCTATTTGTGCTTGCACCAATTCTACTAGAGTTTTGAGGCTTAAAAAGTTATTAATGCAAAGCAAGCTTTTGGAAAATATTTTGTAGCAAATGTTTGATAAAAAAATTGCCCAGAGTTTTTTTTCAAAACCCTGCTTCCTAACATAATGGATTGTGAAAGCCTCATTTCTTTAATAGACACTAATGGGATTATATATATGGTTAGATATATAAGATGCAAATGGAATGAGTTAGGGCTTATATCACAAGAAATACAAAAATAATACATATTGGATAACAAAATATGGTAGACATTTAAAGTTGAATGTCACCATAGGATTGGTAGAAAAGGTTAGCTATGTAGAAGAGAAAGAGGGAAGTAGGAGATGTTAGGCTTTCAAAACTATACTAAAAAATTGCTTGGAAGCAATTTGGGACTAGCCAACATATATTGACTTTTTTTGGTTTGAAACATACTAAATATGATATGAAAGCTTGATTGCCATTAAATGAGCGACTTAGAGGTGCCACGTAAGAAGCTCTATTCTGTCTTTGTATAAATAGGGATTCTTAAAATTCTTCTCTCCCATATTGTGTCGTGCTAAGTTTCTCCAATTAGCATCGACATTCAAATACCTTGGGTCACCTTGTTAGCTAAATCTCTTCTTTGATACTAAGAAGTCCGTAGGTTGTCATGCTAGCTATATCTCTTTTTTGATACTAATAGAACTTAGCCATGACTATGCATGTTTTGCAGGCGCCTTTATTGTGATGGTTATGGTTTTCATTCTTTCTTAATTACAAGGTATATGTGGTATTTTATTGTACACCAATATCTTCTATCTTACGTTTCTTGTTAAGTGTATGTAATAATCCCATACTGATCACAATTTTGAGTGAATGAATGTTCATGGGACTCCATGCATTAAAGCTTTGCCAATTTGAAAGAAAGTGCATGGGTGCACGTCTCCAGGTTTTTATACTTCACTTGTTGGCGCTTGTACATGTTTTGTGGATCCTTTACATTGTATACTTTTATAATTAGAAGCTATTAAATTATAGGGTATATTTATGGAAGTTCATTCCATTTTAATACTTGCTTTCTTGTATGTAAAAAATAAAGTAATGCACCTTTTTTTAATAAATTAAGTTTATCAAAACATTTTCAAGTTGGAGAGTATCTCTAGATCAAGCTATCAAAACATTTTCAGATTGGGTAAGTCTCTCTAAACATTTGGATTGTAGCTACAACCAATCTTGGGTGCACATGTATTCAACTTTGTAGCATGTTTTTAAAATAATTTAATAAATTTATGGTGGTAATATCAAAATTGTCATTTAAAATCTGGTGCAAAAGAGAGATAATAGATGGATTTAAATTTTGGAAAAGACAAACTACAGCAAAGGAGCAAAAATAAATGATGCAACTTTTTTAGTACATGTAAATGCTTTGCATCATCATAACGTGTTCACAAATGCATATGGAAAAAATATGTTACAATATTTGTGGAAGTGATTATGTTGTGTGTATCCATCCATTAATTAAAGGACAATGTAGAAAATAGAAGTTAAAGGTACTATAATTTATAGGTTTTTAGTATATGGGTGCCTGGAAACTTGTGCAACAAAAAATAGAAGTTAAGGGTATTGTAAGAAGAAAATATATACATTCAAATCTATTCAAATGAGTAAACATGTTATGATTGATGCATTGATATTTTTTCTCTCATCCATCTCAATTCAATTATTCAACAAATTGTTTTGATGATCAGGTCTCTTAAGATTATAGTTGAATTTTATACAAGTATTTCACAATATACCTCATTTGAAATTCGTATCTTTTCAAAAACACTTAAGTGTGTAGAAAGGATAATTTCTAATCTATATTACGTTTGTTTGTAAATTCTCATTTTCTTTTTAATTTTTTCTTATGCAGGGATTTAAACAAGTTTACAATGTTTCAGGGGGAATCCATAAATACTCACAAAGCGTTGACTCTTCCATCCCAATGTATTAGTGATATGACTAGCTAATCATTTATTTGCATTATTGAAAATGAATAATTGTGTTCTATATTGATGATATAATTAAAAAATTGATATGTAACATTTGTGTAAACTTTTAGAGATATAATAAAAATATAGAGCCATGAAATACAGGTTTTGTTTAAAGCATTATTTTGTCATTTATATCTATGATTCATTGGAGTTAGATCATTTAACTAACATTTTGGTGGTTATACATACAAATTTTATGCTAATTAAAATTCTAACAATTCCAACATTTTTGTAAGCTTGTTATGTCAAGAGCCATTAAATAGATCAATTGCAACTATTATTTTATTTGTGAAGTTTATGATATTCTAAAGCTAAATTACTTTATTAATGTTTTACTATATATCAATGATGATTTAAAATATAAACCACAATCATTCACTTGACTAGTGTGGTAGACATCCTATTATTGATCACAATGTAAACACATAGTACATCAATTGGATTAATCACTCATAGCCATCTTAAGAATAATTTCTCTAAATCTAAGTTCAAAATACAATATAGGTCCTAGATGTTCGTATCATACTTAAGATTATGTCAACACTCCTTAATACTAAGTTTGTAGCAACTCTTTGTCCCTAGTCATGAGCTCAAGGTCTAATCATAATGATTGATGATCTTAGAAAGTTCCCGAAAGATTTTCAAAAGTGGATGAAGCATGGGTTGAGCTTCATGCGAGCCCCGATCAATGAAGTTTTTCCAATTACATATATTGTCTAAAATAATGCGCCACAATGTTGAATATAAGTAGGGCTTGAGATAAGGAGTGAGTCTGTGCGAGGATTGGGATAAATAGTGAGATAAAGAAAATGAAAAGATGAGTGAAGAAGAGGAAACACAATACCATTGTGTTGTGTGCCAAAGTATGACAATTGTGCTTGAAGAGAGCTCGTAGGACCATGAAGATAAATTTTAATTCATGCCAAAAATGACAAGAAGATATCAAATTCATATGCAACTCTCAAAGGAGGCACAAAGTGGGCCGTCTAGGGAGACGACAATATGTTCGACAAACATCGTCTAAAAATCAGTTTTTGACCAAGAATTAGATGAACTACTAGATGGTAATTACATAGAGAGGTGTAACCTATAGTGTCAACCAAGCGGATGCAAGGAGCGAGTGTAATTGTGTGAGATGTCAATAAAAACACAAAAAAATTAAGTTGATGTGATTTTCAAAAAATTGAATGCATAAATAAGAGAAAATTTGGAATTAATAGAGGAAGGTTCCAAAGGTAAATTATTTTGTTTGTTTTGAGTGCCATTTCTGTTTGTGCAACTTGCCTTGTGGTGTACTATTCCTTCTTCCTTATAATTCTCATCGAGCATCTCCTCCGAGCTAGCTGCACATATCAAACTTCCTTTCTTGTTTGCGTGCATACAACCACATCAATATGCTTACATGTTGTGCTATGTAAGGACCCCTTCACCCTAATGCTTTTAGTTTGTGTTAGGTGTTATTAGTAAAATATTGGACACATATGCTTTGTAATTATCCCATGTGTGAGAAGTAGTAGATGTCTAGGGTAGACTAGTTGAAATAGAGAGCTTGTGTAATAGAAAAGATCATCTATTGAATATTTTGTATTGAGCCATGTACAAAGGAGGTTGCCCCTTCAAAAAAGTATGTGATACTTTGTAGCGTGCTTTTGGTATTTCAATATAATGTTGCTATCTTCTTTTAATTCAATGCATATTTGTGATATTTCTATTGCGAGACTAATTTGTGTATGCCGGTTCCTAACACATGGTATCATGTCACTTTCCAGGGATGTGTTATGTAATAACTTCTACAATTTAGGGATTTTTGTCAATGTCCACCATATACTCTCACCTCGCTTGAGCGAGATCTTGGTGATCAAAAAGTGGCAACATAAGTGATGACACTAAGGTTTTTTCCCTAAATTTGCCATTTTTTTCCCTTCAAGGATTTCATTTGTTTTTAATCTAGAAACTGTTTGGGCAGTTTTAAAACTCAGAGAAGATTTTTGTTATCGGTTAAGCTGACTCAATTGTCATCGGTGAAGTGAGGGGTGCCCCCCCAGTACCTATGCCTTGGACATCGCTATAGATGGATTTTAGCTTCCATATGTCTTTTGGTATATAGGAAGCACCTAAAGTTATTATTTCTCATAGGAGGCCTTCAAACGTTTGTATTTTATTATACATCAGTGTTACTCATGTCATACTTGAGAGATGGGAAATTGGGTTAAGAGACATTTCAATTCTTTGTAGTTATATATTTAAAATATTGGGCTAACACTATTTACACACGTGATAAGTAAATTTGCTAGCTCACAGACGAGAGATGCCTTATAGTAGCCTTCTTTGTCATAACCCTCACTCTTGAGAGTCACAGTTTTGCAACAATTTTTGGGTGGAAGTATAGTAACCACAAAAGTCTGAATGCTTCTAACATTTTGGTATTGTGCAAAAACTATAAATGTCAGAAAGGGTTTGAATATTCTTGAATAGTTATTTGGATTGGTGTATTGAACTTGTCAATCATTACAAAAAAGAAGTTTGGATTTTTCTTTCAAAATTAGGCATTTGTAGTCTGCTCATCAAGCTAATCATTTTTGTATATAACTTTAATAACACTTAATGGAAAATTATGGAAGCGCCGCCCCCCTCCCCCCATTCTCTCCTTACCATCCACCTATCTCTTCCCCTCTCCCCTTCCCATATGGTGGTGCTAACCCAAATAAGGGACATAGAAACTTAACTAATCTTATAACAAAAATATATACCATACGAGATGACCTCCAATCCCAACTCTTCAACATAAATGCCCAATAGAGAAACACAATGGACACTCTACATGAACTAAGTGGTTGAGATTCATGGAATGCTCTGAGCAACAATTCTGAACACAACACTAGTTCTAGGAGAATGCCACGTGATCTTAAATTGGATTTTTCTAAATTTGATGGTAATTATCATAGCGGTTGGATGTGGAGGGAAAAATAGTATTTTCGTTATGCATGGCACTCCATTCTAGGATAGGGTACCTATAGCCTCTTTCAACCTAGATAAAAAGTTGTATAGTGGTTTCATTGGTATGAAAAAGTTAATAATATTTTTCCATGGTCAAAATTTTGTGTTCCTATTCATTCACTTTATTCCAAGTGCATACAAGGATTTCATAAGAGCCCTAACTAAATTGCAGTAGATTAGTTCTAATCAGGGGTATCTAATGGAATTTGAAAAAATTGCCAATAGAACAAAAGGGTTGACATATGACTTCTTCAAAAGTTGTTTTGTCAGTGGATTAAAATAGGATATTAGAGATGAGGTGAAAATGTTCAAACCACTGAATATGATGGTAGTAATTGGATATGCTAAGTTGGTTGATGAAAAGTTCACAATCTAACACGTCTTCCAAATTCTGCCAATTCTGGAATTCCATGCCACCATGATTGAAAACATTTCCAACCTCTAGAACTGCACCCATCAAATGCCTAACATAGGTTGAGATGCATTCCTTACACAAAAAACGAATACATTATAATTACGATGATAAATCCACACTAGGGCACCGATGTGTGAAGCAAAAACTATACCTACTTGATGTAGTCACCTCCAGAGTTTGATGGATGAGAATATACACCAGAAGTCCCAGAGGAAGAAAACTAAACATGATATCGGGGAGGGCCCTGTGCAAAGAACTCTGGAAAATGCATTGGTTGACGCCACCACTCCTCAAACAATGAAGATCAAGGGGTACTTTAAAAAACGTCTCCCCACAATCTTTATTGATTATGGTAGCACACATAACTTCATTGACCTTCGGCTAACCAATTAAGTTGATTTCTATGTGTATGATTGTTCAAGTTTTGAAGTTATGATAGCTAATGGTGGAACCTTACCTTGTAAGGGAAAATGGTACAATGCCCAAAATTCAGTGGGGGATTAACATTTGAAGTCAAACACATTTGTTCTTCCTCTAGGAGGTTGCGGTGTAGTTTTGAGAGCATATTAACTTCAGATAGTAGGTCATATCTTATGAGCCTTTTCTAAATTATAGATGCAAATCACCAATAAGGGTTGACAACACACTTTAAAATGACTCGCTCTGGGCTAAACAAGTCATTAGCTCTCATCAGATGGAAAAGTTGCTAAAAAGGGATCTCATGAGATTTTTGTACAGCGTTGTGCCATCTAGCTCAATGAATCATTTGATCCAAACCACCTACTAGACTTACAAGAATTATTGTCTTAGCATATAATTATTTTTTAGGAACCCAAAGGGTTACTTTCATAATGATTATAAGATCATGCCTTTCAACTTGTTATAGGTAGTATAGCTCCAAAGATTTGTTCTTAACGGTACCCATTTCTATAGAAGAATGAAATAAAAGAAATGGCGCAAGAATTGTTGAAAGTGACTCATTAGACCAAACATTAGTCCTTCTTCCCCCATATTATTGGTACAAAAAATATGGGTCTTGGCATCTCTGTATTGACTTTCAAATACTGAATAAGTTCACAATCAAGCACAAGTTCTTCATCCCACTTATTGATGAGCAATTGGACGAAGTACATGGAGCTAGTTTCTTTTCAAAATTCACCTTGAGGTTAGGTTATCATCAAGTCTACATCAAGGAAAAATATAACCCTAAGACAACCTTCTAAACTCATGATGGTCATTATGAGTTTCTTGTCATGTCGTTCAGCCTCACCAATGCTTTGTCAACATTTCATGGCTTAATGATCAAGATTTCTGGTCATTTCTTTGCAAATTCACCGTGATATTCTTTGATGGCATCCTTGTTTTTGCCATACCTGGGAAGAGCATCTGATGCATCTTGAACAAACCTTCCAACTCCTTTCTAAAGACCACTTATGTGCCAAATGGTTGAAGTGTGATTTTGGTCAAAAGGATATAGAGTTTCCAAGACACATCATCTCTGACGAAGGTGTTAAAGTGGATCCCAAAAAAATTGAGGCCATGGAAATTTTGCCTAAACCCAAAACACTTAAGAATCTTCACATATTTTTGGGGGTCACTAGATATTATAGAGATATCATCCAAGACTATGGGCAAATTACAACTCCATTGACAACCATGTTGAAAAAATATGCCTTTTAGTGGTTAGAGATGGTAGAAAAGGCTTTCAAACTTCTTAGGCAGGCATTGTGCACTACTTCAGTTTTAGCTATCCCTAACTTCTCCAAACCATTCTTTCTCAAAAGTGATGCCTCAGGGACTAGAATTGGAGTTGTTATTAGGTCGGAAGGTCAAACCCCCACATTCACCAAGGCACTTACAAGGAAAAACTTCACTTGCTTCACATATGAGAAGGAAATGTTAATCATCCTTCATAAAATCAACAAGTGGCACCCAACTTAGTTAGGAGACACTTATGTGTGAAAACTTATCACTAAACACTTGAATGCTAACCTATAGGTGAGGCCCCCTATCTAATTTGTTGTTTCCAAAATCCGTCACTTATTTTTGTGGACAACCTACTAATCAGTTTGGTTTTGCAGACCAAAACTCTCTTTTTTCTTTCTCAAAAATGTTCTAAGCAGTTAAGTTTTTCAAATATTTAAGCCTTTTCAGCTAAGGAAATCACAGGTTCAACAAGCAGGGCTTCTTCAAAGGAAGTTCAAAACACTTAAGGCATTTCCTTAGTGTTTTGAGGATGATTCAATGCCCAGGTTCAATCAAAAGACTTAACATCGGGCTTCAAACCAATAGAATGAACCACTTTGAACCGTTGAACCATTGAACCCCGCATTCACAAGGTTCAAAGGTTCAAGGTTCAACGAGTTCAATAAAGTCTAAAAGACTTAAAAGAAAGAGTTTCAAAGAAAGAAGATTGAACTATTGAACCCTTGAACCTTGAACCCGAAAGGTTCAAGGTTCAACGAGTTCAAAGGTTCAATGACTTGGACAGACTTAGAAAATCTAGAGAGTTCAAAGCTTCAAAGAGATCGAAGAATTAAGATTGAACTTTGAACCATTGAACTTTGAACCAAGAATGTTCAAAGGTTCAACAAGTTCGATGAATTCGATGGACTTAGAAAACAAAACACTTTAAAAGAAAGAGAATGAATTGTTGAACCATTAAACCTTGAACCCAAAAGGTTCAACGGGTTCAAAGGGTTCATAAGTTTGAAAGGAAGCTTTGAGCAAATGAAGAAAGCGGAAGATTCCAGAAAGAAGTTCAAAGGGGTGGTTCAACCGAAGAAGAAAAGGAGAGCGAAAGTGGCCATTCACAAAACATTGAACTGTTGAACCATTGAACCTTTGAACCAAACAAGTTCAAGGTTCAAGGTTCAAAGAGGTTCAAAGGGACCAATGACGTCCCCACAGACATCAATTTTAAGGTGATGGAATGGTCGTTGGTTTTCAAAAGCCTTGAGAACAAGCTCAGCGACCAACACAGAAAGGAGCCGAAGAGCCAGCAGAAAGTGAGAAGATAGCCCCAATAGCTCAGATTGCTAAGAAGAGACAAGATGTGGTAAGGAAAGAGAGAACGACTACAGGAAAACCAGAAATATCTATAGGAGAGTTATTTCTAGTAGGTAGAACAGTCCACTAGGTGGACATCAGGGATTACAAATATTCAAAGGTGTGGCCTGTTTTTCTACATAAAGTAAAGGCAAATGGACATCAATATAAGCGTCATTAAGAAGACCAAAAGACCAATACTGAAGAAGGGACATTTGAGTTAATTCAAAATGCTAAAGTCAAGGCCGATGCCCTATTCCAGCATGGCTCTTTCAAAGATATTAAAGGCATTCAATTCAGCATGGGCCGTCTTTATGAAAACAAGAGCCCAATGCTTTCTGAGATGTCTATATATTGTAATCTCCCATTTTGTATCACCGAGAGATTTTTTTGTTATCACAAGCGAAGCTCTGCCCAAATTGAAAGGCAATCCTGAGACTTTGAGCTCAGACTGTTAATCATTTTTTTTAAATAAATGAGAAAGCAAGTGACCTTCCAGACTTTGTGTTGGAATAAGCTTGTGTCTTTTATAAAATTGTTCTTATGTCTGTTTCCTAAATACAGTCTTGTCCATTTAATCAAATAAACAAAATTAGTGGAAATAAGCTGAAAGATGTCTTGAAACTGACTGTGGGAGACTTTGTGCTGCCATAATTGCGTTTAGTCTATGTTTTTGTGTAAAGGATACTAGAGAGACTTTGTGCTCTCTTTATCCTTCATAATTCTATACTATATTGCAGTTTTGGGTGCAGACTTTGAGCTGCGTTTAATCCTGCTGTGTTCCTTTGTCCCAATCAATATGAGAAATAACTAAAACTTTATGTTTTAGTTTGTTTCTTGTGGTTGTTTCTACTCTAGGAGAGCCCTACTATTTGCTGAATATCACTTTTGAAAGAAGAGAAGTGCCTTTTTCAGTAATTGCATCAGAATTATCTTATGTTCTGTGAACATCATCTCTGAAAAAGAGAGATGGATGGTATGATTTCACCCTTGTGTGTATTTTCAGCATATATATAGTATATTATAGTAGTTTATAGGAAACCTCCCCATGATAAGAGGAGAGATTTATCTCCTTATGATGTGGTAGACCTACATATTTCACTGTATAAATCTCTTTATGCTGTGGTTGATGCACCTATTTTACCGTTAGTCAACGGGTGACAAAATATTCATCCAACAATTTTTGGTGACTCCGCTGGGGAAGAACAAATAGCTTAAAGCCTCAAGCTCCAAACTGAAGTAGTTCCAGTTCAAACCCATATCAATTTTACACTCTGGCAGACCCACCATACACACGAAGCCAGAGAGCTCAAGGTATTGTTGACCCTGTATTTGAGCTTGTGCGGTAGAGTACTTTTGATCTTTCCCCTCCACAAACTCACCTTCAGCGAACCAGAAGTTTTCCTCCTACTAACATTAGGTCCCCAATACCAGGAAAAACTGCTTTTTCCTCTGCTAGCAGAGCCTTATCCATACATATCCCACAGAGATTTATTATCTCTCCTTTCAACAGCCATATCATGGCAGTCCAAGGCCCTTGGGGTAATACTTTTGGTTCCCTAAATCTAACCCCACCTCTACATGAGCTACCCCGTAGCTCAAGGAAAATTTTTCTCAAGTTCTATTGTGATGGGAAGGTTCATCCTGATGAACATATTGCAGCGTTTTGCATAGCCTGTGGGGTAATAGGCGTTGAATACGAAGACATTGCAGTCAGACTGTTTGTGGAAACACTACAAACAGTAGCTACAGACTGGTTTTATCATTTGCAAGCACAAACAATGACTGACTAGAACACTCTCAAAGCCAAATTTGAGGCCAGGTTCAAGCCTGCAGAAGATGCACTTGCCCTGCTAGCTTAGGTTACACAAATGAAAGAGCCTCATGAACCCATGAGAGACTTCATTGCCAAATTTGACAAGCTGAGGAACAAGATTCCCACAAGTGCTCAGTCGACCCCTGAGAATCTCAAATGCTTCTTCATCAGTTCTCAACTTTCTGAAGTAAGTTTCCTATTGAGACGAGCTGGCCAAATAGATCTTACTACAGCTCAAATTTTGGCAATTTTTTCTTCAAAACGACCTTATCTTGGTAGGAAAGATAAGAAGAGATCCTAACAAAGGTAAATCTTCTTCATCTTCTTCTGAATATTTTTCTACAGGCACCATTGATTTGATGGTGTAAAAGCTAACAAATGAATTGCTAGCTCTCAAAAGGCAAATGACACAAGGGATGTCTGCTCCTTATCGAAATATACCAAAGATGACATTTTTCAATCAATCGTATCAGGGCAACACTGCTAGGAATCAAGGGCAACTAAATCACCTTCCTCCCTCACCAGAGAAGCTTGCCATTGAAGCAGCACTAGCTAACTCAGTAGTTGGTTATCTTGAAACTGAATTCGATTCTATTTTTCGACTTGAGTTGAACCAAGAAGATGACGCTGATCTCTTTGCAGAAGGCCAAGAAGAATCAGCTGGCGACTCTAACATTAGTTTCTTGAATTACCAGGATGAACCCAGAAGTAAAGGTGAAGTGTTTGATGAATCATACGCTGTATTTACCAGGTCCCAAAACCAATCAGCTCAACAAGCGGATAAAAAAATAGGGAAAGAATTTCGACCAGCAATTTCAATTGCTAAATGAGGAACTTCATTGCCTTTCCAATCAAAGGACCCAGTGATCACTAAAAAAGTAAGTACCTCAAATTTTCCTTCACCTTCTGCTTCAAATTTGCAGACCAGTCATACACCCAGTAAAACTTAAATCAATGGACTACCTTCCTCTGTCTCAAATTTATTTTAGTCATTTGATATAATTGACCATGTTAAGAAAGCCAAAATTCAAATGTCTGAGTTTGAATTCTTGCAATCCAACCATGAGCAGTTGGATAGATTAGTTCAATGTGGAAAAAATAAAATCGTCCCTACAGGACAAGAAATTTGGAAAGCAACTTGTGATCTCCGAGAGTAAACATCTGTCTGAACTAATCTTGTGATTACTCCTTCAGCTGCTCTTGGGAAGACAGAACCATTTTATGTCTCCTTGCTGATAAACGGTCATCAGCTGAATAATTGCATAATTGATTCTGGCGCATTTGACAATGTCATGCTTGTCAAGGTGGCAGAATCCCTTGGTCTCACGCTGACTAAGACCTTTGGGAGATGTTTTTTCATGAAAAATAAATAGGTATCTCTGTTGGGACAAATTAAAGATGCTCAATTTGCATTTGTGGCTTTCCCAGATAAGAGAATCAAAATGACAGTTCTGGTGGTCGACGTCTTAGCCTCCTACATCATCCTTCTTGGACGAAATTTTTGTAAGGACGTTGGTGGAGAATTAAATATGAACCTGTTCGAGGTGAGGTCCCTATCAAGGTCATCATGCAAACTCTGCTTCCTGCGAATTAGGCAAAGTACATCGTTACCCAAACATCAACCCCTAAAGCTCAAATTCTATTTGAGTCTTCATGCATGGATAATTACTTTTTGACTACTGAAGATGTTTCTGTTTCAGCAGACGAAAGCTTACTAAGTGACAATCCAAAAAATTCAAATAAGACATCAGAAGAATTGGTAGGGTGCAGTACACAAAAAAAGATCTCTTTCTGACGAAGAAAAATTTGAAAGAAGGTCAAAGTTTGATGATATTTGGATTCTAGAATTCGATGGCAATAATGCTTCAACTAGTTCTGGTTGGATTTGTTTTAATATCTCCTCAAGGAGATATATTCCCTTATGCATACAAGTTGCAGTTCAGCAACACCAACACTGTTGAATATGAATCGCTACTGCTCAGATTAAAGGCTACTCAAAATAAAGTTGTTAAAATCTTTCATGCCAAAGGAGATGTTGAGCTGGTGGTTTTTCAGGTGAAGAACCTGTACCAAACCAAGAACGAAATATTGTGACATTATCGCAATCTGGTGTGGGACTGCATTGAAAGCTTTGATGTTTTCAATATTTCTATTGTGCTAAGAGAATTCAACAGTCGTGCATATGCATTGGTTGTCTCTGCAAGTCTCTTAGTCCCTCACAAAGACTTCAAAGAAGACAGGTACACTATTGAGTTGGTCTTTTGACCAAGCGTACCTGATACTGCAGACCATTGGCAATTATTCAATGGTGATAACCAAATCATTGCTTTTCTAGAACAAAGAGACAACTTTAAAAAGCTTCATTTTGAAGGCAGTGAATCCCCTGCTCATCATGAATCAGCTCCGAAAATAAATTTAAAAGCTGATGAAGAGTACCTTCAGCTCAAAAGGAATAAAATTTTCAAAGGATTAGTTTCTTTTGAGAAACTTTTTGACAAGCATGATAGGTTTGTCAAGGAACAATAAACGGATTCAAAATCCTCCAAGGATTTTGATCAAATAAATTTAAGTTCAGAGGACAATCCAAAAATGGTCAACATCGAGAATTGTTGTACCCCTGATGAAAAACTCAAATTCATCACTCTGCTTTGCCATTACATTGATGTTTTGACGTATTCATATGATGATCTGAAATCGCTCAGACCTGAAAAAATTCAGCACGAGATTCCTCTCAAAATTGGGTCACTACCTCACAAGCAGAATCAACGACAGTACAATCCCAAGATATCAAGCACGATTTTGTCTGAAATACAGAAAATATTGAATGCAAAGATTATTTTCCCAATCCATCACTCCACCTAGATTGCAAATATAGTCCCTATAAGAAAGAAGAATTGAGAAATTTGCCTATGTATTGATTTTAGAAATCTGAATCAGTCATCTTTAAAGGACAACTATCCCCTGTCCATCATAGATTAGCTGCTGCAGATAGTGACTAGCGCTGAGATGTTATCAATGCTAGATGGCTTTTCAGGATATAATCAAGTAGAAGTCAATGAAGTAGACTAACATAAGACCGCCTTCACGACGCCTTGGGGCACTTTTGCATATCGAAGAATGCCATTTGGCTTGATCAATGCTGGCGCCACTTTTCAAAGAGCAATGGATCTTGCTTTCAGAAATGAAATGGGTAAGATCATTGTGGTATACCTTGACGACTTGACATTTTTTTCTAAGCATCGTCCTGATCATGTGCATCATCTACAACAAGTGCTGGAGCGATGTAGGCAGAATGGTATTTCTCTTAGTCCAAAGAAATCTATTTTTGGGATTACAGAAGGTAAAATTCTCGGTCACACTGTGTCCCGAGAAGGCATAAAGATCGACCCAAAAAGGGTCAAATCCATTCAAGAGCTTGCTCTTCCTACAAGTAAGACTGCAATTCACTCTTTCTTTAAAAAGGTGAATTTTTTGCAAAGGTTCATTCCTAAATTCGCAAAGAAGACTTGCCACATTGTCAATATGATGAAGGGCAAAGCCACTTTCAATTGGACTGAAGAAGACAAATCAACATTTAAAGACATCAAGGAAGCTATTGTCCATGCCCCAATTCTAGTTTGCCCTGATTACACCAAAGATTTTATAATGTACAGCTATGCTTCTGAGCATATGCTTTCAGCCATCTTGGTTCAACAGAACAAAGAAGGTGTAGAATCTCTTATCTCCTTCATGAGTTGTCCTCTTAAAGCTTATGAGCTCAAGTATTTGAACATGGAGAAGCACACTTATGCCGTGGTCAAGGCAGTAAAGCATTTCAGATTTTATATCCCGAATTCATATACTGTCATTCTGGTGCCTGATACAACAGTGAAATCTATCTTAACTCAGAAAAAGTTTGGCACTAAAAGGGGAAATTGGATTTCTAAGATTCCAGAGTTTGATCTGGATATCAAACCTACCAAGCTCGTGAGGGGAAAGGGTCTCTGCCAACTGATTATTGATAACACACCAAAGGAAATAGGGCATGAAGAAACAACAGTTGAAGACATGCCAATAGTTCTCTTTGTCACTACTACGAATGAGTGGTATTCAAATATTGATCATTTCCTTACCTATGGTGAGTGTCCTGTTTACCTATCTTGTAAAGAAAAGAGGACTGTTAAGATGAAAGCTATCAATTTTGTCCTGTGGGACAACGGCCTGTATAAGATGAACCTTGATGGAGTGTTCCTCCACTGCGTGGATAAAGCACAACAGAACAAACTTTTAGAGTCCTTCCACAATTTGGCTTGTGGAGGACATTTTTTTGCCCCTGTGACTACTCATAAGATTATGTGAGCTAGGTATTATTGGCCTACTCTGTTTCAAGATTCATATGCCTGGGTGCATAGATGTGAACTATGCCAACAATTCGTTGACAAACCCAAGTTGGTTGCATTACCTCTCACGCTGGTGGTGATAGAAGAGTCATTTCAGCAATGGGGAATTGATTTCATTGGTGCTGTAAATCCTTCCTCCAGTGCTGGACATGATATGTCCTTACAGCCATAGACTACTTCACCAAATGGGTGGAAGCCATTCTAGTCAAACATGCTACTTCATAAGTAGTGTGTAATTTACTCAAGGAAAACATCATTTCCAAGTTTGGAGTCTCAACCAAGATTATAACAGACAATGCAACTAGTTTTTCTTCTCACGAGATTACTCAGTTCTGTTACTTTTATGGGATTATTCTCTCCCATTCCTCTGACTATTATCTGCAAGGAAATGATCAAGCAGAGTCAAGCAACAAGAATTTGGTGACCATTATCATGAAGCTAGTAGATAAAAATCAAAGAACCTAGCATAAAGCATTATTTGACGCTTTATAGGCAGACATGATTACGCCTAAGAGATCAATTGGTATGTCCCCTTTCCAACTTCTTTACGGTCTAAATGCAGAGATACCAATCACCCTATAATTACCAGCATTAAAATTAACAAAGGCAGTGGAAGATTCAATGTTTGAAAGTTTCATCAATAAAAAGATTATGTGTTTGACTGAACTTAATGAACAAAGAACTATGGTGGTGGACTGAATTGCTGCGCATCAAAGTCCGGTGAAGAGACTCTTCGACCAAAAGGCAATGATCCGTGATTTCCAAATTAGAGATCGAGTCTTGTTGTGGGACAAGAGGAGAGAACCAAAAGGAATGCATAGAAAATTCAATTCCTTGTGGAGAGGCCTGTTTACCATCCATCGTTTAATTGGTGAAAATAGTTTCTTGCTGGAATACCAAGATGGAATGCCATTTGCTCTGCCTCACAGTGGGCAGCATCTGAAACACTTCAATCCTTGAAGCATCAGATAAGTCCACTCGTATATATGTACATTTGTATAGTCTTTCTTTGTCTTATATTTTTCATTTTTTTTGGTGCTGTTTAGTTTTTGGCACCTTTCATTTTGGGTGAGCATGACTCCGTAGCTCAATGGCATAGATGAAGGCACTGAGATTCTGGTTTCTACTCCCTTCGACTGTTTCTATTTTCAATCGATGGAAGTTCTCCAACTAGAGCCAGCTATTGTTCCCAAAATTTGTCACTTATTTTTGTGGACAACCTACTAATGAGTTTGGTTCTGCAGACCAAAACTCTCTCTTTTCTTTCTCAAAATTTTTCTGAGCAGTTAAGTTTTTCAAATATCTAAGCCTTTTCAACTAAGGAAACCGCAAGTTCAACAGATAGGCCTTCTTCAAAGGAAGTTCAAAACACTTAAGGCATTTCCTTAGTGTTTTGAGGATGATTCAATGCCCAAAGTCAATCAAAAGACTTAACATTGGGCTTCAAACAAATAGAATGAACCACTTTGAACCATTGAACCATTGAACCTCGCCTTCGCAAGGTTCAAAGGTTCAAGGTTCAATGAGTTCAATAAAGTCCGAAAGACTTAAAAGAAAGAGTTTTAAAGAAAGAAGATTGAACTATTGAACCCTTGAACCTTGAACCTGAAAGGTTCAAAGGTTCAAGGTTCAACGAGTTCAAAGGTTCAATGACTTGGACAGACTTAGAAAATCCAGAGAGTTCGAAGCTTCAAAGAGATCGAAGAGTTAAGATTGAACTTTGAACCATTGAACCTTGAACCAAGAAGGTTCAAAGGTTCAACAAGTTCGATGAATTTGATGGACTTAGAAAATAAAAGGCTTTAAAAGAAAGAGAATGAATCGTTGAACCATTAAACCTTGAACCCGAAAGGTTCAAAGGTTCAATGGGTTCAAAGGGTTCATAAGTTTGAAAGGAAGCTTTGAGCGAATGAAGAAAGCGAAAGATTCTAGAAAGAAGTTTAAAGGGGTGGTTCAACCGAAGAAGAAAAGGAGAGCGAAAGTGGCCATTCACAAAATATTGCACTGTTGAACCATTGAACCTTTGAACCAAAAGAGTTCAAGGTTCGAGGTTCAAAGAGGTTCAAAGGGACCAGTGACGTCTCTGCGGACGTCAATTTTAAGGTGATGGAATGGTTGTTGGTTTTCAAAAGCCCTGAGAACAAGCTCATTGACCAACATAGAAAGGAGTTGAAGAGCCAGTAGAAAGCGAGAAGATAGCCCCAAGAGCTCAGATTGCTAAGCAGAGACAAGACGTGGCAAGGAAAGAGAGAACGATTATAGGAAAACCAGAAATATCTGTAGTAGAGTTATTTCCAGTAGGTAGAACAATCCACCAGATGGACATCAGGGAACACAAATATTCAAAGGCGTGGCCTATTTTTCTACATGAAGGCGAATGGATAACCATATAAGCGTCATTAATAAGACCAAAAGACCGATACTGAGGAAGGGACATTTGAGTTAATTCAGAACGCCAAAGTCAAGGCTGATGCCCTGTTCTAGCATGGCTCTTTCATAGATATTAAATGCATTCAATTTAGTATGGGCCGTCTTTATGAAAACAAGTGCCCAATGCTTTCTGAGATGTCTATATATTGTAATCTCCCATTTTGTATCGTCGGGGGATCTTTTTGTTATCAGAAGCGAAGCTCTGCTCAAATTGAAAGGTAATCCTGAGACTTTGAGCTCAGACTGTTAATCATTTTTGTTAAATGAATGAGAAATCAAGTGACCTTTCAGACTTTGTGTTGGAATAAGCTTGTGTCTTTTAGGAAATTGTTCTTATGTCTATTTCCTAAATACAGTCTTGTCCATTTGATCAAATAAGCAGAATTAGTGAAAATACGCTGGAAGATGTCCTGAAACCGACTGTGGGAGACTTTGTGCTGCCATAATTGTTTTCAGTCTGTGTTTTTGTGTAAATGATACTAGAGAGACTTTGTGCTCTCTTTATCCTTCATAATTCTATACTATATTGCAGTTTTAGGTACAGACTTTGAGCTGCGTTTAATCCTGCTGTGTTCCTTTGTCCCAATCAGTATGAGAAATAACTAAAACTTTATGTTTTAGTTTGTTTCTTGTGGTTGCTGTTTCTACCCTGGGAGAGCCCTGCTATTTGCTGAATATCACTTCTGAAAGAAGAGAAGTGCCCTTTTCAATAATTGCATCAGAATTCTCCTCTGTTCTATGAACATCATCTCTGAAAAAAGAGAGATGGATAGTATGATTTCACCCCTGTGTGTATTTTCAGCGTATATATAGTATATTATAGTAGTTTATAGGGAACCTCCCCATGATGAGAGGAGAGATTTATCTCCTTATGATGTGGTAGACCTACACATTTTGTTGTATAAATCTCCTTATGCTATGGTTGATGCACCTATTTTTCCGTCAGTCAGCTGGTGACCAAATATTCATCCAACATAATCCACATATGGGGTGGGATGCAGGGCATTTTCTTGAATCTGAGTCATGAGTCCCTTATATATATAACTCCCTATCCCAGTCATAAGTCCCAATCCCCGAATACAGTTGTGTGTCCCTTTCCTTGAATCCTGTCAGGAGTCCCATAGATAGTCTCAAATACATCTTGGAGCAAAGAGACTCTTCACTTGAGCAACAAAAGTGGGTAACCAAATGGATGGCCTATTACTATGAGATTGCCTACAACATAGGTAAGAACAATGTCATCATATATATGTTGTCTTGAAAGTATGAATAACAAACAACTTTTTGCACACTATTCTTGCCTGCTCCATAGTGGGTGCATAAGGCACAACAAGAATGGTCCCACGATGCCCAAATTTAATGACTCATCCAATAAGTGATCAATAATCCTTCATCTCGACCAAATTACTTATGGGATGGTCAATATTTGTGGCATAAAGGTTGTCTGCTACTAGTGTGCAAATCAAAACTATGAGAGATAATTTTGATGGAACTACATGCCTCCTCATCAACAAACACTCAGGTTTTTAAAAAATTATGAAAGGTTTTGTTAATTTTTTCTGGGAGGACATTAAACATGACATCAAACAGTTTATCACAGAATGTGAGGCTTGTTAGTGCCACAAAGGGGAAATAGTCTCAACCCTAGGCATGATCCAACTCTTTCCTATTCCCATCTTGGTATGGTCTTACATTTCCATGGACTTCGTTGAAGGACTACCAAAGTTGGGAGGGAAACTAGGGGTTCTTGTGGTGGTGGATTGCCCCTCCAAGTATCCCCATTTCTATGCCCTCGCCATCTTTTTACTGAATCCATCATTGCCCACATATTTCTTGATTATATCTTTCACTTCCATGGGATATCTGCTTCAATCATTTACGACCATGAATCCACATTTACTAGTCACTTCTAGAAGGAATGTTTCCTCTCCTATGGCACCCATTTTAAAATGAGTTTTGACTACCATCCACAACCAAATGGTCAAAAAGAAATAGCCAGCAAATGTTTAGAGACTTTTCTACATTATTTTGCCTTCACTTGACAGACTCACTGGGTTAAATGGTTACCACTCATTGAATGGTAGTACAACTTCACATACCATATTGCCACCAAGATGCCATTTTATGAAGTCATCTATGGCCAACCACTTCCCTCTCTTTAGATATACCTTCCAGGAAGTTCTAAGATACAAGTAGTCGATGCCACACTCAACACGTGTGAAAATATCCCTTGAACTCTCAAGGATGACCTCCATCTGGGATCAAAATGCATGAAGCAACATGTTGATCAACATGACTCAGAATGGGCTTTTGACGTAGGTGACATGGTTTTTCTCCAGCTGCAGCCTTATAACCAATCCTCCTTGAAGATGAAGGGTCATTAAAATCTAGCACCCAGGGTTTATGGTCCTTATAAAGTGCTTTAGAAGATTGGTGTTGTGGCGAAAAAGTTGTAGCTTCCCTCCTCATCCAATATCCATCCTATTTTCCATGTCTCATGTTTGAAGAATGTAATTGATCAACACGTTTGAGCCTGATCTAAACTCCCTAAACTCGACATTGAATATTCTATCCTCTTGGAACTTGAATCTATCTTAGATAAGTGCTTCAACTAACTTCACAATCTTGTTCTCTCAAAGATTATGGTACAATGGCACAACATGCAATCAGAAGACACACATGGGAACCCTTACTCCAATAGTTTTGTCATCTCAAATTAAGGACAACTTTTTAAGGGAGAGGGCATGTTACAACCCCTTCGTCCTAACTCTTTTCATTTGTATTAAGTATTAGTAATAAAAACTTGGACACATATTTTATAAGTTGTCTCATTTGCTATATACAATTATCCCATATATGTGGGAAGCAATAGTTGTCTTAGATAGATTAGTTTAAAAAGAAAGTTTGTGTAAGAAAAATGATCATCTATTGAATATTTTGTATCAAGTTATGCTAAAAAAAGATGCCTTTCATGATACTTCATAATACGTTTCTGCTATTTCAATATAATATTACTATCTTCTTTAAATTTACTGTATATTTATACAAGCAAATTCCTAACAAATAACCCCTTTGCTACCACACCAACACCCTTTAGTCATCCACCCTACACCACCTGCACACATTCCTCTCTAACTTCTCCTACACAACCACTCCCATTAACCTTCTAAAATTTAATATAATCTAAAATTAAATACATAAATATTATCCCAATTATTAACGTTCGGAACCATAATGACAATAATCATTATTGGCCACTTTCATTTTCTCATCTGAAAACCAGTTTACGCATTGAAAAAATAGCAATTCGGGAACCTGCAATAATGTAAATAAGTTTAAAATTCCATATAGGAAAGCCTTACGTACCCCTCACTAGGGATGAACAAAGTAGCCTTATAGCTTTTGAAATAATGTGAAACAGGTGTGTTTAGAATTCTGATAAGAAACACAGTTTTTTTCATGGTCATAAACTGCTTTTACTTTTTCTGCGGTATTTGGTAGTTACATGTTGAATTTTCCATAACCCACGATTGGCATAACTATGATAATTTGCATAAATTTAGAATGTTCAAAAGAAATTATATTCGATAGTGAACAATGTTTGGCAGTGTGAGGCTTTATACATCCTTTTCATCTGAAGTTTCATAATCTTTAGAAAATGGATCACTATAACCGAATTTTATAATCATTATAAAGAAAAATAAAACTAAGCTCTCAATAAGGATTTAGAGAAGGCAGGTAATGGAGTTGTAAGTCTGAAACTTTTCAATCGAAAAAATAATATCACAAATATGTGATAGGTCCCACGGAATGGACACATCTTGGTGTTTTCTAGATAAATGTATTTAAATATATGTATTATTATGAAAGGGTTTAAGAACATGCTTGCATAATTAGGAGTGAAGTGTTAATAGTATAACATCTTAAGTTTTTGGGTTTACATTGCCACTTAGATATCATGTAGGGACACGACAACCAATTTAATTGAAAGTTTAACATTTATTAATTGATATATTTTTTTTTTGGGAAAATTAGATTATAAATTAATTTAAAATGAGAGTTTGAAATGTATTAAAAAATAGTGTTGTTCAATACTTGATTATTGTGTAAATATGTTGTACATTGATCTACTAATTGTTGAGAATATGACATATCAGGATGTGATTGGTTATTATGATTTACAAGTTGGACAACATGTATATAGAACTGCGATAATAATTAGGCAGTAACAATTTAATTATAAGGTATTATGTGCTCAAAATTTATTTCAACTATTGGTATATGTTCACCTATCAGTATTTCTTTCGTAAAGGGTTATAATTTGGAATGGATAACAAAATTACACCAGTTTAGAATGATGTTGGGTTTGACACATGTTATGGAGTCACTATTCTTGTAGTAAGCTAGTTGTTTTCTAGAGATTGAAAATATACATCAATGGTAGTGTGATAAGCAGGGAAACAAATGCTTTAAGAATGAAAGGGAGCCACTACCTCTATATGAAATGAAGAGATCACTAGTTGATCCTAACCTTAAACACAAACATAGATGGAAACAATAATAGGGAGGAAGAGGATGCCATACTACACAAATCAAAAACTTGACACTCATGTAGCTCACCTAATAGGTCAACGATAATGGCTAACTTGCAAAATGAACATAACCATAAATATTCAGGTATCATAAAGGGGTTGAAAGAGAAATTCTTCAAACTTTTCAGAACATTTTGCAAGCGATATCAATTTAGTGGTTGGGAATCACATCTATGTTGAATAAACGTGGCTTTTTTACACATATTTTTATATTGATTTTGTTTACATTGTGGTCTCTCCTATGGGGAAATTCAACTTAGAAGGTGATCTAGGAGGATCTTCCAAAAGCGGTTTCAAAGCTATCATGAAGCTCATTCTCATAGCTTACAGTATTATGGTCCCTGTTCAATGGTCTATAGTACCCCAAAACCATCTCTAAAGGTTTGTGGTACCTCCAAGGGAATCAACTCATCTCCAACAGATGTCACATATACTTCTATAGTGGCACAATGAAAATTATGCAAATTTGATATGACACCACCCATTCGTGTGCTAAAACTTATGTGGTATACACCAATGGGTCGAGTGGGTCGTAGATCTATCTAGCAAGATTTCGAAATGACTCTCCCCCTATCTCCCCATATATAGAGGGGGGAGGGGCTATCTATATTCCCATATCTTATCCTTATCTCCTTGTCCCATATAGTTAGAGGGGAATGCCAAAGTCTCTCTTTATATGGGACCATATATAAAGAGGCGATATATATATATATATATATATATATATATATATATATATATATATATATATATATATATATATATATATATATATATATATATATGTGCCAAAGTCTCTCTCTACATGGGACCATATATAAAAAGGGGGGCCAAAAAAAATCTCTATTTGGGGGGTATGGGGCCAATTAAACTATATATACTACGCTCACCCTATATATTTGATTTAAGCTTCATCAGATATATAGGCAGACAAGCGACAATATTAATCCCATATAGCCTATATATCTATATGGGGGCCCTATATATTAGATGGGGCCAATCCAATAAACTTAATCTCTATATCTATCTATCTATCTATATATTGTGGGGATTGGATCTATTTATAGTGGGAGCGACCTACCCTCTTCTCTCTAGTCTAGCGACAATAAGCCCATATAGCCTATATATTTATCTGCGGGGCAATGGACCTCCATGCCACATCGTAAAGGCCAACTCACATCATGCAGTATAACCACATACTTGCTACCTCCATCTTGATAGGCTAGAAGCATGTGATCTTCAAAGGCATAACCAATGGGGCCTTTTTTGAGTTAGTACTACATAGGTAGTACTAATATTTTATCTATTTGTGTGATGAGTTGTTATAGCAACTCAACATAGGGATTTGGATTGACATCTTCTCTTAAGAGATAAATAGCCTATATATATGTCTCAGTTCACTAAATAAAATCAATCAAATTTCATTGTACAAATATATGACCAAACACATCATTGGTATTAGAGTAAGTATGGGTTTGTGAGCAGTAATTCGGGGCAGAGGCACATCACTCTTTCGTTGCCCAATTATGGAGATATTATTTGGTGTGAAGATTTTGACTTGTAGCTTTTATTAAATAATCTTGCTTACATTAAGGTATTGTCAAAAAAATTAAGGAATTTTTTTGTGTTGCATAGCCTATAGTGCTTTTATTATAGTTTGTTTATAGTGCACTTGTCACATCTTTGTGCATAGTAAAATATGTCATGCCCAACAATTCTACCCAGTTCAACATGTAGACTATTCACTGTCCATTATGTTGAAGACTTCTGCTAGACTGAAGCAACTTCATGTGACTTCTCTAAATCCATACATTTGATCCTCATGCATAGTGTGTTAATCAATTCTACTCACATGATTGCTTTCTGATGCCATAACCAAATCTACAATGGTGCAAAGATCTAACCATTGATGAATTTGTATGTGCTTTGCACACAGATTTGCAGTCCTTATTTGCATCATTGATTTCTAATTTTATCAATGTCATGTTATTTGACAATATTTTTTAATTTTACAGTCAATCCATTATTTCTGGTGGTAACTTGTCTTTACAACACTCGCATAATTGAGATATTCTATCTTGAAGTCTAATTAACCATTTCCAAAGTGCACTATCAGTTATCTGTTGTCATTGCAAGGTCACATACCTTCCATCATTTCAACTATAGTTCTATGTTTATCAAAGATTCACAATTTCCAACGATCCTCAAATATATGTGCATTGAATTAGTAAGATCATATATTTATTCATATGTATGATTTCCATCGCCCCTCATGTATTTTGTAGATCCACGAGTTGTCAATATATTCTTGTTTTTATCTTCACCCATGCAAGTCTATTAATTTTATGTTAGAGCTAAATGCATTTAAGCTATATGCTTTAAACACACACACATGCACGTGTGCACATGCACGCATGCATATGCATACACACACATATGCACATGCACACACATGCACATGCACACACACATACATGCACACACACATGATTGATTATCGTGCGTTGCATGTCAACAAAATGGATGTCAACACACACACACACACACACACACACACACACACACACACACACACACACACACACACACACACACACACACACACACTTTTTTAATTTGGTTATAGGGTGTTATGTTCTTCTTGGGGGTCATATTTATTTATCTATTAGTATATGAATAGATAATTTATTTTACTACGAATTTTATTCATGTTTTTCTTAGTCATTATCCATGTTGACATAAATTATGCAACTTGGCCACATATATTTATGTGGTTTGAGAAGAATTTAGTTAGAGCTAACATAGTGCAGATGTTAGCATTAAGAGTTATTACTCAGAATGTACATTCATAATATTTTGAAGTAGGTACATTCATCCACATACACAATACATGGTACAAAGATAATTTCATGCTCTAATTCTGTTTATTTATATATTATAACATAAAATATATGTTACACTCTGTAGGTTTATTCTCAATCTATACATTTACACTATTACATTATTATCTATATGTTATATCTGCATCTTTTTTCTATTTTCCTTCTATTACAATCTTGCAGTATAAATATCAATAAGATACCTATACAATCCATCAACTTAGAGAAGACTTCTGATGCTGCAGTAAAATTAGTTTCTCTATGATGATTCCTCATGACTTGTATCTTTTGTTGAAAAATCATGCTAACATTTTCTTAGCTTTTTTAACCTTGTCTTGTCTTCGAGACAATTCTGAATAATTTTGATAGGAGGAAAAAAAAATCGCTTTCTATAATGTAAAAAACTTGAACCAACTCAAAGGTAACATGATCAACAACTAGAAACTTAGATGTATGTCATAAGAAACTGAAGTATCCTCGCTTGACTCACCTGGTTGGATTTATAGGATAGTGCTCCATTTTATTACAAAATTTTAGGACTATTTCTTAACTAATCACCCATAGTTGTGTAAATATTTTTCATACTTCCATGTCATTATTTTTGAAAAAGTTTCCTAGTTTAATAATATAGCCTTAGTGTTGAAGATCTTATATTTTATTGTGGCATTTTCCTTAACTACTTTGAAAACATCTCCTAAAGTTGGTGAAACCTCCAAAGTTTTCTAATAAGCCTCATGTTTTGCTATTTTGGTTTCCATATTTTTAATCTGATTACTTTATAATGTTCCAAAATCCTCCATTTCCTTTAAGATATATATTCTCTAAGCTTGATTCTCCTTATAGTCACCCTGCAGAGTGAGCCATTTATTCTACTCTTATTTTGAAGGGATCATATTGACGTCATAGCTATAAAATCTAAGTTCAGTTAATTCCGTAGATTTTTCAGTTCACTCTTCTTATTTTAGGTCCATAGGGGCCAATTGGTAGAGTATGCAAAGTATGTCACTACATCCCCCAAGGTTTTATGTAGTTTCCCAATCTGCTCCTTATATTCATTTCTTCTTGTTTAATTTTATCCCATGAGAGGTCCTAATAGCTCTCCCTCATATTCCTCTATTGCTTCTATTTTTATGATGCTTGGATCAACTGCAACTTTAACATGACTGATGAAATTCTCCATTGTTTCTTCCAATTATTAGTCAATTAACAATGTTGAGTATGGGTCATTTAACATTAGTTGAGGCCATGAAAGACATTTTATCCTGTCATCTAAGTTCGCACACCTTACCATACAGTCCACCCTTGCACTCTAAATCATATTTTTTCCAATGGTTTCCTTATCTATTGGGGTCAACATCTGTAGTGACACTATAATATATTCTCCAAGTGTATGCTATAATAGGTTGGGTGGTAACATAATTTTAGAAATCATATGTTAATGTTTTTCGAGTTCAACCTTGATTTTTCTGAGGGGGTCCTTAGGCATTGCTTTTGCAGAGGGATTAGCTCCTATGAACCAGTCCCTCAACCCCCTTTTCTTCTTTTTATTTTCTTTCTTTGTTTTTCCTTTCAATCTTTCCCTGATTCTCCTTGTCTTGCTTTTCCTTTTGTTGTTTTTCCTCTTCTTCTCTCTTTCTATTTTATTCCTCCTATATTTTCTTTTCTTCCTCTTGTTTTTCGACTACCTCTTTTCTTTTCCTTTATTCTTCTATTTTTATCTCTTCCTTCTCTACTTTTACTTATTGTTTCTTTTTCCCTCTTCTCTTGTTCTAATTTCTCCCTTTCAAGATTTTTTTGTACTTTTTTTGTGGCCAATTTTGTTATTTCCCTTATTCTCTTTCTCTAATTGTTTTCATAGTGCCTTTCTTTGTTGTGTGACAACTTCCTCCACTCCTTCAATGTCTGAAATTGTTTTTGTTTGTCTAGTGTTTTTGTTACTAGATTAGTCTTATGATTTATTCTTAACTCTTTTTGCTAAATTTTCTAAAGTCTTTCCTTGTCTTCAAGGGACATTATTTTTCATCTTATTAGTTTTTATAGGGCCACTTATTATTTTTCCATTGTGATCTTAGCTTCCTTGCTCTTCCCCTGTGTATTTATGATTGCTCCTTGTAGGGTGTTTTGAAGTCCCCTTATTATATCATCTAAATTAAATGGACTTATCTTTGCATTGTCCATTAGTGTTTTTGTGATTTTTTCGACCCTTCAATGTTTGTATCATTGCATAGTTTACGTAGTCTGGGCACACCTCCTTTCTTTGTACATTCTTCTATTGAGTGTTGTCACATCAAATACCAGTTTGGCAGTATCCTCTTCTCCTAACATATGTTGTTCTTTCTATTCTTATCCTTATGATGATTTTGTCTCTAGACAAGAGACCAATGTTTCCTTGCTTCTTCCCTCTTGAATTTTTGATTTTGTGTTTTCTTTTTGCCCTATATTTTTGTTTGGGGTGACTAGCTTCTTCCCCTGGATCCACTCATTTTTAGCAAAGCTTCACCCACATCTACCATGGACGAATTAGTAGAAATTTTGGTTTTTCTTCAGTTTTTATATTTATTTTTGTGCTTTAGTTGTGCCTTCCCCCTTCTAATTTTTTTTCTTTAACTTGAAAGAATAGATGGGGTTCCTTTTTCAATCATCTCTATTTCTGGGAGGGTTTGCCATGTAGTAAAATATTTGATTGCAAATCTAATAGTCTTGTCATCCTATATATGTTCATATTAAGTTGTTCCTAGATGATAATTTTACAATCACATTGATCTGTATGGTGTTGGTTTTGATTGGGAGGGACTTGCCAGTACTGTAAGTTAATGGTGTATCTTGAAGTTCAATCACAATTGAGATTTTTGATGTGATGGGTGCACTTCCCATAGGGATTTAAGAGCTAGTGGCATGGGTGCTTACTTCACTCATATACTAGGCTAATTTTGAGTCCAGTGGCAAGTCCCTTTCTCATATAATAAAAAATTCTATTTGTTCATTGGTTACCTGATATGGAAAGGGAGGATGGGACAACATTTTTTGTAAAGGGTTATCTATAGAGGTTATCGGTATCTACTATAAATTTATCTCTTGTGAATTATTTATATATTATTTTTGGTGAGATTCTTGATCTCCCAAGTACCATTCCTTTAATCATCCTTTTCCACTCTTTTTTTTTAATATATCCCCTTTTCCTATTGGCTCACATCTAAAAAATAATTAATTTGTTCTCCTACACTTTTTGTGGAGTCCTATTGTATTGGCTCTTGGTGACTTGGTATGGTATTTTTAAAATACATAGCTAATATTGGAAAAAGGGATCCATAAAAGAATTCATGAGTACCTTATTTTATCTTCCATATATTGTGTTGTTCCCAAAATCTGTCACTTGTTTTTGGGGACAACATATCAACTATTTTGCTCTTACAGACCAAAATTCTCTCTTTCCTTCTCAAAAAATGTTCTGAGCGTTCCAATTCTTCAACTATTCAAGCTTTTTCAGATAAGGGAATCGCAGGTTCAATAGGTTCAACGACTTCAACTGGCGAGCTCTCACAAAGGGACAAGTTCCAAACACTGAGGCAATTTCAAGGTTGGTTCAACGTCAGGTTCAACTAAAAGGTCCATCGGTAGGCTTCAAACAAATGAAATGAACCATTGAACCATTGAACCATTGAACCTTGCCTCCAAAGGTTCAAAGATTCAATGGGTTCAAAGGTTCAATGACATCGATAGACTTAAAAGAGTTGAGCATTCGGCAAGTTCAAAGTTCAACGACTTCAAAGGACTTAGAGAAAAGACGGCTTCAAAGAGTAAAGATTGAATGGTTGAACGGTTGAACCTTGAACCAAAATGGTTCAACGAGTTCAAAGGTTCAATGAGTTCAATAAGATCAAAAGACTTAAATGAAAGAAGACTTTGAATAAGAAGAATGAACCATTGAACTTTGAACCAAAATGGTTCAAAGGTTCAAGGTTCAACGAGTTCGATAAAGTTTGAGAGACTTAGAAGAACAAAGGATGAACCATTGAACCGTTGAACCTTGAACCAAAAGAGTTCAAAGTTCAAAGGTTCAAAGGTTCAAGGAAGCTTCGAGCGAAGGAAGCGGAAGATTCCAGAGACAAGTTCAAAGAAATGGTTCAATCATAGAGGAAAGAAAGCGATTGAACCAAGGAAGCGATTGAACCAAGGAGCCGATAGGACCGCCCGAACCATTGAACCAATGCACTCTCATGGTTCAAAGGTTCAAGGTTTAATGTGGTTCAAGTGACCAGTGACCAGTGACGTCCCCGTGGATGTCAAATTCAATGTAATAAAATGCCCATTTATTTTCAAATATGGTACCAAACCTTAAAACAAACTCAGTGACCAGTTGAAGAAGAAGCTGAAAGAGCCAACAGAAAGGGAAGAGATAAACTGAGATCTCAAATCACGAGGAAGAGATAAAATGCATTAAGAGAAGAGGGAACAAGAGAGAAAGACTAGAAATATTTGCACAAAAGTTATTTAAGTAGGTGAAACAGTCCACCAGGTGGACATCAGAGAGCGCGAGCACTCAAGGACGCGGCCTATTTTTCTCCATCGAATAAAGGTGAAGTAGATAGCTGCACAAATATCAGGAAGAGGACCATGTGGCCTATACTTTGGAGGAGACATTTGAGATGAATTGACACGCCACAGTTAAGGCCGATGCCATGTTCTAGCATGGCCCCTTGATAGAACTAAAAATGCATTTAAGGCATTGAATGCAGCATGGGCCATTTTGTGAAACAAAGTGCCAAGTCTTTTTTGGTTGCTATATATTGTAATCTCTTATTTTATGCAAGGGAGATCTCTTTATTATCAGAAGCAAAACTCTGCCCAAATTGAAAGGCATTACTGAGACTTTGAGCTTAGATTGTTAATCATATTTCTTTATTTGAATGAGAAAACAAGTGAACTTTCAAACTTTGTGCTAGAATAACTTGTGTTGTTGAGGAAATTGTTCTTATGTCTGTTTTTTGAATGCATTCTTATCCATTTAATTAAATAAGCAGAACTAGTGGAAGTAACCTGGAAGGTGTCCTGAAGCCAACTGTGGGAAGACTTTGAGCTCCCACAATTGTCTTTAGTGTGTTTATTTTTCTATTTCTGTTTAAAGGATCTTGGGATGACTTTGTTCCCCCATTGTCCTTCGTATATTTCACTCTTTGGCAACTGAGGTGGAGACTTTATGCTGCACCTCATTCTATTGGTTACTGCACCCTGTTACATTTACTTATCACTACTAGAAATAATTCTTGCTGTTTGCTGCAGACCACTTCTAAAAGAAGAGAAGTGCCTTATGTCATTTCACCAGGATATCTCTTTTGTCTGTGAACATCATCTCTAAAAAAAGAGAGATGGATGGTGTTGTACTACCCCTGAGTGTTATTTTCAGCTTATTTATAGTATATATATAGTTTATAGTACCTTATAGTTATAGGGAACCTCCCCTTGATGAGAGGAGAGATTTGTCCCCTTTTGATGTGATAGACCCGCACATTTCGCTGATCAATCTCCTTATGCTATGGTTGAAACAACCTATTTTTTTTATCAGTTAGTCGGTGACAAAATATTCACCCAATAGTTTTTGGCGACTCCGCTGGGGAAGAACGCGTAGTTTGAAACCTCAAGCTTCAAATTGAAGTAGGGCTAGTTCTTTTTCATTTTTACTTTACAATCTAGCAAATCAACAGTAAATGTGAAGCCAGAGATCTAAAGGTATTGTTGAACCTGTATTCGAGTTGGTACAACAAAGTGATTTTGACCTGTTTCCTTCTCCATCTCACCTTCAGCGAACCAGGAGTTTTCCTCCTACAAAAGTCAGGTCTCCATTACCAGGCAAAGCGCCTATTTCTGCTGTTAGCAAAGCTTTGTCAATACATACCCCTCAGACATTTGTTATCCCTTCCTTCAGTAGTCAAATCATGGTAGTTCAAGGCCCTTAGGGTAACTATTTTGGCCCACTCAATTTAACTCCACCTCTACATGAGCTACCACGTGGTTCAAGAAAAAATTTCTCCAAATTCTTGGTGATGGGAGAGTTCATCCTGATGAACATATTGCAGCCTTCAGCATAGCCTGTGGTGTGATAGGCATGGAGTATGAAGACGTAGCAGTCAGGCTGTTCGTAGAGACATTACAAGGCATTGCTGCAGACTGGTTTTACCATCTGTAGGCTCAGTCAGTGACTGATTGGAACACTCTCAAAACCAAATTTGAAGCTAGGTTCAAGCCTACAGAAGATGCAAATGCCCTACTAGCTTAGCTCACACAAATGAAGAAGGAACCTCATGAACCTATGAGGGATTTCATAGCTAAGTTTGATAAGTTGAGAAATAAGATTCCTACCATTGCTAAGCCAACAGCTGAGAATTTCAAATGCTTCTTCATCAACTCTCAGCTTTCTAAAGTGAGTTTCTTGTTGAGACGTGCTGGTCACATAGACCTTGCTGCAGTGCAAGATTTAGCTACTAAGGTGGAAGATGATCTCATCTTGGCAGGAAAGATAAGAAGAGATCCTAATAGAGACAAATCTTCTTCATCTTCTGAATATTCATCTACAGGCACCATTGATCCTATGGTGCAGAAGCTGGCAAATGAGTTGTTAGCTCTTAGAAAGAAAATGGTGAAAGGGATGTCTTTTGCTCCTTCGTACCGAGATATACCAAGGAGGACATTTCCCAATTAGTCGTATTAAGGTAAGCTACCAAGAATCAAGGGTAGCCAAATCATCTTCCTCCCCCACAGGGGAAACTAGCCATTGAAGCACCTCCAACCAATTCAGCAGTTGGATATCTCGAAACGGAATCTAATTTCTCCTTCCAGCCTGAGTTGAACCTTGAAGATGATGCTAATATTTTCACATAGGGAGAAGAAGAATTAGCTGGTGACTCCAATATTAGTTTCCTAAATTACCAGGATGAACCCAGAAGTAAAGGTGAAGCAGTTGATGGATCATACGCTATATTCACTTGATCCTAGAACTAGTCAGCCCAACAAGCTGATAAGAAAAAAATAGAGGAGCGACCTCAACCAACAATTTTAATTACTAAGCGAGGAACCACTCTACCTTTTCAATCAAAGGACCCGGTGATCGCTAAAAAGGTAAGTACATCAAGCATTCCTTCATCTTCAACTTTAAATTCACAGACCAGTCCTACCCCCCCCCCCCAAAAAAAAACTAAAAGGATGAACTGCCTTCCCCTGTTCCTAATTCATTTTAGACATTTGACATAGTTGACCATGTCAAGAAAACCAAAATTTAAATGTCTGAATTTGAATTCCTGCAATCCAACCTTGAGCAGTTGGATAAGTTGGTTCAATGTGTAAAGAATAAAACTATCCCTATAGGACCAGCTGTTCCAAAGGTGCCTCCCACATCTACCCGAAATAACCTTGTAATTACTCCTCCTACTGCTCTCGGGAAGACATAACCATTTTATGTCTCCTTATTGATAAATGGACACCATCTGAACAATTGTATCATAGACTTAGATGAATCTGACAATGTTATGCCTACCAAAGTGGTAGAATCTTTTGGTCTTACACTGACCAAGGCCTTTGGGAGATGTTTCTCCATGGATAAAAAATAAGTGCCACTGCTGGGACAAATCAAGGACGCCCAATTTGCATTTGCGGCATTCTCGGACAAGAGAATTAAGATGACAGTCCTGGTGGCCGACGTCCCAGCCTCATACACCATTCTTCTTGGGCAAATTTTTTGCAAGGATGTTGGTGGCAAGTTGAGCATGGACCTGTCTGAAGCGAGGATCCCGGTCAAAGGTGTCATGCAGAGATTGCTCCCTGAGAAGGAAGCAAAATATGTTGTCATTGAAACATCAGTGCCTGAAGCTTAAATTCTGTTTGAGTTTTCAAGCGTGGGTAATTAATTCTTGACTACAGAGGATGTTCCTGTCCTAGCCGATGAAACTTCTAGAAATGACAATCTAAAAATTGGTTCAGACAGAATAACAGAAGGATTTGTAAAACACAGTACAAGTGCAAAAGAATCCTCCCCTCCAATTAAAAAAAAATCTGAGGAAAACACAGTTTCTGATGATGTATGGATACTAGAATTTGATGGCAGTTGTTCTTCTACTAGCTCTGGAGCTAGGATTGTTCTAATATCTCCTCAAGGAGATATTTTTCCTTCTTCATATAAATTACAGTTTAACAACACCAATAATACTACTGAATATGAATCACTGCTACTTGAATTAAAGGCTACTCGAGACAGAGGCGTCAAACTCCTTCATGCCAAAAGAGATGTTGAGCTGGTGGTTTGCCAGGTTAGGGACCTGTACCAAACTAAAAATAAGAGATTGCGCCATTACCACAATCTAGTTTGGGATCAAATTGAAAGCTTTGATGCTTTCAGTATCTCTGCAGTACCTAGAAAATTCAATGATCGAGCTGATGCATTAGTTGTTTTTGTAACTCTTTTAGTTCTTCACTTAGATTTTAAGGGAGACAGGTACACTATCAAATTGGTCTTTCGACTAAGTGTGTTTGACAATGCCAATCATTGGGAAGTGTTCAATGGCGACAACCAAATCGTTGCCTTTTTGGAACAAAAAGATAGCTTTGAACAGCTTCACTTTGAAGGTAGTGAGCCTCAAAAACTTGATTTATCCCCTGAAACAAGTTCAGACGCATGTGAAAAATTCCTACAGCTAAAAGGGAATAAAATTCCCAAAGGATTGGTTTCCCTTGAGAAGCTATTTGACAAGCACGACAGGTTCATCAAACAACAAATGGACTCAAGCTCCTCCCAGGAGTTTGATCAAATAAATTTGGGTACTAAGGAAAATCCCAAGATGGTGAACATTGGGAAGTGCTACACTCCTGAGGAGAAGCTCAAATTTATTGCCCTGCTTCACCATTACATAGATATTATAGCATACTCCTATGATGGTCTAAAGTCGCTCAGGCCTGGAAAAATTCACCATGAAATTCCTCTCAAGAGTGATTCAGTGCCTTACAAGCAGAAATCTTGGTAGTACAATCCAAAGATATCAAGTACTATTCTATCTAAAATATAAAAAATGTTGAATGCTAGAATAACTTTCTCAATCCATCATTCTACATGGATTGCAAACATAGTTCTTGTGAGAAAAAAATGGCAAAATTTGCCTCTGCATGGATTTTAGGAATTTGAATCAATCCTCCCCAAAGGATAATTACCCTCTGCCCATCATGGATCAAGTCCTTCAGACGGTGACTAGTTTAGAGATGTTATCAATGCTAGACGGTTTCTCAAGATACAATCAAGTTGAAGTCGGTGAAGCAGACCAGTATAAAATTGTCTTCGCCACGCCTTGAGGCACCTTTGCGTATCGAAGAATGCCATTTAGTCTGATAACTATTGGCACCACTTTTCAGAGAGCAATGGACCTTGCTTTCAAAAATGAAATGGGTAAGTTCATTGTGGTATACCTTGATGATTTAATAGTCTTTTCCAAGCATTGTCCTGATCATGTGCACTATTTACAACAAGTGATGGAACAATGTCGCTAGAATGGCATTTCGGCATTTCTCTTAATCCCAAGAAGTCTATTTTTGGGGTAATAGAAGGAAAACTTCTCGGACACATTGTATCCCGAGAAGGCATAAAGATTGACTCAGAAATAGTCAAATTCATCCAGGAGCTTACTCTGCCCACAAGTAAGACTGTAGTTCACTCTTTCTTCAGAGAGGTGAATTTTTTACGAAGGTTCATCCCTGAGTTTTCCAAGAAGACTCGCCACATTGTGGACATGATGAAGGGAAAGGCCATTTTCAGCTAGACTGAAGAAGGCAAATTGACGTTTCGAGACATCAAGACAACTATTGCCTATGCCTCAATTCTGGTTTGTCTAGATTACACCAAAGGTTTCAAAATGTACAGTTATGCTTTTGAGCACACACTTTTAGCAATTCTGGTTCAACAGAACATAGAAGGTGTGAAATCTCTCATATCCTTCATGAGCTATCCTCTCAAAGCTCATGAACTGAAATATTCAAATCTAGAGAAGCATGCTTATGCAGTAAAGCATTTACACTTTTACATTCTAAATTCCCACGTTGTTGCCTTGGTTCTTGATGCAACAGTCAAGTCCATATTAACTCAGTGAGAGTTTGGAACAAAAAGGGGCAATTGGATTGATAAAATCTAGGAGTTTGATCTTGTTATCAAACCAATAAAGCTTGTGCGGGGAAGGGGTCTCTACTAATTGATTGCTGATAATAGATCAGAAGAAACAAGGCATGAAAAAGTAGAAATTGAAGACACACCAATAGTCCTCTTTGTCTCCACCACGAATGAGTGGTATTCGAGTATTGCTCATTTCCTTACTTATGGTGTCTTACTCACCTGTCTCATAAAGGAAAGAGGATTGTTAAGTTAAAAGCTGCCAATTTTGTCTTGTGGGACAATGGTTTGTATAAGAGGAACCTCGATGGGGTGTTCCTTCGCTGCGTGGACAAAGTGCAACAGAATAAACTTTTGGAATCCTTCCATAATCTGACCTGTGGAGGACATTTTTTTGCACCTGTAACTACCTATAAGATTCTGCGAGCTAGGTATTACTAGCCTACTCTGTTTCAAGATGCTTACAAATGGGTACGAAGATGTAAACTGTGCCAACAGTTCGTTGGAAGACCCTAGTTAGTTGCTTTGCCTCTTAAGCCAGTGGTAATAGAAGAGCCATTTCAGCAATGAGGAATCAATTTCATTGGTGCTGTAAACCCATCTTCAAGCACTGGACATGATTATGTTCTCACAGCCACAGATTAATTCACCAAATGGGTGGAAGCTATTCCAGCCAAGCATGCTACTTCAGAAGTAGTATGCAATTTCCTCAGGGAAAACATCATTTCTTGGTTTGGAGTCTCAACCAAGATTGTTACAGACAATACAGCCTGTTTCTCTTCCCATGAGATTACTCAGTTCTATTTTTATTATGGGATTACTCTCTCCCACTTCTTTAATTATTTTACACAAGGGAATGGCCAAGCAGAATCGAGCAACAAAAACCTGGTGACCATCATCAAGAAGCTGGTGGATGACAACCAACGAACCTGGCATAAAGTATTGGTTGATGTTTTATGGATAGACAGAATTACACCCAAAAGGGCGATAGGTATGTCACCATTCCATCTTTTGTATGGTCTCAATGTAGAGATACCAATCACCTTGGAATTTTCAGCACTAAAATTGGCAAAGGCGGTCGAAGATCAGACATATGAAAACTCCATCGATAAGAGGATCATGTGCTTGACTGAGCTGGATGAGCAGCGAATTATGGTGGTGGACTGAATTGCTGTACATCAAAGTTTGGTGAAGAAGCTCTTTGACCAGAAAGCAAAAACTCGTGATTTTCAGATTGGTGATCAAGTTCTGTTATGGGACAAGAGAAGAGAACCAAAGGGAATGCATGGGAAATTCGATTCCCTATGGAGAGGCCCATTTACTATCCATCAGCTCAATGGTGAAAATAATTTTGTGTTGAAGTATCAAGATGGCACGCCCTTTTCACTGCCTCACAATGGGCAACATCTGAAGCACTTCAATTCTTGAAATATTAGATAAGTCCGATTGTACATTTATATAGTCTTTAGTTCTATTTTGTGTTGTTTGTTTTTATTTTTTTTTGGTGCCTTTCTTTTTGGGTAGCATGACTCCATAGCCCAATGACATACTTAAAGGCACTGGAGATTCTGGATTCTATTCCCTTCGATTATTTTTTACAATCGATGGAAGTTCCCCAACTGGAGCTAGCTATTATTCTCAAAATCTCACTTGTTTTTGGGGACAACATATCAACTATTTTGGTCCTGCAAACCAAAATTCTCTCTTCCCTTCTCAAAAAATGTTCTAAGCATTCCAATTCTTCAATTATTCAAGCTTTTTCAGCTAAGGGACTCACAGGTTCAATGACTTCAACTGGCGATCTCTCACAAAGGGACAAGTTCCAAACACTCAGGCAATTTCAAGGTTGGTTCAACGTCGAGGTTCAACCAAAAGGTCCATCGACAAGCTTCAAACAAATGAAATGAACCATTAAACCATCGAACCATTGAACCCTACCTCCAAAAGTTCAATAGGTTCAAAGGTTCAACAACATCGACAGACTTAAAAGAGTTGAGCGCTTCGGCAAGTTCAAAGTTCAACGGCTTCAAAGGACTCAGAGAAAAGAAGGCTTCGAAGAGTAAAGATTGAATGGTTGAACCGTTGAACCTTGAACCAAAATGGTTCAACGAGTTCAAAGGTCCAACGAATTCAATAAGATCAAAAGATTTAAACGAAAGAAGACTTCGAAGAAGAAGAATGAACCATTAAACTTTGAACCAAAATGGTTCAAAGGTTCAAGGTTCAACGAGTTCGATAAAGTTCGAGAGACTTAGAAGAACAAATGATTCAAAGAACAAAGGATGAACCATTGAACCATTGAACCTTGAACAAAAAGAGTTCAAAGTTCAAAGGTTCAAAGGTTCAAGGAAGCTTTGAGTGAAGGAAGGAAGCAGAAGATTCCAGAGACAAGTTCGAAGAAATGGTTCAACCGAAGAGGAAAGATAGCGATTGAACCAAGGAAGCGATTGAACCAAGGAGCTGATTGAACTAAGGATCCGATATGATCGTTCGAACCATTGAAGCAACCAATGCACTCTCATGGTTCAAAGGTTCAAGGTTCAATGTGGTTCAAGTGATCAACGACCAGTGATGTCCTCGCGGACGTCAAATTCAAGGTAATAAAATGCCCATTTATTTTCAAATATGGCACGGAACCTTAAAACAAACTCAACGACTAGCTGAAGAAGAAGCCAAAAGAGCTAGTAGAAAGGGAAGAGATAGCTCGAGAGCTCAGATCACGAGGAAGAGATAAAATGCATTAAGAGAAGAGGGAACAAGAGGGAAAGACCAAAAATATCTATGAAGAAGCTATTCCAGTAGGTGAAATAGTCCACCAAGTGGACATCAGAGAGCGCGAGCACTCAAGGATGCGACCTATTTTTCTCTATCGAATAAAGGTGAAGTGGACAGCTGCGCAAATATCAGGAAGAGGACTAGGAGGCCTATACTTTGGAGGAGACATTTGAGATGAATTGACACGCCATAGTTAAGGCCAATGTCCTGTCCTAGCATGGCCCCTTGACAGAACTGAAAATACATTCAAGGCATTGAATGCAGTATGGGCAATTTTTTGAAACAAAGCGCCAAGTCTTTCTTGACTGCTATATATTGTAATCTCTTATTTTATGCAATGGATATCTCTTTGTTATCAGAAGCAAAACTCTGCCCAAATTAAAAGGCATTACTGAGACTTTGAGCTTAGATTGTTAATCATATTTCTTTATTTAAATGACAAAACAAGTGACCTTTCAGACTTTGTGCTGGAATAGCTTGTGTTATTGAGAAAATTGTTCTTATGTCTATTTTTTGAATGCATTCTTGTCCATTTAATTAAATAAACAAAACTAGTGGAAGTAACCTGGAAAGTGTCCCGAAGCCAACTGTGGGAAGACTTTGAGCTGCCACAATTGTCTTTAGCGTTTTTGTTTTTTTGTTTCTATTTAAAAGATCTTGGGACAATTTGTGCCCCCATTGTCCTTCGTATATTTCACTCTTTGGCAACTGAGGTGGAGACTTTGTGCTACACCTCACTCTGCTGGTTACTGCCTGTTACATTTACTTATCACTGCCAGAAAGAATTCCTGCTGTTTGCTGCAGACCATTTTTGAAAGAAGAGAAGTGCCTTCTGTCATTTCATCAGGATATCTCCTTTGTCTATGAACATCATCTTTGAAAAAAGAGAGATGGATGGTGTTGTACTACCCCTGAGTGTTATTGTCAGCTTATTTATAGTATATATATAGTTTATAGTACCTTATAGTTATAGGGAACCTCCCCTTGATGAGAGGAGAGATTTGTCCCCTTTTGATGTGGTAGACCCGCACATTTGGCCGATCAATCTCCTTATGCTGTGGTTGAAACAACCTATTTTTCCCATCAGTTAATTGGTGACAAAATATTCACCCAACATATTATTCGTAGAGGGTGATATAAAGTCATATTACATGCCAATCATGACCATATCCCATGCAATTTGCATGCTATTAGTTGTGGCAGAGTCTTCCCAATTTTTATAGTACACATTCCATGTAATGGCCTTCATCGCCTACCAAACTCTATGGTTTATGATGCCTTGGATGGAGAGGGCCCTCTAATTGGGATGTGTTCTAGTAAGTGTGGTGATGGATTTCATACTCACTAATTTCTTGTTGTCATATTTACGTGTAATATGTCTTGTGTTAAGCAAGTTTGTTACTATCTAGATGACTGATGGTGTGATGCAGTGTGGTGTGTCATAGTACAATATGTATTCATGTGATCTGCTTTATAGTACCTTGATTATGATTTCAAAGATTCCTAAAAATGAAAATATACTCTAGATGTTTAACTTCATCCTTTTATTGATTTTGAATTTGCCATGTATTCCATTTTATAAGTTTGAGGGTTTGGATGTAACATTTCTAGAATGCAATGGCCAAACTCCTATTGTCATAGTTTTTGAAAATGGCAAAAAATGATGAAAAAATCAATTTTTATAAAATGGCTGTTTTTTTGAATTTCGTCCAAAAAAGTCAAAAATTTTAAAAAATTCAAATTTACATTGTTTTTTTCATTTTTATCCCGAAGTGTTTTACAACTTTGTCTAAACTTTTTGTGCAAAAAGCCGTTAGTGTTCCCTGTAATTTGCAAAAATCATTTCACTTTTTATGGGTTGCTTAAACACACTTTCCTTTTTCACAAGTTGTGCAAATTGCAAATTTTTTTTTGATCTTCGTGTAATTTGCAAAATCTTTTTCGATTCTTGTGCAAATTACGAAAAAGTTTTCAGTGCTCATTCAAATTGCAAAATCTTTTTTAGTTTTTCCTCGCTGTGCAAATAAGCTTCTCACTTTCCCAAACATCCAATTTGTTATTTTCTCTCTTCATTCCCATACAACTATTGTGATTATTTCTCTACGCTGTGCAAGTAAGACTTAGTCTTCCCAAAAGCTTCATGTTCAAAACAAGATTATTAACATGTATATCAAGTGTAGTGGTTTCATAGATGCTCGTGAAGTGTTTGATGAAATGACACAGCGAGACATCTCGTGGAATGTGATGATTGCAGATTATAGAAGACATGGGTAAACTCACCAGGTTTTGACAATGTTTTATCAAAATGCAATGAATAAGTGTCCACCCCGATCACTTCAACTTTCCCAGTATATTCCCAGCCTATGCTAAAATAAGAGCTTTGGACGGAATATGGACATCCATACAAGCATAATGGAAAGTGGATTTTTGTCAAACGTAGTTGTAAGTACCCTGGGAGATATGTATGGACAATGTGGAGGCATCCACAAGGTGCGTGAACTGTTTGACAGAATGCCTTGAAGAAATGTGGTCTTGTGGATTGTGATGATTGCAGGATATGCACAAAATAAAGGACTATGCATTTTGTGATGAGTTGTATCCATACTGCCAATCTTATGGCAGTGGATCTATCGACCGTGATGTCATTTAATCACAAACAATGTGACATTGTGATCAACTGGGCTGGTGGCCTTCATCATTTAAAAAAAAATGTGAGGCATTTGGATTTTGCTATGTAAATGACATTGTTTTGTCCATCTTGGAGCTGTTGAGATATCACAAGCATGTTTTGTATATTGACATCGACATTCACCATGGTGATGGAGTCGATGAGGCTTTCTACACAGCAGACGAGGTCATGGCTGTCTTATTTAATAAATTTGGCGGCTATTTCCCTGGTACAAGTGATATTCAAAGCGTTGGATATAGGAAGGCGAGGGGAGAGTACAACGAACTTTACCACTTACAAAGGATGTGATTATAAATCAATATACAGTGAAGTCTATCTACTGTGATACTTGCATGTTATATCGTCTTCCTCTTTCTTCACATTGTTATTTCTACAGCAAGTGTGCTGAGCAATTTGATCACCACTGCCAGTGGGTTGAGCAATGCATTAGCTAATCCGAGGATATGGATAAATAAAAAGGTAAAATTACAATTAACAGATATAAATTCAACAATATAAATCATTGATAGCATCCTCCTAGTTGGTGCGGATCAGATTGCTGCAACTATAAAGTTTGCAACGATATTCAGTGGTGTAACTAACCAAAGGTATACATATGGCATGAATCTTGGAATAGCTTTCCAAATAGTGGATGATATTCTTGATTTCACAGAGTCAACAAAACAATTAGGCAAGCCATTTGCAAGTAATTTAGCAAAGGGAAATCTGATAGCTCCGATTCTCTTTACACTTAAGAGAGCCAAAACTAAGAGAAATAATTGACTCTGAATTTACGGAGGAAGGTTCATTGGATGTTGCTATTAATTTAATTCATCGAGGTGGAATATCATTTCTCTAAGTAATGAAACCAAAGATTTTGTGGTGTAAATCGGAACCCATGATCTTTGCCAGGTATACTATGCAAGCCGCAGGGGCAGTAAATCGAATGAAATTCTTCAAAGCATTTTGTCAAACAGATTACGAGCGGTTGTGCAAATTTCTTTATGTTGTGTTGTCAAACAGCTGTGGCGACACATACATGTACACCATTCTCATAGATAAATGCAATTGAGGATCAAGACAAATGCTATTGAAAAGTTTGAAGTAAATTCAATAACCCGTGTCAAAGCGTGACGTCCAAGCAAATTTGATGATGAATTTCGATGAGTCATTTTGTCAAACGATAGTGTGCATTCCAAAAATTACGGCAATCTATGTAATTCACAGGTGTAAAGCCAAGTCATGAACCTTGCTCCTATCCTACCAACGCATACCAAGTGAAATAAGCTGAGGTTCAAGTAAACTGGGCACAAATTTTGATTGAGTCATTTTGTCAAACAGGTAATGGAAGAAAAATGGATGAAATATTGGCCTATGCAATTGTAAGCAACAGGTGTGAATTAAAATTCAACGGGCTCCAAATGCTCAAATATTAATGAGACATGGTATTAGGAATGATAACAGGTGGTCATGGAGTAGACATTTATCAGCATTGTTATTGAAAAATGCAGAGCCAACTCTGTAACCTTGCCAGCATTTTTCCATCCGATGCCAAGTGGGACAACTCAAAATTTCACCTATCTTTGAAAGTCAAAAATTTAAATTCACAATTTTGAATGGGCAAGGATTTTTCAGGAGAACCATTTGAGATGAAGTTTCTAAAACAAAACTTGATAATTGAACTATGATGGAAAGGTTGGCAACCTGTTCGCTCATTTCTTCCTAACTCAATCCAAAATTGGCTTCAATTTCAGGGTGCAATACATGGAAAATGGCACAGAGCTCACCCCTTTCAAGTCAATGATGATGAATGAAATTGCTCTTGTATGGTGGTTTGAGACCATATCCATGCTAATTGTATTAACCCAGAGGAACTCAAAATAGAAAACAAAATAAACAATGGATTTTAGGGGTATGGTTTTTCAAATAAGCATAGACCTTATGAATAAAGTTTCAAAGAATCAGAGGAAAGTGAATCCGCATTAAATCCCAAAAAGGACAATCCTTAGAAGGAGCTCACACAATTAAATAGAGGTGCTCCTTTCTAGAAGAAAAGCTTGTGACAAACATCGAGGAGAATTAGAAACAAGTGCAAAGCAATGATCCACTTTTTTTTCAATGAAGGAGAAAGTAAATGAATTTTTCATCAAGCTTTTGGATTTTTCATGTCAATGTTAGATTTCATTTTGTAATTCTCAGATGCAAATTTTGTGTAATTGTAACCTTCTAAATGTAATTCGTGCAAATGTATTGTCACTTTGTAAGTCTTGAATTGTGTAATTTTGATTTACACATTTCAAGTGGTATAAAAGCATCAAAGTATTTTTGCACCGTTTAAGTGGTGTAATTTTAAAATTTCATTTTTGCACGTGGTGTAATTGCACCAACACACTTTTGCACCACTTAAGTGGTGCATTTTTGTAAACTCATATTTGCAGTGTCTAAAATGCAGAAAAGGTGGTTATGCACCGTAACCACCTCCCCATACTATAAATATGAATGTAAGGTTCATTGCAAAAAAAAAAGACTTTTAGCAGTGAAACTTTTGAAAGATGGAGTTGTATTTTTGACTCAATAAAGATTAGAACAAGGAGATTTTTCAAACTTTGTGTTCAAAATTTCTTCGTGGGTTATAACTTTGCGTATGATTCATTTGTCTATGTATCTTTACTTTCAAATTGTTTTCATAATCACTAACAATTTGTTAGAAAATAAAAATTTCACATTAAGTATTTATTTTATAGTCTTCTTGTGTTATTTCTATGAATGTGCAATCTCGGTGGGGTTTAAGCAATATTTTAATTGTCTTTTATGAGTAAATATGAGATGGTTGTCTTTGGTTTGTTATTTGTATTAAAAAATTATTTCAGTGTATGTTTTCCACTCTTAATGGTGTAATTATGTTTTTACCACCTATTGAATGAGAGAGGTGTCCATGCATTCGGTGTTTTCTCCCTTTTTGGACTATTCTGGTAAGTTTCTGCATTTACTACCTAAAGTTGTCTTTCATTTTTCTTAAGTTATCATGGTAGTTTCTATATTTAAAATTACTATAATAACCCGGTTCTCCTTTATTCCTTTCCTTTCTCTATTCTTCCCTTCTTTTCATTATTCCCTTCTTTCACCTTATTTCTTTTCATCTCCTTTATGTACTTTCAAGTCAAAAGAACAAGACCCCTAACAAAAAATATTTTTATTGTAAATAATTGTGAATAGCTTTTTCCTTGCTTTTCCCTTTTTGGCTTTCAATAAAAGTAGCTCTGCTTTCTAATAGGAGAGGGACTTTATCTTGCGTTGTTGATTATTGTAAGAACTCAATTCCCACACCACTGACTCAAAGTCACCAATTTGTCCTCCTGACAAATTTTTGAGCCAACAACTTCTTGAGTTTTGAATGAATGTATTTCTGAGTGTCCTAGTAGTGAGATACCTAAGCATGAACACTCGATAATACTCTTTGAGGGTTTGGAATCTCCAATTGTGCAAAATCCTTCTTATATTTTGGTTTTTTTATCTGCTGATCTCCAACCATCTAGGGCAACTCCATTTTTCTCTTGTCCTTAGGGATTCATTTACTCTAGACCATTGTTTGCAGGAAATTCCTATAAAGTGTTGTTACTATATAGGGTTTTGTGTGTTTATATGGAGGGAAAATCATTAATTTATAACTTCTCATAATTTTCCATTGAACCCATATGGTAAACAACTAATTTTAGTTGCATTTCATATTTTTTTGTTCTTATCTAACTTTATTTTCTTTTCGAGATTAGTTTTTTCTAATTAATTTTTCCTTTTTCACTTTTTTGTTTTTCATTTTTCTGTTACCCTGACATCATCCCTTACATTTCATTTTTTATTTTTTGATCATCTTTTATGAAGCCATCTATGGTCATCGATCACCCTCTCTTCACATATACCTTCTAGGAAGTTCCAAGGTACAAGTAGTTGATGCTGCACCCGACACGTGTGAAAATACCCTTTGACCTCTTAAGGATGACCTCCATTTGACATCAAACTACATGAAGCAACTTGTCGATCAACATGACGTGGAATGGGATTTTGACGTAGGTGACATGGTTTTTCTCCAGCTACAACCTTTTTACCAATCCTCTTTGAAGATGAAGGTTCATAAATAACTAACACCCAAGTTTTATGGTCCTTATAAGGTGATCCATAAGATTGGTGTCATGGTGCAAATTTTTTAGCTTCCCTCAACATCCAATATCCATCTTATTTTTCATGTCTCATGTTTGAAAAATGTAATTGATCAACATGTTCAAGCCCAACCTAAAATCCCTAAACTCGACATTGAAGGTCCTATCCTCCTGGACCCTGAATCTATCTTAGATAGGTGCTTCAACGAGCTTCACAATCTTGCTATCTCAAAGATTATGGTACAATGGCACAACATGCAATCATAAGACACATGTGGGAACCCCTACTCCAACTACAACAACAGTTACATGATCTAAGTTAAAGACATCTTTTTTAAGAGAGAGGGCATGTTACAACCCCTTCATTTTGACTCTTTTAATTTGTATTAAGTATTATTAATAAAAGCTTGGACACATATTTTATAAGTTGTCCCATTTGCTATATATAATTATCCCATATATATGGCAAGCAATGGTTGTCTTGGATAGATTAATTTAAACATAAAGTTTGTATAAGAGAAATGATTATATATTAAATATTTTGTATCGAGTCGCGTTAAAAAAAAATACAGCTTAAAATACTTCATAACCTATTTTTCTTATTTCAATATAATATTATTATCTTCTTTCAATTCAATACATATTTATTATATTTCTATTAATAAATTAATTTCGGTACAAACATATTTTTAACATATAACCCTTTTACTGTCACACCAACACCCATTAGTCGTCCACCTTACACCACCTGCACACATTCCCCTCTTAACTTCTACACAACCACTTCCATTAACCTTCTAAAATTTAAGATAACCTAAAATTAAATACAAAAATATTATCACAATGTTAACATTCAGAACGTAATGACAATAATGCTTATTCGTCACTTTCATTTTCTCATTCGAAAACCGGTCTACGCATTTCAAAAAAAGCGATTCGGGGAACCTGCAATAACGTAAATAAGTTTAAAATTTAAAATTCCATATAGGAAAGCCTTACGTACTCTCACCAGGGTTAAACAGAGTAGCCTTATAGCTTTTGAAATAATGTGAAGCTTGTGTGTTTAGAATTCTGATAAGGAACACATTTTTTTTCACGGTCATAAACTCCTTTCTCTTTTTTGCAATATTTGGTAGATAAATGTTTAATTTTCCATAACGCACGATTGGCATAACTGTTATAATTTGCATAAATTTTAGAATGTTCAAATGAAATTATTTTCAATACTGAACAATGTTTGGGCACAAGGATTTAGAGAAGGTAGGTAATGAGGAGTTAGTCACCATGAAACTTTTCAATCGAAAAAATAATATGATAAATATGTGATTGGTTTTAGGGAATGGATATATTTTTATATTTTTTAATAAATGTATTTAATTATTATGAAAAGGTTTAAGAACGTGTTTGTATAATTAAAAATGAAATGTTAATAGTAAAATACTTTAAGTTTTTAGGTTTACATTACCACCTAAATGTCATGTAAGAATGTTAAAACTAATTCATTTTAAAGTTTAACATTTTTTTAATTGATATGTTTTTTTTGGTAAATTGAAATAGAGGGAAAATCAGATTTTAAATTAATTTAAAGTAATAAATTTGAAATGCATTAAATAAATAGTGTTGTTCAATACTTAAACATTATGTAAATATGTTATATACTGATATACTAATTGTTGAGAATATGACATATCATGATATGATTGGTTATTATAATTTACATGTAGTAACAATTTAACTAAAGGCATAATGTGTTCAAAAATCATTTCAACTATTGATACATATTCACATATTGGCACTTCTCCCCTTAAAAATTATAATTTGGAATGGATAATAAAATTACTTTGGTTTGGAATGATGTTGGGTTCGACATATGTTATGAGTCACTACTTTTATAGTGAACAACATAATTTGAAATGGATAATAAAAATACCCTAATTTGAGATAATGTTGGGTTCGACATATGTTATGAATCACTACTCTTATAGTCAACTAATTGGTTTCTAGAAATTACAAATATACATCAATAGAAATGTGATAAATAGAAAAGAAAATACTTTAAAAATGAAGAGGAACCACTGCCTCTATATAAAATGAAGAGACCATTGATTGATCGTAACTTTAAACACAAACATAGATGGAAACAATCATAGGGAGGAAGAGGATGCCATACTACACAAATCAAAAACTTTGATAACCATGTAGCTCACCTAATAGGTCAACGATTATGGCTAAGTTGGAAAAGGAACATAACCATAAATATTTAGGCATCATAAAGGGGCTAAAACAGAAATCCTTCAAAATTTTCAGAACAGTTCGCACACGATATCAATTTAGTTGTTGGGAATCACATCTATACTGAATAAGTGTGGCTTCTTTACAAAGATATTCCAGCTTGAATTCCAATCAACCATTTCCAAAGTGCACTATTGGTTATTTGCCTTCACTGCAAGTTTCGCATACCTTCCATCGTTGCAGCTATAGTTCTATGCTTATCAAAGATTCACAATTTCCAACAATCCTCAAATACATTGCATTGAATTAATAAGATCATATATTTGTCAATATGTATTATCTCCATCGCTCCTCATGCATTTTGCAGATCCGTGAGTTATCAATATATTCTTGTTTTTATTTCCACCCATGCAAGTCGACTAATTTTTTTCAGGAGTCTAAATGCATTTAATATATATGGGGTTAAAGGGTGTTATGTTCTTATTGGGGGTCATAGTTACTTGTCTGTTAGTATATGGATAGATAGTTTTTTTTATTATGAATTTTATTCATGTTTTTAAAGTTATTAACCATGTTGATATAATTATGCAACTTTGTTACATATATTTATGTGCTTTGATAATAATTTAGTTGGAGCTAATATAGTGTAGAGGTTAGTATTAAGACTTAATATTTTGAAGTAGGTACATTTATCCACTTACACAATACACGATACAAAGATATTTTATATTTTAATTTTATTTATTTATATATTAAAGCATAAAATATCTATTACATTATGTAGGTTTATTTAATCTATACCTTTATGCTTTATTATATTATTTTTTATATGTTCTCTTTATATTTTCTTTTTATTACCGTTTTGCATTATAAATATTGATAAGATACCTATACAATCTATTAGCTTAGATAATTTTTTATGCTATGATAAAATTGGTTTCTCTGTGGCGACTCCTCATAACTTGTATATTTTGTTAAATAATCATGTTAACATTTGCCTAGCTTTTATAACCTTGTCTTCTTATCGAGACAACTCTAAAGAATTTTTATAGGGGAAATTTTAAGAAAATCGCTTTCTATAATGTGAAAAACTTGAACCAACTAAAGGGTAACATGAACAACAACTAGAAGCTTAGACGTTTGGCATGAGCAGCTGAAGTATCCTTTCCTAACTCCCCTGGTTAGATTTATAGGACAATGTTACATTTTTTTTCAAAATTTTAAGACCTCTTCTTAATTGATCACCCCTACTTGTGTAAATATTTTTGATACCTATTTACCATTATTATTAAAAAAGTCTCCCAATTTAATAATATAGCCTTAGTGTTGAAGATCTTTTTTTTTTTTTTTTGGTGGTGTTTTATTTAACTACTTTGACAACATCTCATAGAGTTGGTGAAACCTCCAAAGTTTTCTAATAAGCCTCATGCTCTGCTATTTTGGTGTCCATATTTTTCATTTGATTACTTAATAACGTTCCATAGTCCTTCATTTCCTTAAAGATATTTATTATTCAAGCTTGCTTCTCCATATATTCACCTTGAAAAGTGAGCCATTTATTCTATTTTTATTTTGAAGGGATCATATTGGTGTCATAGCTAGTAAGATCTATGTTGAGTTGATTCTATAGATTGTATAATTCATTCTTCTTGTCTTAGGTCCACAAGGGCCACCTAGTAGAGCATGCAAAGTATGTTACTGCATTCCCCATGGTTTTATGTAGTTTCTCAATCTGATCCTTATATTCATTTCTTATTGTTTAATTTTATCCCAAGAGAGGCCCTAACAGCTTTGCATCATATTCCTCTATTACTTCTATTTTTATGATGTTTGGATCAACTTCAACTTTAATATGACAGATGAAAATTTCCACTATTTTTTCCAATTGTTACTCAATTAACAATGTTGAGTCTGGGTCATACATCATTAGTTAAGGTCACTAGAGACATTTGTATCCTTTTTTCTAAGTTCACACAACTTACCACATAGTGCACCTTGTACTCTAAATCATATTTTTTTTCCAATTGTTTGCTTATCTATTGGGGTCAATGTATATAGTGACACAATAATCTATCCTTCAAGTGTAGGTTATAATAGGTTGGGTGGAACCATAATTTTGGAAATCATATTTTTGTGTTTTGCTATCTCAACTTTGATTCTTCTGAGGGGGTTCCTAGGTGTTTTTGTGACAAAGGGACTAGCTCCTATATCCCCTAAGTACCACGAACCTTTGCCTCAATCCCCTTTCTTATTTTTATTTTCTTTCTTTGTTTTCCTTTTCAATCTTTTCTTGATTCTCCTTGTTTTGCTTTTCCCTTTTAGTTTTCTCTTCTATCTTTCTATTTTATTCCTCCTATATTTTCTTTTCTTCCTCTTATTTTTCCATTTCTTATTTTCTTTTCCTTTATTCTCCTATTTTTATATTTTCCTTCTTTGCGTTTACTTATTTATTTTCTATTGTTTCTTTTTCCATCTTCTCTTGTTCTAATTTCTCTCTTTCAAGATTTTTTGTGCTTGTTTTGTGGCCAGTTTTGTTATTTACCTTATTGTTTTATTCTCTTTCTCTAATTATTTTCCTAGTGCCTTTATTTATTGTGAGACAACTTCCTCCACTCCTTCAATGTTTAAAGTTGTTTTTGTTTGTCTAGTGTTTTTATTACTAGACCAGTCTTTTGATTTATGCTTAACTCTTTCTACTGAATTTTCTAGATTTTTTCCTTGTCTTCAGGGGATGTTGTTCATCCTATTAGTTTGTATAGGGATAATTCTTATTATTTTTCCATTGTGATCTTAACTTCTTTGCTCTTCTTCTAGGTGTTTATGATTGCTTCTTGTAGGGTGGGTTGAAGTCCCCCTATTATATCATCTAAAGTTAATGTATGTATATTCACATTGTCCACAATTAGTGATTTTATGATTCTTTTATACCCTTCAATGTTTATTTCATTGTATATTTTATGTAGTCTAGGCACACCTCCTTTATTCGTACACTATTTTATGAGTGTTGCCACATTAAGTCCCTGTTTGGTGTAATGACTCGAATCCTATCAAGATAGGAAAATACCAATAGATAGCTATCTGAAATAATAATTTTTATTGATTCATATTAAATTATTCAAATGATTAAATATAATTCATAAATAAGTATCAACTCAAAATTGAAGTTTACATGCAAAATTCAAAACTCTAAAAATAATAAAACTCGACCTGCTATTTTTAGAAAATTTCACATGTAAGTGCACGCATCTCTAAAAATATTCAAAAATAAATTAAACACTAAAATTAACCTATCAAACAAATATTAATTGAAGTTCAAGTTTGATTACAAAAGTATACAATTTTTAAAATTAGAAAAATATCAAAAATAATATTAAACTACAATTTTGGACCCTCAAATGGTCACTTATGGCCTTTGAAAAATATCTAAAAATGTTTATAACTAGATAGGTTGGGTTATGGCTGTACCAAAGTTTTTGAGATGGTCATTTTGGCATGAAGATGAACTCAAAATGAGATACGAATCAAAAGTTATGGCCTCCATAAGTTTGGCCTCTTTTTTTGCATCATTCTCCTCTGATTGAAAACAACTCAGCTCTTGCGAGTTGCTCTAATTGTAATAATTCCATTTGTTCTTATCAATCTTATTTAGTTCCCATTCTGTAATCCAAGTGTTGTCTTCCTTCTGTAATTCTTCCTACTATACCAAGTACTTGTCATAACTTTATTTCCTTATGTTTATTGTCTTCTTATCAAGATATTGCACTATATTTTATTTCTTCTTATTTATCACCTGTTGCTACCAATCTACTTCTTCATCTTATTCACCTTCACCATCTTCTCTACAAAGATCATATAAATTTGAAACATTAAATAGTAGAGAGATATCAAAATTCTATGATAAACTCACCTCATAAGCATTGTCATTGATTTTCTTCATTATTCTGCATGGTCCAATTATTTTGACATCAACTTGTAATATGTACCTTTATGAAATTTCTCTTTCCTCAAGTAAACCATCACTAAATATTCTTTTATTTTTTACTTTATTTTGACATATATTTATATTTTATACTTTTCATTACTTTCTTGGAATTTTCTTCTTACTTCATTTTGTAACTTTGTATATATTTTGCAAATGCTTCTACATCATCACTAACTCATTTTGCAATTGGTAACTATACCCAATCTAAAAAAATCATAAGATTTCTCTCATAAAAAATATGAAATATTTATTTTTATATTGATATGTTCACTAAATTATTATATGCAAACTCAATTTGTGATAAAGCCAAGTCCCATTGCTTGGGTTTCTCTCCAACTATGCATCTTAATAAAATTTTCAAGCTCCTATTTACAAATTCTATCTATCCATCTATTTGGGGGTGATATGCACCACTAAATTATAGTTTAGTCCCCATCTTCCTCCATAAAGTCCTTAAAAAATGACTTAGAAATTTTGTGTCCCTGTTTAATGTAATAGTTTTTAGAAACACCATACAATCTCACAATATCCTTAAAAAATAGTTTTGCAACTTTAATTGCACCATGGTTTTCTTACATGCAATAAAATGAATCATCTTATAAAAACTATCTATAAAAATAAAAATTGAATTATTACCTCTTTATGTGTTTGGTAATTCCAATACAAAATCCATATTTCAATCTGTCCATGGTTGTCTTGAAAATGATAATGACATGTACAACCTTGTATTTTGTGCATGTCCTTTTTCCACCTAACATATCCTACACATTGAAACATATCTTGTCACATCTCTCTTCATCTTTGGCCAAAAATACTTCTTCTCTACCAAAGCTATTGTCTTTGTCTTACTAAAATGTCTAGCCAAACTACCACTGCACAATTCTCTTATAATATTATCTCTTAAAGACCTAATTGAAATACATAATTATTTCCTTTTGAAGAGATAACCATCCTTCATAAGACACTAATTATAAACATTAATTGTATCCTCTATCAATGGATTCCTGCATTGCTCAACTATCTTTCTAAAATATGGATCAATATCATATACTTAATAAATTCAAATCCAATGACTTCACTCACCATAGTAGTTATTAACCCCACTCACCTACTCAAAGTATCAGCTACTTGATTCTATTTTCTTGGTTTGTGTAAGAAGACTACTAAAATTCTTAAAATTTTCTATAAAAAAATGTTAAATTATGTAAAATTCTTACCTCTATGATGCTATTTGGGATAGGCCACTTAACAATTGCCTTTACTTTTTATTCATCCATTCTTACACCATCAACTGAAACTACAAATCCCAAATACCAAACTATTCTACATAAACCTGCACTTCTTCAAATTCGCATAGAGATTCTTTATTCTTAACAATTATAATACCATTCTTAAATGTTGTAAGTGTTCTTATTTAGTCTGATTGAATATTAAATTATCATCAAAATAAACCACCACAATCTTACCACTATTTTCTTGTAACACTATTCTCATAGCACTATGTGCATCACCCTCATAAATGTGTTGAGTAAATTAAATAATTTGAATGGTATCACCATCCACTTATATAAACTATCTCTATTCTTAAATGTTATTTTTAATTCAAATCTTTCATGAATCTAAATTTGATAATATCCATTGCTTAGATCAATCTTGGTAAAATATTTTACTCCTGCAAGAACATTCATCATATCATCTAAACGAGGTATAAAAAATCTATACTTGATTATGATTTTATTGATTTCTCTACTATCCACACATTGTCCACCCTCCATATTTATTTCAAGTTAACAATATTGTTATTGTACAAGTACTCATGCTCTCCCTTACTACACCCTTCCTCACCAATATAATAACTTGTTTATTCAATTCTACATGTTTTGTTGGACTCATCCTATAAGCTTCTTGATTGGGTAGAGATGATCCTAGAATCAAATCAACATGATACTAAATATCTCTCTGTGGTGGTAAACCATTTGGTAACTCATCAAGTGTAACATCTACATATTCTTTCAACACTATTGTTGTTTTTACTAGTATTTACACCACTTTTGTGCCTTCTTTCTGTACTACTTGTTGACGCAAAAAAGTGCACCAAGTGGCAGGAAAATATGTTCCTGCCTTCTCCTCGCAACATGGAAACTCCTCTCTCACCTGTGGGACAACGAAGCTGGAGAGGAGAGTCTCTAGATAAGGGCTAGCTCCCTCTGATGTATCATGTTTGTTCCAGCAAGTGCAAAATATAGGTATAGGTATATATATACAACTATATAATGGGGGGGGGGATGAAAAGGGAAAAGAGATGCAGGAAAATAAACTACTCTAAGGAGGTGATACACCAAAACAAGATGACCTTCTCACACCCACTCTCAAAATCAAACAAACACATTTATACGCTTCACCTTTGGCAGAAGAAACAATTTGCAAAACTTGACAGAGAGGTTTAAATGGAAAAATACAAAAAAAGGAGGTTCACCAAAGGTGCTGTAAGAGGCACTTTGTAGACAATCCCTTCTATTTTCTGCACCCCAAAATAGAACTCTTCTCCTATCAGCTATAGATGGCACCTTGTAGATAGCTGGTCTATTGGTGTTGAACTTGTGAGAGCATCAAAAGATAATGACTGAACACAAATCAAACACTCAAGACATACACATAATATCTATCCAAGAAGAGGTAAATAAATTACTTTGATTGATTCAGGTGGAAATTTTAACAGGGCTGCACCTTGTAAAATTTGTAAAAAGATAGATTACAAAATAACCAAGTTCGCAATATATATGGAAAGTACAAGAGGCTCATTTGGTGCTCATTAGTTACAAGTGGCCTATTGCATCTATTCATGAAAGGAAACAAGTCGCTCAAAATCATTAATGAGCTGTGTGCTTTGTCCCCTTGAAATATACTTTTGTCAAGGTTAATACATGATTTTCCTTCTCATTTAATGAAAAATAGAGAAAACCAGTTGCTTTACCAGCCGCTTGCATCCCAAATAATCAATTCGCTGGCACTATTTCACCTACTGGAGTTGCTTCTCAGATTAGCGCCAGTTGGACTAACTGCTTACTCATTCCTTACGTGTCACTTTGGTTTTCCTCCACTGTCTCATCTAGATTGTTCAGCCCCTGGGGTGAGCTTTCAACAGGTCACTGCATTTTTGGCTCTTGGTTGGCACTTTCTCTTTATTTTGGATACAAATGGTTATTTCACTTGTTAAATTTGACATTCATGTGACCGTCATGGTTTGAAAACCAATGGACACTTCATCCTCTTAAAATTGATGGCCTCTCAAATGTCATCACTTGAGAACCAACGGCTAAACCGTTCTGCTAAACTTGACGTCCACTGGGACGTCATCGGGTCCATGTGGCATCTCCTCGGGTCCATGTTGGCTTCGTCTTCTGCAACTTTCCGCAAAAATTCTTTCACTTTTCTTTCCTTTGTTACTTTGAGGCGCGCCCAAATCTTTTGTAATATGAAGTGTCTGCCCTCCGAAAGGATACTTTGGACTTGAATATCCCCTTCAGCTTGTGGCAGACCTTTGAACCAAACCCAATGAACCAAAATTTGGTTCAACAGTTCAAATTTCAACCATTGCGCATCGATGGAGAGTGAACAAAAAGCTGATGAACCTTTGAATTGAATTGAACCATGCCTGAATCTTTGAAAAGTCTTTGAGATGTCCGCCCTCCAAAGGGCACTGAGCTTTTGAACTTACCCTTCGGTTCAAGGGCATGCCCTTGAACCAAACTTTGAACCAGGCCGTTGAACTCTTTATTGAACTGAACCCGTTGAACCAAAATGGTTCAACGATTCAATCGTTGCACGCCAATGACTGCTGAATCGGATCTGATGGCCTTCTTCATTAAACTGAGCTGTTTGCACCAGAATGAGAAAACACTGGCATTGAAGTTGTTTAACCACTATCTTCAAAAAGTGAATAAAGAAGGTGAATGATTTTTTGGCCTGGGGCAAAAATTGGTCAACAGTTGGCGACTCATAGGGGAAGCGTGCTTGCTACGCGTAAAGACCAGCTGCCTTGAAAAAACCATTGGGCATGGAGTCAAATAGTAACATTGGAAACTAGCAACAGCTCTATCAAAACTTAGAACTAGCCACGCAGATCCACCTCCATGAAATGAAAACACACACAAGACTAAGAAAACTACTACCTGTGCAACAACACTTAGGGAAAATAGGAAAGAAAGTGAGGGAAAATATGTACAAGCGAACCCAAAAATTAGTGGCAATGCTTCAAATATATCCCATTAATTAGGATACATAGTTCTTCACCATCCAACCTGGAAAGTTGGAATGCACTATGCTGCTTGCACTGAGTAATCATGTAAGGACCGCTCCATAGGGCATCAAATTTTGCATGTTTCTCAGGCTTAGCTCGATCTTCATCCCATTTTAGGACAATGTCTCCTTTAGAGAAATCTCTTGACAAAGATTTCTTGTTAAAGTGCCTTTTTACTTGCTGTTGGCAACTGGTCATAGAAGCCATAGCCCGATCCCTTACCTCTTGGAGCTCCATCAGCTCACACAGCCTGACCTCCATGCTGGTTCCTTCTTCAAATTGTAGCTGGTGGGTGAGATCCAATGCTGATAATTCAAGTGAGATGGGAAGCCTAGCTTCCCTTCCATTTACAAGTGTATATGGAGAATTTATGATTGCTCTCTTCGGAGTAATTCAGTCAGCCCATAGAGCTGTCTTTAGCTTGGCATGCCAAGTCCTATGATTTTTTTCCATAGTCCTCTTTATGATTCTGATCAAATTTTTGTTGGTGGACTTAGCCAGTCCATTCCCTTACGGATTATAATTTGATGAAGTGCTGAGGTATATGTCATACCTTAGCACCCATTCACTTGTTTTAGCTCCCAAAAAAGCCAAGGCATTATCTGAGATTATGGTGGCTGGAACCCCAAATCTTGTTACCAAGTCCTCATAAAACTCCAGGACTGCGCTTTCATTTGCCTCTTTTATGGTGACGGCATCCACCCACTTGGTGAAATAATCCATAGCAATCAGGATCCATTTGTGCCCAGCACTGAAGGGAGGATTAATCATCCCTATGAAATCCAGGCCACACTGCATGAATGGTTGCTCAACTTGAATGGGCTGTAGAGGCACGGCAGCCAATCATTATTTTCCATCAAAAAGTACACACTTTTGGCACTTTCTTACCCAGGCATGGGTATCCTTAAAAAGAGTAGGCCAAAAATAGCCAGCTCTCATTATCCTTGCTGCAGTAGTTCTAGGAGCGAAATGACCACCTGATAGTCCATCATGGAACTCAGCCAATACCTTATCATCCTGGTTTGGGTCAATACACCTCAGGAGGACCCCAGAGAAATCTCTCCTAAAAAGTACTTCATCAACCAAAACATAAGGGAGAGACTAGTGTTTAAAATACCTTCTTCTGGTCTTATCAAGACCTTGTGGGTACTCACCAATAGTAAGAAAATGACTTAGGTCCAATTTCTAATCCTTTATGACAGCTAGTTCCTCTACAGTGGCTGCATCGTGAATTAACAAGCTATCTTCCCTCTCTTGCTTTAAGTCTACAACGAGCTGTTTGCATAGGCCTCTTCCCCTCACCAGCTTGGTGATCTTGATGTCTACATCATACTCCATCACTTTGGTAATCCACCCTGCCCTCTTCTCATTTAGGTATCGATTGGTCAAGAAATCCTTGACGCTAGGATGTGGGACCATGAGGTGGATCCTGCTGTTAGACAACATATGCCTGAATTTCTTCAGGCTCTGCACTACTGCCAGGACTTGCTTCTTTACATACGTGTACCTGACTTCAAAATCCTCTAATCCTTGGCTGAAAAAGGCAAGTGGCTATTTGAGGTCATCACCGCTTTCTTGGGTAAGCATGGTGGATATCACCTCTTCATTGCTGAAAGTGTAGAGGTTGAAGTCTTTGTTGAAGTCAGGGATGATCAAAGTGGGAGCCCAGGTTATGGCCTGCTTGATGGTCTCAAAGTTGTCTTTCCTTTGAGCTATCCACTTGAATTCCTCACCCTTCTTTAGCATAGGGGTGAGTGGCTTAACTATCTTTGCAAAATTTGGAATGAATCTCTGAATAAAATTAATTCTGCCAAAGAAACTTTGTAGGCTTTTCTTGTGCTTTGGTAGGGACATCTCCAAGATAGAGTGAACTCTCTCGGGGTCAATGGATAAGCCCTCCTTGGACACAATGTGGCCAAGGAGTTTCCCTTCATGAACATCAAACACACACTTCTTTGGATTAATAGAGATGCCAAACTCCCTACACCTTTCAAAAATTTGCCTGAGGTGCTCTATGTGTTGGCTCGCTTTTTTGGAGATTACCGTCACATCGTCGAGGTAGACCAGCACATTGTTATTCATCAAACCTCCAAAAGCCATGTCCATGGCTCGCTAAAAGGTAGTACCAGCATTAGATAGCCCAAAAGGCATCTTCTTGTAGGCAAACATCCCCCATTTAGTAGTGAAGGCTATTTTGTGCTGATCACAACCTCGCACTAGAATCTAATTATACCCTGAATAACCATCCAGGAGGGAGAAACGCTCATTACCTGTTACCTTCTGAAGAATCCACTCCATGCTTGGAAGGGGATAATGATCCTTTAAAGAGACTTTATTAAGGTCTCTAAAGTTGATGCATAGCCTGATCTCCCCATTCTTTTTTCTAACAGGAATAAGGTTGGCCAGGCAGCTGGAATGCTTGATTGGAAATATAATTTCGGACTCGATCAATTTGGCCAATTCCCTTTGCATGAGGGGATCAATTGTCAGATTTACAGGTCTTTGCTTTTGAATGACTAGCCTAACACCTTCTTCTAGTTCAATAGTGTGCTGGGCAAGCCTCGAGTCGAAGCCCTTTAAGTCACTGTAATCCCAAGCAAAGACATCAGAGAACTCTTGACACAACAAAACAAAAGCCCACCTTTATTGAAATGTGCAGACTTTTCCAAGTGCAAGTAGCTTGTCCTTGAAGATTTGAACCCTTTCATAATCCTCCTCTTGGGTTGTGATGCATGCCTTGTCATTTCTTAATTGGTCATCTCTATTGAATATGCTTTCAAGCGTGACCAGCCCTTTAGGGAGTTTATTGTTCTTCAATTGAACAATTTGATTGTTGTACTGCTACTGCAATTTTGCTTGATTTTGTGTTGCAAATTCAGCTTCTTCTTTTAAGAAAAAAGCTATTTGTTGGTCACTTTCGAAAACTTGCCAATTTACAATGTTGTCAAGAACTGAAGGCTAAACCACCACCTTTAGGTGGTGTGAACCACAGTCTCGACTTATTTCCTTTGAAACATCAAACTGGGTGCCAATTGCTACCAGCCTATCTGCTTGTTTGTTTTACTCTCTAAGAACGGAGGTAATATTGAAAGCAAGAAAATCCTCCACCAAGTCCCATACTCTATGCTTGTAAGACTTTAGCAAGGAATTCTTGGTCAAATTTAGGCCTTTCACTTGGTTTATAATTAGCTTGCTGTCTCCCAAAACTTGCAGCTCTTTAATCCCTCCTTTTCTTGCCCATTCCAACCCATGGATAAGGGACTCATATTCTGTAACATTACTTGTGCAAGAGAATTAGAAACAAAAAGCTAAAAAGTACCTTTCCTTTGAAGGGGAGACCAACATCACCCCACCTCCAACACCTAGCTTACTTTTGGAACCGTCAAAATACAGCTGCCATAGGCCAAGGTCTTCTTTGCTTGATTTCATTAAATTTGGCATGAAGGCGCCCTCCTCGTGCATGCAATAGACTCTAAGGTCTGCCTCCTCAATGAACTTGTATGGATCATGTTCGAAGTTATCATTTCCCCACTCATCCAAGAGTAAGTCTGCGACTCCTTCAATAGTGGAAGATGAAGCTTGGTCTATCTGGGATTCTTTTGAGTCAATGATTGTGTAACTGACATTTGCTGCCTTGGGCATGAAAGGTTCTAGATGGTCCTTGTAGAGTGGCTCAGACTCAATTTTTACCTTGGTCCCATACTTGGTTCTGAAAACTAGATATGACCAATTTGCTACTAGATAGCCACCTATTTTTGACGTGAAGTCCCTGGACAAGCAAATTGCAAAATAAGGAGGAACATCTACTACCACTATATCATGGGGAATTGAGAAGGTTGGGAAAGCATGCAACGTCAAGCCTAAACTCTTCACAATCCCAACTATTTTTGTAGGTGTCCCATCTAGCTGTAGGACACCTTTGTTCATCTCTTCATACTTCAGTCCCATCTTGTTAGCAATACACTTGGGCATTATTGAGGTGGTGGCCCCGCTGTCAATTATACAATTGTGTACCAAGAAATCCCCAATAACCAATGATACATAGAAAGGGGGATTTTTTTCTTCTTTCTTTACCTGTTTTGAAGTAGAAGGCTATCCATTTGTCATCAAGACATTATCAGTGCCTGTTGGGACAACTAGACAATCCAGCTCATGCAATTCCTTCTTTAACACGTCCTTCTAGCCTGGAAGAGACAAGGAATCCCATAAAGAGATATTCATATGCAACTTCTTCATTTGGTCTACTATATTGATTTGAGGATTGCCTCCCTTCAAGTTTTCTTTGGGGTTGACTCCAGGCTGAATTGTAAGTTTAGGGGCTGAAGGTGTAAATGGCTGCTTGAAATTTGGGGCTTTTGAATTAGAGTACGATGGAGGAGGCGCTGCTGCCATTTGAGTAGTAGCTTGGGCCTCTAACACTGCTCTTCTTTAAAACCTTATGTTGGCTACAACATAATTACCCTGATTGTCTGCAGTTCTCACATAATTTACTGAATAAAATTCCCCTTCTAGGTGATTCATCAGGGTGGAATCAGGTTGGGCCTGATTGTTACTTGTGCTGGGTTGCATTGAAGGCTCGAGGACCTGAGACTGAGCAGCTATTTGGTTGTCTGCATTCTAAAAATATTTCATCATCTCATTTGTGTAAACAGCCTGTTCTTGACCATATCCCATGGTCGAACAGCTAGGCCGCTCTTGTACTAGATTGTTCTAAACTAGCACCATGACTTTAGATGATGAAAGTGGGCCTGAGTTGTAATTTTGAGAAGGCCTGGTCTGAGTGAGCTAACCCTGTCCTTGATTATAGCCTTGAAAAGGGGGTCTAGGGGCTTGACCATAGTGCTGATATCCCTAATTCAGCCTGTTGCTTTGAGCTTGCTACCTTTTAAGAGCTACAAGTTCATTTTGACATGCTTTGCAACAGGATTTTAACCTCGTGAATCTCATTAGACAGAGCAATAGCTAGTTTCTCTATGGTAGGTAGAGGAGCCAATGTGGGAGAAATGGTCTGAGCTGGGGGTAACATTTTTGGGAAAAGTGGCATGTGAGGCCTAGGGGCTATTTTCCCAGCCTGAACTAAGCAATTTTTAGCTGCTATGGCTATGTCGTAAGCATCGGATAGTATATGCCCTCCCATAGATTGGATCATCACAGCAAAGTCACTGTTTAATGCCTTTAAATAGTACAAGAAAGTGTAGCTGGGAGTCAGTCTTACCAGGATGGGAATTCTATCCCAAGTCTTTTGAAAATGCGTGTTGAAGTCCTGCATATACTCGTGTGGAGCTCTCTTTATGGTTGTCAACTGCTCAACAAGTGAGAGGTCATCACTTTTTTCCCCAAAATGATCTGTCAACTGAGTCCCCAATTTATTCCAGGAATGTATTGAATTCACAGGCAAAGTGCCGTACCAGTAAAGAGCTTTGCCTTTTAGAGACAATGCTAACAGTCTGATGGCAATATTTTCTTCTGTTACATTATGAATATTGTAGAGATTAGCAATATTCTTAATATGCTCAATGACTGTAATAGGCCCCAATCCATCAAAAGAAGGCACATTTTTGAGAGCTGTTCCCAGAATTGGATCATAGCATGGGAGATTCAAGGGGCTCTCACCGCGAAAAGCTACAAAAGGCAATGCCATGTCTGGGATTAGCTGTAATTGAGGTTCTGCTGTGGCTATGTCTCCTATAACAAGTCTAGGAGGATTGCTTTTTGGATAAGGATGGGTTCTCTCAAATCGTAATCTTTTAACAGAATTTAAAGGTAATTCGATGAATTTGAAAGGAACCCCTCTTGAAGTAGACCTTGTGGTGACCTTAGGCATAGAAATTTAAGACACTGGTCTTAATATGAAAACTAAAACTCTTACCAATGGAGTCGCTAGATGCTGAAAAACTTGAAATTGTTGTGACAGGGCCAACATCAATCCTAAAACCTTTCTAAGTTATCAAACTGTAAGTCCCACTGGGTGTGCCAAAATTGTTGATTCAAGAAAGTGCACCCAGTGGCAAGAAAATAGGTTCCTACCTTCTCCTCGCAACATGGAAACTCCTCTCTCACCTGTGGGACAACGAAGCTGGAGAGGAGAGTCTCTAGGTAAGGGCTAGCTCCCTCTGATGTATCATGTTTGTTCCAACAAGTGCAAAATATAAGTATAGGTATATATATAGAGCTATATAATGGGGGGGATGAAAAGGGAAAAGAGATGTAGGAAAATAAAATACTCTAAGGAGGTGATACACCAAAAAAAGATGACCTTCTCACACCCACTCTCAAAATCAGACAAACACATTTATACGCTTCACCCTTGGTAGAAGAAACAATCTGCAAAACTTGACAGAGAGGTTTAAATGGAAAAATATAGAAAAAGGAGGTTCACTAAAGGTTCTATAAGAGGCACTCTGTAGATAATCCCTTCTATTTTTTGCACCCCAAAATAGAACTCTTCTCCTATCAGCTGCAGATGGCACCTTATAGATAGCTAGTCTGTTGGTGTTGAACCTGTGAGAGCATCAAAAGACAATGATTGAACACAAATCAAACACTTAGGACATACACATAATATCTATCCAAGAAGAGGTAAAAAAAATGCTTTGATTGATTCAGGTGGAAATTTTAACAGGGCTGCACCTTGTAAAATTTGTAAAAAGATAGATTACAAAATGACCAAGTTTGCAATATATATGGAAAGTCTAAGAGGCTCATTTGGCACTCATTGGTTACAAGTGGCCTATTGCATCTATTCTTGAAAGGAAGCAAATCTCTCAAAATCATTAATGAACTGTGTGCTTTGTCCCCTTAAAATCTGCCTTTGTCAAGGTTAATACGCGATTTGCCTTCTCATTTAATGAAAAATAGAGAAAACTAGTTGCTTTACCAGCCGCTTGCATCCCAAATGATCAATTCGCTAGCACTATTTCACCTACTGGAGTCACTTCTCAGATCAGCACTAGTTGGACTGACTGCTTACTCATTCCTTGCGTGTCGCTTTGGTTTTCCTCCACTTTGTCTCATCTAGCTTATTCGGCCCCTGGGGTGAGCTTTTAGCAGGTTGCTACATTTTTGGCTCTTAGTTGGCACTTTCTCTTTATTTTAGATACAAATGGTTATTTCACTTGTTAAATTTGACATTCATGTGACTGTCATGCTTTGAAAACCAATAGACACTTCACCCTCTTAAAATTGATGGCCTCTCGAATGCCATCACTTGAGAACCAACGGCTAAACTATTCTGCTAAACTTGACATCCATCAGGACGTCATCGGGTCCACATGGCATCTCCTCGGGTCCATGCTAGCTTCATCTTCTGCAACTTGCTTTCTTCTTAACACCTCGGGGCACTTTTCTGCCTTTGCTTTGTATTTTGGCTGTGCATTTCTGCAGACAAAGTATCTGCAGAAATTCTTTCACTTTTATTTTCTTTGTTGCTTTGAGGCATGCCCAAATCTTTTGGAATATGAAGTGTATGCCCTATGAACGGATACTTTGGCTTGAAGATCCCATTCAACTTAGGGCAGACCTTTGAACTGAACCTATTGAACCAAAATTTGGTTCAACGGTTCAAAGTTCAACCATTCCGCGCCGATGGGGAGTGAATAAAAAGCCGATGAACCTTTGAATTGAATTGAACCATGCCCAAATCTTTGAAAAGTCTTTGAGATGTCCACCCTCCAAAGGGCATTGAGCCTTTGAACTTACCCTTCGGTTCAAGGGCATGCCCTTGAACCAAGCTTTGAACCAGGCTGTTGAACTCTTTATTGAACTGAACTCGTTGAACCAAAATGGTTCAACGGTTCAATCGTTGCACGCCAATGACTACTGAACTGGATCTGATGGCCTTCTTCATTGAACTAAGCCATTTGCACCAAAATGAGAAAACACTAGCATTGAAGTTATTCAACCACTATCTTCGAAAAGTGAATAAAGAAGGTGAAAGATTTTTTGACCTGGGGCAAAAATTGGTCAACACTACTAATGTTTAACAACCTATCATCTTCATGTCTTTGATAAATTATTTTATAGTCAACATGCTTTTAGCCTATCCTTCTTCTTTAATAGGGAATAAAACTACCTTAATACCACCTTTCCATAAACTATATGTGTTAATTGATCCATCATGAATTGCTTTTATATCAAACTGCCATGGCCTTCCCAATAACACATGTCATATATCCATTGGTATAACATCACACCATATTTCATCTTTGTAAGTTTTACCTATATAAAATTTGATTAAACACCTTTTATCTACTGCAACTTCATTATTTTTCTTAAACTATGAAATCCGATAACGATTATGATGCTTTTCAAACTACAAACCTAATTTATCAATCATGTTCTTGAACATCATATTTTCACAACTACCACCATCTATAATTAATTTACATATCTTACCTCTTGAAGTACACCTTATTCAAAAAATATTCATTCTCAGCCATGCATCACCACCTTATTTATTCTACACTTATTCTTTCCTTGGAGCAATCGTTATTCTTTTCATCATGAGATTTTCTTCAATATCTGTGACTACAACTTCAATATTTTTCTCTTCTATTTTAAATTCAACTAAATTCACTCTTGGGAAATTTGCTTGCCTCCTTTTTTGATCTTGGTAATGTAGACACTTAAATTCTCTATGGCCTTCTTATCCCAAACAAACATATGACCTACATTGATTTGGAAACCATCATCTACCACTACTATAGTTTCATCCTCTCTGAAATTCTCTTCCTCTTTGCTAGTATTGAAAACCTTGTCTATTATCTTCTTGTGTTTCTATACCACGTGATGATTATCCTTTAGTGGTGTTAAATCCACCTTTATTTGTAATAAATCCACCTTGTCCCCTTATAGGAAGGGATTATCCTCTTCTTGACCCAATAGATGTTCTTCTGAAATTCTATTTATTTTATTTTTCTGCTTTCAAGGCTAATTAATAAGCTTCTTACATGTAAAGTATTCTATGCATGCTTAATTCATCTTGAATAGAAAACTTCAAATGATTTACATACCTTGCATCCATCCGTTCTTCTATTTCATCATGATCCACACGTATGGAAAGTTTGTAAAAATCATATGTATACTCTTGTATACTGTGATCCTTCTACCTCAAATTTTTTAATATTATGTATAGGGTGTTTTTATAATCCATAAGAAGAAATTTATCCCTCAGATTCTTATCCATATTTTTTCATGAGTTGATCTTGTCTTTACCTTTTCTCTATCTTTTTTTCTACTGGTGATCCCACCAAATCATTACATGTCTTTTCAATTTCATGCATGCAAACTTTACATTCTTATCTTCTCTTATAGTTTTCCATTCAAAAAAATTATCCATGTTATTCATTTAATATATCAACTCTTCCAGTTTTAAACTTCTTTCATAATATGGAACCTCAACCTTGATTCCTTGATTCATTCCTTCTAAAGCTCTAACTATCATCTCTTCCATTGATGGCTATTGTTACTATTGTTCCTCCTCTTACATAATTTTCTCTTCATGATCTGTGTCATCCTCTACATTATCTTATCCTCTCCTTTGTCTTTGATTCACAACAATCTTAATTAATTATTTTACTTGTCTCTACAGCTCTTGCATAGTCCAGTTCATATGAACAATTCCTCCTCATCCTCTTACTATCTCTTACGCTTCCAAGATTCAAACTTGCTATGAGACCAAATAATGAAATTGAATACTATCAAGATAAGAAAATACCAATGAAACAATAATCTATATTGATTCATATTGAATGATTTAAATAATTAAAAATTATGCATAAATAAGACTCAAATGATAATTAAAATTGACATGGAAATCCAAAACTCTAAAAAATAATAAACTCAACCTACTATTTTTAGCAACTACTGTTTTTAGTAAGTTTAGTATACAAGTGTTCGAAGTTTTAAAAATATCCAAAAATAAACCAATTACTAAAATTAACTTGTCAGATGAATATCAACTGAAGTTCAAGTTTGGCTATAAAAATATACAATTTTTAAAATTATAAAAATATCAAAATTAATATTAAACTATAATTTTTGACTCTTAGATGGTCACATATGGCCTCTAAAAAATATCATAAATGTCAATAACTAGATAGGATGAGTTATAGATGCACCTAACCTTTTGATATGATCATTTTAGCATGAAGGTGGGCTCAAATGGAGCTATAGATCAAAAGTTATGGCCTGAGGAAGTTTGGCCTCTTTTTCTACATCACGACAGTATCATCTTCTCCTGCCATATGTTGTTCTCTCTATTCTTATCCTTTTGATGATTTTGTCTCTTATCCCATTAGAATATAAAATATACAATAAAGCTAAATCTAGATACATATAAAATACTTAGATATGTATACCTTGCAAATATAAAATAGTTAATTACAACATGTAAAGTTTTTTTTACTTTGAGAAATTTCTTTTTTTGGGGGGGTGGGGGAGTGGGGAAGGACTAGGGGGACATACATTGATTTGGTAAAAAACCTACATCTCAATATATGGACTGTGAAAGTTTTAGATTTTTAATTTATGTTTACCTTGTTTATAAACTTATTTTTATGTAAAGTTTTAAAATAAATTTGACTGGGTTCATTGGATTGTTTTGACTAAATATTTCATATACTGGGTTATGAATACAAATATTTTCATAATTTTATCTAAGGTTTATATCTATTACTTCAATTTTTTAATTTAGAATTTAGTTGATTTATATTAAAAATGATAAGTTGAAGCTAATCATACAAAAAAGTGAGTGGATTCTTCTACTTTGTTTAAGTTGCACAACTTAATAGATTCTTTAGTGTAATGATTTAGGTATCTTAGGAGGGGTCCATATCCCAATTCTAGTGTATAGTTTATTTGTAAATGCATGTCCTGAAATTCAAGTTATGCTTAGTGTGGAAAATCCCTTGTGGGTTATATTGATCAACCTAAGGTATCAAATTCATTATTCTTAAACATGAATAAAATATGTGTCAAAATCCAAATAATTTAAAAAATAAAACAAGGGTAGAAGATCAGAGGGCAATGCATACTTGAATTTTGGGTCCAAGTAATTAGAAATTTTGTGAAATTAACATATAATTTTTTTAACCCACATGTATCCCCGATCCCAATTGGGACACTGCGATTCCACCCAATGACCTTCATTGGGGTGAGTGGAGGTGAGACTAATCCTCTAGGGGATTTCAATGAGGCCTACACACACTAGATAACCTTAATAACCCTAACTATGAGAATTGACCTTAGACTTATATGGGAAGAATCCAAAGCCCTTAACCAATTATGCCACTTGTATAGTGTAATTAACATACAATTTTCACAAAGAACACTTCTTGAAAATTGTAAAGATTTTTAATCCAAAAAAGAGTACTCGTAGATACTAACAACCCACTCAGATATTGAATGAATATCACTTGTAGGAATTTTATCTATTAATTTGGTCTCTGTATAAAGAATTTTACTAACATTGTAAAGTCTATTCTATTTTTTCTTTATAATATTGTATAATTAACATCTACTCTTGTATTATCCCCCCAAAAAGATATTAATATATTTTTCCATTTAATTATGCAACCCCATTTGCATTAGAACATGCCTCTAATAAAAATGTTTCATCATTGACATCATGCAAACTAAAAACTTCATCTGTTCCTGTTCATTGAGAAGTCAAAATATTTACACTTTATCAACACAATAATATGAAATGCATTGGATCTTTACAAGTTCACGACATAATTTCAAATAAAATTCCTTAAAAATCAAGATGTTCTCAAAATATAAACCATACCAGTTGAATATGTTCTTGCAATTTTAGAAATAGTTGAACCTTTTAGGTTTGACTCATCTAAATCAAGAAACCTAACTTCACACAACTTTAATGGATAATCAGTAATGGTATCATGATCTATAACACCTTTCAAAGATGCCTGCTTGTTACTATTACCCAATATATCCTTTTTACTTCTAGACAAGAAAAGTGTTACTTAAGTCATATTATACCCATGCAAATAGTTACAAACATCAAGAACCATACAAATAAATTACAATCATACATGAACTCTTATTGTAAAAAGAGCTTCTTAGATATGACCAACAAGAGTCTTTCATACATCTTTCTAAGAATTTGAGCATTGCATTATCCTAAATATGAGCTACTTTAGTCCACCATTTATTTATTGTGATTATACTTGCAAAACATAGTTAGTGATATGTTTTGAATTTATATATGTTTTGATTTCAATATATTATCATATTCCTTTCATTTTCATTACGTTGTTGATATTTGTACATGCAATTTGTCATTTTTAAAGATTTTCACACATTTATTTACTGTAGGCACAAAAAATTTATTTTAATTTTCCATGGATAAAAGTGTGAATCACCTAACCCCTAAAAAGGGTGGTTTTATGAGATATTCAACATTACTTTCACAAGATGAATCAACTGACGAAGTGTACTTTTTAGATGATTAAAACTTCCTAAAATTTGTTCCAAACTCACAAGGGGATAATGAGGAGGTGGTCATACCTAATATAGAGAATTCCTTTGTTAGAGAATCCAACCACTCACTAAAATATGCACCAATTTTTAAATTTTCCCTTTCAATCAAGAAGAAATAGGCATAAAGCACCCTGATGTTCTTGAAAACCAGTCCTTTGACTGACTAGTAAAGACTAAAGATCATTGGAGAATTTTTGATACTTTAGTTCTTATTGAAGCAAAGCGTATTGAAAGATACAAAATAAAATGATGGTTCAATGAAAAAGACCATATCATCTACTAAAAAATGGAATGTAGTGTAGAATTATTTCTCTACTCACGATATTGATTGTACAACAAACCAGTGTTCAGACTGATGGGAACACATTTTGATTGATTTAAAAAGAACCAGGAATTATGAATTACATATTACATTTGGTCATGATATCTATTAAAACATGAAAACCTAAGAGAATTGATAAAAATCTTCCAATAAATTATGTGAAAGAACTTTTTGATGCAATGGAGGTGAAATTTGGTTCTGATCGAATAATAAATTATGGAAATATAACTATTGATTATTATGATAGTAGTTATGCCTTTGGTGATGATTATTATTCACCAAATTAAAATGATTAAGGTAAAGAATTTATGATCCAGGTGAAGAATCCTAATGAAGAGGACAAACAATCTACTAGAAAAAATGGAAATCAACAAGCTAAATAACTAGTATAAATTATGCTTTTGCATAGAACAATAAGTTGGTGATTCTAACTTGTAGCTAGCTGAATAAGGGCATATGAAACACCATGAAATGTATTTTTTTTTTTTTAAGAGTGAAATAAAAGGATTGTGCTTTTACTGATCAACATATGCAAAAGGAAAATGTAATTTATGAAGAGAAGTTGATAAAAATTGAAGAGCAAAAAATCAATGTCCAATTGAGTTTAGTTTCAAATTTAAATACCATTTTAAAAAAAATGATGAAGATTAGTGAATAATTATAAAATGAGAGGTGACTCTTATAGTTTTACTAGTCATGCTAGCTTGGAACCAAACATATGTTGCTATGGTTTTTTATTTCTTCTATGTAGTCCCAATGAGCTTGCTAATAAAAGTTTTTGATTTTCAAGATATAATTTATACTTATAAGTGTAATCAAATTAACTCTTTTAATAATTTAAAGGTATTTTATGATTTATCCTTGGAGGTGGAACTATAAATTATTTTTAAGGATTTCATATTGATTACACTACAACAATATCTCCCCACTCTACTTACTTCTAACAGAATGGCCTAATTCACACCTTATAATTTATTGCTTAAGCATTCCTTATTGATAGAATTAAAAGGTTTTTATTTGGAAATAATGTTCTAGATCAAATTATGGGTCAACTGATCATGGACATTTTGTAATTTATTTTTACAGGTTATAAGAGTAGATACACACAAGTAAATTTTAGACAGAAGGCCTTAATTTAAATGAATTTATTTATGGTTTAGAATGTTTTTTTTTAATGAAGAACTTTTAAGATTTATGAAATAATGGATTATGCAAAATAAAGATATGTAGAGCAATTACTAAACTTATTACCCACACACAAGTCTAAGAAATTCCTTTCATTATAATTTTTAATGTATTAGTCAATGCAGATGACCCTTCAACATTAAAGCAAATAGAATATTTGTAAGAATTGAAGGTTACAAGGAAAAAAATATCAATGCTAAATCTATTATTGGGCAAGACCTTTCCTAAGGCCAAATGGTTATATCTCTTTCCCCTAAATTTTGCCTTAACCTAATGCACTATGCAACTACACAAAATCACATGCGTGATTAAATCGAAGTCATGTATATTTGCATCCTTATTCTGTTATCTTGAGTTCTTATAATTTAAGTAGGGTTAGCATATAGTAATAACGTGGATATTTTTATCATTATTAGGGTGAGAAATTAAATAATTACTTGAAATCATGTTTTTTTTTCAATTTTAAATTTCCCCCTTTTAATTTGGGAGCATACCTTTGGATTAGATGCCATGAACATATGATATATATTCCATGAAATTCACCTAAAACTTGCACCTGGCATTGTGTGTTGAAATAATGACATTGCCAAGATTAGATGTAAATTCCCATTGGTTTACAACTTAATCTCAGCCTAATTGGCAAAAAGGAAATCCCAATTGATGAAAAAAATGTGCCATTATTCTTCTTTTAGTATCTATCCTCTAGGTATTTAAACCTAGATCTTTGATATAAATGCCCATTGGGTTATTCCTTGAGCTCATCTTAATTGACAAAAAAGAAACCCTAATTGACCAAAAAAATGTTTATGTTCTTGTTAAAATTTCAATAATAGCCTTGGTTTTGGTTGACATATTTTTTCTTCTTCCTCGGTGAGTATTTGACGGGTGTTGGAATTAGATATGGCACACCCATAAGTCATATGAAATTGATAAATTTACTCATAAATGTTAGAAAATTTGGTGATTCTTTACACTACCTGCTAGAACACATCATTATTTTGAACAATAATGCATACTTTGAATTTGGAAAGATGACAGAGGTCTGGACTCCTAAGACCTTAAGTATAAAAAAGGAGTAGGTAGGGGGAATTTTCTATAGAGGAACTATGCGGTATAACTACATATGATTTCAGGAAAGCTAAATGAAAGAAATGATTACAAGTTTTTTTTGATGTTTTTTCATGCTTAAGTTGATGCTATTGTGGCCTTTTTAATAAAAATACATGTGCACTTATAATGTCTCTAGTGTGATATTAAACATGCTTAAAATAAAACTACAATGCTAGACATGAGCAATAAACTTTCACCAAACATGGTGCTACTTGTGATTGTGTGTGAAACTAAGATGCAATCTACGTGATTTTGAGAAGTTATACCATCATAGGTTAAATTTATTTATTCTTCAATAGATTTGTGAACACTCACATCCTTTAGGGGGTACACTATCAAGTGGAGGACACCATTTGGTTGAGGTGCCACATGCACTCAGCTGTGTTCAATTTTTGGCTTGCTTAAACATAAAGAGCATGCACCCAATAGTGATTGAATGTGAGTCATCATCATGGCATAACATTGATTTTCCATCAAAACATTATCCACTAGATGAAGATGAGTCAAAATAAAATAGACTAAAGTATGTCTTTCCTTGCTTAAATCAACTAATAATCTAATCCATGGATTTCACTAATGCTAACTCTAATTTAATCTATGAAAAATGTTTAAGATGATCAATTTTTTGATATAGCATTCCTATGAAATGTACCTTACCCACAATGTATCTCATATCTGGAAGTGGTCCTTGAAGATAATGCCAAATTTACTTTTTGTAAATCAAGTTACATACATCTTCTTTATATTTTAGTAAGATTACTTAGATTATGATCAAACTTAAGGATTTATCGAATGTTATCTAATTTGTGCCATGGGGCATAGGACCAAGCGTGTGGGGGATAAATGAGTTTTGGTTTTTTAAAGTGAATGGAAAAAGCTAATTCAGAAAGAAATAACTAAACACATTCAATGGAGTAGAAGTCTTATTTGTAGTAAATGAAACTTCTATTCATTAACCAAGAATAAGGAAAAATGGTACAATGTGCTATGGTGCATGTTTTATAGAGTAGATACGTAGAGCATGATATCTATGTTATGAATGTATGGATCATCAAACTTCAACTCGATGTGTCTATTACATAATTATATAGTTAAAATTACAAAGCAATTATAACTACTAATAGTTACCAAGAAGATGATTGCGTTGGTTCATCTTTCAGGCTAGATGATGATTGGTAAACCCCTTAGAGTATTGGATGAGGTGAGTCAACACATGGATGTGTTATGGATTCCAAGATTTGGTTAGGCATAAAAAACTATGAACTATGATGTGTGACTACAAGACATGTGGGTTTGTGAGCTATGAAGAGCACAAAAGTTGGTGAGCTAGCATAAAACTTGTGTGGTGCATGAACTAGTGAGGTGTGCAAGTCTACAAGATATGACAAGAAATTGTGAGGCATTTAAGGCTATGAGATATGGTACATAACTATGAGGTGAACTATACTATAGGCATGAGGGTAATATAAGCTAATGAGTAAGTGTAAGACTTATATGGCACATAGGACTAAGAGTTGTAAAGTGCACAATAATGAGTGTATAGAGGTCAGTGTGCAAAAGTATATGATTTGGCACGAGACTTATGCATATGAATTTAAATTAAATTATGGCAAGGAGTACGTAAGATTGGGTGAGAGGGGTGTACCCTACATACTAGAGTGAAAAAAGATTAATCTTGGCTGCATGGGAGTTGTGCAAGGATAATTCTCCCTTTCTTTAAGAATAATGGTCTCTATTGTGTCAGGGCACAGTTTTGGAATCTTTACCTAAATTTGCTTTGAAGTGAACCACTTCACTTGATCAATATATTTCCCAACCTTGACCACTCAAAAAAGTTGGTGTGTGCCATTGTGGGTATGTGTGTTTGTCACTTCGATGATCTGGTCCTTCATCGAGGATGCAAGTTTTTAGGATCTAAATTAGAAGGATGTTATGTCAATACTAGCTCAAAAAGTAACAGAGTGTAAGGATTGAGAGGTTACACATTGAAGACTAGGTGCATGCCTAAGTACTAAGGTAGATTAAGAATGAAGGAGTTCTCACCAGATGCACACAAAATGGTGTAAGGACCATAGTGTAGAGGCTTGATCTTCTAGTGTGGACCTTTGAAGTACTCCTCTAGAAGTTATAACTAGAATTTATCACCAACTCATAATGAATGAGGTGTGTGATGTGTGTCATGACACTTTTTGTACTTAGATTGAGTGCAAGAGAGAATCTATTAAACTTGCTAGTGAATAGACTAGATGTGGTGAACAAACTTCTTAGCTTTGTCTGCTTCTCATTCTTGGGCATACAAATCATTACCTAAAGATGTGTGGTAGGAGATGTCTAGACGTGTCAAAGGTTGAAACCCAAGACATGTATGTAATGGACTATGGCTTGTAGATCTATGAAGAGTCCTAGTGTAGGCATGTTGAATGTACAAAAGATTGACATCCTTGGTGTGAGCATGTGTGTAGTTATGTATTCATAGAATATGAACAAGTGAGTGATTAACCACTTCAATTTTCCCATTTGTTTGAGGATTAAAATCCATTGATTGATCTAGTTGCATACCCATCAATTCTCATAATGCTTTCTAAAAATGACTCACAAAATATCGATTGCGGTTGGATACAATGGATGTTAGTAACCCAAAATGAACCCAAACATGGTTGAAGAATGCTTGTGTAATGCTAGCTACATCAATGCTTTTTCTGCATATGACCATGATAGCCATTTTTAAAAATTGATCCACTAAAACAAACACAACATCATGTTAGCATCTCATTTAATAAATATAGTCATGAAATCCATGCTAATAGATTTTCATGGTCTAAATAAAATTGATAGAGTTTTGTAAAGTCCCAACTTCCTATTCATGGGCTTGGTGATGTAATAAAGAATATAAGACTTGATGTGGCACTCCACATCTATGTGCATGTGTGGCTCATAGAAGTGTGACTGTAATGCAACTAGAGTTTGTGTCATGCCAAAGTGTCTAAGGTCTTGGCATAGTGTATTTCCTAGATGAGACATTGGAAAGGTACACTAGAGGGAACATAAATATATCTGAGCTTGTAGAGAAGTTGGTCAAATAAATAGAGCACCTATACTTATTTACCTTGCATGAGGTTGGTGTAAGTTGCTATGAAGTCCTGATCACTTGAGTAGAGGGGAACCCAATCTATAAATTTATGGCCATGCATGTATAACACTATGATGAGCACATGAACTGGTGGTTGGCTAAGGCAATTTGTAGCCTTATTATCCTTCCCTTTCTTATTCTTGATCATGAGATGGAACTATTATAGGTAAGTCATCCATTTCATTTGACACACATTTTCCATCTTGTTTTGCGACTGTAAGCAATGAAGTGGTTTATGGTCCAAATGAATAACTTTCTCATTATTGAGAGTGTAATGTTACCATTATTTAATTACTTACAAAATAACATACAATTCCTTTTCATAGGTAGAGTACCTATACACTATGTCATTGAACGTATTTGAGTGTTATGCAACCAAATGTCTATGCAACATGAGTACTACACCGAGTGCATAATCGGATACATCAATGCGTATTTTGAAGGTTTTTGTAATGTTAGGGATTGCAAGAATAAGAATTACATAGAGGCATTTATTGAGTGCCTCAAAAGTGTGTTGTTGCACATGTCTAGTCAAACTTGGCTTTAACGTATGTGATTTGGTTGAGAGCCTAAGAGATGTGTGAGAAAATAAGGATGAATCTATGGTAGAAGTTAGCAAGTCCAAGAAAAATCCTCAATTCTATGGGATTTCAAGAAATAAGCCAATCTTGGATTACTTTAATCTTCTATGGATCTAATTTGATGCTAGTGTGATCAATGATGTATCCCACATATTGGATCTATGTGGTGCCAAATGTACACTTCGTTGAGTTACCTTGTAACTTGTGTTGGCATAATATATTTTTGACATGCGAGATGTAATCCATATGCCCCTCCAAAGTCTTGTTAAATATGAGAATGTCATCCAAGTAGATGATGATAAATGGGTTGAGAAAAGGCCTGAGTACATCATCCATCAAGCACATGAAGGTGGCTAGCACATTCATGAGGCTGAAAGGCATGACCAACCATTTGTACAATCCTTCCCAAGTCTTGAATGTTATATTCCAAATGTCTTTAGAATGAACTAAAACCTGATGAATTCATGTCAATTTTGGTGAAGTATTATGTATCTCAGAGCTGGTCTAAAAGGTCGTCAATGCATAATAGTGGATACTAATTCTTCACTGTGATTTTATTGAGTGTGTGATAGTCTATGAAATTTTTTTAGGACCCATTCTTCTTGGGTGAGAGGAATATTGGACTCCCATAAGGGAAATAGCTAGCCCTGATCTTACCCTAATCAAGAAGCTCTTGAATCTAGCACTGGACTTCATCATTCTCCAAAATTGATCTGTGATAGAGGGGGTTATTTGAAAGAGGGTATCTAGGAACTAAATTGATGTGGTGCTTTACTACGTAGTGTATTGGAAAGACTTTAGGTTTTGTAAAGACTTCATTACTCTATTCTAGTAACTTATCAAGTTATTGTTTCTATGATGATGTGTAGGTGTTATGCACCGCCAAGGTATTACTTAGTTTTGACTGTGTAGGTGTATCAAGGTAGACTATGAGTAACACAAAATTTTATGGCTGTGAGATGAGCTTGTGACTTTGTTTGGTAGAGACCAAGGTCAATAACTCAAAAATATTTTATAAATGATATTGCACAGGAATAATCCAATGCTATGGCTTGATTGATATGCAGATTCATGACCATACAAGTATAGTCTCCACAGTAGGATGTTACAGACCTATATAGGAGTGATGTCACAAGTGATGGTGTCCTCCATAGGCTTGAATTTGTACTAAAAAGTACATTATCATTGGACCTATATATCTTTCCTTGATGCAACCAACCTAAATAATATGGATTTGATGTATAGTAGTGGTAAGACTAAGGAACTGAGCTGTAGATTACATGATGATGTTCTTCTGGATACCACTATCAATGATGATGTGGAGAGGCTAACCCTTCACCTAGAATTTGGTGTGCAAGATATTACATCTTCATTCCTCGCTAAGAAAAATTACTTGATTATCCATAGATTATTATAGTTGTTAATTTGATGTGATTATTATTAATTTGTAAGTCATATGCTATTATGTGATAGATGTATGTTGCTTTGGTTTCAAGATTGCATTGCCATGAGTTTAAGTGTATTATATATTCTTTACATTGTGATCATGTTCATTAATTATTTCAATATTATTTTATGATACTTATGTCATGATGTTATGGACTAACTACCTTATTATAATGAGTTAGAAGCAGGAGATATTCATCTTTCATAACATGACAGAGGGAGAACATTATTGAAGAGGGTGACATATATGGAGGTGTTGGGGGACGATAGAAGAATGACTAGAACCCATGCACACACCATATTAATGGCACTTATTATATGAATAGTTTGAATGGTTAGTGTTAATATAATTTGATTAGTATTTATATTTAGATAATTGTTTATGCATACTAGTTGTGTGTTAGTTCAGATATATGCCTCTATGGAATTAGCCTCATTTAATTAGATTGTGAATATTAAATGTAGATTCAATGTAAAATACTACTATGTGATTATGTCATGTTATTGAATCTATAATTGTTAATCACTAACATGATTATCTCATACCTATGTCAATCTATGTTACATATTGTTATAACATATTAGTATTAACATAGTTCAAGTAGCATATATATTAATTATAACATGCCACTAATATAGTTAACACATATATGCTTTTAGAGTTTTATAGCTATAATAAAATTATCATTACGTAATGATACTTAGAACTATTATAATCATAGTTCCTATAGTTATTGGATAATAATATGTTTTTCTATTGCCACTTAACTAAATCAATGTTCTTACACATATTACAGGAGTCCAAATATATACAATTTAGCTGTGAGTACTTCGAAGGAAATTAAATAAATAAATCAAGGTTAAGGGATGTTGAATAGAGTATGATGAATCTTTAAAATAGGAACTTAAAAAAAAGAGAGAGAATAAATTCATATAAATAAAAGAAAACAAAACTTGGTGACTTAAATTTTTTTAGAAAAATAGAAAGGGAAAAAAAAAAATCGAAAATCAATCATGCAAAGAAAGAAAAAGAAGGAAAGTGGTGGAGACATGGATAAAGGAGGAGGAAATTAGAGAAGAGAAGAAGATAAAAAGAGAGGAGGAGAAGGGAAGGAGAGCATGGAGAAAAGAAGATAAGGTAAAATAAAAAGGAAGAGTGAGCATAGCAAAAGGGAGGAGATTCTTTGATTCCAAGTGGGAGCGTTTAAGGTAGACGCCATTGGTTTAATCTTGTGAAATATGAATTATTTTTGTGTTTATAATATTATCATGTGTGGTGGACATACTTATCTCTATTTGATTATCTAGAATCTATGCCACCAATTTAAACTATCACTGATTACTCAGAAATATTACGATTTACCAGTTAAACTATCATTGTTGAACCATTATTGAGAATATATTGTATATATTATATTACATATAAAAATTGTGATATATGTATATTATAGCAAAAAATGTGATCTATGTATAAATAATAATCATAATACTATAAATACATAAAACTATTATATATACACAGATCAAACCATTATACATAGAACTGTCATTGAATAAATAATATACATACACCACATGTAGCTTTGTATTGGTTGAATTGATAATATTAATTATCAACAAATAAATTATTGAATCTGATAATATTATTAATGTTGTAATTTATAACACATATTGAAATCATTAATCTACCATTAGATAGATAACATTAGACAGATCGTGCATGTTATTAGTTCCCCGATAATATAGATAACCTTAGATTATCTATCTATCTATATGTTATTAATCTGCATGTTATAAAACACATATTATTGATATGTTATAATAAACAATGTTATTAAATTTTGATAATAAATAATATTAATTATGTTTGAATAAATAATATACATAGAAATGTTATTGAGAATATATAAAATTGAAAAATTGTGATCTATGTATATAAACTTGTTTTATAAATCCATGTTATGTATATTCTTTATTTTCAAAATGGAGACTATATATATATATATATATATATATAAACATTTAAAAATAACACTATATTTATAGGGCATGATTTTGACTCCCAAAAATAGTGATATACATATGTACGAACTGAGAGTAATTGACATTCAAATCCTAAAAATTTATGGCTGAGTAATGTAGTGAACTTCTTATAATTACAACAAACTGTGTATGTTCTAAGGAATGTGTGTTTTATGTCCATTATGAAACTAGCGGTTAATTATGATATTAACATAGTAGCTTAAAAAGTCAATTTTAAACTTCATATCCTTGGACTGACATGAATATCTAATGTATATATATTTAGTATCGTGATATTTAGTATCATGAATATTAAACATTTATAGTATCGTTATGTTCTTAGTCTACTTACTATTAGTATCATGATCTAATAATAATGTGATTTCCATGTTTATATTCAAGTATATTCAATATGATGTTTAATAGTGTGGTTGTATATATTCTAAATCATGGTGAGATATTTATGTGAGTGTCTTGATGTTGATATGACTTAGATATGGATATAGTCAATCTATTGATTACAATACTCAGTTTATTATCATGATTGCAAAGTTTTAGTGATTGTTGAAATCACATGAAGTCATTGAAAATAATTGTAAGTGATTGTTGATATTTTATATAATAATTACATGTTGAGTAATTATATATAGTACATATTATAAATATATTTAATATGAAAAAGTGCTCATATAAATGAAAAGTATTGATATGAGGACTTAGATACTCAAGCATATAGATATTATATATATAGGTGTGCCTATATTTGTTATAAATAATAATAATAAGTCATAGGATTTTGAAGGATAGGAAAACTCTAACAAAATGAATGTAGTCTACTAAAAATATAAAATGAAAGATTATGTTTTCATGAGAATTATGACTTTCTTTATTATGATTAGATGTTGAAATTAATTAGTGTGTACATGAAAATATTGGACTATGATTTCTTGTCATAGAATGTACTATGCTTGAATCTACTTATATAAATTAGAAATTTGTAGATTATACCTAGTTGGTATAACCTGTATTTGTTATGATTATTATTATTTATATGATAAATAATATTGTGAATATTCATTCATATATTTGACAGACTAAATGTATGCATTTTAATTATTAATGTGTTTAACATGTTTTATGCTTGCAAATAGGAAGTAATCTATATGAATCTATTATTTGTATTTATATTAACTAAATTTCACATTGCTAGTATTGACTAAGTAGTGAGACAGACTTTAGTAGCTTACTAGCATCATAATGCCAGATGAAGGTAATTCGATCAAGTAGTGTGTATGAATTTGATTGATACTAAAGATCAATAACTATTAAATTTTTTAGCCAAAGTAATGTTAATTAGACATTGTCATTTCATATGTATGATTTACATGTTTGTGTGATATCATGTTAGAATGTATTTTTTATGGTACATTTCATGTTCTTAAATATCATACAACACACGGTTACTAGCTTGTCTCTTTGGATTTCTACACCGACACTATCTACCCAGCCATGAAAAGAGGGTCATTCCTTGATGGAAGATTGTACAGGGGATCGATGGTCCATAGTTGGTGTGAAAAAGTGTTTAGATGATGCTCTTCCTTCCCACAATAGTATTTATTTAGATACTACACTTAAGATTGCCATAGATACTGGAGTTTGGGGAACTCATGCTTCATGGAGCCTTGTATCTTGTATATTATATTATATTTATTATTATTGAAACTTTATACCTAATGAGATGTAATTATTTACTTGTTGTGCCATGATAGCAGTGGCTGTATGTTTGTACGAATTGTGGCTAAAAATCTATAATTAATTTTTATATTTAGTTATGTTACATTTCATCTAATGATAGTGATTAGTGAGAGATATATGTCACATGCTTATTTTACATTTAATATGATTAGAGTGTTTTATATGGATCATTAATTAGATTCTCATAGTGAAATCTAATGAAAGAATAAATTGATTAAATTTTAAAAAAATCATGTTATTCTAGGTAGATCCTAGTGGGGATGTCAAAGAAGAGATGTTCACTCTCTTCATAGATGTCGATCGTAGTGGTATTAGTACTCAAATAAGATGCATTTGAATCAGTGTCATCTATTAATGTGGGTCTTAATACAAATTGTGTGATTATGGATTGTTGTGAATGACATTCAAAATCATCATGAGTAGATGAGAAATGGTGATGACACCACTTATCACTAGACTTCTTCTTCATGCCTTTGTTTAAAGCAGAAGGTGCTAGAGCCTTTGAGGATTAATAAGTCTTCTAGTGATGCTATATTTTACAAGAAGTGTGTTGTTTATTCTATGTATAAGGATATGATGTAGAGTTATGCAAAGGTTGGGTTTTACACACTACATTGGATTAAGAGGTGACACAATACTGCATCTTTACCTTGGCTTTAATATTTGTAGAGCATTGTGATATTCTTTCCTCAAAGTGTTAGAAGTCAATAACTCCATCTTTATGATAATGTGAGAGTCTGCTGATGTACTTCAACACCTTATTTTTTTTCTCAAGTTTTCATGTAGGCACATAGATTAGTCAAGGAAAATATTGTTATAGTCTTACACGCACTGATCTTTTTTGTAAAATAGTTGTTAAAACTTGATGTATTCATCTTCAAAGTGGCATATAGGGTTATGTTCCTCCTTTAGCATGTTAACAAAAGTATTCCAAGATAAAATTAGAACACACTCTTACATGTGCTACGTGCTGAAGCTCTCCCACCAGTGAAATACCTATATAGACATCTTTAGTACTACAAAGGTGATATTCTCAGCATCGATAAAATAATTAACTAAGAAGTATGTCTCTAGTAGGTGAATCCAAGAATCCAATGCTTTGGCATCGATCTTTCCTTTGAATAGAGGGATGCCAAGATTGACTTGAACTTTGAAGGGGGTTTGTTACTAAACTATTATTGAACGGACTATGGAGGTATGGTAGAAGGCATCGGATTGAGTTGTACCATCAATTCATGGAAGTAGCCAAAAATTTTAGTACACTATGCCTCCAATGTATCGATGATGAGATTTTGTATCTCAGGGCTATCTTAGGTTGATTTTGGGCATCATCCATCTTAATTTTGCTATGATGTTATTTCAAATATTATTAAATAGAACTGATTGACAAACCTTCCTTCTCAATTTGCACTCACATGTTTACATACATAGAAAAGAATAGATCTTTTTAGCTTTTATACCAATTATCTACACCATAGGGCCTAAGACCAAGTGTGTAGGGGACAACTGAATTTTGGTTGTGTAGAGTGAATGGGCAAAACTAATTCAAAAATAAATAACTAAACACATTCAATGGAATGAAAGTATTATTTGTAGGAAATGCAACTTCTATTCATTAATAGAGAATAGGATAAATTAGTACAATATGCTATAATGCATATTTTACAAAGTATACATACAAAGAATGCTATCTATGTTATTAATGTGTAGAGAATTAACATTAAGATAAATGTGTTTATTAAATACTTATATAATCAAAATAAAAGAGAAGTTACAACCATTGGTAGTTATTAATAGGAGGGTTGTGTTGGTTCATCTTCTAAGCTAGATGATAGTTGGTGAACCCCTTGGAGCTTGCAACCAATGTGAGTTGACATGTGGATGTGATATGGAGTCCAAGAGTTGGATAAGTGCATGGAACTATGAGTTGTGGCACATGAATGTGAGTCACATGAGTCTATGAGTTGTGAAGAGCATAAAAGTCAGTGAGCTGGCGTATACCTTATATGGTGTGTGATCTAGTGAGATGCATAGGTCTATGAACTATGACACATAACTATAAGATGCACGAGGCTATGATATATAACACATAACTATGAGGTGAACTATACTATAGGTGAGAGAGGCCAAGAAGTCTATGAGCAAGTGAAAGACATGCGGTGCACCGGACTATGTGTTGTGAAGTGCATAGTGCAAAGTGAAAAGTGCATGGAGGTTAGTACATACAAGTTTATGATATGGTGTAGGACTTGTGCATATGATTTTAATACAACTTTGGTCAAGGAGTGTGTAATATTGGGTAAGAGGGGTGTGCCTTGTGAAGTAGACTGAATGAGGAGTAAGCTCGACTGTGTGGGAGCTGTGCACAAATCACTATCTTCCATATAATCGATTCAACAAATCAAGAGAAAAGTTGCATGCAAATATTCAAAATTATATGATTGAAGTTTGTGGGAATGAAGATAGGATGGATTTATGTAGAATAAATTGAAATGAGCCTAATTGAAATCTAAAATCCTTAATAAAAAATATGGATTTTACCCAAAATTTGATCAATGAGCTCAAAACTAAAATCTGTGAATCCTGGAAGCAAAAGATCTCCTTTAAAAACTTAAATATGAATTTTTTATATTTAAATTAAAAATATTTATAAATTCATTTAATGCTAAATATTAAAAATAATTAATCTTATGATAAAGTAGAATTTTAGAGTTATTAAAGAAACAAAGTGGTGATTATTTTTGGATTCATGTCGTAGCTTTGGCCAAATCATGTATCCACATATGGGAATAAATTTAAAGGTTTGATTTCCATGTCATCTTGTCATTTGGACTATGCTTGTATAATTTGGCTATTTGCATATATATTTGTTTCAAAACTTTAAGTTGATCAAATAATTGACTAAAACTCTTTTTTAATAGGGAGGAGTACGAATTTCAAGATATTTATATTCTAATTTATAGGGGTAATTATTTAATAGTGAAATATATTCTCATTCAAAATGGGAAATAAAAGTCTTGCTAGCATGTGCATCAATTACTATTCAATTAACATTGCAAATTTGGTATGATCTTCAAGATTTGACTAATATCTGGTGCATATCAAAGAGACGTAAGAGAGAGCCATTTATCACACCACAACCCAAAAATACAAGGAATAAGATATGGATATGGATATTCATACAATAAATGGCCAATAAGAAATTCTGATTGTAGAAACAAATTTATCAATTTTTCAATGGGAAGGTAGGATTCAAGGAGATTCTAGTAAATAAAACCATGTTGTTTGCATTGGTCACTATATATTTGAAGGTAAATGTGATGATCAATGGTTTCACAACATTTTTTATTTGCATTATCAATTGTTTGAATCACTTTGTGAATATTTTCATGAAGACCTTACTTAAGGTGACATACTAGTTTCATTCGCCATTTATATAGAGTAGGGTGTTTCTTGTTGAAAAGCAAGTGGCCATTGCAGTTATTCAATTATCCTTTGTCATGAAAATGATTAGCTTTGGTGAATTTTTTGGTTGCATAAATTCAAAAATTATAATAACAATGAATAAGTTCATTAATATAATACAACACTGATTTCATAGGTATGTCCAACGGCCAAACAACCAATTGGATCTTGAAATTTTAAAGGAAGGATTTTGCCAAAGACAAGGCTTTGTGAATTATGGTCAGGATATAGATATAACTCACATTAAATTTTAAATTCCATCTAATGAGTGTTCAACTGATTGGTATGATAGAGATCACAACTACAACATGTCATTACAAGTCATTGTTAATAGCAATATGCATTTTAAAAATGTTTTCACGGGATGGCTTGGTTATGTTAATGATGTTAGAATACTATGAAATTTTGCTTTCTTCAAATTCTATGAAGGTGGAATAGGTTAAATGGTCATTTAGTTTCCATTGAACCTTCAACCATAAGAGAGTATATTATAGGTGATGATGGATATCCTTTATTACCATGGGTAATCACACCATTTAGTGGATCTTTGATGAATAGTCAAAGAGAATTTAGTTTAAGTTGTCCTCAACACATATCATTATTGAATGTGTATTTTTAAGGTTAAAGAACACACGAATAATTATACAATCAAAAAATTTTCAGCCTAATTTTTAAATATTACCGAAAACCATTCTTGTGTGTTGCATATTACATAATAAGATGTTAATAATAGTGGACGATGAAACTGATAGAACTGAAGTTATTGTTGAGAATGAAAAAAACATACATATCAATGAAGTGGGAGTAGATCCAAATACAACAATAGATCGACAAGCCTTAATGGATTTTTTGATTGGTGATGCCAATGTTGTATGTGTAATGTACGAATCCTAAAATTACAGATTTTATTCCTTTCATTAATTACTTTAAATGCTTTTAGTTTAATTAATTACCATATGTTTATGTTGTTTCCGAGATGATGTGTAATTTTTAGATATTAATCTTCCAATGTGATTTTCAAAGATAAACTTGAATGGTTTACACATGTCGTGATTATTTTGATCCAAAAAATGCTTCTTCTCCAAATTTTTATATTATGATAAAAAACCTTTTTAAAGGCAATGGTGTATTCAAATTTATCACTGGAGGGACAATATTTCAAATAAATCCTACTTACATTTTGTTAAATTTATTCCACTTAAAATATTTTGAAATAATTATACTTTGTAAAGATGTGCATGTGAGCTAATGGAATGCATAATTTTATCAAAGATTAAATACTTAAGAGTGCACTCAAAGTTTGATATCAAGGGTTACTAAAATATCATCACAATTTTTAAATTTTCTATTAAGCAAGCTATATCGACCAAAGTTATTATGTCAAGATTTCCTTTCACTGTAATTTGTCCCATTTTATTGTAAATGGTGTTCAATGCCATTAGGAAATAACTAAGAAATAATTTAATTTCATGAGTTTTATTTTATTTTTTCTTGATAGTATTGTCAAAATTGACTTACATTTTTTTTGATCCTCTAGAACTTGTAATTCATTTTCATTAAAAAGGGACTGCACAAGAGCAAAAGCCCAAACTAGGGCTATGTTAAAATGAGACACACTATCCATGAGTAACACCATTGAAATGTCCACTCAAATATCATAACGTTAGAATATATTACCAAAGGCTACCGACTATAATCCATTTTTTTGGGATCAAATTAGCAACCATTGCATTCAATTTTAGGACAATAGAACATTTTTTATTCTATCACTTCTTTGAAATCCATCATATTATTTTCTCTTTCTGTTGTTACATTTGACAAATTTCTAGTTTCTTTCTCTTCTTTCCTCTCTATCTCTTTGTCAACCTTTTTTTCTCTTCCTCTTTTGTTTGAATTATTTTTGTTAGTGGTTATCCCTATGCATAACTTTGCATGAGTTCTTTTAAAATTCTATTTTAGTGGGTTGCACCTTAATGTTAGGTAGGGAAGACATTACATGGCTTGATATCATATATGCAAAAGAAATTATTTTGGCAAAAAATAAGACTATCATGAATTTGAAAGCACTGGCTTTCAAAAATGAACATTGAAGAGCATGTCGAACAAAGATACGAATGGGAATCGGATTTCAAATTAAAAAAGGGTCTAGATAATTATACACCCAAATAAGTATAAGATGTCACAACATCAATAGATTATTATTTGAAGGAGAAACATAGCCAAACCATTGCATTCAATTTTAGGACAACAATTTTTTTTTTTATTCTATCACTTCTTTGAAATCCTTCATATTATTTTCTCTTTGTATTTTTACATTTGACAGATTCCTGGATTCTTTCTCTTCTTTCCTCTCTATCTCTCTGTCAACCTTTTTTTCTCTTCCTCTTTTATCTGAACTATTTTTGTTAGTGGTTATCCCTATGCATAACTTTGCATGAGTTATTTCAAAATTCTATTTTAGTGGGTTATGTTGACGCTATGGATTGCACCCTTCAGAGAAGGCTGGGCTTTCTCTCTTCCACACGGCACAATGGAGAATCCCCTCTTGCCTGTGGGTCTAGAAAAACTGAGGGGAGAATCTCTAGATAAGGGCTAGCTCCCTTTGATGCATCTCTAGGTTATTTCACTAATACTGCTAATATATGTAAAGCGGGGGGTTGAAAAGAGAGAAAGATGCTTAAAATATAAATTAACCTAAGACGGTGATGCACCAAACAAGTTTGATCTACTCATTTAATCAGATTTCAAACCATAAGAGCACATACATACACTTTATTTGATAAAAAAGACCAGACTGTAGGGAGGCTTAATGAAGACACACACAAAAAATGAACTTACCACAGGCACTGTAGGAAAACACATTGTCTGGTAACCTTCTTCTATCTCTACGCTCCAAATACAACTCTCCTTGTTACCTGTAGGAATGGCACTTTGTCTATAGTAGGTATGTTGGTATCAAGCCTGTGAAATCATAATGGAAAAATGACTGAACACAAGGTTAATACTCAGGCACACTCAGAGATATATCCAACCAAATAGAGGTAAAACGCTTCGATTGATTCAAGGTGAAAATTTGGCAGAGCTGCGCCATACAAAAAATGAGAGATCCCTTTTACAAAATGAAAGATTAAAATATATATCCTTTTCAAAAAGACTTTGGCACCTTTTTTACAAGTGGCCCATGTTGTGTTGAGAACATTAGGAAGAGGAAGCCACTAAAAGAACATGCTGTGTTAGCTGGCAGTTTTGACCTTTGACATTTAAAATATATTAAACATCATGTGTGAAAACATGAGCCACACCATTTGTCTGCAAACAAGACCCCTTCTTCAAGACATTCACGTGGTTATCTGCTCATCAATGCCAAATGAGGAAAAATAGGTCACGCCATTTACTGTTTGTGTTCTTTGATGACCATTTCATAGGGACTGTTCCAATCACTATAATAACTCTCCTACCCACACCTCCCTTTTGACACTAGGCTATTTTGTCCATATTTGCGCTTATCTCCTCAGGTTCTTTTCTCAGTGGGTCACCGAGTTAACTCTTGGCTTTTGTCCTTTTCTTGGAATTTGAGCTCTCAGGGATATCTTTTCATCCTTTGCTAGCTCCTTGGGCCCCTTTATTAGTGATCTCTTCCTTTTGGCCCTAAGGCTTTTGAATTCCTTTAGGTTCATGCTCAAGCATTTAAAGATCAATGGTTACTTGACTACCTCAAAGTTGACGTTCACATGCCTGTTATGATTTGAAAGCCAATGACTATTCCCTTGTCCTGAATTTGACGTCTGTAGCCCTGTCACCCCTTTAGTAATTCCTTTGGCTTTCTTTCCTTCAGCCTTTTCTTTTTTCTATCATTGAACCCTCCTGAAGGTAAGGTGTCCCTTTGGGCTTAAAAAAAAGGTCCCTTTTAGCAACTAAGAGTCCCCCATGTTTCTATGCAAAATTGCTTTCTACATTCAAAGAAGAAATAAGAAACTAAAAGAAATGGTCAAGGCTAGAAGATACCTGATAAAGTCGTGCGCACCGAAATTAGACGTTGGAAGATTCTCCTCTTTGGCTATGGAGGAATGACACCTGAGAAGAAAAGAGACTGAAACACGGAAAAACGTTAGTCAAAGGATATGGTGGGTTGTCAGGCGAACGCCTGATCCCGAAAGTATGAAGACTTCCTAGAAGGATATCAACCCACTGATAAAAAAGCAGAATATTGGACTAAAGTAGATATAATGAAAGATAAAATGATAGAAAATAAAATGCGTACCTGATAATGAAGTAAAATGTTCTGTGCAGTCACCGATGTTGGTCTCTGTGGTGCCGGCGTCAGTTAGGGAAAGTGCCGACGTCGGTTAAAGTGCCAGCGTCGATCGGGGTAGTGACCGGCGTCGGTCGGGGCAAGTTCTGGACAGAGTCTGGACGAGTTGCAGAAGGTCTGACAGAGTTGGGATAGGGTCTTGGTCAGGATCGGGACAGGGTCTGAACATGGTCTAGTCAAGGTAATGTCGAGTGTGGGCAGGGTCTGGGGGTTTTGGTTGAGTCTGGATGGAGTTCGGGGGTCAATTGATTGATTGATTAGTTGATTAGCCTTCGGGATTGATCGGCGGATGTTGATGAAGGCAAGGGGCGGTTCGAGAGACGGTTTGATAACCGTTCGGGAAACCGATTGGGAACCGAATGATAACTGATAACGGATAACGGTAAGGTGACCGACGTCGGCGACATCGGCCGAGTAACGACCGTCATCGGTAGATGCACAATGGGGATAGAGTCTAGCTTTAGCTCTGTGCTCATTTTTACATGCTGCCAGGGTCAAGGCTAATGGAAAAAGTGATCGACAAGGGTTAAATAGGCGAAGAGGAATAAGACGGGGGATGACCAGGGGAGTTGACACGATTTCGGTGTCTACATTTGCCCCTTTTTGTCTTGTTGGTTGTTCTGGACGAACTGCAAGACAAAAACAGGAGTGATTGCCCCAGATGAGGGATAAGGTTGATTTCGTCTTGTTGGTTGTTCGAATGAACTGAAAGACAAAAATAGGAGTGATTGCCCCAGGTGAGGGATAAGGTTGATTTCATCTTGTTGGTTGTTTGAATGAACTGCAAGACAAAAACAGGTAGCGGATTACCCCAGGTGAGGGATAAGGTTGATTTCATCTTGTTGGTTGTTCGAATGAACTGCAAGACAAAAACAGGTAGCGGATTGCCCCGATTATGGATAAGGTATTCCCCCTCAAAGCAGGAGTCGAGGGAAGGGAACTGGGAATCGGGTGCTGATTTGACAAAGAGTGGATGGAAAAGGGGTGAGGGTGAACGCTGCAAAAGTCGTGATTGCACGCATACCACTGCATGAGATGGTCAGGTCAAAAGTGTCACAGGTCAAGGGTCGAGGAGTGCCAAAATTGAAATAATCGAGCCCCAGCATTTAGTCATCTGTTGATCGGGTCACTCAATCTAAGCTGAAGCTCCAAATGGTCATCGTGTTCTAGGTATCCCGGGCTCAGGAAGTGCTCCTAGAAACACGAAAAAGTCACAAGTAGTGTGGATCGACCGGCTTGCGATCCTATACTTGTGAGGGTCCAAAAAGGTCTGCGCACAATTCTGCTAACCAGGCATGAGGAAGCATCAAGGCAACAGGGTCTTGAAAGTGGTTGAGGTCGGAGGAGATAGGCATGATCTCCAATGGTCATGGGTCAAGGTGGATGGATGGATGAAAGGATGTGGCTGAGCTAACCTCAAAAGATGTCATGTGATCTGAGTGCTGCCTACATAGCCCTTGTGTGAAGGGCCTCAGGCCAATGTAGTTCTCCCTTGAAGGGAAGGAGAGTCAAAGGGATGAAATTGGTCGTGGTTATGATGAAATGATGAGGGGAAGAGATGTTGCAGCCTTTTCCAAATGGAGTATTCCGCAACATTGGTCGAGAGGTCTTTCATCCCTAGCAATATTTCATATTCGTGATGGATGTATGCTAAAAATGAATTGAGGTCTATTTACGCTTCAGCAAGTATTGGTTTATGCTTAACATAAATTGCAGCGGGTCAATAGTTTCCATGTGTATTGGTATCCATAGAAACTAGGGTGAATAGGTTATGGGAGTGGTCTAAAAAAAGAGTTGAGTTGATTGACAAGTGATGAAGGTGAATGTGACCAAAGTGCAGAAGAAGTGAAAAGCATATTGCTCTTTCATTGACAAGGACCAAAAAGATTGCATAGATAGGGGTTATGAAAACCAAGAGCCCCATTCATGCATGACGTCGTTGACCATAGTTATGTTAGAGTGGTAATCGAATCACTTTGACATTAAAGTGAGCTCGAAGTCCCTTGAGCAGGTGATAGGAGGAGGAAAGAGGGTAACCCATTTTAAGAGCAGAGATAACTATGTCCCTTTTTATAGGAGACCCTGAGACAACTATAAGTCAAGTCCATGACTCTTTTTTTTTTTTTTGGGCAGACTGATCGATGCGGGAAGCTTGCATAGAGATGTCATTTGCTTGGTGGTCAGTTGTGAAGCTGATCAATGCGAGAAGCTTCTAAAATAGTGCTGTTTATTGCCAGATTAGTCATAGCCATCCTTCGAGGGAGTGGTCTAGATTTTTGTTTAATATAAGGGCTTTTGAATAGCTGTCCTTCAAGGGAGCAGTCTATTAATTATAGCAATGATAGTACAGCTGTCCTTCGAGGGAGCAGTCTACTTTTTGATTTTGATATTGATATAGTGACCATGGATATTGTGACATCTTGATTTGTTTTGACAAAAATGTGAGTCATGGACAAGATTATAGAAGGTCAAGGGCTCCCTTTTATGAGGACAAAAGCATCCATACAGCATAAAAGGGTTGTAGGAATTGTTAAGAGGAATAGGGTTAAAAGGAAGTAGGATTAAGAGGATGGGGATTGCTCAAGGGACAAGCTCAAGTTAAGTGTCAAGTGGATGAATACTCGACTAGCAGTAGAACGGTCGTAGATGCAACGCATTAAGAGGCTCAGGTTCTGGGCGTCCATCAAGAGAAGACAGACGATAAGTCCCTGATCCATACTTGTGCGTGATAATAAAAGGTCCAAGCCAATTAGGAGCAAACTTGCCTCGTTTACTTCGCTCCATATTGGTCACGTGTTGATTCTCTTTGAGGACGAGATCTCTGATGTTGAAATCTCGTTCTCGCAGATTTTTGTCATAGGTGCGCTTGATGCGATGTTGATAGACATGGAGATGATTAAGGGCAGCAAGACGGCGTTCGTCAAGTAACTCAAGTTGAGCTAAGCGATTTTGATGAAAGTCATCATTGGAAAGAATATCATGTAGAGAAATGTGGAGAGATGGGATCTGTACTTTGAGAGGTAAGACAGCCTCTGTTTCGTACACGAGAGAAAAAGGGGTAGCACCCGTAGAGGTTCGAATGCTAGTGCGATAAGCCCACAAAGCGAAGGGAATGTGAATGTGCCAATCCTTGCCTATGTCACTAACCACTTTCATGAGAATTTTGGTGAGAATTTTGTTGGAAGCCTCGGCCTGCCCATTTGCTTGTGGGTAGTAAGGCGAAGAAAAACTGAGTTTGATGCTGAATGAGTCGCATAGTGTTTGGACAGTTTTGTTTTTAAAGGACTTGCCGTTATCGGTGATGATTTTATGAGGGACACCGAAACGACATATGATATGGGTGGTGATGAAGTTGACGATCTTGTCGACTTTTGTGGAGACGAGAGGAATGGCTTCCACCCACTTGGTGAAATATTCAGTGGCTATGATGATGGATTGATGACGAAGAGATGAATGAGGGTTAATCTCACCGATGAGATCTAAACCCCACTGAGAAAAAGGCCATAAATCCTGAGCAATTTGTAAGGTGTGACTAGGAAGATGAAGCAAGTTAGAGTGCTGCTGACACTTGATGCAACGCCGAACATAGTCGCTATAGTCTTGATGAAGGGTAGGCCAATAATAGCCCAAACGAAGGATGCACTTGGCAACCGAATTCCCACTGAAATGTCCGCCACAAATCCCGTTGTGGACTTGTTGAATGGCTTGAGATGCTTCAGTGGAGGTGAGACAGCGAAGGAGGCCGTCGAAGCCTCGCTTATAGAGAAGACCCCCTAGCATGGTATAGCGAGCGATACGCTTGATAAAAGCTCATCGTGCATTACTAGAGAGGTTGGGAGGAATGACAGAGAAAGATAAGAAGTCTACAAGTTGCTTATACCAAGCATCTTGTGGGCTAGGGTCTATAGTGTTGACATGATGAATAAGAGAAGAGATATATGAAGGCAATAGCACACGATGCACCATGACAAAAAGTCTGGATGCAGATGAGGAAGATGGGATATGTGAAGCGAGAGAAGCCATGGTGTCAGCAAACTTATTCGTGGATCGAGGAACAGTCTGCAGGAGGAAATGGTCGAAAGATGCAAGGAGAATGTCAGCACGGTTTTTGTACCTTTGCAAAATTTCATTTTTATAGAGGTATGAACCGTTGACCTGATTGACGACGAGCTGCGAGTCGCCGAAGATGTTAATGGACTTGATGCTGAGAGAGAGGGCAGTCTGAAGTCCCAATATTAAGGCCTCGTATTTGGCCATATTATTGGTACAATCAAAGTCAAGTTTAAAAGACAAAGGCATGGGCTCCCCTTCAAGTGGAATGAGAATAACCCCAGCACCCCCACCTAGTTGACATTTGGAACCATCAAAGAACATAGTCATCTGATAGGTGGTGTCATCGGAGGAAAGCGCAGTGATAGACTCATCAGGGAATTCACACTGCGAAGGTTGATTGTCAGGAAGAGGGGCATCTGTTAGTTGATCAGCAATGGTTTGCCCCTTGATAGATTTCTACTGGATGAATTCGAGATCGAACTCAGCAAGCAGCATGAGCCATCGAGCCATACGTTGATTCTAATATGGCTTGGAGTGCATGTACTTGAGAGGGTCGGTGTGGGTGATGACAAAGGTTTTGTGACTAAAAAGATAGTGGTGAAGTTTAGTAGCAGCAAAGACTAACGCCAAACAGAGTTTCTCGATATGGGTATACCGAGTTTCATAGTCGACCAGTGTTCGGCTGATATAATAGACTGCTTGCTCACGGTGATGCTTGTCTCGGTGCGTGATCATGGCACCTAACGAATGATGAGTGGCTGAGATATAAAGGTAAAAAGGTTGGTCATCTTTAGGTGGAATGAGGACTGGTGGAGAGACCAGATAGCGTTTTAGGGCTTCAAAAGCCTCTTGACAGTCTTTATCCCATGTAAAAGAGACGTCCTTCTTAAGGAGATGATGAAAAGGTTGGCAGCGGTCAGAAAGTTGCGAGATGAAATGACGAATGGATTGGAGCTTGCCTTGTAAACTGCGAAGCTGCTTGAGATTGGTCGAGGGAGGTATTTCGAGGATAGCGCGAATCTTGGCGGGATCTATCTCGATGCCACGAAAGGAAATGATGAAGCCGAGAAGCTTGCCAGAGAGGACCCCAAAGACACATTTCTTGGGGTTAAGATGAACATTGTACTGAAGAAGACGAGAAAAGATGATTTGGAGAATGGTCAGATGGTCACGGCGAAGCTTGGACTTGCCGAGTAGATCATCCACATAGTCCTCCATGATTTTGTGAAGGAGATCATGAAAAATGTAGGTCATGGCACGCTGATAAGTGGCACCTACATTTTTCAAGCCAAAAAGCATGACTCGATAGCAGAAAGTCCCCCATGGGGTAATGAAAGTAGTCTTGTGTTGATCTTCTGGAGCAATCAGGATTTGATTGTATCCTGAAAACCCGTCCATAAGAGATAGCATCTCATGGCCGGCCGTAAGATCAACAAGCTGGTCAATGTTAGGAAGAGGAAAGTCGTCTTTAGGACAAGCTAAGTTAAGGTCACAATAGTCCGTGCAGATCTAAATCCCCCCAGTTGCCTTGGTGACTAGGACGATGTTAGAGACCCACTGTGGATAATCGATGGGCTGGATGAAGGAGACAAAAAGGAGGCGCTGAAGCTCCTCTTTGACAAGGAGGGCAATGCGAGGATGCATCTTTCGAAGCTTTTGCCTGACAGGCTTAGCCTCTGGTTTGGTGACAATGTTATGGGTAACGATGGTGGGGTCGATGCCAGGCATATCACTGTAAGTCCAGGCAAAGGCCTTGCTATGGTCGGAGAGGAAATGGGTATAGTCAAGCTGCTCCTGAGCGTCTAAAGATTGGCCAATCTTTAAAACATAAGGAACATCAGAAGAAGGAAGGTTGATGTCAATGGTTGATTCATTTAACATAACCTGGGTCTCAGAAGGGAGGGAGCACTGGATGAAAGAATCGTCAGCGCCCATGTAAGAAAGAATGGCGTCATCGTCAACGCAGTGAACGGTGTGAATGGTTGCCGACTCATCTTCGATCATGCTGGGAAAAATGAGAGGGAGAGAATTGGACACCCCATTGAGCTGATAAGTCAAGGGGTCCAGGCGGATGGTGTTTGTGGAAAAAAAAACTAGGAGGAATGGAAACCACTGACTCCGTAGGTGAAGGGGGCAAAACAGGCGAGTGTGGAGGAGATTGGTCAATGATTGGTTCAGGACAAAGGTCTATAGGGTCTTGAATGGGGTCGTGATATCCCAGACCATATCGTTTCTTGGCATCGTCGTCGTTGAGCGGTTGGATAGGCTGATGGGAGCCCTGCTCATAGCATCCGAAACCAAAACCCTTCCATGCACACCTATAAAGGTAAGTGTGTGTAAAAGCGGGGTTGCTAAGAAATGAAAAGTCTGATGTGAAAGGTTGAGGTGAAGAAAGAGGATTACCATCAGTAGGAGCTTGATTAAGCCCCCCATAGACAAGGTTAGTGTGAAGGTGAGGGGGACCATAAGGTATGATCATCCCTATCCGATGGTCGTAGCTAGGGCTGTGATGAAGGCGTCCATACTCTTGTGGAGTTTGGAACATGTCTAAGGCCAGCAAGCGATACTCTCTCAATGAAAGTCTTTGGAAGATGTCTTCCATGGGGTCTGTAGTCGTCGCTTGAAGGGGAGGTGTAAGGGCGACCGCCTGTTGCGAACTGGTCGAAGCTTCTGCGGATGGAGGCAGTGCCAGGGTTAACGGCTTGATAGGGATGATGACATCATTTGGACGGTAGGTGGTGTTGCATGTTTTGAAGGGCGAAGGGTCAGCAGGAATGGTGTGGACTTTTCTGTCATGCTCAAATTTCACATAACGGTGCAGGGTGGAGGGGACACAGGCCATGGCACGGATCCAGGGTCGGCCCAACAAGATGTTGTATTGAAACTCTCCTTCGATGATGTAGAAGAGCTCTAAGACTGTACGTGGACCAATGCGAATATGAAGAATGACTGTGCCAATGGTCGTGGCAGTAGTGTCATTGAAAGAGTGCAAGATTGCGTCAGTTTTAGAGACGCAATTCTTGGGAAGAGCCAACTGATCAAAGGCATGGGTGGAGATGATGTTGATGCTAGCGCCCACGTCAATCATAACGCGTTTGATGCGTGTCTGATCGATATAGGTAGTGATGAAGAGGGCAACATCCTGATCTTCCGTGTGGGATGTAAGAATCTCAGAATCGCTGAATGTGATGGAGGCAACAGGGGCTAAGGAGTGGACAAGGGCAGCAAGTGGTTGGGGGTCCTCGGGTTAGACCTCCGTTGCTTGCAGGGCTTGGATGAGGGCCTGACGATGTTGGGGCGAGGTTTGGATGAGATCGTAGAGGGACATCTTCATAGGTGTCTGGTGAAGCTGTTTCAACATGGAGTCATGGATTGGTCTGGAAGAAGAAGAAGAAGAGGAGGGTTGAGGTGCGCCAAGGATAGAAATCTTTGGTTTAGGTGGTTGAGGTGGATTGACAAAAGGGTAGGTCCAAGGAATGGCGGCTTTTTCTTTCACCTTGTCCTTTTGTGACCTAGTGGTGATGTGAATGGCATTGATTTCAAAGATGGGAGGTGAAGGTGATGAAGGAGTTGTAATCGGTTAATGAGATGTAGATGGGTTTGAAGAGGTAGAAGGGTTATCAGAAGGAGTCAGGGGTCGGTCGAAAGTGTCCTCAAAGAGAAGAGTGTCTTTCTCCAGATAACGGCAAATGACAGCCTTGAGGGCACAGCAAGTCTCGGTGTCGTGTCCTGGTGTACGATGATATAAACAAATCTTCGTGTCATCGAACTAGGAGGGTTTATACCCGAGAGGTTGGAAAGGCTTGATGGGTGGAAGAGTTATGCTAGAAGTTTGCAAAAGTTGTTGCAAGATTAAAGAGTATGAACCCACTAAAGGGTCCGTGCTCATCGATGTATGCGATGTCGGTGACTTTTGCTTGGGCGAAGTTGGAGGAGGCTTTCGTACCACCTTCTGAGTTGATGGTGCGATGACAGGGGGAGACGGTACACTCTTCATGAGAGGTACCGCCCTTTTGGGAGAGGGTAGGCTAGTGGTAGGTAAAGGAAGCAAAGGAGGCAACTGGTTTTGATTAGAGGTTGAAGTGGGAAGGATTCTAGTTAAGGTTGAAGGATGCGGGCCCAAAATGGAGGGCAATGGTGACGAAAGAGGAGGCGTTCGCCTTTGTGGTTTGGTAGTCTTTTGTGATTTGGGTTGAAGACTACCATTGGTTGAAGTCTGGTTTAAGTCCACCTTCACTTGTGGATGAGTGAGGTTGGAGACGGGGCGAACGCCAGCGACTTGATAGGTTTAAGCAGAGTAGATGAGGGTTTTGGTTTTGATGAGGTTGATGGAGATGTAGATGGTCTAGAGGCGGAAATTTGATTTTTGTTGATAGTCTTAGGAGGTTCTGCCATGGGAGGATTAGCAGCATGAGATGAGAGGGCCCGAGCTTGTTGAAGAGCTATGAGACGGTCCCACAATCCCTGATGCTCCACTTTTCTAGAAGGGAGAAGTTTGAGTCTCTCCACTAGTCGGAAAAATGGCTGAGAAAATGGGGGATGAGGTTTGGGCTCTTGAGAAGACGTCGACGGTTGTGGGACTGAAGGTGAGACGGGTGTAGTAGTCTCGGGCCTAAAGCATGGTGAAGTCATGACAGGTTCATCTTTGGCTGGAGACGAAGGAGAGATAGGTTCTTCCCTGGGTGGAGAAGAAACTAAAGAATGAAGCTCCTCAAGCGGGTAAAGGGCAGGGATGATAGTGCCCTCCACTTGCGGTCGAGGAGTAGGAAAGGTTGGGTCTTCCATGGGCAACAAGAAGGAAGATGGTGAAACTGGCAGTACTGGTAAGGTCGAGGCGTCCTCCAAAATGAGAGAAGTTGAGGGAGAACTAACCGGAGAAAGAGGTTCGTCCACATGTGATGGACTAATGGATGAATTCACCTCTTGAGGTTGGTTAGGAATGAGGGGCGAGACCGTATTGACTGTTCGAATATTATTTTCATGGGTATTGTCAGTCAAGGTCTGGACGTTGTTTTGAGTTGGTGGATGATTAGGGAACGGTTGTTTGAAGATATCGATACTCTGATTAGGAGGGGCATTAGGATTGTCGAGGATGAGGTCACCCTTTTCCAACATGTCTTGGATTATGTTTTTAAGGGTTTTACAGTTGCCCGTGTCATGACCTTTAACACGGTGGTAGTTACAGAAGTCATTTTCCCTATACCACGCAGGGATAGCGCGTGAGGGATCAAATTATGGTGGTGGTCGGATCTGAGGGAGATTGATGGCCCCTTGTTTGATGAGTTTTTCTAGCACAGACGCGTATGATTCTCCAAGTGGAGTAAACTGTCGTTGTATGTATCTCTGCTGAAATTGGCGAGTGGCACTCATAGATGTGGATGGTTCAGGTTGATTAGTTGAAGGTGAAGAGGAAGAAGATCTAACAACCACAGCATTTGCTGAAGCTTTAGATTTAGGATTGGATGAGGAAGGCTTAGAAGAGGGGTCATTGGTTTTGGAGTTAGGATTCTTACTCCGCAACTTGACTTTGTTCTCCTCGACGGCACGTAACTCAAGTTTACGAGCCATCGTGAAGGCTTCGTCAAAAGTGCGGAAGGTCTGAACCCTCAAGGTAGAAGAAATATGTCTAGCGCAGGCTTGAGAGAAAAGTTCAATAAGCTCAGGCTGGGGTAAGGAAAATGAAAGTTGATTGATAAGGCCCCTCCACCGAGCAACGAAATCAGCAATGGATTCATCCTCGAACTGGCGGATAGAATAGAGGTCTGTGATGGAGACCTTCTTGGTGATATTGATGGAGAAATGATCCAGGAAGAGCTGGGCTAGCTGAGTGAACGTGAAGATGGAATGGCTAGGAAGAGAGCTGTACCAGTCAAGTGCAGCACCCGAGAGAGACATGGAAAACGTGCGTAAGAGCAACGCATCGTCGTGGGCGATAAGGTAACAGGCGTGTCTGAATGCCCGTAAGTGTTGTTGTGGGTCTTCCTTGCTTTGGAAACGAGAAAACTTAGGAAGTTCCCACTGGCTGGGATATGGTCTAATGGGGACAGAAGGATGGATGGGCTCGTTGCAGATTTGTTCATACGAGAGAGTGTTGCGTGAGCTAGAAACAGAAGTCTCTAGGTTGGACATTTTATCCATCAGCATCTTGATAATATCTACTGACGGATTGGCGGGTGGAATGCCTCCTAAATTTTAAGGCGCTTGAAAGAGGTTGGAAGAGATATATGACGTAGTCGGTTATACCAATAAGGGCGCAACGTACGGATGACTAGTCGTAGGGACAGAAGAAGTGACTAAGGATGGTTGGATAGAAGGTATGGCTAGGTTTGATGTTGTCATGGGAGGTTGGTTAGAGGTAACATGGGCCAATGGATAGGTAGCCACCCTAGTGTTGATAGGAGTAAGGGTAGGCGGAATAGAGACGACCATGTTTTGAAAGGGGGTAGAAAGTGGTTGAGTGGGCTGAGATTGATAGGGGGCTGAAACCCCGGTGAAGGTGGGCCCAACGATGGAAGGAGAGGCCACACTTGGATGATTGGTAAAAGGTTGGTCATTGGTTGAGGCAACAGCCTGGGTATCTAAGGGTTGGACTACGGACGCCGTTGATACGGCCGCAGTTTTGAGGAAAGAAGTCGGCATTCCATAAATTGGATTGCCTAAGGGGTCTCGCGTTCGGCTATTCGCGAGATAGTGTTCTAAGGCTTTTACGTTGAGGTCCAAGAATCATGCGAAATCTTGGTCCCCTTCTGGGATAATAGGCGTTTGGGTCAGAGATGGTCTGGTAGGAGTTCTTTCAGTTTCTGGGTTGAACTCCATTATAGGGCTGGTTGTAGGCGGGGTAGACGGAAGAGGATGATGCCTCACGTGATCGACTAGAGCCTTGGCTTGGCTACGAGTCAGAACCATTCAAGGCAAGGAAGAACGTCCTCACAAGCTCAAACAAGCAGATAAGAACTAAAAAAGATGAAGACACAAGCAGATCCTAAAACCTTAGAAGTAAATTATTAGGATTATAGTGGCTTATGCCTTAGAATGTGTGTAGAGGAAGATTGGCTTTTGAGTCAGGTCCTAGAAGAAGCAGTCTATGGATGGTTTCGGGTTTTGTTATGGTGCTCAAGAAGTCTGTGTTAGCTTTCGTACAGGCCTGGTGCTAAAGAGCAAGCTCCCCTCACTTCACGATTCTAGTGGTTAGCTGGTTTCGCTTAGCCAAAATATACTTCCACTATAGTTTAGACTCTGCCAGAGAACAGAGTTGGCTCTCCCCTTGGTGATGAAATCCAAGTAAGATCGCCGAGACGGGTAAGGTATCCGCTGGGGGATGAAATCCCAGTCGGGCCTTGTCTCAGGTAAGTTAAAATGTTTGTTTTGTGCAGGTGGTTTGGTCGTGTAACATCAAGTGATCTAGATTAATTCAATATGCGGTTTAATTACTATGTGTGATCTAAGAGATGCAGGCAAATAGAAATGAATGCAAAATATTTTAATGCCCAAGTCGAAATGTTTGTTCATATGAAGACGAATGGAGAAAGAGTCGAAGAATATGAGTTTTAGCTAGTCTAGAAGTGCAAGAAAGAAAAGAAAAGTTTGTTTTAGTCCTGCTTATGATGTTATTTAAGAAGAGACGAAAGGAGGCGAAAAGGAAGGAACCTAATGCACCTATATGAATGAAAGAAAGAAAGAACCCAAGGAAGGCCCTAGGGTCCCACCGGGCATGCCAGAATGTTTCTATGCAAAATTGCTTTCTACATTCAAAGAAGAAATAAGAAACTAAAAGAAATGGTCAAGGCTAGAAGATACCTGATAAAGTTGTGTGCACCAAAATCAGACGTTGGAAGATTCTCCTCTTTGGCTGTGGAGGAATGACACTTGAGAAGAAAAGAGACTGAAACACAGAAAAACGTTAGTCAAAGGATATGGTGGGCTGTCAGGCGAACGCCCGATCCCGGAAGTACGAAGACTTCCTAGAAGGATATCAACCCATTGATAAAAAAGCAGAATATTGGACTAAAGTAGATATAATGAAGGATAAAATGACAAAAATAGAGGACAAAAAATAAAATGCGTACCTGATAATGAAGTAAAATGTTTTGTGCAGTCGCTGATGTCGGTCTCTGTGGTGCCGGCGTCGGTTAGGGAAAGTGTCGACGTCGGTTAAAGTGCCGGCGTCGGTTGGGGTAGTGACCGACGTCGGTCGGGGCAAGTTCTGGACAGAGTCTGGACGAGTTGCAGAAGGTCTGACAGAGTTGGGATAGGGTCTTGGTCAGGATCGGGACAGGGTCTGAACATGGTCTAGTCAAGGTAATGTCGAGTCTGGGCAGGGTCTGGGGGTTTGGGTTGAGTCTGGACGGAGTTATAGACTGGGATAGTGGGCAGAGATGTAAGGAAGGAACTCAGGGTTCAGGTCTATGGTCTGAAGATCTAGGATGATAGAAATAGAAACAACAAACAAATAATAACCAGAAAGAAATAAAACAAACAGAGTAAATACTTACCTACCAGAAGACATAATAAAAGCCATGATTGAAGTTGTTGAAGCGTTGTCGTAAGTTGATCGAAGCAAATGCAGATTGGTTAAATGCTGGAGTTGATTGATCACCAGAGTTTTGTGAATGTCCAAGTTTGGGGGTCGATTGATTGATTGATTAGTTGATTAGCCTTCGAGATTGATCGGTGGATGCTGATGAAGGCAAGGAGCGGTTCGAGAGACAGTTCGATAACCGTTTGGGAAACTGATTGGGAACCGAATGATAACTGATAATGGATAACGGTAAGGTGACCGACGTCGGCAGGATTGCCGACATCGGTCGATAAGTGACCGACGTCGGCGACATCAGCCAGATAACGACCGTTGTTGGCAGATGCACAATGGGGATAGAGTCTAGCTTTAGCTTTGTGCTCATTTTTACATGCTGCCAGGGTCAAGGCTAATGGAAAAAGTGATCGACAAGGGTTAAATAGGCGAAGAAGAATAAGACGGGGGATGACCAGGGGAGTCGACACGATTTCGGTGTCTAGACCCCGCAAGGGCACCTGCCCTTCGGGGTCCTTTGGGATACCTCGGCTTCTTGATTCCTTCAGACAAAATATACAAAGGAATTCCTTCAAAAATTTTGTCTGAAGGAAATGTTCCTTTGTTTTTTGTCACTTTCTTTCCTTTGGTGGGATTTCTTTCGGGTTCATTCCTTGTGAATTTCTTCAGACAAAATGTCTGAAAGAATTCCTTCGGGCATTTTGCCTAAAGAAATTCAACCTTCGTTCTTTATCTTATGAAATTCCTTTAGATAGAAAGTCAGAAGGAATTTTTTGCCTTGGTCTTTCTTTTTGAAGGAACTTACCCTTTTTTGCGTTGTTCACTTTGCCTATTTTCTGCCCTCCGCAAGGGCACCTTTGGGTCTAGAACTGCCCTCTGTAGCCTGCTGGAATGGTCCAGTTTGTGCCTAAATGCCCTTTGCAAGGGTACCTATCCTTCAAGATTTGGAAAACCCTTTTGAACCTTCCAATTGAACTTGAATTACTTGAACCAATTACCTAAACCAAATGATTGAACTAACCGATTGAACCAAATGCTTAAACCAACCGATTGAACCAGTTGATTGAACCAACTGATTGAACCAACAATGGTTCAATGGTTCAACATTGTTAAGTTCAAAGTTCAAAGTTCAAAGCTCTTGGAAAGATCATGTCATTGAACCCCAACGTTGAACCACTTTTCCAACCTTAAGGAAAAGTGTCTTTGAACATTTTTGGTCTCTTTCCTTGTGAATTTCTTCTGATGAAATGTCTGAAGAAGCTTTGTAAAAGCCTTGCATTCTTTGAACTGGTTCATTTTTTTGCTAAAAGACTTGTGCAAAACAAACTTAAATTAGCTCAAAACAACAGGGGAAGAAGGAGACCGATTTTGGCCTATAGGACCAAAATGGTCAATAAATTGGCGATTCCCAAGGGAAGCATGCCTACTATGCTTAGAAACTAGTAGCCTCAAAGTCCATTGGGCATGGAGTCAAGATGTAGCTTTGAAAGAGTTATCAATATCCTTGAGGTATCCAAGAATCAATCATGAAGGTCTTACTCCAAAAAAAGAAACAAAACACACACAAGATTAAGAAAACTACTAACATGTGCAAAAGCACTTAGGGAAAATAGGGAAAAACAAGGAAACTATGTACATGATGGGAGAAGGCTCAATGATAGAGCTTAAGATGTATCCCATTAACTGGGATACATAGTTCTTCACCATCCAACTTAGAGAGTTGGAACGCATTGTGCTGCTTGCACTGAGTGATGACATATGGACCACTCCATAGGGCATCAAACTTCATGTGCTTTCTAGGATTATCTCAATTTTTAGTAGCAAACTCAAATTCATCTTCCAAGAAGAGTGCTATTTTATGATTGCTATCAAACACCTGCCAATTGGTGATGTTGTCAGGTATAGAGGGCCTGATTACCACTTTCAAATGGTGTGGAGTGCTGTCACAACGTATCTGCTTAGGGATATCAAACTAAGCACCAACTGCTGCTAGTCTGTCAGCTTGCTTCTTTTGCTCTCTTGGAATGGAAGTAACATTGAAGGCAAGGAAAATCTCCACTAAGTCCCATACCCTGTGCTTGTAATACTTAAGCAAGGAATTCTTTGTCATATTTTGGCCTCTCACCTGATTCATGATCAACTCACTATCTTTTGAGAGCCACTAGTTCATTTGTCATGCTTTATAACAAGATTTTGACTTCATGGAGGTCAATGGATGGAGTAGTAGTCAGCTTTTCTATGCCAGGCAAGTGAGATAGGGTGGGTGCAATAGTCTGGATTGGAGGTGGCAATTCTGGGAAGAGTGGCATATGAGGTCTAGGGGCTATCTTTCCTACTTGCACTACACAATTCTTAGTGGCTATGGCTATGTCATAGGCAACAGGCAGCACATGTCCTCCCATGGACTGTATCATGACAACAATGTCACTATTCCATGCTTTCAAATAATAAAAGAAAGCATAGCTTGGGGTCGGTCTTAACAAAATGGGGATTTTGTCCCATGTCTTCTAAAATTGAGTATTGAAATCTTGCATGAATTCATGTGGATCTCTTTTCATAGTGGTCAGTTACTCAGTAAGCGAGATGTGGTCAATCTTCTCCTTGAATCTATTTGTTAAAAGGGTACCCAATTCATTCCATGTATCGACTAAATTCATGGGCAAAGTCCCATACCAGTCCAGAACCTTGCCCTTAAAAGACAATGCTAGCAATCTGATAGCAATGTTTTCTTTAGTGACATTGTGAGTATTACAAAGGTTAGCAATATTTTTGATGTGTTCAATAGTAGTGATAGGCCCTTCTCTGTTAAAGGGAGGCACACTCTTAAGGGCTATGCCTGGGATTGGTTCATAATGTAGAATATTCAACGGACTCTAACCATGAAAAACCACAAAAGGTAAAGCCATAACTATGAGGAGATTCAACCAGGGCCTTCTTGCGTAAGTGTATCTTATAACAAGTCTGGGAAAATGACTTACTGAATAAGGATGAGTCTTTAAAAACCTCGGTCGCCTTGCTGAGTTTAATGGTAGTTCAATGAATTCAAAAGGGACACCCTTAGCAAAAGATCATGTGGTGACCTTAGGCATAGGATGTCAGACTGATCTTTGACTAGAGACTGATGTTCTTAATAGTGGAGTTACCATATGCTAAAAAAATGGTTGATTTTGCTGTAATAGGACCAACATCAATCCTGGAACTTTTTTGAGCATTAAAACTAGGTCCCACTAGGTGTGCCAAAAACTGTTGATGCTGTGGATTGCACCCTTGAGAGAAGGCTGGTCTTTCTCTCTTCCATGTGGCACAATGGAGACTCCCCTCTTGCCTATGGGTCTGGCAAAACTGAGGGGAGAATCTCTAGATAATGGCTAGCTCCCTTTGATGAATCTCTAGATTATTTCACTAATACTGCTAATATATATAAAGGGGAGGTTGAAAAGAGAGAAAGATGCTAAAAATAGAAACTAACCTAAGACGGTGATGCACCAAACAAGTTTGATCTACTCATTTACTGACAGTTCAAACCATAAGAGCAAATACATACACTTTATCTGATAAAAAAGACTAGACTATAGGGAGCTTAATAGGGAGGCTTAATGAAGACACACACAAAAAATGAACTTACCACAGATGCTATACGAAAACACATTGTCTGGTAACCTTCTTCTGTCTCTGTGCTCCAAATATAGCTCTCCTTATTACCTGTAGGAATGGCACTTTGTCTATACCAGGTATGCTGGTATCAAGCCTATGAAAGCATTATGAAAAAATGACTAAACACAAGGTTAATACTCAGACACACTCAGAGATATATCCAACCAAATAGAGGTAAAACACTTCTATTGATTCAAGGTGAAAATTTGGAAGAGTTTCACCATACACAAAATGAGAGATACCTTTTACAAAATGAAATATTGCAATATATATCCTTTTGGAAAAGACTTTGGTGCCTTTTTTACAAGTGACCCATGTTGCATCGAGAACATTAAGAAGAGGAAGCCACTGAAAGAACATGCTGTGTCAGCTGGTAGTTTTGACCTTTGATGTTTAAAATATATTAAACGCCATGTGTGAAAACATGGGCTGCACCATTTGTATGGAAACAAGACCCCTTCTTTAAGACATTCATGCAGTTGTCTGCTTATCAATGCAAAATGAGGAAAAATAGGCCATGCCATTTACTGTTTGTGCTCCTTGATGACCATTTCATAAGGACTTTTCCAGCCACTATAATAACTCTCCTACCCATGCCTCCCTTTTGACACCTGGGCTGTTTCGTCCATATCTGCGCTTAGCTCCTCGGGTTCCTTTCTTAGCGGGTCACTAAGTTAACTCTTGGCTTTTGTCTTTTTCCTATAATTTGAGCTCTCAGGGTTATCTTTCCATCCTTTGCTGGCTCCCTAGGCCCCTTTCTCAGTGGTCTCTTCCTTTTGGCCCTAAGGCCTTTTAATTCCTTCAGGTTCACGCTCAAACATTTAAAGATCAATGGTTACTTGACTGCCTCAAAGTTAACATTCGCGCACCCATCATGATTTAAAAGCCAACGACTATTCCCTTGTCCTGAATTTGATGTCTAAGGGCCCATCACCCCTTTAGTAATTCCTTCAGCTTTCTTTCTTTTAACCTTTTCTTTGTTCTGTCATTGAACCCTCCCGAAGGGAAGGTGTCCCTTCGGGCTTAAAAAAAAGGTCCCTTTTGGCAGATGAGAGTCCCCTGCAAGGGCACCTACCCTTTGAGGTCCTTCAGGCTGCCTGAGCTTCTTGATTCCTTCAGACAAAATGTTCAAAGGAATTACTTTAGACATTTTATCCAAAGGAAATGTTCCTTTGTGTTTTGCCATTTGCTTTCCTTTGGCGGGCTTTCTTTTGGGTTCATTCCTTGTGAATTTCTTCAGACAAAATGTTCGAAGGAATTCCTTCGAGCATTTTGCTTGAAGAAATTCAACCTTCATTCTTTTCCTTACAAAATTCCTTTAGATAGAAAGTTTTAATGAATTTTTTTCCTTGGTCTTTCTTTTTTAAGGAACTTACCCTTTTCTGCCTTGTTCACTTTGCCTATTTTCTGCCCTCTGCAAGGGCACCTTTGGGTCTAGAACTACCCTCCATAGCCTACTGGAATGGTCCAGTTTGTGCCTAACTACCCTCTGTAAGGGTACCTATCCTTCAGGCTTTGAAAAACCCTTTTGAACCTTCCAATTGAACCTAAGTCACTTAAACCAATCGCTTGAACCAAATGATTGAACCAACTGATTGAACTAAATGATTGAACTAGTTGATTGAACCAAATGATTGAACCAACTGATTGAACCAACCGATTGAACCAAAAATGGTTCAATGGTTCAACATTGTTAAGTTCAAAGTTCAAAGTTCAAATCTCTTGGAAAGATCATGTCATTGAACCCTGACGTTGAACTTGTTCCTAAAATCTGTCACTCATTTTTGGGACAACATATGAAATATTTTGGTCTTACAGGCCAAAATTCTCTCTTCCCTTCTCAAAAATTGTTTTGAGTATTCAAATTCTTCATTATTCAAGATTTTTCAGTTAAGGGACTACCAGGTTCAATAGGTTCAATGACTTCAACAGGCGAGCTCTCTCAAAGAAACAAGTTCCCAACACTTTGGCAATTTCAAGGTTGGTTCAATGCTGAGGTTAAACCAAAAGGTCCATCGACAAGATTCAAACAATGGAATGAACCATTGAACTATTGAACCATTTAACCCTTGCACCAAAGGTTCAAAGGTTCAATGGGTTCAAAGGTTCAATGATATCGGCAGACTCAAAGAGTTAAGCGCTTCGACAAAAGTTCAAAGTTCAACTACTTTGGCATGTTCAACGGCTTCAAAATACTTAATGAAAAGAAGGAAGATTGAACCATTGAACCATTGAACCTTGAACCAAAAAATTAAAAGTTCAAAGGTTCAATGAGATTGGTTCAAAGCAATTGGTTCAAGCAGTCAATTGAATGAGCGGAACAAAATATTGAACCATTGAACCAAAGTTGGTTCAGTCAGTCGGTTCAATCAAACAGTTCAAAAGAGTCCCCCAAAGCCCAAAGGGCAAGTGCCCTTGTGGAGGGCAGTGAATAAAAGGGCAAGTACCCCTTGCGGAGGGTAGTGAACAAAAGGGAACAAAAAGATATCCTTCAGAAAGTTTTTCCATAGCAAATTTTATAAGGGAAATCCTTCAAACAAAATGTCTGAAGGAATTCCTTTAGACATTTTATCTGAAGAAATGATCAAAGGCCCAATGGAAAGTGACTAAGGCAAAGAAAAGGTTTCCTTTAGAAAAAATGTCTGAAGGAATTCCTTCAGACATTTTATTCAAAGGATTCGAAGAAGAAGGCCGCTCAAAGGACCTTGAAGGGTAGGTACCCTTGCGGGGGCCTCTCAGAGACCAAGAAATGGACCCTTCTCAAGGCCTGAAGGGACACCTTCCCTTCAGGAGGTTCCAAAGATATAAAGCTGAAGGAATGATCAAAGACTCAGTAGGTTAGTTTCTACGGATTCTACAGGCTGGTTTCTATGGACTCTACAGGCTAGTTTCTATGGACTCTACAGGCTTATTTCTATGGACTCTACAGGTTGATTTCTACATACTCTGTAGGATGGTTTCTACAGGCTCTTCAGGCTTATTTATATGGACTCTGCAAGCTAGTTTCTACAGACTTCATAGGCTGGTTTCTACGAACTCAAAAGACTTAGAGAAAACAAAGGCTTTTAAGAAAGAGGATGAACAGTTTTTTGGCAACTCTGTTGGGTGAATATTTTGTCACCAGTTAACTGATGAAAAAAATAGGTCATTTCAACCACAACATAGGGAGATCGGTCGGCCAGATGTGTAGGTTTACCACATCAAAAGGGGACAAATCTCTCCTCTCATCAAGGGGAGGTTTCCTATAAATATGAGGAGCTATATATATATATATATATATATACAAAAAATAACACTCAGGGGTAGGACAACACCATCCATCTCTCTTTTTTTAGAGATGATGTTCATAGACAAAGGAAAAATCTAGGTGAAAACACCGAAGGCACTTCTCTTCTTTCAGAAGTGGTCTTGCAACAAACAATAGGAGTTCTTTCTGATAGGTAACAAGTAACTGGTAACAGGGGGCATAGTAACCAGCAGAAAAAGGTGTAGCACAGAGTCTCCACCTCAACTAACCAAGAGTGAAATATGAAGGATAATGGGGACACAAAGTCATCCCAAGGTCCTTTACACAAAAACAAAAAATAGACAAACACACTAAAGTCAATTGTGGTAGCACAAAGTCTTCCCACAGTTGGCTTCATGACACCTTCTTGATTACTTCCACTAGTTCTGCTTATTTCATTAAAATAGACAAGAATGCATTCAAGAAATAGACATAAGAATAATCTCCTAAATGACACAAGCTATTACAGCACAAAGTCTGGAAGTAACCTATTTTCTCATTCATATAAAGAAATATGATCAACAATTTGATCTCAAAGTCTCAGTAATCGCCTCTCAATTTTGGCAGACTTTTGCTTCTATAACCAAAAAGATCTCCTTTGCATAAAATAGGATATTACAATATATAGTAGCCAAGAAAGGCTAGGTGCTTTGTTTCATGGAATGACCCATGCTGCATTCAATGTCTTGAATGCATTTTCAATTTAGTCAAAGAGGGCAATGCTAGAACAGGGCATCTACCTTAACTGTGCCATGTCGATTCATCTCAAATGTCTTCTCCTCAGCATGGGTTGTCTGGTCTTCTTCCTCATATTGACATAGCTGTCCACTTTGTCTTTACTCCATGGAGAAAATTAGGCCATGTCCTTGAGTTCTTGTGTACTCATATCCTACTTGGGGGACTATTATACCTACTTAAAATAACTCCTATGCAGATATTTCTAGTCTTTCCCTCTTTTTTGTTGTAATTTGAGCTCTCAGGCTATCTTTTCCCCTTTTTACTGGCCTTTTCAACTCCTTTTTCAGCTGGTAGTTGAGTTTGTTTTCAGGTTCTGTGCCATATTTGAAAATCAATGGATATTTCATTACCCTAAATTTGACGTTTGCGGGGACATCATTGGTTCATTGTTTCAATGGTTTGGGTGGCCTTCTCAGCTCCTTGGTTCCATCGCTTATCTGGTTCATTCGCTTTCCTTTGCTCAGATCTTTATTTAAACCTTTGAACCCATTGAACCCATTGAACCATTTTGGTTCAAGGTTCAATGGTTCATCCTCTTTTTTAGAAGCCTTTGTTTTCTCTAAGTCTTTTGAGTTCGTAGAAACCAACCTGCGGAGTCCGTAGAAATCAACCTACAAAGTCCATAGAAATCAGCCTACGGAGTCCATAAAAATTAGCCTACAGATTCCATAGAAATAAGCCTATAGAATCTATAGAAACCAGCCTACAGAGTCTATAGAAATCAGCCTACAGATTCCATAGAAATAAGCCTATAGAGTCCATAGAAACCAGCCTGCAGAGTCCGTAGAAACTAGCCTACAGAGTCCATAGAAACCAACTTACGGAGTCTTTGATCATTCCTTCAGCTTTATATATTTGGAACCTCTTGAAGGGAAGGTGTCCCTTCGAGCCTTGAGAAGGGTCCATTTCCTGGTTGCTGAGAGCTCCCCACAAGGGTACCTACCCTTTGGGGTCCTTCAGGCGGCCTTCTTCTTCGAATCCTTTAGAAAAAATGTCTGAAGTAATTCCTTCAGACATTTTGTCTGAAGGAAATCTTTCCTTTGCCTTAGCCACTTTCTGTCGAGCCTTTGATCATTCCTTCAGACAAAATGTTCGAAGGAATTCCTTCAGACATTTTGTCTGAAGGATTTCCCTTGTAAAATTTGCCATGAAAAAACTTTCTGAAGGATATCTTTTTGTTCCCTTTTGTTCACTACCCTCCGTAAGGGCACTTGGCCTTTTGTTCACTGCCCTCTGTAAGGGCACTTTCCCTTTGAGATTTGGGGGACTCCTTTGAACCATTCGATTGAACTGACCGATTGAACCAACTTTGGTTCAACGGTTCAATCTTTTATTCCGCTCATTCAATTGACCACTTGAACCAACTACTTTAAACCAATCTCGTTGAACCTTTGAACTTTGAAATTTTTTGGTTCAAGGTTCAATGGTTCAACGGTTCGATCTTCCTTCTTTTTGTTAAGTCTTTTGAAGCCGTTGAACTTGCCGAAGTGGTTGAACTTTGAACTTTTGTTGAAGCGCTTAACTCTTTGAGTTTGCTGACGTTGTTGAACCTTTGAAACCATTGAAACTTTTGAGGCGGGGTTCAATGGTTCATTCCATTATTTGAAGCTTGTTGATGGACCTTTTGGTTGAACCTCGGCATTGAACTAAACTTGAAATTGCTTAAGTGTTGGGAACTTGTTTCTTTGAGAGAGCTCACCTGTTGAAGTCATTGAACCTATTGAACCTGGTAGTCCCTTAACTAAAAAAGCTTGAATAATGAAGAATTTGAATACTCAAAACAATTTTTGAGAAGGGAAGAGAGAATTTTGGCCTGCAAGACCAAAATAGTTCATATGTTGTCCCAAAAATGAGTGACAAATTTTGGGAACAACAAAACCACTTTTTACAACCTTAAGGAAAAGTGTCTTTGAACATTTTTGGTTTCTTTCCTTGTGAATTTCTTCTGATGAAATGTCTAAAGAAGCTTTGTAAAAGCCTTGCATTCTTTGATTGGTTCATCTTTTTGCTGAAAGACTTGTGCAAACCAAACTTGAACTGGATCAAAATAGCAAGGGAAGAAGGAGATTGATTTATGAAGGCTTTGCATTGGTTGTGATTAAGGTTTAGGGGAAGGATATTTTCATGAAGGTACCAATAGATATCATGGTACTAGGGAAGGCTGGGATTATCAATTGCACAAATTTGAAGAGGAGCCAATGACTGATGGGTTGAGATAATAAGGTGATTTTACTTCAACCTTCATTCTTTTCCTTATGAAATTCCTTTGGACAGAAAGTCCGAAGGAATTTTTTGCTTTGGTCTTTCTTTTTGAATTAACTTACCATTTTTGCCTTGTTCACTTTGCCTATTTTCTATGCTCTGCAAGGGTACCTTTGGGTCTATAATTTCCCTCCACAGCCTACTGGAATGGTCTAATTTATGCTTGACTGCCCTCCACAAGGGTACCTATCATTTGGGCTTTGAAAAACCCTTTTGAACCTTCCAATTAAACCTGAATCGTTTGAACCCAATGATTGAACCAACCGATTGAAGCAACCAATTGAACCAAATGATTGAACCAGCTGATTGAACCAACTGATTGAACCAACAATGGTTCAATGGTTCAACATTGTTAAGTTCAAAGTTCAAAATTCAAATTTCAAAGCTCTTGGAAAGATCATGTTGTTAAATCCCGACGTTGAACCACTTTTTCCAACCTTAAGGAAAAGTGTCCTTAAATATTTTCGATCTCTTTCCTTGTGAATTTATTCTAAAAAAATGTCTGAAGAAGCTTTGTAAAAGCCTTGGATTCTTTGAACTGGTTCATCTTTTTGCTGAAAGACTTGTGCAAACCAAACTTGAACTGGCTTAGAATAACAGGGGAAGAAGGAGACTGATTTTGGCCTATAGGACCAAAATGGTCAATAGGTTACACATTAATGTTAGGTAGGGAGGACATTACATGGCTTGATATCATATATGAAAAAGAAATTATTTTGGTAAAAAATACAACGATCATGAATTTGAAAGCATTGGATTTCCAAAATGAGCATTGAATATCATGTCGAACAAAGATACGAATGGGAATCAGATTTCAAATTAAAAGAGGGTCTAGATTATTATACACCCAAATAAGTATAAGATGTCACAACATCAATAGATTCTTCTTTGAAGGAGAAACATAGCTGAACCATATAATTTTTAGGAGTGTTGAAAACCATAACCTTAGTCTTACTCAAGTTAACTAGAGGTTGATGCAAGTTAAAATAGTGGGCCAAATAATCAAGTTATCATTGTAAGCCATCAATAGAAGAGACAAAAATAACCACACCATCCCATTGTAGGCCATCAAGAGAAGAGGCTTAAATAACCACATCATTTGAAAAATTAAGTAAACCTATCAAAACATGATGTAGAGTACATATATCATTAGCCTTTGTAGTCTCATGAAAAGACAGATGTACCTCATCCATGTAGAGTAAAAGATATTTGAATAACTATCAAATGATTCAATCCAAAATTATTGTCATTCATTTGATTTTTTTTTTCTTGTGACACTCCTAAGGGACATGTATACATTCCACATAGAAACATCTCAGACATGTTTTTGGTTCATAAAAAATATCCTAGGGCTATGGCAACACCATGTTATTTCACATAGACCAACTAGTAAGGACTTGAACCTACAACTTACCTTATATTAGCATGCATGGAACGACATGGTCACTAAATGTTATTTATGATTTCTCAAAAAATTTAAGATAATTATAATGCACATCATCATTGTAAATTTTGTTTTTGAATATTTCAAGTTATTTTATATTGAAATTCATAAAAAAATATCATTATTTTCTTTGACTAGTATAAAATTTTAACATTATTATAATTTTATTCAATGATACTTTTTAGAGATACAATGGGTTTATATATATAGAATTATTCTCCATATGATCCATGTCTAGTTCTTTAATTTGATCAAATTAAATTGTTTTGTCTAATCATTGGTAGTGTTTATTTGAGAAGTTTTGTGATATATAAGTGGCCTTCTTAGCTCATAGGCCTTTATTATTGCACAAAGTATTATTTCTGGCTATTGTATCTTTGTGATTACATGTATGTTTGCTATGGATAAATAGAGATTGAATAAATTCAAAAGAGTGGGGATGCCTGGATTTATGCCTAAAGTGGGATGCCATGGATGGAAATCAGGCATGTGGACTATAAAGTCTATCTGAGATTTTATATTGGTTATTATTACAGGGAATTGGTCTAAATACTTTTGGATTTTTGATGAATGTTTCTAAATACTATATGTTGTGATCCTGGTTATTTGTATTTCAAGGATGGGCAAAGTTTTGGGTCATGAAAGACAATTACAAATGCATATTTTGGAGTGTAACATGGGAATCTTTGGATGTATTTTGTGTTTTGAATGGGTCTAATAGCCTCTATATATATTATGGATATCTCTGAAATTGACCTTGATTAGGGCACAAGGTTCTTTAATAGCTCAGAGGAAATATATCATTGACGGTCTTTACTAGCTTGGACGAAATAGAACATAAGGGTGTTTACCATATTTGAGGAAAGAGAATGGTTGTATTTTGTTCTAAAAACACTTTTGCGGGTAGTTTTGATATGGACCTTATTTGTGATTTTGTTCTTGTACAATTTAGTTAAAAATTATAGAAGTGAAAATAAAAAAATTAAACACAATTAGAAGACAAACTATAAAAATAAATTATTCTTTGGGATTTTATAGTACCTACCTTACATTCTAAGAGCCTTTGAAGTATTATGGATTTTTCTAGTAAAGGCGATGAATTATTTGAGAGATGTATTAGATTTTTTATTATTTTATTAAGTTAATATAAGATGGCTTCAATATAAAAATAAAGAATTGTGTAAGAAATTAACAATTGTTGGGAGCTCTGATAACAATTGTTGGATGCAAACACACAGAGAAAAATAGAGGAAATACACAAAAATTAAAACAAAAACACATAAATTCAAACATAGAATTGTTTACTTATCTTTGATCTTCTATTGTCAAAACTAATACAATTTTCAAATCTTCTTTTGCCAATAGAGCTACACTGCTCTATTCTCCTATATACATTTATCTACTGGTTACAGATTAAAAGGTAGGACTGTGCTGCATATATATATATATATATATATATATATATATATATATATATATATATATATATATATATATATGGAATGGCATAGCATAGAAGTCTCTTGAAACATGTAGAAGGAGAGAGATAAAATTAATTAATTGAGTTATATGGATGAAATTGGAGGCATGTGAACATTCGTAGGAAAATAAATAAGTTTTAATGAAGAGTACTGAGCTATGGCAATAACATGGCATGGAGATTAATTATTCAGCTGAGCTAAAAAGTATGTCTATTAACACCCCCTTAATTTTCACTATCATAGAAATTAGTTATGCCCATGTTTTCTCTAAGATGCTTAAACACATTCTTTACAAATAGATTTGTAAAAATGTTTGCTAGTTGTTCTTCATACCAGCAAAACTCAAGACATATATTGCCATTGTTCACCAATTCACAATTGATGTGATATCTAGTGTCTATATGCTTGTTGCGTTTATGAAACACATGATTTTTAGATAATGCAATGGTTGAATTTTTATCAAAAAATATTTTTATAGCTTCTTATTGAGTATGCCTCAAATCTAAAAGTAATCTTTTGATCCAAACTATCTAACACACTATTGATGTGGCTGAAACATATTCTACTTCAGATGATGAAAGTGTAACAATTGGTTGTTTCTTCGATGCCCAAGAGATAACATCCAATCCAAGATGAAAAACATATCTTGAAGTGATTTTTATATCATCCACGGTACCCCTCAATTGCTATCTGTATAACCAATTAGCTTGAAGTCATTTGATGATGTATATGTAATCCCAAAACTCTTTGTTCCAGCTATGTATCTCAGAATTCTTTTTCCATCTTTCCAATGAGATTCTTTTGGATTATCCATAAATCTTGAGATAAGAATAAATCCATACATAATGTTTAATATTGTGGTGGTTAGATACATGAGGTTTCCAACTAATCTCTTGAATAAAGTTGCATCAACACTATAAATTTTATCCTCCTTGCTAAGTTTTAAACCCATTGCAACAGGTGTAGGAGCTGAATTAACATTCAACATCTTGAACCTTTTCAACAAATCTTTAGCGTACTTTGATTGACATATGAAAATTCCTTACTCAAATTGATTTACCTCTATGTCAATAAAATATCTCATAAGTCTCAAATCAGTCATCTCAAATTTAGTTTTCATGGCTTCCTTAAATGATTCAATTAATAAATTTTTGGTAAAAATCAAATCATCCACATACAAACATACTATCAAGATTTGTCCTTTGTCTTTTAATTTGACATATAAAGTTGGCTCATTGCCACATTTTATAAATCCGTTGTTCACAAAATATGAATCTATTCTGCTATACCAAGATCTAAGAGCTTGTTTCAATCTATATAAGGCCTTTTTCAACTTGTAGACCTTGTGCTCTTCTCCTTGAACTTCATAACTAGGTGGTTGTTTTATATAAACTTCCGTTTCTAAAATACCATTCAAGATTTATTATTTGATGTCCATTTTAAAAACCTTCCAACTATTTTGAGCTGAAATAGATAAGACCATTCTAACAATGTCAAGTCTTTCTACAAGTGCAAATGTTTCATTGTAGTCTATGCCTAACTGTTGCGTGAAGCCGTTAGCTACTAGTCTTGATTTATGTTTCTCAAATTTTCCATTTGCATTAATTTTTTTTTTGTAAACCCATTTTACTCCAATCACATCCTTTCCTTTAGGAATTTCTACCAGATCCAAAGTTTTATTTTTTTCAATTGACTAAATTTCTTCATTCATGGATGTAATCCAATTATCATCTTTAATGACATCCTCAAAGTAAATTGGATCATCTTGTGTTAGGAATGCAAAATTCAAACATAAATCCATATTTTCATCTTCTAGTGACTCTTCATAAATTTATTTTAGACTATGAGTCTTATTTGAAGTGTTTATATATCGTGATCTCAATGATGCAAGTATTGGATTAGATGTCTCACTGCTATTATTACTAGTTGGAGTAGATGAATTTAGAGCACTTGGTGCCTTAGAAGGCATTATAGGAACATTTGCTTGTGGAGATTGAGGAACATTTTCTTGTGTATCATCTTCTACCATATCATTTTCATGTGGTATGTTTTGGTAATGTAAAATGCAAAATTTGGTTACTTGAGTGTGGCTAATGACACCCAATCCATAAGTCCTCCTACTTGCTTACATAACCCTCATAGGATTTTATTTCACTAATTTAAAATCATACACAACCTTATAGAATTAGCCCTTATAGGCCCAGGCAACTCTTTCAGGCCCAAATCCATCCCCCCAGGTCTCATTCCCTCTAGACAATAGTGCCCAACTTGGACAGGAGTGTTGAAACCTTGGGTGTCTTATTTTTGGTGTTGTTATCCAAGTGTAATTTTGGTCCAAACAATCATATTTTACCAAATTATTATCTTAATTCATGTCATCTTAATGCAAATTCATTTAACCTATGATCATTAGGTTCCCTATAAAATGCTATTCAAAGTTCATTTGGAAGGGTTGACACTCATTTATAAGAGAGATGCAATAATACAAACAAGTACACTCAAGCACTTTTCCTTATTCTATACATATAACCTTCCAATATTATTTCAATCCTATTCAAATCCTTGCACCATTCCCTAACCATTTAAAGTACACCCAATTTTGCATCTAGTTGCATCTTCATACACAATTGCACCAAGCACTTCAATGGGAGAACTACATTATCTTGATTCCTCCTCAGAGCATTGGTATGTAGACAGTGTGCCCACACATGAGTTGTGAAGTGCATCCAATATATCCTTTACACACTAACCCCTTCTCTCTCTTTCCTAAATTTCCATTCAAGTTCAAGCACAAAGAGATCTTAGGGATTTGAAAATTAAAACATATGCATAGTGAGCTCCATAAACTTCCAAGATTTGATATTTCACTGACAGGGTAACATAGACATGCTAAGTAGAACCCAAAAAACTCAGATCACCTATACAATAGCACCAAAAAAGGACTACAATACTGAATAGTAGGGTCCCCCACTTTCATTGCTCTTGTCCAATTAGAAAACAAAGTTTAGGAACCTATTTCTGACACTACCCTAGTCTTGTACCTGAATTCTCAGACCCTATCTTAGACTGGACAGTTCAAAATAAGCTAAGTCATATTTTATTATTATTTATTACTATTTTTAGAAAAGAAAAAAAATACAATCTATTTACATAAATTAGTGGCTTAATTATTGCACATTATTTATTGATTTACTTTACTCTAGACCTATTTATTAGCTAGGAATAAAACTCCATTATTCTGAAAAATAATAAAACATTTGGTGACCCTGACTTAATTCGAATTTCACACAAAAACCTTATAAACCCTAAGGTAAATTATTTCTAATTTTTTTCCATAATTTTTTGATTTTTTCTATATTTAAAAATAAAAAATCTATAAATTAATTACAAAATTATCATATATTTTATAAAAACCCTAGTTTGCGCATATTAGGTCCTTTTTGTATACAAAAAACATTCCAAACACTAGGAAAAATATATTTCTAATTTTAGAAATATTTTCTAATTTTTCCTAAATTTTTTAAGAAAAATTCTACAAATTTTCTATAAATTCATATAATTTTTTAAAAATTATCATACTAATTTTAAAAATTCATTCAATAATCCCTAGTTGCATTAACCAGCTCCCAATTATTTTCCAATACTTTTCCAATCATTTTTTGAATTTTTAGTTGCATATCAAACTCAAAAAATAATTTTAAATTCAAAAATTCATAGTAATTTTCTTAAATATTTTAAAAAAATCCTTAATTGCATGTACTAGCTCTTATTTTGCTTCTTGCAGTATCACCTTACATCCATAATTGAATTGAAAAAATGTTGTTCATTTATTTAGAAACTTTTATGACATTTCTTGAAAATAATAAGGAAACCATAATGGGCCCTATCATGTACATGAATGATAAAGTCTATCATATGTTAGTACAAAGCTTCATTCTTTGCATTTCATGCTTATTTTTCATTATATGGGATAATGTTAATCAAATTATTCTTAAACATGTTAATATATCTTTTGTATCACATCCCTTGGAGCCTCTACCCCATGTCGAGTCATGTTGCATGGTCCATTTTTATCTTCTCTAGGTCACAACCCATCACCAAAGAGCCCAATTGACACCCTTTCTCCCTCCACCACCTTGACCCATTGATTATCTTTGATCTCATCCTGTAACTACTAATACTCCTATATAGATAATAGATAATGCGGTTAGAGATATTATTCGACGTGTTGCTATGCCTTCTCTACCTACCCAAGAGCCCATTCACCTACTATTCCAACCTATCCCAAGCTCAATCCACCTGCATAGGCAGATTTACACAAGGCATATGACATTGTTGATCAATTGAGAAACACTCTATCTAAAATTTCCATGTTAAAACTACTTCAAAAAGGTAACGTATTAAAGGACATTCTTTATTAGGTACTCACTTAGACTTCTATGCGTATTGATTTAGAACCTTCTTATTTTACATTCGTGGTCAACACTTTAAAAACTATAGAAGATACAATTTCTTTTGATAATGAGGATATGCCTTCTCAGATAGTTATTGATGAAAATTTGCCACTATTCATACAAATACAAGTCAAAACCAATGCAGTCAAGGGAGTTCTTGTTGATAGTGGTTCCAGACTAAATATATGTAATATCATATTATTACAAACCATAGATGTATATTTGACATCAATTCAAAAATCATTTAAGAACATTCGAGGGTTCAATGATATACCATGACAAACATTGGACACTATTACTTTAGATATCATGGTGGGACCAAAAACCCTCCTACATAATTCAAGGTCATGCCAGGTCCTCACCAATATAATATTTTACTTAGACAACCCTGAATACATACTATGAGGGACATTCCTTCTTATCTTCATCGATGTATTAAATTTTTCCATGAGGGATATCTTCTATACACATGCCCATCAAACAACTATCCATTTAGATATTGTCAAACTACATAGTCATCCTCAACCATTTCACCATATGGGACACCATATCTCATAGTACAACCACTACCTCATAACATTTCTCTTGATCAGATACATACATATGAGATTGGAGAGACTAGCACTTCTCACACTAATCCACTTACAATTGCACCATTAACACCATCTATTCTGCTAATCATAATAGCATCAACCATTCTAGCTACTTCATTGGTCATAGTTCTGACTCCTGTTACACATCCACCATCATCGACAATAGTACTAGCAGTTCTAGTTGATTCCATAATTACTCCACCAGTTATAAATACATTTGTAGTAACACCATCTTCTACTACTACAGATGACAAGAATCCTATATCACAACTACCCCTTGTGGTAAATTCTAAGTTATCATATGTACATGATGTTGATATAGATTCACAAGCTTCTTTAGATGATGATACGACACTCACACTCATAGATGACTATTTGTGTGGATTGAGATTTACACCAGTTGGCCCAGGAGAGTATTGAGATGAATCTAGAGCTCTCATACCACATCCTACAACACTTTTAGCATCTTGCACTACACTCTCAAGATATACTCCACACTCACAACCATAATTAGATCACTTGGCACATATAGTTCACATGGTTACCTCTATGGATATAGATCTAGTTATTCAAATTTAGGTAGGCAACACACAACATGAGCCATAGTTTATGTTACAGATATTACTTGATCGTGGATTGATCACATTACCTACAATATGACACAAATCTATCAATAGATTGTCACATCAGGATGGTCACCCATTTTGTACTTTTCACAAGATTACAAGCCCTGATACAAACTCATGTACAAATTTACAAAAGAAATTGGATAAACTATAAGATCAAGGAATTATTTAGATTACATCACCACCAATAGCACCAACTCCACCACTTTCATTGAAGTCATCTACTAACAAGACTAAATGTCTTAGAGGAGAGTCAACATCTCCACCACTAGAGCAACCTTTAGCTTAACTTCGGCATGATGAAACCATAAACACAATATCTATATCATATGATGATGATCTCTAGGAATTTTATGATGGCCATGACCCTTTCCTCTATTTCCATCCCCAACAGGTTCCATTCTTGGATCCCTTTCCCCCACCAGCCTAGTCTTTTATATTATCATATACATATTGCTTTACCTTCATGATTGTACATAGTTTCTTCTCAGCATTGATTGTACATAATATCTCCTAATTGATTGAACATAGATTATATAAAAATACAAAAATAATACATAAAATTAAAAAATACAAAAACATTCAAATAATTCAAAAATACCAAAAACATTTTGATTGTCTGCATCATCCATGCTTTACATTAATAATATCATGCTAGGACTTACACCTATTGTTTCATGCTATTATTCTTTTATTATTTACATTACCATGCTTCACTTGATCTTCTTTGAGTGTGTGCAGTGACATCCAGCTACTTGATTTCTTCACTCTACCCATTGAGGGGTCATTCCTACTTCTACATTTGAGACACGCATCAATATACATACCCATTGGGGGAATCTTCTACATGACAACACCATCCAAGTTATGTCAATTGTATAATACACACTCTAAGTTATCATATTGATATACATTACTTAACATATTACACATATTACTATATCAACATTTCACTAGTATCTAGCACTTATGTATCTCTTAGAATATACCTAGTCTTGTACTAAATGTGTCTTGCATAATTTCACTCTTGATTTGATTATTTAGATGTGATTGTACCTTTCTAATTTTACATGCTTTATTTTGTTTCTTTATGTAGCAAGATGAGATCGCATTTATAGTTCTAATTTTGTTTCTTATGTGTGCCTTAAGACATTTACCAATGACATCTATTCTATATTGGTATCACTTCATAGCTTCACTTCATGGGGTAACAATGGAGCCAAAGGGCTAGCCTTTGTATTATTGAGCCACCTATTTAGAGGGATTGGACACATAATCCAGACATCAATTATCATATGCATTATCATATAGCTTCACTCAGTAGGTGATGATGGAGCCAAAGGGCCAACATTTGTATTCTTGAGCCACTTTCTAGGGAATTGAGCACTCAGCTCCATTCATGACATAACTTTTGGTACATCATCCAACACAGCCTAACATTACTCAACCTTACTCAAGATCACAACAAGTTTTGTATTGGTTTTCATACCCGGTGAGGTGTATTCATTCCTTTCTCTTCCTTTTTATTTTACTTAGATTTTGTATGTTCTTATTTTATATCACATATAATAAGAAATAATCTACTCTTTATCCATTTCATAGATTCACACTTACATAATGTGCTCTCTATGCACTATCTAACATTACTCAGTGTCACACAAGCTTCATGGGATTCACCTTTGCAAGTAAGTTCATGTACACTTTTTATTTTTTCCTTTATCCTAATATTTCACCTTACTGCATCACTAGAATAAAGGGGGGAAAAATGTAGTCATGTAAAATGCAAAATTTGGTTACTTGAGTGTGGATAATGACACCCGATCCATAGGTCCTCCTACTTACTTTCACAATCCTCATAGGCTTTTATTTCACCATTTCCCAATCATCCACATCCTTTCAGACTTAACTCTTATAGACCCAAGTAACTCTTTTAGGCCCAGCTCCATCCCTCCAGGTCTCATTCCCTCTGAACAATAGTGCCCAACTTGGACAAAAGTGCTAAAACCTAGGGTGTCCTATTTCTAGAGCTATTGTCCAAGTATGCTTTTGGTCCCAATGGTCATATTTTCTTGAATCCTTATCTTAATTCATGTCAACCTAAAGCAAATTTATTTAACCCATGATCATTAGGTTCCCTATAAAAGGCCATTCAAAGTCCATTTAGAAGGGTTGACACTCATTTACAAGAGAGAAGCAATAATACAAGCAAGTACACTCAATCTCTTTTCCCTATTCTCTACATACAATCTTCCAATATTATTCCAAGCCTATTAAAATCATTACACTAGTCCCTAGCCATCTAAAGTACACCTAGTTTTGCATCTATTTGCATCTTCATACACATTTGCACCAAGCACTTTAATGGGAGAACTACATTAGCTTGATCCCTCCTAAGAGTATTGGTATGTAGGTAGTGTGCCCACACATAGGGTGTGAAGTGCATCTAGCATATCGTTTACACACTAATCCCTTCTTTCTCTTTCCCAAGTTGCCATTCAAGTTTAAGCACAAAAAAATCCTAGGGATTTGAAGATTAAAATAGGTGCACAACGAGCTCTGCATACTTATAAGCTTCAATATTTCACTGATAGGGTAACACAAACTTACTGAATAGAACCCAAAAAACTCATATCACCTAGACAACAACACCAAAAAAGGACTACAGCACTGAAAAACAAGGTGCCCCACTTTTAGCACTCCTATCCAATCAAAAAATGAAGTTTAGGAACCTATTTTTGACACTATCCCAGTCCTGTACTTGAATTATTAGACCCTATCTTAGATCGGACAACTCAAAATAAACTAAGTCATATTTTCTCTTATTTATTACTATTTTTAAAAAAGACAAAAAGACAATCTATTTACATAAATTAGTGGCTTAATTATTGCACATTATTTATGGATTTACTTTACTCTAGACCTATTTATTAGTTAGGAATAAAACTCCATTATTTTAAAAAACAATAAAACATATGCCTTTTGCAATTGTATTTGTTTTGTCAATGCTTCCATCCCATGCTTCTTCTTCAATAAATTCTACATCATGGCTGAGTATTACCTTCTTTGTGATCGGATTGTATAACTTGTATGCCTTAGATTTTTCACTATATCCCATAAAAATACACTTTTTGCCTCTATCATCTAACTTCTTTCTCAACTCTTGTGGTATCAAAGAGTATGCAACACATCCAAAGACTCTCAAATGTGAGACACCATGTTTCATCTTGCTTCCAACTTCTTGTGATTTCTTATTAATCATTGCTTTTGTTGGAAACCTGTTTAAGATGTCTACCACACATGCAACCACTTCAACCTAATATTCATTTGGCAAATGCTTAGGTTTTATCATGCTTTGTGTCATTTCCATAATTATCATATTATTTCTTTTTGCTATTTTATTTTGTTGAGGTGTATATCTTGTTGTGAATTATTTTCTTATTCCATTTGCCTTAAAAAAATTTAGAAAATCATTTGATATGTATTCACCACCTTGATCAGTTCTCAATGTTTTGATATAATATCCACTTTCCTTTTCAAAAATTGCCTTGACATCCTTAAAAATATCAAACACATTTGATTTGTATTTCAAGAAATAGACCCAAGTCTTGAGGCTGAAATCATCAATAAATGTCAACAAATATAGATTTCCACTTATGGATGGCATTTTCATGGGTCCATAAAGATCTGAATGGACTATTTTAAGTGGATGCCTTTCCCTATAAGATTTTCCAACTAAATTTTTTAGTCTATGTTTCTTTGCAAGTATGCAACTCTCACATTTTGTTTGAAGTAACTTTATTGGTGGAAATCCATATACCATTCTTTTTCTATACAAAAACTGCAAACCTCTAAATTTTAGTGTCCAAATCTTAAGTGCTATAACTAGGATTGATCCTTCAATGAAATTTTAAATTCTGTTTTCAATCCTTGAGGTTTTAAAAATATTTCACTTTGAATCTTAAGAGGAAACATTCTATTCCTCATCATTTCAACTTTTGCAATCAGCCTATTGCTTGGTTTCTTGTCTAAAATCACACATTCACCATTCTCAAAGTATATCATATACCCTTTTTGCATCAATTGACCAATGCTTATTAAATTATGTTTCAATCTAGAAACCTAGTATAGATCAGGGATATGTTTATTTTCACCTTATTTTGTTCTTATGTTAATTGATCCTTTCCCCATGACTAATACTTTGTGATCACTTCCCAACTTATGATTTTACTGAATCATCTATTGTTACAAACAACTCCTTACTCCCATTCCTATGATTACTACACCCACTATCTGAGAACCATACTTTCTTTGAACTCTCTTGTGCAACATTACATTTTATCAATATTGTGTTTTGTTCACTAATGTTGGGTTGGTTTTCATTTTTAAATTTTGCCTTTTGTTTATTCATATAGTATTGCATTTTCCTACATTCAAATGCAAAATTCCCAAATCTTTTACTATAATGACATTAGATGTTGGATTTTTCATACCTTTTTTCTTGATGATGGCTTTGAAAATGATTGATACCTCTTTCTCTTGATGGTATTAAAGATGTATGTGGGCTTAATATTGGTTTGATTTCAAATTGATGAGATTCTCTACCACCTCTTGAAGAAAAACAACCTCTGTCTCTACTGTAATTTGATCTCCCTCTTGTTGTATTGATTGAAAGCTGAGTTTTGAATGCATTCTCCAATGAAGATGACTCTGAATTGTTAGCCTTTGCTCATATGACAATAATGACCCCATTAATTCATCAACTGATAACTGAGATAGATCCTTGGATTTTTCAATGACCACTACAACTGAATCAAAATTTTGAGGCAAGCTTCTGAGTATTTTCTCTACAACCTTATGATATTTCTTACTCTCACCATGAGTTTTAATTTGATTCACAATGTGAATTACATGTGTAAAAAATGAATCTATATTATTTGATTCCTTCATATGAATATTCTCAAAATCTCTCCTAAATATTTGTAATTTAGAAATTTTAATTTTGCTTGTACTTTGGTATGCTATTTTCAGGGTTTCCCATGCTTGCTTTGACCTTGTAGTAGTTGTAACACATGGAAAGATTGAGTCTTCCATGGATTGATAAATGAAAAATAATGATTTGGCATCCTTTTTCTTATTTTCCTTCAATAAATCCTTCTCTGCTTGTGACAATGCTTGATATGCCTGTAGATTTGTTGGCTTAGGGAACCCATTTTCAACCAAATCCCACACATCTTGTGAGAAGAATAAGGTTTTCATTTTTATGCTCCAAAAATAATATTTTTTTCCATTAAAATCTAGTATTTGGGGTTGTGTTATACTTCCACTCACTCCTACCATGGTTTCTCTAAAAATAATCTCTTTTTACTTTTAGCTATGAGTTTATCCCCTTTTTTAAAATCTCTGTTTCAACAATCTCTGCTCCTTAATTTTTGCTCTTTTGCTAAAATATTTAACAATATCTCTCTATTCTACAAGTTGATGGATCTAATACCAGATGTAAGAAACTAACAGTTTCTAGGAGCTCTGATAATAGTTATTGGATGCAAACACATAGATAAAAATAGAGGAAATAAACAACAATTTAAACACAAACATATAATTGTTTACTTATCATTGATCTTCTATTGCCAACAGAGCTACGTTACTCTATTCTCTTGTATACATGTATCTACTAGTTACAAAGTAAAAGGTAGGACTATGATGCACACACGCACACATGCAAACACACACACACACACACATAAATAGAGCATATAATGTTATATTATTTACAAAATAGAGTATGGAAAGGCGTAGCATAAAAATATCTCAAAACATGTATAAGGAGAGAGAGAAAATGAATTAATTGAGTTAGATGGACGTAGTTAGATGCATGTGAACAACTATAGGAAAATAAATAATTTTTAATGAAGAGTGTCAAGCTATGGCAGTGACATGGCATGAATATTAAATATTCAACTAAGCTAGAAAGTACATCTACCAACAAATTAGATATGAGGATATAACTTCATGAACTTCACTTATTGGTTTTTATACAAAGAGATTAGAATTTTAATGCAAAATTATTTATAAATAATCTTAATTAGACAAGGCAAAAATGAAAAAGACAAATAGATACAACCCTAGTTCTTAGAGATGATAAATACATGCTAGCTTTCTATGACATATAATGTGCATTGAGATATTTTCATACATATTGCTTTTTAAATGCAACCATTGTAATCTTGGATGCAAATTAATATGTAAAAGTACATTCACTAGTAAATTTAGAAAATCTTTTTGTAGACACCAAAAATATGCAAACTACAATTTCGAGTAGCAAAATACCCCTAGACCACCCTAGGACCCCCTTGGGACCAATTTGACCTATCAACCCCTAACCGAACCTATCCCATGGTTAGTTTGATCAAACTAGATTAACCCTAGCTTTTACCTAATTTAACCCCTAACCCTCAACCATCAATGGTCACCCTGACTATCAATGGTTAGGGTACACCAACATGCAAACTCATCCACCTTACTTTTCTAAATATAACTCATCTAAATCTAGTTGTGAACCGTTACATGTGCAAGTTATAATTAGGAGGCCCAATTCATATCTTATTGCAATTCCCTTGCCTTGCCTATAAGAAGAGAGGAACAAGAAGGTGAAATACATCTATAATTTTTATGAAGAGATTGTACATCTAAAATTCTCTTTTGGTCAATCATCATCAAAAATCTAGAAAACCAACTACTACATGATAGAGCCAACTTGCCATCGTAGCTTTGCCAAAGTGCCAAGTACCATCACTCTGTCAGAATCATGCTAGACTCTATCGATGATTCAACCACCTCAAGAATCTACTTGATCAACCTTTTTCAAGATAAGTATTTTATTTATAACATTCAATTAATTTAGTTTCTTTTTGCATTCATCCTAACAACAACTTGTCTCCTAAAATCTCACTTTATGATCCCATCAACCAACCATTTGCCAACCCAGATCCACATGCAGTAACCATCAATGGTTGTCTCAACCACTGAAAGTTTGTCCAACCATCGATGGTCACCTTAACTATCGATGATCACTATGGAAATAAATTCTAGCAAGCTACTTTCACCCACCTACCCTCAACAAAATCTAGTTTTCTGTGTTCCTACCAGTTCACAAACCCCTTTCTAATTTTTTGAAGCTAACCCCAATCATCTACCATTAGTATTAATTTGATTATCACCATTTTAATCATTTCTAGTCTATTCTTAGCAAGCATTCTTGTGTTCAATTTCAGTACCTTTTGATTATTGATACAAGAACCTTCTATTTTGTTTTATAAACTTAATTGTTTAAAACATGTAGATTGATAGCCCCCGAGGAAGCTCTTACTTTTAGGATCTAGCTATTTCTAGGCAATCCACTCAACTATCTGTCTAACAAATAAATTTGCTTTAGTGATTTATTATCTATAGGTCATCCTCCCAAGCCAAAGAAGATATCTTCATAATCATTTGATTCTATGCATGCACAATCAAACCAAGTTTTCAACCATACCCATACTTAGTTTCTTCTTCTTTCTAAAATAATAAGTAAAAATTCACTGAATCATTCTGGAACGTCCAGTGGGACCCTTGTGTCTTTACTTGGGTTCTTGTTTACTTGCATATTCTCTTTATTATATGATCATTAATGAAATTAAAAATTTCTTTTGGGCTTAAAATTAAGTACATACATTGACTGCTTGAAAGTCTAGCTCATATAGATTAGCTTAAAGAAAAGTAATTCTATCGTAGCTTCACTCTTTATTTCACACATTAAACCAAACCACTTTCATCAATTAAATATCAAACAAACTTGAGACAAGACTCAACTAGGATTTCATCACTTAGTGGTAACCTTACCCTTTCCTAACAATCCTACTTAAAAGGTCATTACCACAGGGAAAACCAACTCAGCTCTCTAGTTGAGTATAATATATGAATATCAATATATATTGGCTAAGCACTTGACACCCTTATCACTGTGGTGTGTGAAGTGAGGGGGTAAGCCCCAATACCAAGCCACATATTGATTCCAATACAGATTCCTTTTGAGCACCTAAATACAACCTGAAACTAACCTTGGACTTCTTTTATAGTTCCCACTTTACAAACTAATTTCAGTCACACAAATTCTAAAGGCATAAGTGAAAAAAATAATAATTAAAATTCTAGGGCTTAACATTTATTTTAGAGTGTGATTTGATTTCTTTGATCATTTCTTGTCTTCTCTTTGTTTGAGTAGTGAGGTTGTTTGTGCTTTCTCTCTCCCCTATCTCATATGGTTCTCACTTATCAGCAAGAAAGAGACCTTACATAACAAAACCCATCACCCAACCTACCTTTTCCACCTCTTCATCCATGGACTACATCTCTAAACCAGTAGACTCTCCTCACCCCTTGAGAAATCCTACTTTCCCTCAGGAGGTTCCTCAAGGAGATGTGGATTTTTCCACTTTCCTAAATAACAATCCCATAGCCTTGCAACATTATCTTACAACCATGTCTTACTATATCTTGGATTTGATCCCACCTATAGATCCATCTTATGGCATGCCTCCACGCCTCATGGGGAGTACCTTTATTTCCATGGTTACTACCCAACCATTGACTACATAAGCTTCCTCATCAACCAACAACCCCTTTGAAACTACCATAGAAAACCAACCAACCCAAACTACTACTACCCTTATACCTTTCACTCCTAATAACCACTCCTCCATAATAAGAGTGCCTACCTTATCATTACCAACATTATTTCAACTACCCCCAATCCATCAACCACTACTTTAATTCAAAGTTTGGTGGTGTCTATACCCTCTACCTTGCCACCAATCAACACAAGGGTCACCACCCTTCCATCAATCACAAACCCAACTACTACCCCTATCCAACAAGCCCCCATTACATCAAGCTTTGGATATATCCATAAATAACAAGGGCATGTACCCCTACCCACTACCCAACCACCTGCATCTACCTACCCTTATGTATCTTCCACCCAACCATTGACATCCACATACCAATTTTGGTAGCCTCCCAACCTTTTACCTACTATCATTACCTCACCCAACCATCGTAATAGTATGATTCTTCAAGCATTTTGGGTGCACAACCCTAAGAAAACCTAATGAATATTCTTATAGACAAGATGACCACCTTAGAGTCATCTATTTCAAGTGCTCACAATATCTTGTCATATGACCAGATTTGTAATGAGCCCATCCATCCATCCGTACCTATCAAGCTATATCCTTCCCAATGGGAACTTCCTAAATTATCTAAATTATAAATTAATGAGGATCCCCAAAAACACCTTAGGGAATTTAGACTTTCTTGTTATCTCATCACCTATGATGATGCCCTTCTTCTCTACACCTTCGCCATGTCTCTATCTGATCTAACATTGGATTGGTATAGTGCCATACCCAAACACTCCCTCTTCTCCTTTACCCAGCTGGCTCAAAAATTTTTGGACCATTTTTTGATCAATATCTCCAAGAAATTTTCTATCACTAACCTCTATTCTATCTAGCAGTTTAAGGATGAGTCCATTGCTGATTTTGTGGCTTGTTAGATGAGCCTAATTAATAAACTCTCGTTTTCCTTACCTCAACCTAAACCCATAAAGATATTTGATCATGCATGTGCCAATCACATATCATCTAAACTATGTGTCTAAATATTCCACACCTTTGATGAAGCTTTTACCATGATGTGTAAGTTAGATAACATAGCCATTAATGAAGAGAAGCTAAAATTGAAGAACAAGAACTCCACCTACAAAACTAATGAGGCCTCTTCTTCCAAATATAATAACCAATCCAATACCAATACTAGGCGTAAGGGAACCAAGAATGCAATTGTCCTTAAATCACTCCTCCACAATCAATTAACTAACCAAATTTATCTAGTTTCTCAAAGCAAAACATGAGGAACTAAAATTGTAGCAACAAAAAACAATTTGCTCTGCTTGGAGAACATTACACTTCAATGCTGGAGAAGTTATTGAAAGATAATATTATTCAACTTCCTCCTATCAAACCACCCCAACACTTCGACTCTTATTATCTTACACCTAGTTGGTACAATGATAATGATATATGTGCCTTCTATCGAGTGATAGGGCATACCGTTAGTAGGTGTAATACCTTCAAGAGCCTTGTCCAATCCCTCATCGACAAGGGGGAGATTGCAATGGAAAACCCCAATGCACAATCAAACCAAGTCCTTGACATCTTTAGGCAACCATTTCCTAACCATCTACTTGATAAGAATGAGAGAAACATGTTTGAATGTTCTTAAGATGCCCATACTGTTAACATGGTTCTTGACACACTCGCTGCTAAGGAACCCATTCACCAACCTATCTGTCCCTCACCCTCTTCGCTTATTAAGGTAGTGGAGTTACCTTATCTTCTTTTGGAAACTAAAATTGAAGAAATGTCCCTTTCACCTCCTCCACTTATTGAGGTAGTAGATCCATCGACCCCTCCCTTGGCTGACATACTGGACCAAGCACCTATTTTACCTTTCTCATCAATCACCGAGCAACCTACTACCACTTTGGAAATCATTCCTGAAGAGGAAGCCCCCTTGACTACATCTCCCATTAAGGAGCCACTTATATCAACCTTTTTTGGACCATTTTTTGATCAATATCTCCAAGAAAGTTTCTATCACCAACCTCTATTCTATCTGGTAGTTTATGGATGAGTCCATTACCAATTTTGTGGCTCATTAGAGGAGCCTAATTAATAAAATCTCCTTTTCCCTACCTCAACCTAAACCTATAGAGATATTTGATCATGCATGTGCTAATCATATATCATCTAAACTATGTGTCTAAATATTCCACACCTTTGATGAATCTTTTACCATGACGTGTAAGTTAGAGAACAGAGCCATTGATGAAGAGAAGCTAAAACTAAAGAACAAGAACTCCACCTACAAAACTAATGAGGCCTCTTCTTCCAAATAGAATAACCAATCCAATACCAATACTAGGGGCAAGGGAACCAAGAATGAAATTTTACTTAAAGCACTCCACCATCAATTAACTAACCAAATTTATCTAGTTTCTCAAAGCAAAACATGAGGAACCAAAACTGTAACAACAAAAAATAATTCACTCTGCTTGGAGAATCTTACGCTTCGATGTTGGAGAAGTTATTAAAAGATAATATTATTCAAATTCCTCCTATCAAACCACCCCAACACTTTGACTCTTATTGTATTGCACCTAGTTGGTACAATGATAATGATCTATGTGCATTCCATCGAGTGATAGGGCATACCATTAGTAGGTGCAATACCTTCAAGAGCCTTGTCCAATCCCTCATTGACAAGGGGGAGATTGCATTGGACAACCCCAATACACCATAAAACCAAGTCCTTGACATATTTAGGAAACCATTTCCTAACCATCTACTTGATAATAATGAGAGAAAAATGGTTGAATGTTTTTAGGATGCCCATATTAATAACATGGTTCTTGACACACTCACTACTAAGGAACCCACTCACCAACCTATCTGTCCCTCACCCTCTTCACTTATTAAGGTAGTGGAGTTACCTTCTCTTCTTTTGGAAACTCAAATTGAGGAAACCTCCCTTTCACCTCCTCTACTTATTAAGGTAGTAGATACATTGACCCCTCCCTTGGCTGACATATTGGACCAAGCACCCATTTTACCTTTCTCATCAATCATCAAGAAACCTACTACCCATTTGGAAATCATTCCTGAAGAGGAATCCCCCTTGACTGCATATCCCATTGAGAAGCCACCTATCTCAACCTTTTTTGGACCATTTTTTGATAAATATCTCCAAGAAAGTTTCTATCACCAACCTCTATTCTATCTGGCAGTTTAAGGATGAGTCCATTGCCAATTTTGTGGCTTATTGGAGGAGTCTAATTAATAAACTCTCCTTTTCTCTGCCTCAACCTGAACCCATAAAGATCTTTGATCATGCATGTGCCAAACACATATCATCTACACTATGTGTCTAAATATTCCACACCTTTGATGAAGCTTTTACCATGACGTGTAAGTTAGAGAACATAGCCATTGACGAAGAGAAGCTAAAACTGAAGAACAAGAACTCCACCTACAAAACTAATGAGGCCTCTTCTTCCAAATAGAATAACCAATCCAATACCAATTATAGGGGAAAGGGAACTAAGAATGAAATTGTCCTTAAAGCACTCCTCCACCATCAATTAACTAACCAAATTTATCTAGTTTCTTAAAGCAAAACATGAGGAACCAAAACTGTAACAACAAAAAATAATTCACTCTGCTTGGAGAATATTACGATTCAATGTTGGAGAAGTTATTGAAAGATAATATTATTAAAATTCCTCCTATCAAACCACCCCAAAACTTTGAATCTTATTGTCTTGCACCTAGTTGGTATAGTGATAATTATCTATGTGCCTTCCATCGAGTGATAGGGCATACCGTTAGTAGGTGCAATACCTTAAACATCCTTGTCCATTCCCTCATTGACAAGGGGGATATTGCATTGGAAAACCCTAATGCACCATCAAACCAAGTCCTTGACATATTTAGGAAACCATTTCCTAACCATCTACCTGATAAGAATGAGAGGAACATGGTTAAATGTTCTTAGGATGCCCATATTGTTAACATGGTTCTTGACACACTCGCTACTAAGGAACCCACTCACCAACCTATCTGTCCCTCACCCTCTTCACTTATTAAGGTAGTGGCGTTACCTTATCTTCTTTTGTAAACTCAAATTGAGGAAACCTCTCTTTCAACTCCTCCACTTATTGAGTTAGTGGATCCATCGACCCCTCCCTTGGTTGACATACTGGACCAAACACCCATTTTACCTTTCTCATCGATCGCTGAGCAACCTACTACCCATTTAGAAATCATTCCTGAAGAGGAACACCCATTGACTGCATCTCCCATTTAGGATCCACCTATCTCAACCTTGCATTCTTTGATTGAGGAAGAGGATAAGGTTACCATCCTTATGTCTCAAACTATGGGCTTATCTTTTGGGTCCACTATCCAGGGAATAAAACCAGCCTACAAACCATTCTCTAGGTTAGTGCAGAAATTAAAATTTATCTCCAACCCTGATATGGATTGAGCCACCTCCTATCATTAATTAGGGATACCTTATATCACCAAGCAAGATCCTCTAACCATACCTTTAGCAGACCAACCCATCACTTCTGCTATCTGAACTCCTACCTTATCAATAAAACCAATAACAACTTTTACCAATCCAATAATCCCTAAACCATCCAAGACACTTAAACCCCAAGCAACCAAATCACCTTCTCAAACCAAACCAACAAAACTGATCAAGAACCTTGGCACTTTCCTTGCATAGAGTCTTAACCACCCATTTATGAAGCTGGATCTTGCCTCACCAAAAGCAACAACTAAGCACCAAACCAAAGCAACTAAAGAGATAAAACCACCCAAAGGCCCAAAGCCATGAATTTTACCTCCCTAAATATTACCGTCAATTTTAGGACCTCATCCCTCTACCCTGACCAAGAAGTCCATTATCTCTACCATAACCCCACCACCTCTTTTGGTTACACCTTCACAGTTGATTTCTGATGTACCCCTCTTCATCACACCAACAACACCCAAACTACCTACCTTGAAATTTCTACCTCTATCTCATCGACCTCCTTATCTTAACTAAAGCCATCAACAAATCACACCACTTCACCTAAGGCACCTATCACCAAACCTTCTTCCAAACCTTCTTCCACCTGAACAACCAAAGCCAAGATTGCTAAACCTTTATCACCTTTAGCTGAATCCTAATAAATTTTTTTACATAGGTTATTGTAAACTTATTGTTTGGCCTTACTTCTTATCAGGCCCTTTGACCCTCTTACTTCAAAACCCATCTGGTAAAATGATCATTAAGTGTGTTCTTATCATAGGACACCAACCATGACATATAGAACTGCAAAGCTTTCTAAGTTGTTATCCATTAGCTTTATGATGAGGATGATATATTAACATACAAACATCCCATGAAACCTCTACTGATCCCATCAACAATCACACCTATCCAATGCTTACCTACCCCTCCACTCTCACCTCAGAGTGAAAATGGGTATGACCAATCTTCCACCTCAATCCCCCTCCTATTCACACTATCAACATGGTCACAATATCATAGTAGAAGGATACTTCAAAGGCTAATGTGTCCATTCCTTGAACATACCCATCTTCTACCTTCCAACCAAACCTTACCCTAATACCTTCACCTTTACCTAAGCCCAAGGTATCTATTTTAGGTGTCACCCAATTCAACCCCTTTGAGTTCATTAGGAGAGTGGTGCTTAAAAAACTGTACCAAACCCTGATGAATATGAGCTTATATGAGTTAATTATAACTTTACATCATTATTTCCAAGCAATGATAGAGGCCTTAAAATAAGTAAAGGTTCAACTTGAAGACCTTCAACCTCTTTTGACCTTCATTAGTGCTCTTCAAATTTCTAAACTTGTTACCTTCAAGGATTTGGAGATACCTTCTATCCACCCCAATGACCTAGATCCCCCTCTCTTTATTAATGCCTTCATCAATCAAACCCACATTACATGGGTCATGATTGATGGGGGAGATAACATTAACATTATCTCTTCCCATACCTATAAGCAACTCAACTTGTTAGACAATGTCATGTCTAAAACTTCAGCCATCCTCTATTACTTTAATGAAACCATGACCACCACTCTAGGAATGATTGTGCTTCATATCCATGTAGGACCTCTCATGCTCCTTAAACTTTTATATGTAGTGGAAGGTGAATTACAATATAATTTTTTGATGGGATGACCTTGGATCCACTCCATGGGTTGCATTACCTCTACCCTCCATCATTACATCAAGTTTGATTATGAAGGATAGATCATCACCTACCAAGCTTACCCAAGCCCTTTCTCAATGTGCAACTTGACATATCACCCCAACAATGTCCTCATACCCTCATCTAACACACCCTCAGCAACCAAAAACAACCTTTGATGACAAAAGTGGATGTCATATCCCCTTCCATTGATGAGGCTTCCACTAGTTCCTCTATCCCTTCAGACCAAATCCCCATCATGGACCCTTTGGAATCCACATTCCACTAACTTTCACTAGGGGAATACCATCTCATTGCCGTTGATGCTTTCCCTACTCCTCAAGATTATGGGAAACTTCACCACCAACTCAGATATGACCATAATGTCAGAACCATTGTCCCATTTAGACCTCCCCATTGTCAAACCCATTTAATTTATGAACTTAACAAGCCTCTTAGTACTTATACCACCTCCATTCCACCTCGACCATTCACCATCAATTTCTCTTGCCTAGACAAACCAAGCTTTGCCAAAACATAGCTCCACAGGTGTGCTTTGAAAGGATTTGGTTTTGGTTGATATGAACATGGCCCATATGAGTTTTTCTCCATTGAAATCAAGAAGCCTCATGAGAAGCATGGCCTTAGTTTCCTCCTACCCAACAAGAAACAACCTGAATCATCTAGTGTCACCTTTCTTGAGGAAGATACCCCTGAATTATCAAGAGGGGAAAATCATAAGGACCCCTGACTTATCAGAAGGAGGAGAAAATCATAACCAACCCTTTGATCCATCCTAAGATGATAGGAAAAGACTCTCGTACCATTAACACTACTCAGTGCTAAGATGATAATTCTATTCTCACCTATCTTGGTGCCCTAGATTCTTCAATCCATAAATCCCTTGCTCCCAAGACCTTAACCATGTTGAATGAATCCACCATGGATATCAACTTGGGAACTCTGGGAAACCCCTACATTGTCAAAATTGGCCAATCATTGAATGCCGAGGAACTTCGGGACTTCCCCTCTTTCCGCCAAGACCACACCATAACATTCCTTAGTCTTATAGTGACATGACTAAAATTGACCCCACCATTGCTACCCATAATAGAGTCACTCATTGTAATGCCAAGCTTGTCAAACAAAAGCTCCAATGCATGCATCCTCACATATCCCTTCTTGTCAAAGAAGATCTTTAACATCTTCTATCTATCAACTTAATTCAACCCATTGACTACCCCTAATGGGTCTTGAATGTCATGCCTATCACCAAAGCCATAGGGGGACTATGCACTTATGTGGACTTTTGTGACCTCAACCTTGCTTATCCCAAAGACAACTTTCCCCTATTGAGCATAGACTAGCTAGTTGATCTTATAGCCGAACACAAGATGCTATCTTTCATGGATGGGTTCTTGGGTTACAATCAGATCTTAATCACCCCTGAAGATCAACACAAGACCACCTTTACCACCCCATGTTGGACCTTTTTATATAGAGTCATGTCTTTCAAGTTAAAGAACATTAGTATGACCTACCACTGTGCCATGACTTATATCTTCCATGATCTTATCCATAAGATTGTAGAGGACTATGTAGACGACCTCCTTAGAAAATCCAAACTCTGAAATGACCATTTAGCCATTCTCAAGATCATCTTTGAGCAACTTATCCATTATCATGTCCATCTTAACCCCAATAAGTGCATTTTTAGGGACTTGTCAAGAAAGCTTCTTGGTTTTATTGCCCCCCTTCATGGAATCGAAGTTGATCCTACCAAAATCAAATCCATCCTCAACATGCTCCCTCTAACCAACCTCAAGCAAATCCATAACTTGCAAGGGAAGCTTCAATCCATTCGTAATTGTATCTCATAGCTTTTGGACTGATGCCAACCCTTCTACCACCTCTTTAAGAAGAATGTCTCTTTTAAGTGGAATACCAATTATCAAAAGGCCTTTGATTCACTCAAAAAGTACCTTTTGTCTCCACCTATCCTCACCCCTCCCAAGGACAAACAACCTTTATACCTTTATATCTCTACCACTGACCATTCCTTAGGGGCAATGCTCATTCACCAAGATGAACAACACAAAGAGTAATCCATCTACTACATTATCCACATGCTTATAGAGTACGAGACTCAGTATTCTCATATCAAGAAACTTTACTTGGTCTTAGTCTTCATGGCCACCAAACTTTGACACTACCTACTTAACCACAAAACCTACATCATAACCAACACCAAACTACTCAATTACATGCACTCCAAGCCATACTAAAACTAGTGTATGGTCAAGTGGCTCATGCTTTTAGCAGAGTTTAACTTTGAGTTCATTAAAAAAAACTAATTAAAGGTTAAGTCATTGCCTATCAGTTGGCCAAAGTACCATTATCAGACAACCAACCTCCTCCTCTTAAGTTCCCTGATGAGTCCATTAAGACTCTCTCTCAGGTGGACTTCACGTATAAAGTCATCATGTTCTTTGATGGATCAAAATGTCAACATGGTGGGAGAGCTGGTATCATCCTTATCCCCTTTGATGGTGAACCTACTCCTTTATCCTTCAATATTGATTTTGAATGTACCAATAATATGGATGAGTATGAAGCCCTAGTGATAGGCCTTCAAATTGACATAGCCCTAGGATTCAAAATAATAAATATCTTTGGTGACTCCTAACTTGTGGTCAACTAAGTTAATGGATATTACCAATGTAAGAATGATGTTTTGTAACAATAAAAACAACTAGTTTATGAGATCTTAGCATCATTTGAACACTACTATATCTAGTCAACCCTATAATCTACCAATAAGTTCACTGATACCATGGCTTCTCACTTCTCAAATACCATTTGCACCTTTTGACTCTAATTTATCTGTCATTATCCATAGACTTACCCAAACTTCCTATGTCAAACTTGAATCTCCTATCATTTTTAATGTGGAGAAGACCCAACTTGACCTTTGGTATCAACAAACCTTCGAATATCTTAATCTTGGCATAGTTCCTTCTGATCTTTCTAGGAAGGCTTGAAAAACATTTATGCAGAGTGCCTCATACTATACCATTATAAGAGGAATTATTTATTAACATGGCTTTGATGGCCTCTTCTTCTATTGCCTATGTAGTCATGAAGCCTCTTAGGTTATCAAGGAATCACACAATGGCATTTGTGGGGGACACTTTAGTGCCCTCATTGTGGCTAAGCACATCCTTCATCTTGGATATTATTGGCCTACCCTTAACCAAGACTGCTATGATTACATGAAAAAAGTGTCAAATGCCAATAACACACTAATTTACATCACTCACCTAGCCATAGTCTTTGAGTTTCCATCAATTTTTGGCCCTTCTCACAATGGGGTCTAGACCTTATTGGTGAAATAAATCCCCATTCCTCGTAGTGACACAACTCTATCATCACTACAACTAAGTAATTTACCAAATGGGTATAATCTATTCCCTTAGTCTTGATTAAAGTGGAAACCATGTCTATCTGCTTGTACACATTATTATTAAAACCATCTCATGCCTAGCTAAGCCTATATTAGTGTCTAGCATCCATAACATAAGCATTGTCCATAAACAATATAAACATCAAACATAAGCATTAAACATCAACATCAAACCATAAATTATAAACCATGAACATGAGCATAAATAATGATCATATGTATAATGTGTGTCATATAACATAATAATGTGTACAAGCAGATAAACATGTCTCTTTCTCAAAATGTACATCGCACAACATCGAATCGCATGCTGGAATCAAAATGATATAAAAAATGTCATAATCTAACTCTATCCTGTCTATGCCCCAGGGGTATCACTACCTCCTAGAGCACTACTAAATCCTAGTGCCTACCCACCTGATATACCTTCCAATCCCCTAGCTATCTATATTTGTCCAGCTATAAACACTGCCCACTATCGTGGTGTCACCAGATTAGTATCTCCTACTAAGCTATCCATATACTCACCCCATCGAGGCTTTTATGGACACTATGTCAAAACTATGGCCTCATAATATCGTAGCTCATTCACTATAGATAGGTATCATGCCATGGGAATGGTACTTGGTGGTCCTACTCGTACTACCACTGCTCCTCCCCTCTATCTCAAGGTGTCCCTCTCCTGGGTCACCAAGCCTAGTGAGGTCCTAGCCTGATCCCTCTCACATGTCACAGTGGCAACTTGACTCTATAGTATCATAATTTGGCCTTACAATGTGGCCACCTACCCTTGTAGTGCTATATTTTACCCCTATATAGTGGCTAAACCCACTCCTACCTATCCATTAGGGCTAGCTAGATCTATGGATATTGGCCTCACACCTCTACCATCCCCACCAATGTCTGTAGATGCATATATAGGCTAGTACCATGCTATGTACCCATATATGAACTTGAAAACATCTCGTTATGCCCTAGCTGGCAGCACCTCATAGTCTAGCAAAGTACGCACAAGATGTGGCTCTAGTAATAAGATCTATGAATCTTATTACATGTACTTAGAGATCATCCTCGCCACCTCATAGTCTAGCAAAGTACGCACAAGATGTGGCTCTAGTAATAGGATCTATGAATCTTATTACATGTACTTAGGCTGAACTACCTCCTCACCCTCTCAAATGGGATCATCTCCACCTCCCCATCTCACTTACAAAATATTCATCTATAGCTCTAAAGGGAGAGTGTCTGCCTCCTGTAGCCAGACCATACTAAAAACTACATATAAAGCCTCCAAGTGATATCTCCTAACCACTAGTGCTCCCAGTGTACCCTTGAACCACTCCACATCATGTGTACCACCTCCTACCCCTGACGTATCAAAATCACCCATTCATCATATGAAACCAATGGGGAACTCTATCTATGTGTATCCTACCCATGGCAATCCCACTGGGCTCAACACCTAGATATGTTCGTAGGCCCAATAATGTAGAACCAGGTTGACACTAATGCCATACCTCCTGTGATCCTTGAACCCCCACATCTCCTTAAATATCTATATTATGATAACTGGTACTTAACCAAATATAGTCTACCCTAGCAATAGCTTGACTAGTACCCCCAGTAATAAATATGGGAACCTCCTACTACTTGAATTAGGAAGTGTAAAGCATGAAACAATAATCATCAATATGGTCATGGGTCTCCTCTCACCTGGAGCCCTCTGATAGAAAGCAATATACCTAAACCCCCTAGCATGCCATCTAACCTGATCACTATCATCTCCATACAAAATCTTGATGTGATCATCTCACTCCTCTCACTCTATATGATAGATTTGATTGAAGTGGAGTGGAAGTTAAGTGATCCTATGTACATCCTTGGGCTAGATAGTCATCTCCCCAGTCAATAATAGAAAGGAGTTCATAGCAAGATCCCATCTCTCAATGAGCACTATGACCATGAATGCATCTTGAGGTACATGCTGATAATGCATCATAGCTCCCAACCCCACCTCCTCCATGTGGGCCCAATCAGTTGAATGTCATCCCCTACTAGATTTCAGCAAAGATATGTGGTACTCGATCATGCATCTATATCTACTTTTTAGCCTACACTAATTAAGAAACATAGCTTAGTCACCTACACCATTATCATCTACCCTACCCTTTAATCAACTAACCTATTTCCTTATCTATCCTACCTATCTACCCACTACCTACTAAATTTTCCCTCTAAACCTTCTGTGCCAACTTATACCTAACATGCACACATTCCATTTGCCTTAACTTTTTAAACACTTATAAAAAAACCTTCTCTTCCCTAATCAATCATTAACAATCATGGAAATCACCAATAGTCATGCATCTATTTTTATATGGATGTCGACCATCAATGGTCACCGTGGGTGTTTTGAAGTTGGAACACCCAAACCCTGTCTACCCTAAAAGCTAACCAAATAGAAAGCTAAAAAACCTATTATTCTAACCTAATCCATACCCAACTCCAATAACCCACCCACCCTATCACTTACTGATTTTACCTATAAATTTACCCAAAACCCACAAAAAACCCTACCTAGGTCATAACAGTCTAAACATAAGCATTTAGACCTACCCTTAACCAATGCAAATGCACCAAAATCTAGCTAAACTACCAAATTAAGGGAACCCCATAACTCATTTCATAACCACCACCATGGAGTCAGTCGTAGACCTACTCATCCTCCTCCACACTCGCATGCTCCCTACATCTCACCTAATCACTTTGATCCAACTCAGCTAAATGTCAACCTCCACCTCAGCAAGTACCCTCAACAAATAATTTTGATACAAAGTGCTAAAATTGATAGAGTTCATATTCAAATGCACACAAACATAATAATGTGTAAAAAATAATTCAATTTCATCTTTACCTCATGGACCTTTAAGGTTTTCACCTTGACCATCGACAGTCAGGTGGACCCACTTTTTTGCTTTTGCCTCAAGCAAACCCTCTTTAAGTAGATTCAAATAAACTCACCCACCCATGGAGACTACCTTCTCCACCCACTTCGACCATCTCATCACCTCACCTTTGGTCCATTTCAGCCCAACTAGCGTGCATTTTGTGATACTTTTTGTTTGGTCTTTTGATTGTAGTGATAACATTGACATATTTACCCTTTTTGAACTTGTGCCACCTCATGCTTACCTGACCCACTTATGTCTTTTCAAGATCACTTCCTACCTTGAATACCTGTAACACTTGACCCATTTATGTTTTCACCAATATCACTTCCTACCTTGGATACCCACTGAAACATAGACATCGCTTCAAAGACATGCTAGTCTACCCAACTGCCACACCTAAATGTGATCACGTGATCCACTTGTCTATCATACTCTTAGAATTGACCTTTATTGTTTTAAACTATGGTAACCTCATCTTTGCAAAATCTTAGATATCACACCTTTTTGTTACACTTTATGCATTTATTTAAGCTTTGATTCCCAACCTATCAACCACCCTCATGACATCCACCTTCGTCATCACCTTCACCCACCTTGTCAAACATGCACCTAATTTTGATTTACCTCATCGAATCTCAGTTTGAGGGGGAACACCTCCTTCCATACTTAGGGCAACCAAACCTTTGACCAACATTAATTTTTGTTTTACACCTTGTTAATTCAAAACCGCACAATAAAAAGAAGCAAAATGTAGACACCAAAAATCTGCACACCATGATTCTAAATATTAAAATACCCTTAGACTGCCCTAGGACCCCCTTGGGACCAATTTAAACTTTTGACCCCTAACTAAACTTAACCCGTGGTTAGTTTGATCAAACTAGCTTAATCCTAGCTTTTACCTAATTTGACCCTTCACCCTCGACCATTGATGGTCAGGTTGACTGTCGATGCTCACCTTAACCATCGATGGTCACGGTGTACCTCCTTAACCATCAATATGTAAACTCAACCTCCTTGCTTTTCTAAATATAACTCATCTAAATTTAGTTGTGACCCATTTCATGCACAAATGATAATTAGGAGGCCCAGTTCACATCTTGTTGCAACTCCCTTGCCTTGCCTATAAGAAGAGAGGAGTAGGAAGGTAAAATCCATCTGAAATTGTTATCAAAATCTTGTGCATCTATAATTCTCTTTCTATAGATCAATCATCATCGACAATCCAACAAAATAGCTACTATGTCAAAGAGCCAACTTGTCACCACAACTCCACTAAAGTGCCAAGTACCGTCACTCTATTGAAATCATGTCAAACTCCATCAATGAGTCAACCACCTCAAACATCCACTCAATTAGCCTTATAAAATATAAGTACTTGATTTCCAGCATTCAATTACTTTATTTTCTTTTTGCATTCAAGCCAACAACAACCCATCTTCCAAAATCTCATTTTTTGATCTCATCAACCAACCATTTACCAACCTAGATCCACACACAATAATCATCGATGGTTATCTTAACCATTGATGGTCTGTCTAACTACCGATGGTCATCCTAACCACCAACAATCACTTTAACTATCAATGGTCACTGTGGCAGTAAATTATAGCAAGCTATGTTCACCCACCTACCCTTAGCCAAATCTGGGTTTTTATGTTCCTGCCTATTCATAGTCCCCTTTCTAATTTATGAAGCTGACCCCAACCATGTAACTTTAGTATTAATTAGATTATTGATATTTTAATCATTCTAGTCTATTCTTAACAAGCATTCTTGTGTTTCATTTTAGTAACTTTTTATTATTGATGTAAATACCTTCTATTCTATTTTATAAACTTAATTGTTTAAAATGTGTGGATTGATAGCCCCTGAGGAAGCTCTTCTGTTTAGGATTTAGCCATCACTAGGCAATCCATTCAACTATTTATCTAAAAAATAATTTTTTTTAGTGATTTCTTATCTACAGGTCATCCTCCCAAGCCAAAAAGGAGCTCTTCACAATCATCTGATTTTATGTGCGCATAATCAAACAGGTTTTTCAACTATACTCGTACTTAGTTTCTTCTTCTTTTCAAAATAATACATAAAAATTAACTGAAACACCATTAGTTATTTTTGTTCCTATATGAGAGAATTGGTCACTAAATCAAATATATTTGGCCATATTCTAACTGAAGCCATCTCTCATACTTTCCATCTCCCATACAACATATATATATATATATATATATATATATTTTTTGTTCTTTCAAATATTTTGAGCAAGGCTAGACCAACACCAAATAAGGTAATGAGACTTGTACAAGAAATCTACTTCTTACATGCCTACAACCATAACAACAATGCCTTGCAATAGGATTTTGTTAAGTATCACTGTCAGACTATTAGGAAAGTCTTAGTTCACTTAATTGTGTAAGTTGGTATCATGTATACACTACAATTAGTTGGTATTTACCTTGTTAGCATTTATGGCAACATAATTCCATGGTTGTAAACATCTCCCTTTGTGGATACTTTTTCTTTAGTCCTTATTCTACATTCAAGACAATCATGACATAAAATATCAAAATAAGGAATGAAATAAAGGAAAGAAGTATAAGGAGAAATGTAACCCACTGACCCTTGAAAGCTTCTATGATTATTTTCTCAACAATTAACCTTTTTATTATAATTTAAAAAAAAAAAAATCGAGGCTCAGGTGATACATAATGTACCATTGTAGAATATAGATTAAAATATAAATTAGATATGTAATGTATAGATTTATGTGAGGAAGCATCACAATATCTATTCTATTATTAGATATAAATTTTTTAGCTCTCAATAAAATAATGCTTATAATTAATTAAATACAATTTTTTAAAAATTCATAAAATTATTCAACTACCAAAAATCCTAAAATATCTCAATAAATATTATTGAAAACTTAAAAAATAACATGAAACTATATTTCTACTAAAATATTTTAATATTTTCTCAACAATACCAACAATTTTTTTTAAAGCGCAGTGACCCTTGAAACCACTAGATTAATCTCTTTTGCTTTGTCTCCTATGTGACGATAAAATTTCATTTATTTTTTAAATTATTTTAAACATAAACAAAGGTGAATATGTGGAATTAAGCTTGGGTAAATGAGTTGTGTTTTTTATTATAACATATTTTTTAACTCGTTAGAAGAATTTTTTTTCTTATTTGTTATAATATTTTTTTTATCGTATATTTATTTTAAAATAAAAATTAAAAAATATTTTTTTAAGTGGATAATTTTTTTTTTTTTTAAAAACGTAAAATATTTTATGTTTTTATTATTTTTTTTATAACTTTCAATTAGATATTTATAAGTTATTTTAGTTTAACAAACAATTGATAATGTATTTGTTTACGCTTGAAAGCTAAAATGTGTTTTGCATTGTCGATCCCTCTTTGATGTTTTAAAATAGCATCTTCATTATTATAAGGAGATAGTCATAACACAATTTTTTTTTTAATTGTTTACTCTTTTTAAAGTGTATCATTTCTATATTGCTTTCCAATGGCTTTTAAATTCATATTTGTTTATAGCATTTAAAAACGTTATCGAAACAACTTACTTTAAAGGATAATGAAACTTATATTTTTAAGTGTCAAATAGAAAGTTATGATATGATTGTTAATGTATTTAAAATTTTCATTCATGAGAAAATGGACACTATGTAAACATTAATTGACAAATTACCTAAGAAAATTGCTTTTTTTAATATGTTCACATCTTATTTTTTTTTGAAACAATTTTTTTAAATTTTGGTTTATGTATTATACAATCTATGAGATATAATAAAGGTGAAATAATATTATTGAGATAATTTTTCTCAAAATTAATATAAATTTTGTAGAGTTATGTTCTAATACTTCTCAAGTTAATTTGAAGTTATATTTTCTCCTTCATCAAATAAATTTTTACAATAGTTCTCTTTAATATTACAGAACTTTTTTTGAATATAAAATTTTATTTAATTAAAAATTGTATAATTTATGACTATAATAAATATGGGTATTAGATTTCAAAATGTTATAAATTATATCCATGTACATTTTGTAGTAAATCCACTTATGATATTTTATATTGTTAGAAAACTACTAAAATATCAGAGGCTAAAATAATTTAGATCCCAAAATCTATGGTATCCTCTAGAGATTTTGAATGAAGTTTTTTTGTGATCATTCTTTAGTTGATTATGTAGAATATTGTTTACAATAAGTGACACATCTTCTTTGTCTCTATTTTTATAAGATTTAAAACTCTTTATGCATTCATTGCTTTTTTACTTACTTTTTCTTGTAATTTTTCAAAGAAATATGGTTTGTTTGGAATTAATCATTTTGGACCAACTTTTTGTTTTGTGCAAGAATATGCACTTTGATATGGAAGTTGTATTTTTATCCTTTTGCCTTGTTACATATAATTTTATTACATTAATTGTATGGAGATTGTATTTTTTATGGTATATTATTTACTTAACATGGAAGTTGGTACAGGTTTATGTTTTGTAGGTTTTGTTGATCATTTTATTATCTCCTTTTTTGGTCTTTGTTCCAAAGTGGATTGACCTACTTGTTCAAAGAGAGTTTTTGGAGATCGAAGATGATCACACTTTCATCCTTACAAATTCTAACAACATCTTTATCTTTTTATTTCTTCTCTCAAAACCTTATAATTCCTCTTGAAGGAAGTTCTCATTAAGAGGAAGTATTATGTAATGTCAACCCCTTTATTTATTTGTAAATATTTTCTCCATTTTTGTAAATTAAAATTAAGCTTAAGGGAAAATATTAGAGATTAGTCTTATTTGAGTTCACCTATACTAAGTTATTTAAGTTAGCTTATATTCATTCTTAGTCTATATTAGTTTTGTATTTCTTATTATATTAAATTCATTTTATCCTATATTTATGAGATATCACACCTCTTTTATCCTCTTTTAGGTAATCTTGAAGTTACATTCACATGCAACTTTCTTCATACTTCACAAACATCTCCCTTACCTTATGGGGATTAAGGATATTTAGCACACACAAAAAAGTTGTGTAGGTAACTTCTCTTTCCTTGTAGCTCTACTTATTAAGCTCTCCTTTATCATTATACTCACTTTCTCATGCTCATCTTGAAAAACTTGTTTATAACTTGAAGTCATTATTAATTATCCTTATCTTGTATTACATTTAAGATTATATTTAAATATTTCTACTTTTCAAGCCTTCTAATAGATGTGGGGATTTTCTCTCTTTGACGGTTTCTTCAATTAAAAATTTTATCTCTCATATCTATGGTTTGCTTGATAATAAGATAATATTGTTTCATTTTTATTCATTATTTTTATATTTTTTTAATTTTAATCTATTGATCTTGGCATAAATCCTAATATGATTTGGTTTCATGAATCTAGAGATGAACACTTTCAATATTCTTTCTTCATTTCATTTATTTATTATTATAACAAAATACTTAGCATTACAAATATTGTTTGTATTGTTACAAGATATTTTTATATTTTGGAACAATTATAGATCTTCAATTGTAACCACTAGATCTTAAGAATATTCGAATAAGCAACTATCTCGCCTATATAAGGTGTAGAGATCATGTTGCACGCTAGTTGGATGTTAGTAAGTTAGTAGAGAAAAAACAAGTTGGAGAATAGCTAGAACATAATATTTTTTTATTAATGTAATTATTTCATATAAAAAATCTTATGAAATAAGGTGAGTTCGAAGAATTTATTCTTGTGTAGAAAATGAGAGAGGTCAATCTCCAATCTAAATGAGACAAGACCCACTCGCACAAATTTGATAGACAAATTTCTTGTTTTTTAATATTAATTTAATTTATGTATGCATTTATTATTTCATATTAAGTATGTTGCATGTGTGTTTTTTAATTTGTACAAGCATTCTTCCATTTATATACATTTAATTCATTTAGTGTGCAAAAATGGTTTTGATTTCCCTTTCATGCAATGTGCTTTTAATTCTTGACATTTCCCTTTTGCAAATGTGTTTCAATTATGAAATGATTATGCCCCTGACCTTCAAGAGAGACTAGTTTTACATATACAACATTAACATCTTACCAAAGTAAACAAACACTAGGTTGACAATTTAATGAACATGAGTTATCAATAAACCAAGTGGTTTCCTCTCTGGAACACATCTCTTAGGTTATACATACAGTGATTGGACTTGATTATTTTAAGTAGAGATTTTATTTTGCTCATCATGTGGTACATTGGATGTTTTGGAAGAGGGTATCCAATAACCAAATTGATGTGATGCTTTATTACACAATATTTTGGTAGACCCTTTGGATAATCAAATATGTCTCCATATTTATATAGTATCTTAATAAGGTGATATTATTATGAAAGTGTTTGCATGGATTAACATTTTTATAATACGTGATTACTCTTGTTTGAAGGTGATTCTAGGCATTCCATGAGTGGCACTAAATTCTATGTGTGTGACATGATCTTGTGGCATTTTTTGGTAGAGACAAAATAAAATTTTGATGTTGAAGGTGACTCCAAGAGGTTGACGACCCAATATTTGACACACACAATCCAATAATATGACTTGGCTTGATATGTATCATTACGGTCATACAAATACAACCTTCCAAGAAAATGGAACAATCCTTAAGTGGAATAATGTCATAAGTGACTATGTCCTCCATGGACTTGAATGTATACTAGGAAGTGCATTGCAACCAAACCTTTATATCCTTCCCTTGTTGAAACTAACTGAAAGAGTATGATTTAGAATGTGCTTTAGTAATGAGACCTAAGATTTGATTTGTACTTTTATAAATTATTCTCTTATCTCCCACTATCAATTATTACATGAATATGATCACCCTTAATCTAAAACTTGGTGCAAAAGAAATGATCTTTCTCCTTAGAGGTGTATGTGGTTGTGGCAATAGTGCTAAAACAAGTGGCTTATGGATCAATTTCATTGATTAGGCATGAGAAATAATGTATACTACACAATCAAGAGTTGTTGCACACAACATTCATAAAATTTATGTGATCTTATCTAGCATTGATGGAAAAATTTATCACCTTGGCTATTTTGTCTTTGTTAAATGGTGCAAAAGATGTTGAAGTCTTCTGGTGTTGCATGACTTCATTAAAATTATCCCCCTTTTGAAGCATGTTTTGCTTATGTGTAGTAGAGCACTAGATGATGCATTGAGCATGGGTTGCCTCTATGCCTCAAAATGAAGAAAATAATTTTTGTTTCATATTTTCCTTAGATTTATTCTTGGCAATGTTTCAATATATTTGCCCAAATACATATCAAAAGTCAAAGTCAAGAAATATATCTCTACACAAATATAATGTGAGAGGTTGGCTATGTAATACATAACCTTATGTTTCTTTGTCAGGTTATAACATTGAATTTGATTCTAAAGGTTAGAGCATGATGAATTGCAAGGTCTTTTTATGAGTGTTGACCTTTTGTTTGGTTATGGATAACGAAAAAAAAAATCTTTTGATGAATACCCACAATAAAGTAGATAGAGGAGCATAATAGGTTCTTTAGTTGAGGTATGTAAAATTACTATGACATCTACAAGATACCTAAAAAGAGTGTCATTGGTCACATGTTGAGTCTATAAGAAGTTCCTCACTTACATTATAGAGGAGTTCTTCTCCTAAATAAAACTTTTATCATAAATATGATTTCATGATCTATATCTTCACCTTCACACTCTTTTAACCTTGGGAAGTTATCCCTCACCTCCCCTCACATAGCATATTGGTATACAATTTTAAAATAATAATAATAATAAAATATATAAAAATAAAATAGTGAACATAATGCACAACCACTTAAATAATAAATATAACAATTTCATATAAATATTTTATTTTGAGATGATTATTGTATACCAACCTCCATTTAAAATATTATTGAATTGTTGGTATAACGTTGAAAAATTCATCCACGCATATTCCCTGATTTTGTTTCCCTTGTTCACATAAAATTCAAATCTTATTTACGACTGTTATTTCAATTGCATTTACTAGTGGTTGTATATAAAATGTAGTTTCATATATTATCATTGAATTATTTCAAGTTACAATGCATAAGGCCTTTTAAATTAATTCACTGAGAGTTGTGTTTATAGTTAAAGTGCTTTGAAATGCAGAATGAACCTCAAATGAGATGAACATCTCCATCAATGATATAATTTCATGGACGATAGATTTGTTCTATTTTTTAAAGAGTATTCTATACAAATAAGCCCATCTCATTTTTTTATTGTTTATTTCTTTTCTCAATCAACTATAAACCTATGGTAGGAACATTCGCCCTAACATTTGGGTAGGTCTTGAGGGGGTCCTTCCAAGGCAGACAAAAGCCCCACGCCATTAGTTACCAGGAACACTGTACTCAAACCCCACGAAAAATGAACCTCTAAGTGGCAATGCAAAAGCCATACTCCTGCAACAACAAAAAATACAAAAAAAAGAAAATTAACGATTTAACTAATTATTCAAATTTGTAATGGTATATATATGAGTATATATTACCTGGATTATCTGCTTTGAATCTTATGGCAGCCCACCCATTCACTGGAACAATGGCAGTATTACGCTTGGGAGGGTCAATTAGGTTAAAATTGATCGGATCGAGCAGTGGATCATAATTTCCCGAACCTTCTCCCACCACATAAAAGTCATAACCGTGAAGATGCATAGGATGGTCCTCACCAGCCACAATGTTCGTGCCCTGAAAAACCAACTGCACATTACTGTTGAATTCAATGACCTTTACTTTGGTGTCCGACACAGGATTCCAAAGATTAATAGGTACATTCTGGGCAGTATAATCAAACTGTATGGGAGGAATATCAGGGAAGTCTGTTGTGAATACACCATTAATGCCATGATAATAAGCTTGGAGAATGGAAACAGTGGGCATAACAAATGATATGTTGTTCATACTTGCAGTGAGTCTTCTGCCATTGGGGTCTACACAAGGCTGGCTGGGGAAACAAGGGCTCAATCCGATTCCTACTGTGGAAATGAGATCCTCGTCAATTCTTAATGGCACATCTATTGGGTGCTCTGTTGAAGCAAGGCTTCTGAGCCCGGTTTTGAACGAAATTGCTACAGAAGTATCATTGTAGAGTGGGAGATCTGGGAAAATTGGAGGTTGGAGATTTGGAGAAGTGTCTTCATATTCTAAAATTGCAGTAGCTGTGGTGTTATCAAAGGAAATTAAATTTGAACTAGAATAGGCTCTAGCAGCCATGTAGTATTGGCCTACAGGTTTAATGGCATTGAGAAGGATGTCCGTAGTCTGACCTGGAGCTATCATTATGACATTTGTTAAGTATGGCTTCGTGTAGGAGGCGTCTGCTGCCACGACTATGAAGTCGTGGTCTGCTATTTTGAAAAACAGTGGTGTGTTCATGGCAGCATTCACGATTCTCAGAAGATACGTTTCCCCCAGGGCAACAGAAAGCCTATAAGTATCTGCAATCATCATCCGTCAAATCCATTAACAATTTAGCTAAAAATTCCTTAAATTTTAATAATCTGTGATTAGAGAAGTGATCTATTATGATAATGGGTCACAAAAGTTATCTCAAGTATCAATGCTATTCAATAATTTTTCATAATGTTATAAATTGCTGAAGCCTAAATTCCAAAATATATGTGTTGTGCCGCACTTTTCTTAATAATTTCACCACACTTATTAAAATTGTATATTTTAACATTCAAAATCAATACAAGTTTAATATTCTGCAAAACAGAAACTATAATTGTAGGATAAAGTAATAATATATCATGTTATTTTTTTTAGATTCAGAACCGAAGCTTTAAACTTGGGTTTTGGTTGGAAAAAGCTAAGACCCTCCCCAGTTTCTCTAATAAAATTGAATAATTATTGGGTGCATTTGCAGTCTACTGGGTACTCAAAACTCATAAAAAAAAGTTATTTTATTATTTTTATTATAATAATTATAATGTATTTTGTTATCTTATTAATGTGTTTTGTTATCCTATTAAAATTGATTGTCCAGAAATAATAAGATAATGATATATTTGAAAAAATTCTCAAACAATTTTATAAACTTATTTAAAAAAAATAATAAAATATTCAATAAGATTTTTCGATCATAATTTGAAAAGATTAAATTTATTATTTATATATAATTTTTTTCATAATTTGAAATGATTAAATTTATTATTTATACACAATTTTTTTAATAATAAATTACAAATTGTAATTCACAAAAGTTTGAATTAAAAAAAATTGTGTACAATTTATTTAAAAGTAAAAAAAAAACTTTATACAATTTATTTAAAAACTATTTACAATTCAATAAATTATAAAAATAGAAAATCTCTTAAACCTATATAATTTTAGAGAAGGAATGACAATTCACGAACTTCACGAGTTACTAACATGGACGCAGATATATGTTCTCTTCTTTTACTGCTATTAATTATATTGGTTAAATATCAGCCCATACAAAATAAAATAGCAAAATTTCTTACATGAAATATTTTAATATTGTTGTAATTAATACCTCCAGTTTCAGAGTAATCGTTTCTTTGGACTTGTGTCATGTAAGTTGTGTTTGCCAAAGAAAGAAATACCAGGACTTGCACCTTTATAGATCTTTTAAGATATAGTTAACTTGACACAATAACAGACAAGGCAATAAAAGGTAATCAATATTTTTTAAGATCTGCATTCGTCAATAACTTGACACAATAGCAGACAAGGCAATAAAATTTAATCATCAGTTGAACTTTCCAGTATTCTAAGGAAGTTGTTTTATCTGAGTAAATCTAGTTTCTTCTGTTAAGTGATAGGGGCTTGCCGTAATATATGATATTCCATGTTTTATCTCTTAATTATATATAAGAGAATTAAGTGAGTTTGTATTTCTTACAATATGAAGACTTTCAATAATTTATATTGGTTATGGATGTCACTACAGTTTTTAGAGGCAATACTCTTTATAAATTTGTAAAGTGAGTAATTATGTTTTTTTTATAAATTAGATATATATTATTAATTTTTATGTGATAATTAATGGTGATGGTTATTTAATAATAATTATTCAAATAAAATGAGTAATGATAGTATTTTTTTTTATAAATATGGATTAATTTATTTGTAAGGACAGTTAGTTTGAATTATCTTTTCATCTTAAAGTAATTTTTGTTTTTAAATTTTTATATTAAATTTATTTATTATAGACTCAATTTTATTATGAAATATATTATAATAATTAATATATAAACCTATTTTAAAATGTATAATTAAAATTAAAACTTATAAAATAAAATAATATTATAATTAATAATAATTATCATTTTAATATATTAAATTTTTATTATATATTTTTAGTATTTTATAAAAAATATAAAATTATAATAATCACTCATATCATAACTACTTATTATAAAATTAAAATTTATATTTAAAAATCTATCTTTTATAAAATACATATTAAAATTATGTTAATAAATCTTTAATGTATAATTATTTTATCTTTTTTAAAAATGCACAGTAAAATTATGTTAATAAAATTAAAAATTGGATACATGTTAATGTAGTACTCATTATAATTATTTTAATTAATTTTAAAAATATTAATAATTTATATTTGATTGATTAAAAATATCAATTAAATTTTATTAACATAGATTTGAATATCAACTATTAATATTTATTAAAATTTGATCTTGAATAAGATTGATATTCAAACTAAAAATATTAAGTTTTTAATAAACAATCAACTATAAAGACCCTTGTAAGATCCTAAATGGTACTAAAAATACTAATCCACATACATCTAATAAAACTTGATCCTTGATAAAATTTATATTACAAATAAAATAAAAATTACGAACTCAACTTTACAAAAACTTAAATAAAACTAATAAAACCAACCCACTTATACCCACCAAAACTTGAACTTAAATAAAATTAAAAATACCAACTCACTTATACCAATACTTAAACCTAAATAAGATTGAGAATACCAACACACATACGCCCAACAAACTCTTAACCTAACCAGATGAGGTTAGGAATACCAACCCACTAACTCCGATAAACGATCAATTACAAACCTAGGTGAGACTAGGAATACCAACCCACTTATCCCAGTTAACAATCAGTCTGTCACAAAGGCGTTTACTTAGCCAGCTAGACTCAGACCTGGGTGGAACTGGAAATATCAGAAGTAGCAGACACACTTCATCAACCCATTTCCATGTCATTGATGATTATATTTTATTTTAAAATTCTCGTGATACCACACTTTACCAGATAATTAGAAGAAAATTCCATGATCGTTTTAGCGGAGATTTGTCTTACCTAAATTTGAGCAAGGATATAGATCTCCAGGTTGCCCATTTATGGTGAAAGCGTCCGATACGTCTGGCGCAGATCCTCTGAGATTTGCCTCATTCACAACGTCAATGGGGTTGTTATTCCACCATTCTCCTGCTCCATAAAATTATCATTAAACCATTGCAGCTTAATAATGGAATCATCCAGAAATATCATGTAAGCATTTACCTAAGATAATTGTAGCTTCTCCTTTGGGTTCAGAAAATGGATAAGAACTACCCTTCTTGGGATATATAACTATTGCTCCGTGAACAGTAGCTCGAAGCCATGAGACATGAGTATGCCACCACAGAGTTCCCTCTTTATCGACAATGGTGAATCTGTATGTGTAATTTTCTCCAGGCTGAATAGGACATTGTGTTATATACTCTGGTCCATCAGACCATCCTGTACGCACCTGACGAATTCCATGCCTGCCAAAAGTGAAAACATAAATTAGTATCCATTAATACAGAAATGCCTGCTCTCTTAGATATTTATTTATGAAGATCTATAGAATGAAAAAGAGAGATATACCAATGAATTGTTGCATTATATGGTGCCTTGTTATAGACTTTAACGACGAGGGTATCTCCATTCCTCACATACAACGTTGGTCCTGGTAGCTGTCCATTTACAGTAACTATATTTCTCTCTTTGCATAACCTCCTAACAGTGGTGACTTCAATCTACATTATAATGATTAAATTTATTGAAATACCCAAAACTATAGGTAGAGTATTTGAAATTTTGAAAAAGAATAACGAACAACGAAATCGGTAAGAAATTCTTAAAAACTGAGAATATCACGATCTTACATTGAAAGTATGGTGGTGTACGTGTGATGAATTTTTAGTTAAATGCAGCGATATGGCGGCGACGAATATTATTATCCCTGTGAAACATCCTGTCAACAATAGCCGTGAAATCACGCTCATTGTTTAGGTTGCCATTGCATTGATTTATCTCTGAGCTTAGATGCTATATTACGAAACAATACTGTTCATTTTCCTTTTCAAGCTGGTAGAGATTGGTTCAGTATGTACCAATTGAAAAGAAAGAAAAGCAAGAGTGGTTGCAGAGTAACAAATTTCATTGTTGTAAACCAATATGTATACAGAGAGGATTGGATATTTGGTGAACCTTCTTCGCGTGGTAGGAATTATTGTGCCCCAAGTCAATGGCAATGATGTTAAAAACAGATATGGTAAGTATGTGTGCGGATACAACGGTCGAAAATACGCTTTTGAATTTAGGGTTTATTTGGACGGCCTCCATCAGCCCGCTTTGTTTGACGTATAAGTATATACTTCCATTATAATACTTGTCGGTATCTCTTCTTCTCCGTGTTTTAAGAGTACACGAATAATCTTTAATATCTTTGTTTTGGCTTGTATCTTCAAAACAACATTGGCACACTCAACCGAAAACAGTAAGGCGAACATGTATATGTGGAATTTGCCACCAAATATGAATAAGTTATAAGTTAAACTTAAACCAGGAAAATTAGCTGTAATCATTTCGTAACGCAAAGTGTTTAGTGGGTGCCCTACTATTGTTATATGCCAACCATCCTCACTCCTAACATGTGGGGATGAATCTTACCACCACACTCATGGTTTATAGAAATGAATCTTAGCATTGTATATAGTGTGATTAGTCTCATGCTTGGTTTCCTCTTACATGTGATATAGTATTGTTTTTGAAATTTTGTTATGATAGTTTATATATTTTATTTTTTCTCTTTCTAAATTATGAAAATGAAAGATTAAAATCAAAAGATAATTTTTCAATTGAAATTATATTATATTTTTTAATCCAAAATATATATATAAAGATTAAGTATATAAATAATTTAAAATCAAAATATGGATAACATTTATATATGTAAAAGACTTAAAAACTAAAAAATTAAAAATATTCTTCATAACACATCATTGTTACTACTAACTAAAACATCTCTCAAATCACATCATTGTTGGTTGCAACAAAAAAAAAAAAAAAAAAAACAAGAAAAAACAAAAAACAAAAACAAAAATAAACTAAACTAACATTCAATAAACTTTATTTGAGAAAATGATGAGAGACTACAAGATATTCTCATTAAAAAACCACAATAAAATCCATAAAAGCATAAAACTATAGTCAAGAGAGCCACAACCATAAGCACCCCACCCATCACAACATAAATCATGATTCTAACATTATTCCCCTTACTTACAATGCCCCTCAAGCTACATTTATTTTGGGGGAACCCTAACCTAAAGGTTTCAAGCATAACCCCGTAAAAAGTGCCTTTCTTTTTGCCTTTCAAATAATGTCCAAGAGAACCCAAATGTATTAGATAATGAGATTCCCAACTATAAAAAACCATTTATTATCGAGTTTTGGAGCATTTAAAGATCCTCTATTGTTTAAGTGCATAAATAACCTCAAATAATAAGTAAGGAGATCGACAAAAAGAAAGATGAGAATGTTCTTTGAAGATATAAATTTGTCATTTCTACTAAACATGTAAACGAGGTCATTGAGTCCTCTTCATTTGAATTAATAATAAAATAATTATTATAAATAACATTACCTATTTATAAGATAAACTAAGAAACTTGAGAGATGGATTGATTCATTAAAAACCTACATGTTATTAAGAAAAAATAAATATAATATTTAAAACATTACATTAGCAATAAAGGCAATGACTTTTACTCCTTATGAAATAAGAAAGAACCTAGATAATACACTTAAATAAGCTCACTTTTTTTAATGTTGTGAATGAAGTTTCAAATGTTTTGGTGTAAAAATCATTTAAAAATAGATAAACATGGCTATAAAATGGTAAATCTTATGAAAGTTGATGCATTTTTATGAAACATGATGATAATATAGTACAAAATTTACTTTGAAGGTGAGAGCATATTAAAAATTAAAAAAAAAAAAAAAAAAATTAGTTTGAAGTCCATATTAATTCAAAGAGAAAGTCATTTTATGTGATTTTTTTTAATGTTTAAGTGAAAGTGGTAAAAACAAAGTTAAAATGATACATTTTTTAGTTCTTAGCTTTGTTGTTTACTATATCTAATCTGAGTGTCACATGTGACAAGTTTCTAATGAGTCACAATCATGAAGTTTACAAGGCAAATTTAACACTTTAAATGCCTTTATTTAAAGTCCATAAATCCATTGATTTATCCCTTTCACTTTATGTTCTTTATTATCCACACCTTTTGACAGTCTTGGCCACATGAAAATGTTCTATGCAATATATCCTCATAGAGATCCTAACACTTTATCGCTTCTTCAATTTAACATGTCCAATGAGATTGCAACATGTGGCCTCTTTCGATTGGTTCACAATGATGAGTTAATGGAGTTAGAAGTTACTTTGAACATTGTTTACCTCTGATTCTCAATGATAAAGGAAATGTGTAATTTATCAAGTAAAGTAATGCTTAATGATGAAATTAAAAGATGAACAATGCATAGTAGCATTTTTATGTGTGTATATATAAGTATTTAATATGAGCTTGAACTTGATTAAGGATCGGGAAGGATTTAATTAGGGAATACTATATCCTAGATATCTCTTCTAATATGTATTCCTTTTAATTATATAACATATTCTTTTCCTAGTGGCATCACATTCAAGCTTGATCACCTATTTGACAATGTACCAAATGATTTTATGACTATGTGATTGTTTTGGAAACACTTCTATGTCACTATGTTCCTCTGTATCAAACATCCTTTTATAGAATTTTTATTATCTCAATAAAATATCCTTTAAGCCATAGTAGTGCCATTTAGGTAATATGCAAGAATGTTTACCAACCAAATTTTGGTTCACATGGTAAAGACCTTGTGATCCAAATGGAGTGACATGGCTTTGATGTTAAATCCTACATGGGAGCTGAGGACCCCACACTTTATTTACACTTGGGTGCCCTTAAGTGGGTGATATAATATATATTAATGTGATTCCCTTTTATATTTCCATCAATATCATTGCATTAACAAAGACCCCTTGATTGTGATAAGTTTCACTCATCCCAATGTCCAACCTCAATGGAGCTCCTCCATCAAGGGTTTGATGAGTATTTTCTATATGAGATTCATGGATGTGTTATATATTAGACCATATTTTAATGTACTTTAACTTTTCACAAGAATCTATTGGTATCCATCAAAATGTGTGTGTTTGTGTATACAAGGGCCCACTGATGTAAATGAATACTCTTTTTTAGTGTTCATTATTGGATGATTGGTGACAGTATGGTTTAAACCAACCCATTCACCTCAAACTTAGGGCTTATATAAATATTTAAAGGTGTAGGCTTATTACCTACTAATAATTGGATAAATGGGAAACATAACCATAATTGTTAAGCTATCAATTCCTTTCCCTTCGGCCCTAAAGAAATGATATCATGGTGCCTTCATCATAAATTCTTGAACTCACCATTATTTGATCTTCATTTTTTATAGTTTTAAAACTTGGAATGAATACTTATAAACTTATTCCAAATATAATTGTTTGCACAATGAAGGATTCACTGTAAAGTCTTTTAATATAAGTGGCCTTATATTTGACCCTCCATGCAAGCTTCCACATATTAAGTAATTTTAGTGGGTTAGGGTCTCAATGTTATAGACAAAGGGAATGTATGTGACTCAAGCCTTACATCTTATTCATGGGGTTTTATGATTTATGGTAAACTATACATTATCATCAGTTCACGGGCCTCACAAAGGCAAACATATTTAAGGATAGATGGGGAAAGTCCATTGGGGCATGACACTAAGATAAAGGAAATATATAATATTTTTGGGCTTTCATAGGGCTCATGTGGATGGGCCTAGAGTGTGAACATTATATGCTGTAATATATTAATACAACTTTTAAATCATCAACACATTTAGTAATTTGCAATTTTTTTGGACCTAACTCAACCAATACCCACAAAATTATATATATATATATATATATATATATATATATATATAGTACACATCACTTTTATTAATCACATACATTTCCATTTTGATGCAGAAAAAATAGGCCAATCTTTTGGAGGCATAAATTTTAACTCGTAGCTTCGTTTAAGCTCTTCCACGTGTCAAAATGATCATTTTAAGAATTTTGTTATTACCCTAATTTGTGATTTTTGATTAGATTTGTTTTTTATATTTTTAAAAGGCCATATGTGATCATTTGAGGGTCCAAAATTACAATTTAATGATTTTTTTGAGAATTTTATTTTTTTAGAAATTGTATATTTTTATTATCAGACATTAACTTCAGTTGAAATTTGTCCTATAGGATAATTATAGTTTTAGATTATTTTGCAAGATTTTTTGAGCTACATGTGCTTGCATGCAAACTTACTAAAAATAACAACTGCTAAAAATAGATTTTTTTTTAGATTTTAGCTTTTTTAAAATTTTGCATGTCAACTCTAATTTTGAGTTGAGGCTTATTTAAGCATGGTTTGGGTTTGTAATTATTTCAATTCATTAAATATTAATCAATATTGGTTATTGTTTTAGATCTTGGCCTATTGATAATTTATTGTCTTGATAGTTTTTGGGTTCATTATCTAGTATCAAAGCAAGGTTGAATCTTGGAGGAGTAGAAAATGGTGAGAGGATGAGAAGGTATTACATAGATGAATTAGACTATAAAAGAGTTACAAAGGTAAGTTCAATAATTGATAGAGGTTATCACTAATTAGAGAAGAAGACAAGGTGGTGACGAAGTCAAAGAAGACACAGATCATGATGAAGAAATTCAATAAGAAGAAGATAAACAATATCAACCACCATCAATGAAAAAGAGGATGGTTCAAGATTTAGAAGGAAGAAATGAAGGAATTAAGGTTGACATTTTAGATTATGGAGGTAGTTTAAAACCAGAGGATTTGATAGATTTGATGAATATCATAGAGAAGTTCTTCAAGTGGAAGACTATGAGAGAAGATAAGAAGGTAAAGTTTGTATGCACAAAATTAAAAGGTCATTCAATGATTTAGTGGGATCACCTGTAAAAATAGAGATGTAGTCATATAAAATTCAAAAATTGGTAACTTGAGTGTGGCTAATGACACCCAACCCTTAAGTCCCTCTTGTTTGCTTTCATGACCCTCTTAAGCTTATTTTCACTGATTCCAAGTCATCTTTAGCCTTTCAGACTTGGTCTCAACTCACATAGACTACTCTTTTCAAGACAAATCAATCCATTTAGGTCCCATCTTCTCAGGTCAATACCACCACACTTGGACTATAGCACTGGTGCCACTCCTATCCACTTTCAGTGCTATTGCCCAAGTCCATTTTTGGCCCCAATGGTCAATTTATTTTGGCTCCCCATCCTTATCCTTGTCGGCTTAATGCAAGTATATTCAACCCATGACCAATAGATCCATATAAATCCCATTCAAAGATCATTTGGAAAGGGATGGAAATTATCACTAAGCAATCAAGAATACAAGAAAGACTACTCAAGAAATCTTTCCTATTCTCTGCATATATCCAGCCAACACACTTACAAGCTCATTCAAATCCTTACACCAGTCCCTAGCCACCTCAAACACATCTAGTTTAGCATTCTACATCTTCATATACTTAATTGCACAAAGAACATCAAGTGGGAGAATTACATATGGCTTGATACCTCTTCAGAGTATTGGTATGTAGGCATCATGCCCACACACGAGGTGTGAAGCACCTCCAGTGCATCTTACACACACTAACCCCACTCTTGCTCAAAGTTGGTCAAAGTGTAATGGAAGATAGGGTTTTAAGAAATAATTTTCTCTAAAGGGAGATATATAGACTTCTAGCTATCAAAAATTTGTAGATAGGGTCACACAGACATACCGAATAAAACCTAGAAAGCTAAGATCCTAAAGACAATAGTAGTAGAGGTGGACTCTGGTACCAATATTATCCAATTTTGGTGCTCCTATCCAATCATAAAATGAAGTTTAGATCTCATTTATGATAGTGTCTTAGTCTTGCACAGTAAATTCTAGCTTCTATCTCAGTCGTATCAATTAATTTCTAGCTAAGTTTTATTTTCTTCTCCTTATTAATATTTTTATAAAAGTTTAAATTAAAATTAATTTACACAAATCAGTAGCTTAATTATAATTTATTTATTTATTTATTTTACTACTCAGACCCTTTAACTAAATTAAGAATAATACCTCAATTTTCCTAAAATTTTTAAATCATTTGGTGAACCCGACTTACTTAGTTTGCGCATAACTATAAACCCTAGGGTAATTTTCTTACAAATTTTTCATATTTTTTTCTAATTTTTTACCTATATAATAAAATAAAAAATTATCATTAAATTTTAAAATTTCATAGTAATTTTAAAATATTTTTCTTTCAAACCCTAGTTTCCCACACTAGGTCCCAGTCATTTTCTAGTAATTTTTCAATCATTTTTTAAATTTTTACTATCATATTTAATAGAAAAATCCATTCAAAATTAAAAAATCAATGGTAATTCTCAAAAAAATTTATTTTTTCAAAACCCTAGTTGCATTTACTAGGTCATATTAAATCACTAATTTTCAAATAAAATTTTGATTTTTTACCTATATATATATATATATATATATATATATATATATATATATATATAAAACTCATAAATTCACTTTCAATTTCAAAATTTCATAGTAAATTGCTCAAATAATCATCTTTCAAACCCTAGTTGTATACACTAGGTCCTACTATTTTTGAGATATCACCTTACATTCTAATCATATTTAAAAAATGAATATCACTTAATTACAAATTTTTCTTACATTTTTGGAAAATACTAAGGAGACCATCATAGGTCCTATCATGTACATGATTGACGGAGTTTATCATATGTTAATACAAAGCTTTATTCTTTGCATTTGATGCTTATGTTTCATAATATGAGATGATTTTAAGAAAGTTATTATTAAACATGCTAAGATATCTTTTGCATCACCTCCCTTGGAGCCTTTATCTCATATCAAGTCATGTTTCATGGTCCATTTCACTATTCCCCAGATCACTACCCATCGCTAGAGAGTCTAGTTGACACCTTTTGTACCTCTACCACCTCAACCTATCGATTATCTTTGTTATCCTCCCATCATTACTACTATCCCTATATAGATAGTAGATAATGCAGTTACAGCTATTACTCGATGTGCCACCATGCCTCCTCCACCTAGTTAGGAGCCTCACCACCCTCCTATTCCTTCTTATCCCAAGCCCAATCCACCTGCATAGGTAGAGTCGCATAAGGCATATGATATTTTTGATTAATTAAGAAATAATCCAGATAATATTTTCATGTTAGAACTACTTCAAAAAGCCAATGTGTTCAAAGACATTCTCTATCAAGCACTCACTCAAACTTCTATGCCCATTGACTCAAAGCCTTTTTATTTTGCTTTAGTGGTTAACACATTAAAAACTATAGAAGATGCTATCACTTTTGATCATAATGACATGCCATCTCAAACAGTAATTGATCAAAATTTACCACTATTTATACAAGCTCAATTCAAAATTAGCATAGTTAAAAGAGTTCTAGTTGATAGTGGTTCCAAACTTAATATAAGTAATATTACATTCTTACATATCATGGGCGTAGAAATGACATACATGAAAAAATCATATAAGAACATTAAAATATTTGATGATATACCATGATAGACATTGGGTACCATTACTTTGGATATCATGGTAGGAACCAAAACCCTCTCTACATAGTTCTAGGTCATGCTAGGTCCTCTTCATTATAATATTTTACTCAAATAACCCTAAATACATGATATGGGGGTAGTTCCTTCTACTCTTCATCAATGTGTTAAGTCTATCCATGAGGGATACCTATACACATGTCCAGTAGATAACCAACCATTCAAATATTGTCAAACCATAGAGTCATCTTTGACTATTTTTCCAGATGGGACACCTCATATCATAGTTTAACCACCACCTCATTGTATTTCTCTTAATCAGATACATACATATGAGGTTGGAGAGACTATCACTTCTTGCACTCTTCCACTTACAGTTGTGCCCTCAACTCTAGATATTTATCTATTCATATCAGCTTCAACCATTTCAACTACTCCATCAGTCATGATTCCTACATGTATTATAGTTATACATTCATTGACAATATTTCTAGTAGTACCAATTGATTATATAGATATAGTCACTCTATCAATTACAGATACTCTCATAGTACCATTGTCTTTTAATACTATAATTGATGATACCCCCATATCATAGTTATACCTTGTGGTAAATTTTGAGTTACCATATGTACATGAAGTTGATATAGATTCCCAAGATTATTTAGATGATGATGTGAAACCCACACTCATAGAAGACTATTTATGTGGTTTGAGCTTTACACCAGTTAGCCTAGGAGAGTACTGAGATGACTCTATATCTCTCATTAGATATCCTACATCACTCTTAGCATCTCACACTACACTCTTAGGATATACTCTATATTCGTTGCCATAAATAGATCACTTGACATATACAGTTCACACGGTTACCTCTATGGATATAGAGCAGTCATTTAGATTCAGGTAAGCAACACACAATATCAACCACATATTATGTTATAGATGTTACATGATCATGGATTAATCATCTTACCTATAGTGTGACATAGTTCTATTCACAGATTATCATAGCAAGATGGTCACCGTTTTTATATTTTTCATAAGATCATAGGTCATGATACAAACTCATGTACAACTTTATATAAGATATCTGAAAAAACAACCTATTTGACTAATCAATCTATATATGGGGTCTAAAAAGTCTATCTTATGCCCCTATCTAACTATCTCGAAGTAGGGATAAATCTATATGGGCTAAACTTAACTCCATATAGATAGAGGGGGTTGTGGATAGATGCATTTTTTTGGACTCTATACAAACTAGATTGGTTAACTCTATCAGTTCAAATAGAGAGCCCCCACCTCTCCCTATGGAATACATCTCATTTCTCCCCTGATTGGGATTGTGTAGGTAGATGTGGGGAATCGACCAACAACTGATCGGTGTCTATCCATTAGGGCCCGATCTCTACTCTCTTTAAACACTTCATCTAGTCCTTACTCAGTGGGGGGTCATTATCTAGTCTTTACTCAGTGGGGGGTCACTCTCTAGTCCAATCCTATCACATCAAATAATATAATATCATATTCATAAAATGCATTTAATTCTTTTAATAATTTCACAATCTCTCCTACTACATATCCCCCGCATCCAGCTCCTACAGGTGGCTCCCTAGCTTCCACACAATCTACACCTCTATAACCCTTATGGATTACATCTTCAGACTAAATATCCTCATAATGATAACTTTGGCATAAAATATAGGTTCATGATATTATTTAGATTACAACACCACCAACACCAACTTATTCATTTCCACTGAAGCAATCTACTACTAGAACTAAGCGTCCTAGAGAAGAATCAGTATCTCCACCACTAGAGCAACCTTTAGTTTGCCATCGGTAGGATGCCACCATGTACATAGCTTCTAAAGCATATGATGATACTTTTGATGATGATCTTGAGACATTTGATGATTTCCATGATCCCTTCCTCCTTATCTATCTCCAGCTAGCTCCATCTTTGGATCCTTTACCCCTCTAACCTAGCCTTTTATTCATATGCTTATATATGATCTCTTTATGATTACTTGTGCATAATTTTATCAGTATCATCTGTACATAGTTTCTTATGCTTGATTGTACATAGTTCCTTTTCAATTTTTTGTACATAGTTTTTATTACTTGATTGTACATAGCTATAAAAACTTATAAAATCCAAAAATAATACAAAATTTCAAAATATAAAAACATACAATTAAAATTCAAAAACACCAAAAATATCTCAACTGTATGCATTATCCATGCTTTACATTGATACTAATACACTAGACTTACATTTACTATTCTATGCTTACTATTTGTCGATTTATCTACACTACCATGCTTCACTTGATATTATTTTGAGTGTGTACAGTGACATCCAACTTTGTGATTGCTTCACTCTACCCATTGAGGGGGAATCCTACTTATACATCAAGACACACATAGATATACATACCCACTAGGGGAATCTTCTACATGACTATACCATCTAGGTTATGTCATTCCTACACCACACACTCCAGTTATCATGTTGATGTACATTACTTACTAGATCACACAAATTAATCTATCGACACTCATTAGTATATAACACTTGTGCATTTTTTAGCATATACCTAGTATTTTACTAACATGTCTTGCATACTTTCCCTCTTACTTTGATTAGTTAGATGTGATTGTACTTCTAGTTCTTTACATGTTTTATTTTCTTGCTTAACGTAGCTAGATTGTTTGCAATTATTAATTCCTATTTATCTCTTGTATGTGCCTTAGGATATTTGCCAATGTCCTTTGCTTCTATTCATGTGTGTGCCTTAGTATATTTGCTAATGTCTTTTGACTATAATCCTCTATATAATTGTGGCTTCCATGCCAATTTTGATTGTTTCAATTGTATGTGCATGTGGCATTTGAACATGCCTTGTATGCTTGCTTTCCAATTTGAGTGACATGTGCCCATGTCCCTTTTTTGCTTGGCACCTTGTTCACCCTTGTATGCTTCTTGATTCTTGCCTTGTGTGCTTGTTGCTTATTTGTTTCTCATTGTTTGTAATGCCATGATTCATATCATGCATTTATTTTTGCTTGGCGCCTTGTTCACCCTTGTATGCTTCTTGATTCTTGCCTTGTGTGCTTGTTGCTTATTTGTTTCTCATTATTTGTAATGCCATGATTCATATCATGCATTTATCTTGATTTCTTGAATGCCATGATGGACATCATGCTCCATCCCTCTAACTAACTAATAACTAACCAGACTTTCATTTCTATTTCAGTACATATATCTAAGCATATGCTTGTTGATCTAACAATATTTAATATAAATCATGCTATATCTTGAGATATATTGTCGATTATCATTGTTATACCATGTATCTTTGTAACATAACACACTTGCAAGGCTATTTATTCTAAGGGAAGTCATTATAAGGTCTTAATTCCTACCCTAAAAAGAGGGGGAAACAAATAAGGGTTTTGTCATAGAGATCATAGCTCCTAATGATCAAAACAATATTCTTTAGAACACCTATAACAACAACCAGACATCAAATTAGTCAGAACAGAACAAATAGATAGTCAAGAATCTAGAATAGTTACCGGATTTGGCCCTAAAAAATAACACCCAAATTGGAAAAAAATGTTAATGCCACTGGTTTCCACTTTCAGTGTTCCTATCCAAATAGTAGAAAAACTAGATTTGTTAGAAATAAATAGAAAGGTAAGTTTAGTTATAGTTTTTTCAGCTATAGTTCAGAACAAATTCAACATTTTTAATATTGTTTTTCTCAAAGAATATAGATATAGGGGAAATCATGTATGACATGATGGTTCTCACTTTCAATTTTAGATACGGTAGTTGATATAAATTTTAGATTGAAATCCATGTTTCAAACACTAGTTATTGGGGGTAATGTGCACGACATATTTATTTTCTTTTATTTCCAAGTTTAGTATTACCTAGGCATTCTCAACAGTTACATGCCTTATTCCATATGTATATGGTTGGAATAATTTTAGAATGGTTTTCATACAAGCCTAACCTACCAAGTTCCTGAGTGGATTTCATACAAGCCTGGTGGACTAGTTCAGAGTGGATTTCATATAAGACTAATCTCCATCTTTCAGAGTGGCCAAGAGTGGCCTAGTTTTTAGCATACATTAGGCTATTCATGCCAACATTGTTATATCACATTAAATTCATAAGCTTTAGGATCCATATCATATGACATACATTTCATACCCATATCAATTCATAGCTTCACTTCATAGGGCAATGATGGAGCCAAAGGACTAGCTAGCCTTTGTATTCTTGAGTCACCTATTTAGAGGGATTGGAAAAATAGTCCAAATATTTATCAAAACATGCAAGACGACCTAACTTCACTTAGTGGGTGATGATGGAGCTAAAGGGCTAGCCTTTGCATTCTTGAACCACTCTTGGGGAATTGAGCACTCAGCTCCGTTCGTGATATTAATCTTGGTATAATATCATCCAACATTATTCAACATTACTCAACATCATAATAGGTTTTATATTGGTTCATGTACCTGATGAGGTGTATTCATTCCTTTCTCTTCCTCTCTTTCTTATCCAGTTTTGTACGTTCTTATCCTAGATATAACATATTTAGTAGGAACTAGTCTACTCTTTATTTCAAAGTGTGATTTATCTATACACACCCAACATCACACAACTTCATGAGCTTCACCCTTGTAGGTAAGTTCAGATACACTTTCTATTTTTCCTTTATCCTAGTATTTCACTTTACTGCATCACTAGAATAAAGGGGGGGGAAATGTAGTCATATAAAATTAAAAAATTAGTAACTTGAGCATGGCTAATGACACCCAACCCTTAGGTCCCTTTTGATTTCTTTCATGACCCTCTTAGGCTTATTTTCACTGATTCCTAGTCGTCTGTAGCCTTCCAAACTTGGTCCCAATTCACTTACGCTACTCTTTCTAAGACAAATCAATCCCCCTAGGTCTTGTCTACTTAGGATAGTATCACCATACTTAAACTATAGCATTGGTACCACTCCAATCCACTTTTGGCACTATTGTCCAAGTTTATTTCTAGCCCCAATGGCCAATTTATTCTAGTCTGCCATCCTTATACTTGTCGACTTAACATGAGTACATTCAACCCTTGACTAATAGATCCCTATAAAATCCCATTCAAAGACCCTTTGGAAAGGGTTGGCAATTATCACTAAGCAAGCAAGAATACAAGAAAGACTAATCAAATAATCTTCCCTATTCTCTACATATAGCTAACCAACACACTTACAAGCTTATTCAAATCATTACAATAGTACCTAGCCACCTCAAGCACATCTAGTTTAACATTCTACATCTTTATATACATAATTGCTCAAAGAACATCAAATGGGAGAAATACATATGACTTGATCCCTATGCAGAGTATTGGTATGTAGGCAACATGCCCACACATAGGGTGTGAAGCACGTCTAATACATCTTACACACACTAACCCCCCCTCTTGCTCAAAGTTGGTCAAAACATAATGGAAGATAGGGTTTTAAGAAATAATCTAGTCTACAAGGAGCTATATAGACTTCTAGTTACCAAAACTTTGTAGATAGGGTCACACAAATATAACGAATAAAACCCAGAAAGATTAGATCCTTAGGACAATAGTGATAAAGGTGAACTATAACACTGGTGCCACTACTATCTAGTTTTGGTGCTCCTATCCAATCACAAAATGAAATTTAGATCTTAGTTTGTGATAGTATCTCAGTCTTACACAATAAATTTTAGTCTCTATCTTATTTAGATCAATCAGTTTCTAGCTGAGTTTTGTTTTCTTCTTCTTATTACTATTTTTAAAAAAGTTTAAATTACAATTAATTTACATAAATTAGTATCTTAATTATTGTCTATTTATTTAATGATTTTACTACTCAAACCCTTTAATTAAATTAGAAATAATACCCTAATATTCCCAAAATTGTTAAATCAAGAGACAAAAATAGTAAAAAGAAGATTAATTCATGGAAAAAGATGGAGAATGTGGGATAATTTTTTTCCTCTGAATTATGTGCAAACCCTATATAGAATATTTTAGAATTTGAGGCAAAAAGATCACAACATACAAGAGTATACAAATGAGTTTTACAATCTTTCCTACGAGTGGAACATGATGAAACAAAAGAGCAGATGGCTACAATGTATGTAAATGGTTTGAAATTTACTATTCAAGATGAATTAAGCATGAATAAAATACTTTACATGGAGGAGGCTTATAAATTAGCTTTGAAGGAAGAATAAAAATTAAATAGATAGAATTTTAGAAGAGCATCTCTTGGTCCAAGAAGAGGTAGATCCCCTCTATTAAGGGGATGAGGTGGGTTTAATACCACTAGAGGTACATTTAATACCAATAAAGGTGAATCATCACTTGGTGTAGAAAGGTAAAATGAGAATAGGCAAGGGTTTCAATACTAACAAAGAGGAAGAGGGTTTTAGAGAGGACGAGCTTATGATGGTGCTAAAGGATACTTTTTTAATCAACAAAGATCTTATGTTTGTTATAGGTGTAGAGAATAAGGGAACAAATAATTTGATTGTCCGCACTATCAAGATCAGAAAAGGAGGCAAGAGGATCACTCAAGAGTGAATCTAGTTGAGGCTAAGATAGAAGAGCAAAATACTAAAGTTGCACCAATAGATGTTGGAGAGAATCTCATGATGAGAGGAAAAATGATCACTCCAAGGAAGGAACAAGTCCAAAATAAAGGAGGTGATGCATGGTTGTGATCAAATTTTTTTTGAACAAGATGTACTTCAGGTGGAAAGATATGCAAAGTAATTATAGATGGTGGTAGTTGTGAAAATATGGTTTCTAAAGAAATGATAGAGAAACGAAATTTTAAATGTGAAAAACATCATAATCTTTATCAGATTTCATGGTTTAATAAAGGTAATGAGGTTATAGTAGATAAAAGGTGCTTAATCAAGTTTTCTATAAGAAAAGCTTATAATGATGAAATATGGTGTGATGTTATTTGAATGGATGTATGCCATTTGTTATTAGGAAGACCATGGTAATTTGACAAGAAAGTTATTCATGATGGAGCAAAGATATATACACTTTTTGGAAAGGTGGTACAAAGGTATTTTTGTTACCTCTTAAGGAGGAAGAGAAGGCAAAAAACATGCTCTCTACTAAAGAATTTATCTAAGATATAAAGGTGGAATGTTGTTGTTATATATTAGTAGCAAAGAATGAAGACATAGAAATGGTACAAATACCAATAAAAGTAGGAAAAGTGTTAAAAGAATATGCAGAAGTTATGCCTGATGAGTTACCATATGGTTTACCATCAAAGAGAGATATTTAGTATTATATTGATTTGATTCTAGGATCAACTCTACCCAATCAAGCACCTTATAAGATGAGTCCAATAGAACATTTAGAATTAAATAAATAGGTTACTAAATTGATAAGAAAGAAGGTGACAAGGGAGAGTATGAGTCTATGTGCAACACTAGCACTACTAACCCCAAAGAAATATGGAGGATGAAGAATGTGTGTAGATAGTAGAGAAATTAATAAAATTGCAATAAAGTAAAGGTTTTCTATACCTCATTTAGATGATATGATGGATGTGCTTATAGGAGAAAAATATTTTAGCAAGATTGATCTAAGGAGTGATTTTAATCAGATTTGAATTCATGAAGGAGATAAGTGGAAAACTACATTCAATACTAGGGATGGCTTATATGAGTGGATGGTGATACCATTTAGATTATCTATTGTACCTAATATATTTATGAGGGTGATGAATACAGAACTAAGAGAATATATTGGTAAATTTGTGGTTATTTATTTTGATATTAAATAAGACTAAATAAGAACACTTATAACATTTTAGAATGGTAATGAATTTGTTAATAAAGGAGAAGTTGTATGCAAATTTGAATAAGTGCAAGTTTGTGCAAAGCAGTTTAGTATTTTTGGGATTTGTAGTTTCAGTAGATGGTGTGAGAATGGATGAAGAAAAGATAAAGGCAATTGTTGAGTGGTCTATTCTAAAAATCATTATAGAGGTAAGAATTTTCCATGGTTTAAAAACTTTTTACATAAAATTTATTAAAATTTTTAATGGTATTATGACACCAATAACATATTGCATGAGAGAGAAGGAATTTGCATGGACTAGAGCAGCCACAAAAAGCTTTGAATTTTTGAATAAGAAGATTACAAAAAGACCAATTTCATCATTACCACATTTTAACAAAGTGTTTGAGGTTGATTTTGATGCTTTATTTGTGATAATCGATGTTGTGTTGAGTCAAGAAGGAAATCCAATAGCATATTTTTGTGAGAAATTGAATGAGGTAAGAATAAAGTATTCTACCTATGATGTTTAACTTTAAGTAATTGTACAATTATTACGACATTGGAGGCATTACCTGGTGCCTAAAAATTTTATCCTATTTATAGATCATGAGGATTTGAAATATGTGAATACATAAAAGAAGTTGAATAGTAGGCATGCAAAGTGGGTATCTTTCTTGTAGGGGTATACTTTAGTGGTGAAACATAAATAAGGAAAATAGAATCAAGTAGTTGATGCATTGAGAAAGAGAGTATCATTATTAACTACTATATTGAGTGAAGTAGTTGGATTTGAATATATCAAATAATTATATGATATTGATCCATATTTTGGAAAAGTAGTTGAGCAGTGCAGGAATCCATTAACAGGTGGGACATGTATTATTCATGATGATTATATTATATAATAAGGTTATGTATTCAAAGGGAAATAATTATGCATTCCAATTAGGTCTCTATGAGACAATATAATAATAGAATTACATAGTGGTGCTTTGGTTGGACATTTTGGTAAGATAAAGACAATCCTTTGGTAGAGGAAAAGTATTTTTGGCCAAAGATGTAGAGAGATGTCACAAGGTATGTTTCTAGGTGTAGGATATGTTAGGTGTATAAAGGACATATACAAAATACTAGATTATACATGCCATTATTAACTCCAAGAGGACCATGGATAGATTTGAGTATGGATTTTGTGTTAGGATTACCAAACACATAAAGAGGTAATGATTAAATTTTTGTTTTTGTAGATAGATTTTCTAAAATGGTTCATTTCATTACATGTAAGAAAACTAATGATTACAATAGAGTTGCATAATTATTTTTTAAGGATATTGTGAGATTTCATGGTGTTTCAAAAACTATTACTTTAGATAGGGACATGAAAATTTTAAGTTATTTTTAGAGGACTTTATGGAAGAAAATGGGTAGTAAGCTATAATTAAGTAGTGCATATCACCCATAAATATATGGATAGACAGAAGTGGTGAATAAGAGCTTGAGAAATTTGTTGGGATGCATAGTGGGAGAGAAGCCCAAGTAATAAGACTTGGGTTTACCACAAGCTGAACTTGCATATAATAGTTCAATGAATAGATCAATAGGAAAATCATCATTTCAAATTGTTTATGGGAAAAATCCTATGGGTATTTTATATTTTATATAATTACTGATTATAGATCAAATTAGTGATGATATAGGATGTGTTTGCAGAACATATGTAGCTATTACAAGAATGAGTAAGAAGAAATTTGTAGGAAAGTAATGAGAGCTATAAAGCATCAATAGATGTTAGAAGAAGATCTAAGGTATTTTAATAAGGAGAGTTAGTAATTGTTTACTTGAGGAAAGAAAGATTTACAAAAGGTATGTACAATAATTTGAAGTATAAGAAAATTGGACCATGCAAAATTGTGAAGAAAATCAATGACAATGCTTATGAGGTGAGTTTACCACAAAATTTTGATATGTCTCTAGTATTTAATGTTTCATATTTATATTAATTTCAAGGAGAAGAAGATGGTAAATATGATGAAGATGAAGAAGTAAATTGACAAAAACAATTTCCAAAGAAGAAGAAAAAGATAGTGCAGGTTTTGGATATGAAAATAATGAGTACAAGGCAAGGGAATTATAATAGCTATTTAGTACAGTGGGAAGGATTTCAACAAGAAGATAACACTTGGATTACATAATGGGAACTAAAAAAGATTTATAAATATAAATGTAAGTAGTACAACCAAGGTAACTCACAGGAGCTAAGTTGTTTTCAACCAGAGGAGACTGATGCAAAAAAATAGGCCAATTTTCCAGAGGCCATAAATTTTGACCCATATCTCTATTTGAGATCTTCCACATGCCAAAATGACCATCTCAATAATATTTTTCTTTCGTAATCCATGATTTTCACTTATATTTATTTTTGATATTTTTTAGAGGCTATATATGATCATTTGAGGGTCTGAAATTACCATTTAATGATTTTTTCAAGAATTTTCTAATTTTATAAATTATATATTTTTATGACCAAACATTAAATTTAGTCAAAATTCATCCGTTAGGATAATTATAGTGTTTCGAGTATTTTAGGATATTTTTATTTTTGCATGTGCTTGCATGCGAAACTTACTAAAAATAATAGCTGCTAAAAATAAAAGTTTTTTTTTATAGATTTTAGTTTTTTTCAAATTTTGCATGTCAACTCTAATTCCAAGTTGAGGCTTATTTAAGTATGGTTTGGTTTTTTAATTATTTACACTCATTTAATATGAATTAATATTGGTTATTATTTTATATCTTGACCTATTGATAATTTATTGTCTCGATAGTTTTCGGGTTCATTACATTTGGAGGCCATTGCAAATTAAAATTTTATAGTTTATGTATAAATATTACAACTTAAGACAACTTCATCACACTATTTATGTAAGACAACTACCATGGAGCTACAAAAGGGATATGTGGCATATTAATCATACACATGCTAATATATGCACACATGTATGATTTGTTAATTTTCTAAAAGGCCATCACAAATATTTTTGGCTATTATATTCTCTTTATTATTAAACATGTGATGTGGTCTCAGTTGATTACTTGAAAGAAATTCCATTTATTCCAATTAAAATCCTTAGAAGGATATTTTTTAAGTGTCATATTAGAGATTGCATTTGTAAAGACCACACAAAAAATTATAGAAAATGCAATAATAAATTGTATGGTAGTAATACCTTGTAGCTCGTCTGGATCATGGGAAACCACTACACATATTTAATTACATGCAAATTTATTATGGCCATGTGATTAATTATAAATTATATTAACTTATATTAAATGATAAATATGATAAACAAAATGTTCATGTTATTAAATACGTTAAAATGAGAAACATAATAAATATATGATTTAAACACAAATGGAACTAGAAAATTAAATGGTGAATACACAATCAGCTAATATGTATGACTAAAAGATAAAGATGGTTCATTCGACAAATTTTAAACCAATATCAAGTTTATTAGTGATTATATTCCTTTGAATCGACATAAATGCTTCACATGAAGTAATAATTAAGATCTTTGTAGTCTGGACTAATTTTATTAATTACTCACATTTCCCATTCAAAGCTATTATAATTTACATTTATGAATAAATATTACCAACATTGGGTAAATTAATGACACACTCTGACTAGAAAAGTGATTGTAGAGTTGCAAAAGGGAAAAGTGGCCTTATTACATGCTTGTCATTCTTAAACTCATGATGTGGTCTCAATCAATAACATTAAGACATACTAGGTGTTGAGCACCCTCTACACTTTATTTACACACGGAATCTTTTAAGTGTCTTAACTTATTTATATAATATAATTTATACTAAGAAATTTCAGACTGCAACATGAAAAACACAAGACCATTGAGATTTCATGTTTTTATCAAATTTCACTCATCCCAATGTAATGCCACATAAAGTCTCTTCATAAAATACTTGATAAAGTTTCGTTACATGGGCCACATAGGCACGTGAAATTAATGAGTTCTAGTTATTTGAGTTGAGGTCCATGGAAGATCATTAGTTTAGTGTCATGTTAAAATAGTTTTGTGTGCGAGACCACAAAAACATTTCAAGACAACACAATAATAATTTATAGTGTATTGAGACCTCATGGTTCATATGGACTTTATAAAACCAATGTACATATTTAATTACATGGAAATAATATGCGGTCATGTGATAAATTATAAATTACATAAATAACTATTAAATGAGAAATAAATAAATAATATACTGACATTATTGAATAGGTTAAAATGAGAAGCATTATAACTAATTGAATTTAAGGATGGTGATAATAGAAAATCTGATGGTGGGTAGCAATTCAACTAGTAAGGGTGACCAACAGACAAGGATGGTTTCTTGAACAACTTTTAAACAACTAGCAAGTGTAACAATTAGTATCTTTCTTTAGCCCAACATAACTTCCACACATGAAGTAATAATAAATATCTTTTAACTTCAAACCAATTTTATTAATTGCATTCATTTCCTCTTAGAGACCATTATAATTTACAATTTTTTGGTTATGAATAAAAAATAACAATATTAGGCATCTTAACCACAAGGTTTAGCTATGAAATCTATAACTGAGATTCAAAAGGAAAAAGTTCCAAACATATTTTTTCATGATAAAAGCTTCAATACTAAGTAATTTAAAATAAATGGCTTTATATTTAAATATCCACACAAGCTTCCATGTATTAAGTAAGTTTATAGGGTCAAGGACTCAATGTTATCAACAAAGATGTCATCATCACAAGATTCCACAAAGATGATGAGGACACAAAATGGATTTTTAATTTAATACACCCTAATTTATTAATATAGTTATTAAATCAACAAAAAGTTTAGCAGTTAGTAGCTTCTTTCTATTAGACATTACTACACATGAACTAAGAATCAAAAGCTTTAGAGTATGGGCACCTCTTATTAATTACATGAATTTTCATTTTTGAGGCCATTTTAATTTAAAATTTATGGGATATTATGCTGAAGGCATATTATTTAGAAAGGACTCACCTTAGATTCATTCTTTACATATTAACATATTCCTTATCCACATATAATAATGTATACTACTTTTACTCATATAAATAAAATGATAATTATTGTGAGCACAACCAATATGGACCTTGATTACTTTGACAATGTGATGAAGATAAATGATCAAGGGGAAGTATTAGGTAGGAAATGGGTGGCTAGAGCCATGATGCCACATATGCAAGGGTGTATCTTGTGTATATCCAACATAGTGGGAATTATTGGTGGCATGGAGCCTCACCCTTATTTTATTTCAAATTTTATCATAATTGGGTTGGTGAAGTCTATTGTGAATGAGATGAATAAGAATGGCCTATGTTATAATACCCCCTTTGCACTGGAGGGGCATAGGTAGTTCTGTCTAGGGTCCCATGATGATGAAATGGACATATTATTTGAATAACATGGGGAGATAAAAGGGGTGAGGTGTGAGGTGAAGGGCATAGAAATGTGCACTCTTTATCTTTCCCTTGAGGAAGGGAGATATATCATAGGCCATAATTTATTTGTTAATGGGGGATTATCCTTAGTCAAACTATTCTTCCTATCAAATCAATAGTAGTTTTATTTTTACTTAACTACTAAACTAGTAGTTTCCCCAAAGCTAAAAATTACACTAGGAGGGACATCACTCTATCTTGTAGAAAAGTGATGTTTAAAAAAAAAAAAATTATAAGTGCAAAGTGGTGGATTAATTTTAAATAATGAAATAGATTGTGTATACTATTTATATAATGGTTTATGGAGAGTATTTGCATTTTTTGTAAATGTTGTGGAAGAGGTTTACCATTGAATCTTGATTCCTCTTATTTTTTGAGTTTCACATATTTACTATCCTTCATTATTTCATAGTGATCAAAGGTGAATGTTAGGGAGATATGCATGTCATACAATGAGTGTAATCATGATATTACAATGAAGGATAAACCTTAAAAATTAGTGTTCCCAATATAAATTATTGCCTTATTGAGTGATCCCTTGTGCTTTATTTATATATAGAGCCATTGCCATTTTGAGAGGTATATGGTGGTGTTTGCCTAATGTAACTGGAGGAGTTGGTAGATGTACTGGATGGGACATATGCCATGGAAGAACAAATTATTTTTTAAATCTAACAACCACATACATGGGTAAATCAAGGTTGTTTTCTATTGGGATTGTAAATAATGTAAATAATTTCACTAATGGTTACATTTATTAATCTTGCTTGAACTCATAGATTGGATGTCATAATTTATTTTATCCTTTTCATGGAAGCAATATTGGTTCTAATTGAGTCTTGTTTATGGTTAGGTGTGTCTTTTTTTCTACTCTATTTTGATTTACATATTACAATAGGAATGCTTAATAATTTACGCATATATTTGTTATGCAATGTAGCTAAGTAGTTCGTTACATACAAATGTGTTGAGAATTAAAATGTTTCTTGTTATTATAGAGGCATGAAGGAATATGTTCTTGAAATGATAATATTCAAGTCTTCTTTTGTTGGGTCCACATTTATAATGTTGATCATTAAGATTTTGAGTAGTATTTGTTATTTCATGAATCCTTGCTAGTGAAATTTTTTGTCTAATGTTACAAACGTGTCAAATTTTTTCCAGAGTGTGTGGCTAAATGTCTTCCCTACATACATTATTATGTTATTTAATGGGAGAGGGTATGTTATGTGGGAGAGGGGGGGGGGGATGGGGTGAGTTGGGGCACGATAGAGTTTTCCTAGTTCATAAACAAGTATAATTGAGAAAATTCTAAAATATTTGTTATTTTTTTATGGGAATGCCTCACATAAGTGGATATTTATATTGTTGAGCATTTTTGTACCTATGAATCTAATTTCATTAATGAGAACATATTTAATGTGTCTAATCTATTCTTGGAAACTTTCTAGTGCTTGTCCCTCAATTCCATCCATTTCTTAGATAGAAATGTGAAGTCTTGAAAAGTTAGTTAATATATGTATGTTGAACTTTTTTACACTAGTTGGAGCAATGAGACATAGGGGAGAACTGCTTTTTCCTGCAAGCCCATTTAGGCTACATTTGATGTTTCTAATCAAGTATTATTTCCCTATACCTATTTTTCCTTTAATAAACATATTTAGTGGTGGATATTGTGTTTTTTTTGCATGGTCTACAACAATTCTTAGATATGTTTGTCAATTACATGACAACTCATAATGGATGTATTGATCACTCATTATATATAATTTGGGTGCCTTTTGCATTAAATATCTATGAACTTTGGTGTTGTTATGTGTAGATTGATTAATACCTCAATATTATTCCAATTATGGTTGTTGTTGAAGTCAGGGAGGTTAAGCATGTCGATGACATTTATTGTAGTGGTTATTGATGGGTGCATATGAGACAATAATTTTCATTCTTATAATTCCATTTACATTTGTACATCTTACCATATGTCTTTATCATCATTGTTTGCATCAAAAATATTTTCAAAATTTGTAGTTGTTCTCTGAACATGTCAGGGATGATAAAAAGTTATGATTTATTCTAAATGTGTAATGATGTCTTATTTAGTTAAAATAATGTCTATTACAATGTTTTAGAATGGTTTGTAAATTTAAATCTCCCCACAAAAAAAATCTTCATATGATGGTGAATCAATAGGGAATAAAATAAAAATGAGGGAAGATGTGTACAATTGATTGAACCTTTCTCCCTCACCACTAATTATTTTCCCTTTTCATGTTGAAATACCATGTTTATGTAGCCATAATGTTTAAAAAAAATGTTATTTATATATGCATCAATGAAATATGGTGTTGGGTTTACCTCAGATGTGCATTGAAAGACACATTTGAATATTTATTTACTAACATGTAGGAAAATAAATGTTTAAGTATAAATCATTAGAGGTATCCTTTGTATCATGTGGCATGCCTCCTGTGTACCTATGTCACAATCAATTTTTTTTTGGTGATGAACTTGTCCTACACAACCATGGCAGGTATTTATTTGTAATTGTAGTTGATATTCTAGTCAAAATAGAGTGGTAGCTTTAAAATTTGTCTTTAATTTTTCTACAAATATTTATATATATATTTGAGCAGCACAGTAGGAGAAAATTGGTTGGCAATTAACATTTTCACACCATATTGAAAGCATGTCTATGTGGTGGATGTTTATTATTGCATTATTATGGGATAGTATGTAAGTCTTTTGGTTGTCATCATCGATGAACATGTTTGGAATAATTTGTAATGGTTATGGGTATTTGTATCTACATTGTACAATTGATCCATTTTTTTAAGCATTTAGACTCATTGCATTTAATGTGATGTCATCTGTAGTTTACAAATTCCTCATAATATTTTTGAGCATTAAAATTTAGTATTTCACGTGAAGATATCAAATATGGATCATTAAGATTGGAATGGTTGATATATTTTGGATGAGTTCCATGTTGTTACATAGTGATATAAATATTCTCTTATAGAATTTAATTAAAGAGGGTTTATTGAATCTAATGTGTCCATGTCATGGGTATTCTATAACCACTAAAACCTATGGATATATTATAATTGTGAAGGCATATGTTGTGTGTATTGAAATTATTAAAATATATTTTTATTATTAATACATGTGCAAATAGTCCTTGTTGCATTGATGTTTATCCATAATTTCATCACGGAAGATTGTAAATATTTGATCCACATATGAAGTTATTATATTTGGTTTGGGATTAGGTTTTTATTTATCTAACACAAAATATTGTTATGGAGTGTGGGAGGTTCCCCTGACATTATTTTATATATATTTATCCATGTAGTGTCTATTTATATTAAGATAAACCCATTTTTAAATTGGTGTGGAATCCAACCTAGACACATTAGGAGGTCTGAGTCTCCCCCTGGCTTAAAAAAGAGAAAGGAAGGTGAAGCACACTAGGTAAATGAAAAAGACCCAACCAAAAGAAGCAACAAAAATTAAAATAGAAACAACCACATTTGATTAGTATAGGAACCAGTCAATTTATATTGACCAAAAACTATCCTGAACTTGAGGAGAAATAGGCCAAAGTCTCCCACCGAAGAGGCTACTCCCTCCATGCCCAAAGGGAACCAAGAAAGAAGACGACCATATAAACACCCTATTGATGGAAAAGAACCTTTGGGGTACCCAGAGGATCCAATCCCAACATAAAAAAAAGAAATAGTGCTAAAAATAAGAAAAAGTGGTTCCTAGGACCCCAATCTAACTTTAACTAAATCACAAAATAGAAAGCATCAACAATAAAAGAAAACCTTAGGAGTCCTTAGAGGACCTAGACCAAAAAAATAGGGAGGGGATTTGTAGGGGAAGCCATTCATAGTTTGTGATAATTTTAGCTAAACTCCATGAGCTTCTTTTAAAAAATTAATAGCTCCTCCTTGTTCTTGAAACTAGGAAAACACTTTCCTTCAGAATTTAAAACCTAGTTTCTAGAGGTAGAGTTATCTTCTACCATACCAAAATCCTTTTTAGTTATCCATCCTTTCCTTTTATTTCTAACCATTGTCCAAACTCCACTATTGGGGCATGGTGAAAGAGGGATAACAATATCAACACCAATGGGGTCAGGGCTAAAGTCACCAAGATCCTTTTGGGGTGTCTAAACTTCCATCTCTTGCTCACTCTCTATTCTCAAATTCAAGTCTTTAGGGGGACCTTGATTAACTAAAGGGATTAAAGCAGAATCCAATCTTGGGATAAATTTATCAACCATGATAGCCTCTAGTGGTTCATATTTTTCCATGGTGATATTGTAAGGAATAATGTCCTTCCACCAATTTTACATCTTATTTACTTTATTTTTAACATTATATAAATATTTCAAGAGATGGTCGATCTCACATTAGACCCAAAAATGGAATGGGACACCTTCAAAGTCAAGAGACTGAAACCAAAAGCGATCCTTAGTTTTAAGTTTGATTTTATCCATGTAATGTTTGTTTCACTCAATATGAATAACAATTTTATACATCTTAATTATGTGATCATATCAGTTAGTTCATTCCTTAAATTTGACCAAAATGAACATGTACCACTAAGACTCGATCTAAAATTCATTATTTGATCTAGAATACTCATCCTAGGAAAGTGTTTTAGGTGTTGGCAAAACTCTAAAATTGTGGTTAGGAAGTTGCATTATTGTTTTTCAAAAATATTACAAATGATACTTGGTTATGGTGGCATGTCATTAGGTTCAATAAAAATTAGTGAAAGAATTGATGGATTCTAAACTGGTTATCTTGATACTAAAATAAGTGCATGACTTACCTATGCAGTTGGATTTTAGTACATGGGGTTGTTAGAACACGTCTATTCATGTTTAAAAAAGAAGAGGAAATAATATGTTGTATTCATTGATAGGTGAGATACTAATATTTGGACAATTGACTATAGATCAAAGATTGGGATTGGTATTGTATACATATTCTCATATTTTTCATCTCTTTTTTAGCATTCATAAGAAATGCTAAAAAATATGATGTTTGATGATCATTTGGATTTGTAGTTGCATTTGTGTTTTCATATAAGTATAGAATGCTCATTTTTAAGACTTCAATACTGTAATTATATGGTGAAGGCTAGAAAATATATTCGTAAGATCAAATGACAATTTATCAAATGCACAGTGATTAATATTAATGTCTCAATAATAAGAGTAATTCTCTATCTTGTATTGGGGGCTTGTATAATAGGAAATGTACACATGAAAAATTCATATGATTTATTTTTTAGGTCAATTATTCTTAATAATAATTTATGTTTAGGTCTTCAATTTGGCATGGTAAGTACTTAACTATAGATTATATTTATTGAAAAAGGTTAATAGTGTGGGTAGTGTATTTTTAACACCCACCATATGCATAAGTTATCTAAAATATTGTATTAACTCATAACATGAGAATTTATTCAACTTTAATAATAAGAATGGATAAAATTATAGGTTGTATACTAGGTTAATGTTAGTAAAAGTAGAGAAACAATGATTGTCTCTCTATGAAATACACCTATAACAAGTATGTTCATCTTGGAACTATTTTTTTTAAATACCTAGATATGACTCCTTGTAAATCAAACATTCATGCATCAAAGAAAGACAATTTATCCATAAATGAAATATATTATGTGGCTGTGAAATAGTAGGTTTACTTGATGAGTAGTTGTTTGCAATTTTTTTGCATGGTAATGAAGTTAATGACATTCATTTATTTGGCCCTTGTATACATTATAAATCAAGTGAACTATTTTATTTTTTATTCATTTATCATGGCTATTCGTAATGGTTGTAGACAAAAAATTAAATATTAGACTACCTCAAATGCTAGATATAGAGTATTATATTTTGTAGATGAACATTATATGTAGTGTACATAAATAACCACATGAAAATTCTTGTGTGGTTTTTCAATAATAGAATCACATTGTGGGGTGGTTGATACCATGATTACTCAACATAGTAAATATATAAAATATTAATGTATTGTAATTTTTTTTGCAGAAGAACATGATTGTGTATATGAATAGTAACATAAGAAACTTGTAAAAGCTGAACAACATTGTGGGTGTAATTTTGTGAAATTATTGGTAACAATAAAATAATAATAATGAAATCATTCTATTAATATATAATATAGCGAGTGAAAATATAGGTTTCACAAAATACATGCAATGATACACATAGAAGTTGCAAGTATTTGACATTTGTTAGTACATATGTGTTATTAAATCACATAAAATAAGGTTACATCTTGTGATGTAAATTCATATTGTGTGCATACAATATGGTACATTGAATATGTGTGTTCTCATTGTACAACACTAGTATTGTTGTTAGTGTGAATTAGTACTTGGAAAAAACACTTTCTTAACTATCTATCAAACATATTTAGATGATATTACTATCATTGTTAGATAATGTGCTATGATATGCCCATAATTTTAGTAATAAGATATTCAAATATTGTGGCTCATATTATACTCATGGGATCTTCTAATATGAAATTCAATGCATATATATATTCACATTCTACTACATCAATATTAGTTTTTTATAAAATGCAAAAAGGATCAGTATTTTGAAACAAATAGTTTTATATTATTTATTTTTAAATAAATCAAGTCAAGCAAGATTTAAAAAAATTGTCATTTTAATATGGATGATTTTTACATCTACTATAGATGAAATTGATTTACCAAGAACACTTGAATTGTGGATCACTAAAATTATTTTATGTTTAATAATATTTCTACTCAATGTTAAAATTTGCATTGTAGCACCATATTCTTCATACCAATGCCTCATTCGATGTGTCTCAACTATATTGAGGTTAACGAAGAGTTATGTACAAGTGATCAAATCCCTATAATTTTAGAATTATATTATTAATAGTTTTCTCTTCCTAATTGTAATAATTATAATTGGAAATGTTTTGAATGCATGCAAATCAACCCAAAAAAAAAATATTTTCAAAACAAAATGTTCCACAAAGGCTTAATTTGATGCTATACCTAAAGCTATCTTGTAGTATCAACATTTTTTTATAGTTACAAGTTTCATATAGTTTTATGAAAATGGAAGCATTAATAATAGATAGAATAATAAAAATAATATCTACCTTTGAGTTTTGAGTTGTATTTTTTTTTGTCTTCAATTATTTTTAAGTGAAATTACTATAGTGGGATCATTCTCATGGTAATTTTTGACAAAATACATCATGCTAAGGATGATTCCCCTTAGAATTTTCAAGTAATTTTATTTTTTATTTTCATACTTCAAAATTTTATTTAATATTAATTATATCTTCCTAATGTGTATTTGATTGAAGAATAAAGAAAATTTTTGGCTGAAAGAATTTACACTAATGTTTCCTTCTCTATTGACCAGATCAAAGATAAACATTTACACTTGAATAATACTTAAGTAATAATGTATTATTATTTTTTTCAAAAATATAACCTGGATTAAAATACAAGGACTTGATCTTGGAGCTAGATGGATTATTATAGGACTTTATGGGGATGAATCTTGGAAGATTCTTCTCCACCATTGTATCTCTTAGGGACTCCCTTGTGGTAGAAAGGCTTGAAAAGGCTTGGGAATCCATTCCATACTCATCACCCTAGTGCATGTATTAATTAAGGTATCTTTTGTAATTCAAAGCCTATGGAAGGGTTGGGAGAATTTTAAGCCTCACCTCAACTAAGTTGGTGAAGGGTTTAGGAATGATCTCTCTATTAACTCCCAATACCTTTGGTGGTCACCTTGCATAAATTTTCATAATATTCCCTTTGCCTTAGTCCCCTAGATTAAAGGGTTACGCATTTTCATAAAAGGTGTGAAGGTCATCAATGATATTTTTTTCAAATAAAATAGGGTCTAGCTCACTTGTCAACAACTTTAAAACAAATATCATTTAATAAATTCAGATGCAGAAGCTATTGCATAAATTCAAGGCTCCATACCTGATGAATACTTATATAAAATTGGAGTCAATTCTCTTGTTCCTTGGTGGAAGGATTGACATTGGCCTATGATCACCCCTTCAACCAATATTATCCTTAAATGGGATATAATTTATTTGATCCAAAACATATTCTATTTTATATGCTCAATATTAGATGGAATCTTCATTCTAGAGATGGGATCTGGGCCCATTGAGTTAACATAGTGTGGTTTACTTCTATTGAGCCCCAAAAAGCTCATTTATTTATTGGAAACATAATGAGTTTGGGGGGGGGGGTGTGAATCAGTCCTCTTATAAACTTTATTTCAATTCTTCCTTAGCATACATGAACCATCACATCAACATATAGATCAAGCAATGCATAAGCTATCAACCATACAAGCATGAAACAAGATTACATAAGATAACACATTGTATATGTGGGAAACACTCAAAGAGGAAGAAAAAACAATGATCCTTACAAATGGAATACAATATTATAATTCAATATCACAGTCTAGTGAATCACCATCTCCAATGGAGCACCAACCCCAACTAGTTAAGTACCAACCCATCTAGTCTTTAACAAACACCAAATTACAAGGAAGCAACCCCCTAGATGAATTAGTACCAACTCAACCACATAATTGATTTGAACACTTTTAAAATACTATGTTTCTCAACCAATGGATGATGATGACCTCTTCAAATATTCACACTCTTATCCCTCTCAAATTACCTTCTAGGCCTTTTCACTCAGCTAGGTCTCTTCCAGATAGATTAGGTCATATGACCTTGATCTTCAAATGTAAAATCATTATCAAACATTCAGTATAAAACTTATACACTCCTCTGAAGGTCTAGAATACCTCCTTATGCTCAATAATGTGTTATATCATTCACATACTCACTTCTTACACAAATAGGCCTAAAACTTCTTTGTATATATACATCCTCTAGATCACACACCTTTGGACACTTGCACACTTGGATTTACCTTCTAATAGGTCTTATAACATGTTTCATACATGAAATAATATTTAAAATAGGTCATTCACAACTTAAAAGACCAAAACCTCTTTTAGGTCTTTAAGGAGACCTAATTCAATTAGGCCTTCATTAGTACACATTGAGATCATAGGAATTTGACTCAAGAGAGGAGGTTAGATCAAGTGTTAGTTTTCATATAAAATAATTAAATAAACACACTAACAAGCATAAAATATCTACACTTAGATCTTAGGAGGAGCTTAGTGAACAAATAACAAATGACAAAGCTCAAATAAAATTTAAAAGAAAAAGATCTATTACCTTCCTTGAATGCTCCACATGATGTGTTTATTTGGCTTGCTAGGCTTGTGCTCAAGAAATCTTTGGAAATGGAGTTTTCCTTGCTCCTTCTCTTCTTAGCATCATTGCAGCTTGTTATGGCTTATTATTTGATGTACCTTAATGGCTTGGATTATGATTTTGACATTATAACACTATTGTTTCTAATTTTGTTATAAAACCTGCATTATAAATTTACTATGATCAAGCTCTCCAAATGAAGAGGTTTAGGCTTGTATTTATAGGTTTAGAAAATAACCCCAACCCAAGGTGAATTAGAGTGTAGTTAGAGCTTGAAATGGGTTCAAACCTAACCTAAGTGAGTTAATTAACCCCAATAGAGTTAAAAGGTGTCAAAACCTCATGATTTGCAATGAATAAGAGTGTTTGAGATATTTTAGGATGTTTGACAACTCACTAAAGGTAATTATGAATTCCTAAGATATTCTTGAATTTTGAATTTCCTTTTTTAGAATTTCATTAATTGCTCATGGATAATTCAACTAAGCATGTAATTAGGTTTAGAATTTTAATTAATTATGTTTAGGCATTTTAACATTTCAAGGTTTGATTTATGTGTGAACTTACCCCATTTAATTGATCTATAGGCCAAATTGCATGATGTAATGTCATGGAATGATTGGAGATGAATCTATGAGAGGTTTTTATTATTTATGGTAGGATACCCCAATTAGGGATGTCTTAATGAGATTATGAGCTTTGAAAAATGTTACATAAGAAAATTTGAGATGTTTAGTGATTCTTAGGCTTAATTTATAAAGGTTAGTAATAATCGGTATAAAGTGTGGTATAAAGCCATTGGTGGCCAATTTTAGGTGTCTCCAGTTTTCCCCTGGTTGGGAAGATGTTAAAAGTTGTAGGCACAATAATTTATTCTCAAATAATGAGAAAAGGACTGTATGCTTGAAAGCATATGATGATTAAATAAAATGCTTTTGAAAATGTTTGGAAAGCTTATAATGATGACCCCTTAATGGAGTGACCATCATATGTTTGATGGATGGTCCCTCAAAAAGACATAAGAAGAAGGATGAAATTAACCCATTGGTGAGATTAATATAACTGAGAAAATGCTTGCATGCATTGATTTGAAAAGTATTTTAATGAGAAAAGGTGGTTATAATCAATAAAAAAGGTTGAAATACTATTTTTCATAGAGGCGGTTATAATCAATGGTAATGCCATATGCCCCAGTTAGGGCTGATGAGTCAAAATACTAATTTACCATAGGTGGTTATAATCATTAAGATAACTAGGATAAAACATGATGGATTGTGCCCTAGTAGGGTATATTATCAAGCATAACTCAAGGATATAACTTGTTGAATAGATTAAATATGAGCGGGTGTAAATGTAGAAGTGATGGTCTAATGATTGAAGTAGCCATAAATAACTAGGCATACCAAGATGCATAAAGTGATGAAAGAGATGAATAGAAGAATAATAATTAATCAATGGAAATGATTTGGTTGTATTTGCTAATGTGAAGATGCCATCCTTATTAGCATTGGGGCAACCATAATGGTCAAGGGTTTGATTTGATCAAGATGGGTGGGAGTATTTGCCAAGGGTACCAAGGAAATTTTTTTATAGCTCCATTGCTTGTAGGATTTATTGATCTAATTTTTTCTATAAAGAATGATGGTATGCCTCATGATAGAACACCATGATAAATTTAATGAAATATGCATAAAGGTTGACTCCCAATCCAATAAATAATTGAAAATAATGCACCAATGATAAAAACCATGATGACAATGTTGACGTATGAATATGGATGGACTCAAAAATAATTCACAAGGAATCACTCAATGAACACATATAGACTAAGTCAAGGCAAAAATACTAAAATCAAACAAAGAATCAAGCAAGTAAAAAAACAACACATATAAAGCAAAAAAATAAACAAACGAACATACAAAAAGCCTAGAAATAAAAACAAAAGAAAGCATCTTAATAATGGATTTACCTAGTAGGGTGGATCAAGGATGATTGACTAAGCTTAAACAAGACAAATGTTTTTGTATTTTGAAAATTTTATGAATGTTTTTGGAATATTCTAATCATCTCAACCTGATTGGGAATTATAAGATACTAAATGGTCTAACTCATAAAATAATGAGAGCATTGGTTTAGGTTGATTGCAAAATGTTGAGAGGGTATGGAAAAGGGGGACTAATATAACCTCAATGTGAATTGAGCATGGCCTACAAGGTTAAAAAATGACCTCAATTCATAATATTTTTTTCCACATAAAAGGTAGGAAGATCTGACTAGGTCACAACAAGTTCTCAAATCCAAAAAATAGCTAGGCAAATGAGAATAGTAATGGTAAGGTGATGTGGTAATGCATGATAAAGGTGTTGTTCCTAATTTTCCCATAGGAAGTTATAATTATGAAATAATGACATAGGTATATGATACTAATTTTTCCATAGGTGGTTATAATTAGCAACAAAATGTGGACTACTAATTTTCCCATAGGTGGTTATAATCAATAGCACCTGGTATAACATGAATGAAAGATATCTTGCTAGATCAATTGTCACACTACTTTCATAGATTGTCATTTAAACATTAAATTATAAAACTATTGAAACTAGATCATAATCCCCTCATGGAAAGTATGAGAAGAACCAAAGGAACCAAAATCAAAAAGGGCTAGGTAGGATGGATAAAAATAGGCTTTGGTCTAATATAAATGGAATGGTAGGACTGTTATAGGGTATGGCATTGTTTAGGATGATGATGGTATGAAAATTGGATAAAATGGTAAGGAGGTTTCCCCCAAGTGATAAGGATAGGAAAGTGGCAATGATATGAAACAATGGCAAGAGGAATGGAAAATGGAAATGCCAAGGTATATGGTAAATGACAATGGCATGGTAAATGTTTTTGGTTTGGGTATGTCAAATGACAATGGCATGGTAAATGTTTTTTGTTTGGGTATGTCAAATGACAATGGCATGGTAAATGTTTTTGGCCTGAGTGAATGTTTTTGGTGTTCTTACTAATGTGGAGATAATGTCCTAATCAACAAATGATACAATGAGAATAATCAGTCATGTAAATTGCTATCCCACACCTCTTATAAATAGTTGTTCTATCAAGAACCTACTACATGTTTGGTCATAAATGATGTTATTGTGATATTTGTTGGTCTTTGATTATATTTCCTCCAAATATCAGGACAAGGTATATTTTTAGCCTTTATAAAGTAAAGTGTGGTCAGGGATGGTAAATAGGGATAAACAATGGATGATATGTGTGATTGGGAAATGGAAAGGTGTATGATAATGGAATAGTAAAAAAAGAAGATCAAGATTTTTAGGGACACATAATATTGTTGATTCTGGATTCAACATAAATTTGGATGTGGTATGATCAAAGACCTCTAAATATTCTCTCAATAGGACCGCCAATTTTTTATATTATTTAGTCCTAAGAGTAGATACCATCTGATTAGACTATACATTGGAAGCTATACTAATTTTATATTTGATAATGTCTTCATCAAGAAGTGAAGGACTATTTTACTCAGTTATTGGTGCTTTAAAGAGGTTTTCATCAATGAAGTTGTCTTGATTTTCCCATAATGCCTCTAAGAAGGTTTCACTAAGGAACATTGACTTTTGACTTTGATTTTATTTTAGCACCTCTAAAAAGGTCTCACTAAAAGATGCTAAGTTTGAGCTGTGATTGTCCCCTAGTGCCTCCAAAAAGGTTTCATTATGAGATTATTCTTCTTCTGCATGAATTTAGTCTTGACATCCCTAATGTTATTCAATTGATATGTTTTCATGAATGTACTTCAATAAGGTATGATTTTTTTGGTCCCAATCAACACTTATGGGGGATGGAATGCCAATATAATGGCTATGTTGGCTGGTAGTAATGGCATGTGGAATGGTAATAGAATGAGGGGAGGCAACACAATCCTTATAGAATATACTGAGAGAACTTGTGTCTAAACTGAATTACTCATCCTCAAAAACTATAGAAGGATAAAAAATGTATTCAAACTAAGTTACAAGGTTTGCATAACCAATGTTGTAATAGCCATGAATATATTCCAACTTTGAATCTGATTTTGACTCAAAAGACTCTAAATTTGATGTTCAGACTAACATTGATTTTGTTTTTAATTCTAAATCTGATGTTGGTTTAAGAATATAACCTAACTCTAATTTTAATTCTTTATTTGGTATGGATGCTACTAAAATGATGTTTTATTGAATGTTTAGTATGGGATAAGTAACTACCTATGATGGCATAATTGGCTTTACCGAGACAAGTTTATCAAAGTGAGACTCCTCAACAATGGGGAAAAGGTCAAGAGATAACTCCTTGAAGATTGGCTTGTCAAGGGGATGCTCTTAAAATATAAGCATATGGTTGAGATAATCATTTGCCCAAAGGTAGTTATAATCATTATGAAATAACTCAATAAATATTGGCTTGCTAGAGTGAGACTTCTTGACAAAAGGTATAGGATCAAGATTTGATTCATCATAGATTGACTCATCACAAATGGTTGGTTCAATAAAGACATCTTGGATTGGTTGGTTTTCTTGGCCTTGGTTTGTAGTCAATTAAAAAATACTAGTTTTGAATATATCTTAGTACTTGAATGATTGGATCAATTGTAGAGGCACTGATTGGCTCATTTAGAAAGTTACTAATTAGTTTAGTTGGAGAGCTACTGATTGGCTCAGTTAGGGCTAGATAATTAGCAGGGGTTTTCTAAAGTGGGGAATGGTTGTCAATGAATGAAGAATGATTAGTGGTTGGATAATGATAGGGTGTTGTGGAGTTTGGTTTCTCATATAAACCAAAGGATGAGATTGGATAATGAAAGGGCATTGTGAAAATTGGTTTCTCACACAAGCTAAAGGATGAGATCTTAAAAGAGTAAAATGAGGGAATCATGGATCTTGGTTTCTCACACAAGCCAAAAATTGAGGTTAGATAATGAAACATGGAGCTTGATTGATCACATAATCCAAAGGATGAGGTCCTTTTAAAATGAAAGGGTGTTGTGGAACTTAATTTCTTACACAAGCTAAATGATGATGTCCTAGAATAGAAATGGTAGTCCTTGGACGTTATGGAGATTGGTAGCTGATGAAATCTAAAGGAAGGTTAAGGATGGATGATGATTAGATAATGAAAGGGTGTTGTGGAGATTTGTTTCTCACACAAGATAAAGGATGAGGTCCTTGTAAAATGAAAAGTCATCATGGAGATTGGTTACTCACACAAGCCAAAGGACAAGGTCCTAGAATATAAATGGTAGTTCTTAGATGTTATGGAGATTGGTAGCTCACACAATCCAAAGGAGGGTTAAGTATGGCCAATGATTGGATAATGAAAAGGCATCATGGAGCTTGGTTTCTTACACAAACCAAAGTAGGGTTAATAGTATAGGTGGGGGAATGGACACCATAAATAGTGAGGTGGCAAACTTTGTCCATCAATTGACCGAAATAAGGTATCATTGAATACTACACTTGAGGATCTTGAATTTATTCTTAAAATTAAGGGTTGTAAGGAGGATAATAATCTATCTCACAAACCACATTATCCCATTAGGGGTCTTGAACAAAGTCATTTTGTGTGTCCATTCTATCATAACTTAGATTGTATGTTTGTATTTGTTCCCCAAATTGAGTATTACAAGGAGGATATGGATCTATCTCAAATACAACATTATCTTAGTAGGGGTCTTGAACAAAGTCATTTTTTCCCCTATATTTAGTATTGTAAGAAAGGTATGGATCCATCTCACAAATAACATCATCCTAGTAGGGGTCTCGAACAAAGTCATTGTGTACAGTCATTATATCATAACTTGGATTATACATAACTCCACCATAAGTGTATCTAGACATATCCATGTCAATATTTAAATCTCTATAAAAAATGCTTAGAGTTATACAAAATCTTAAAAAACAATGTCTAAAGGATAAATGATTTGAACTTGGTATAACTTGATCTAGGGGAGTTGTATCTCAAAAATGGTTTGTGATAAAATGTGGTATAAAAAAATCTAACGTCAAATGTTTCACACATAAAATGTCAAGTGGATGAATAAAAATTGGAATACCAAACTCTAGGTTAAAAATGGTCCAAATAGGTCTAATATAAGAAAATAAAATTTGCTAGGTTTTTTGGCCAAATGCGGCATCAAAAGCTAGGCTCAAACAAGGTATGTGCTAAGACTTTTGGCCAAATACAACATCAAAATATAGGATCAAACAATGTCATGTGCTAGGACTTTTGGCCAAACATGGTGTCAAAGGCTAGAATTTAAACAAAGGCAAGATTTTAATTTAACAAACTTGGAAAACTTTGGTATAGACTTGACATATGGAATCACACATAAATTTGGTCAATTGACATAAGGCAAAAGGCAAAAGATAGGTTATTTTATCCCAAATAAAAGGCACAAATAATGATGAAAACTAAACTCATTTAAAAAATAAACTAGATAAAATTTTAATGGCATAATGGCACTAGGCAAAGATCCAAGCAATAGTTTTCAAAGTTGGGTAATGATTAACCTAAGTTTCACAACCCAAAAGAGAAAGATTAGTGTATAATCTAATCAATATTTTAATTTGAACTTAGCAAAGTTAATTAAAACCTCAACTTAGGAAACTAGGCATCTTCAAAAAACCAACAAGCTGTACAAAATAGAATGTCATAACGATACAAGACAAAGATTCCAAAGACATATATGGCATTAGTTTTTAAAAATGACATTTGGGATTAGACAAAAAATTCTTAAAACAAATTAAGTAGTGTAATGGCATTATTTCTCTCTAAAGATGTGACAATGGTTTGTTTCAAAGACTCAAAATGCATAAATCGTAAACTATATGGGCAATGTAATGTTACCCATTTCAATCAAGACACACACGCAAACAAGTTTGGAAATTCTTTTAAGGCAAAGGTGTGGTGATAAAATGGAAAGCATAACATCTCCTCAAACAAAGGAGTGATGTATAAACAAAAACTAGTATGACATGGCATTAAAAAACAAAGTTTTAGACTCAAAGAACCAAGAAGTAAAGGAAAAAGACCAAATACAACTAACTAAATCATCTTAAGCCCTAAAATAACAAGGTATGGCAAGTGGGGTTGACTAAAACTATAGTTTTTAAATGTCTAAATTAATCTCAATTGTGGATAACATAAGAGAAGCATCACATCAATTAAGTTTGTACTAGTTAACTTACTATGAAAGGGTCTATTCCTTTGCATAGAGATTTCATTAGTGGACTGCTTAGTGGAATACCCTGGTTAACCAGACCTAACTGAGATTTTCATTATAAAAGGAGAGGTTAGATGCTCAATGTTAAAAACTATTTAAATTAGAAAATTCATGTTTAATTCACACCTTGGTCCTACAAAAATTAGATAGTTTCCCCTACTTAGAATCACTTTCAATGATGAGCAAAAAATGTTTGAAAATATAGCTCTCAAGTTTTTGTTATAAAACCATAGTGATCGATAGATGTGACCGATGTTGGTTACCAGGTAATTGACGTCGATTGCTAATAACTGATATTAGTCAAAACAAACCAAGATAGATTGCCTATGAACCTAAAGGTAACACTAACAAGAGACAAAAAATGAGAGTTATTTTAGTGTTAGATAAAAACTCAACAAAACCTGTAAGGAGATAATTAGGTAGAGAGTATAAAGGCTAATGAAACCAATAAAAAATTATTAGAAATGCCAAAAAGATTCAAAATGCAATTTTTGAAGCCTTGTGTTCACCTTACGTATTGATTGATGATGGTCACACATAACTGAGCTCGATTAGGTAGAACTAATGATGGTTTGGAAGAAATGATGTCAATTAGGCCTAACTAATGTCAGTCTCTATATAAATCTGAGTTAGTTCAAAAATAAAAAATATGTCAAAAACAAATACAAAAATACAATTTTGAAGACATTCAAGCATTAATTTGAATATTTATGAGTTACATCTTAGTCTTCTTACTATGTGGGGTACTTCTCATCCCACTAAGCATGTCATTTGTGATCATATGAATTTGAGTCAAGAGAGGAGGTAAGATCAAGTGTTAGTTTTCATATAAAATAATGAAATAAACACACTAACAAACATAACATCTCTAGGACTAGATCATATAGGGATATTAGTGAACAAATAATAAATGACAAAGCTCAACTAAAATGAAAATAAAAAATCCCTTACCTTCCTTGAATGCTCCAAATGATGTGTTCATTTGGCTTGCTCAGTTTGTGCTCAAGAAATCTTAGAAATGGAATTTTATTTGCTTCTTCTCTCCTTAGCACCATTTTAGCATGTTATCGCTTATTTATTTATGTACCTTGATGGCTTGGATTATGATTTTGGCATTTAACACTATTGTTTCCAATCTTGTTATAAAACTTGCATTATAACTTTACAATTCTCAAGCTCTCCAAATGAAGAGGTTTAGGATTGTATTTATAGGTTTAGAAAATAACCCCAATGCAAGGTGAGTTAGAGTGTAGTTGGAGATTAGAATGGGTTCAAACCCAAAATTAGTGAGCTAATTAACCCTATTAAAGTTAAAAGGTGTCAAAACCTCATGATTTTCAATAAATAGGCATGTTTAAGATATTTTAGGATATTTGATAGCTCACGAAAAGGTAATTATGAATTCCCAGGATATTCTTGATTATTAAATTTCCTTTTTTAGATTTTCATTAATTACTCATGAATAATTAAACTAGGCATGTAACTAGGTTTAATATTTTAATTAATTATTCTTAGTCATTTTATCATTTTAATATTTTTTTTATGTGCGCACTTGCCCCATTTAATTGGTCTTTAGGCCAAATTGCATGTTGTAATGTCATGGAATGATTGGAGATAAATATGTGAGAGGTTGGTTTTTATTGTTTATGGTAGGATACCCAAATTAGGTATGTCTCAATGGGAATTTGAGATTTTATGAATGTTATACAATCAAAATTTTGACATTTAGTGATTCTTAGGCTTAATTTGTAGAGGTTGGTAATAATCGATCTAAGGTTCGGTATGAAGCCATGGTAGCCAATTTTAGGTAACTACACACGTTACTCTTTGATATCTTTGGAATAGTTTTAAACTCCAAAAATAGTAGGAAAAATTCATATATCACTCAAATATATCCCCACTAATTTAATATTAGGTCCATGATATTTTTTTTTATCTATAACCACCACTTGAAGCACACCATTAATATTGCTTACAATTAGGCATGTGAACCTACAAAAAGTCTGCCAAAAAAACTAAAAAATTACATAATTTTGTCACACAATAATGAAAATAAATGACATGAAAATAAAATCCATGACATTAATAAAATAATCATGTGATCTATACTTCACAAATCAGGGCAAAAGGACTCAAACACTTCTCTACAAATAGCCCACTTAGAACTTCTAGAATACTCCAAAAACTAGTTATGAATAACTTGATCTTAAACACTTGAAAGAATACTTAAAATGACCAATTACACCTTAAAAATATAATTTGAAATATATATAACACTATAAAATACAAAAATCATAGTGTCTAATGTCAAATATTGGTTTTACAGACCAATATTTTGACCTCACTTTACGTAGTCAAACTAGAACTAGATAAGCCATTTTGATTTCAACACTTCAACTAATTTCACTAACTTTAAAGATTTTTAAAATCATGAAAAATACTTTAAATTCACAAAAAAAAACACCATATTCATTATTTAATTTAACTCATGTCACAATGCCTCAAATTCATCACTACAACTTACTTACTTAGAATTACTAGTTTACCTTAAAGCACAGTCATGGTGATACTGACCTTCAACATCTATATGATGACTTTAAAAGAATTAAAATACATAAAAATTATCCTATAACATATATATGACATATTAAAATATTAACATCATATGGTCTAGTGGTAACTATTAGTCTTACAGATCAATTTGTTGACCTCACTACACACAGACCTCATTGAGTTAGACAAGACAATTTGGCTTCATCATTTTCACCATTATACCTAACTTCCAAGATTTATACCAAGAATTAATAGGAAATAAACTTCCCCAAAAAAATATCCATGTACTTTTTTTCATCAATCTATCATGATATCACATTCCTAATCATCTTCTCATTGATGCCTAGGTCTCTCATTATTTGTACCATTAGGTCTACTAGTGACTGGTTAACTTAGATGACCAATTTAGCACTCTTGAGGGATAAAAATTGTAAAAAAACCTTAATATACATGAAAAATTAGTCTCTATCTTCAACCTTCATCAATTTTCAAACTTTTTCTAATACAAATTTTTATAGCTACAATAACTTCTTCAGAAACAAGCCTATATCTTCACATTTTCTCTCTCCTCTCTAACCACCACCACTTGGAGGTACCTGGGAGAGTTAAATATAATATAAAAACACTTACCTATGTATTAAAAATAATCCTAATCACTTTTGAATCATACCTTCAACATTGGGTCACTATTATGGTTTTAAGAGGGTTTAAACCTATTTCCACTCTTAACGATCATTCATAAAGCATAGCCTGTTAATATAAAAACTAATACCTATAATTATGAGTTGAAAATTTTAACCATATACCATGAATATATTAGATTTGAATTAAGAGGTTTGATGAGCTAAAAAACATAATAAAATCCTTTTTGAGTTGAGAACCCTTCATTTTGAGCACTCGAGAGACCTCAAAGCACTTTTTCTTGCCTTAACCTTCAAACTTTGACCTAAAAATTCATGAATACATCTAGGACAACCTATCAAACATATGATAAAGATAACCAATACATACTTGCATTTGACACTTAACCTTATGCCTCATTAGTCCATACTCTCACCACCTTACTTTCTTCACCTAAGTCTTCACACTTTATTAGGCCTTGAACTGAAATTCAAACCTCTTTTCAATCTCTCGATAATTCACTAACATGCTCACACAACATATCACATAATCATAAAATGTCAAACATCCTTATACAACCTTATATCACCATGAAACCAAGCTTATTCCTTCACATAAGGTCTCTTCATGCCATAACTAAGATTTACAAGACACCTTATCCTCAAAGATATCAATATTTTATAGCCTTTACAAGACTGAGAACATCCATATCACCATGCCACCATGCATATTCATGCACAATACCAGGGATCCTATGCACATTCCTTATCAAGACACTACTAGGTTCAAGCACTTGATAACTTTGATAGCAAGGACCTTTTATGCTTACCTTCACATCAATCATACATATATAAGAACATATACCAATCATATCTTACACTTTTAGAATCACTGTAACACTGACCAATATTCTCTCTCATAGCTACACTCTTTAATGACCTCATGAAGACCTATTACCTCAGGACTATGTCAACTTACCTTCAACACTTTATCTTATTACAACACAACAATCACTAGAGCACCATTATGACATCAATGACAACAAAAATGATAGTCAAATGACATCAACCTTTATAAGCACTTTGACATCAATATTCAAAAGAGCACCTTTGGGACAACAAAGATAATCAATGACAAAAATAATGATATCGACCTTATCAAGAACCCTTGACATCAATGACAACATCAATGCCAAACCTAATCAACAATAATAATGCTCAATAATCTCCCCCTTTTTCATTGATGGCAAAACACACTATAAACTAATCATTCTCATTTCCCCATTCTAGTCTATCTCCCTTATTGAAATTTCTCCCCCTTTGACATTAATGACAAAGGGTCATACACACTGTAACTTTTGGAACCACTCTTTTTCCATCTTTGGAAATTAATCTTAGAGGCTATAAAAGAACTTAGAGCTACCACTATTCCCCTTATATCAAGCATAATATTTAATTAAACTCTAAACTTCAAGATTACTTACTAATCTACCAAACTCTTGATGTCAATTAAAGAAATAGTAACTCCCCCTTTGTCTTCACAACTTGATCTCACCAAATGAATAAACATAATTCTCAAACCATCTATGCTTGTCAATAACTACTCTTGGAGCTTATGAAAAACTTGAATAAATTCCCCTGAAACCAAGCATCCACTATGCTTCTTCAAACTGAAGAGTGTCTCCATTAAGCCTAATGGAATCACCCCTTTCCATAGGGAACTAAAACAACACAAACTCAAGAGATTCCTAAATTTACGTGATTTAAAAATACTAAATATCCTTTAGTATCCTTTTAAGATTTATTAGTTTCTTTGGCTTAACCTTTTCATCATCCATGTGATCAATAATCTGAGCTATTAATGAACATTCCTGAATTGATTTCACATATGAAGTGTGCTCTACCATAGTAACTAATCATTTGGTATTTTATACTAATCATGACTCACCTTTACTATCTTTTGTTTCCACACATTAATTTTCCTTATCTCTTATACTCTAGGGGTTTCAAACCTCTTGTTTTAACTTGATGGCCTTCCAACTCTATTAGGATAGAATATTGAAATGTGTCCCACATTATGATATCTATAGAAAACAACCTAATTAATACCTATTGATAGATGATTCCTTTGATAATCCCATACATATTCATTTTTATAGGGTCTTCTACACTATCTTGATCTATGATGAAACTGATTATAAGTATAACATTAATCATTGAATGGATTAGCATACCTCATAACATTAGATTGTCTGATTGGTCTCTTCATGTTTACCTTCTTATCTTCATTAGTCTTCTCCTTGACTTGAGATACCTCCTTTTAGTATTATTTAAAACCAATACCTGTATTATTAATTAAAAACTTTTGACTATTTAAGATGTCATCTAAAGCCTCAGTACTCTTTTCAAACCTCTTATAAGGCTTCATATTGCTAGTTACTTGATCCAATTTTGACTTTAATGACACTATTTTTTATGTATACCTAGTGGATTTTTCTTCCTTAGAATTTAGGCTAGAAATGATTATTTACATCTAAGTCTCAACCTAATTAATGATATCATCATGCTCCTTGAATGTGGTACTCGGTCTCTCTTCAAACAAACCAATCTTCTCTTCATAGTCCTTAACTATTGATCTTAGTTTGTGATTGTTCCTTCTTTAGAACTTCAACTCCTCTTGAGCACTCACCAATTTTGCCTCAAGATTCAATTCAGTCTCTTCTTCATTTGATTTTTCATCATCCATAATGCCTTTTCCTTTTGAGCAACCCTCATTATCTATCTCTATAGCCATGAATAAGGTTTAATTATTATCATGTTCATGTTTATTACTATCATCATCACTATCATATTTACTTGTGTCACTTACATTAGCTAACTTATTATCGTATTTGATATAGAAACTTCTTTTGTTCTTTAATGACCCTTTCCTACCTTCATACTTTAAATTTTTCTTACTTTTTTTAGGCTTATAAACCTTCTGTCATCACCATGATTTTCATCATGTTCTTAATCATGCTCAGTATTATCCTTGTTAGGATACTTAGATGCAAAGTGACCAATCTTACCACAATTGAAACATTTTAAAGGAAAATCACCCTTTCACTTACCAAGTCCTAACCTCAATTTCCTAGTAAACATAACATCTGAACAAACCTCATTCTTGACCTTCTTAGATTTTGACTTCTTCTTATATTTTAATGTTTCACCTTCACAAACTCTACCTCTGGTAGGACACATATAATAGCATTCATTACTTTTTAATTGATCTCACTTTCCTTCTTTCCTACTGTATCAGTTGGTGGTGTAGGAGGTAGAATGTATCCATACATAATTGACTACCATATGTCATAGTCCACTGAAATTAGACATGTACTCAATCTAATTATCCAAAATTCATAATTATTCCCATTAAATAATTGAGCCTTATTGGTAAAGAAATCAACTTGAGCTTGTTGAGTAGCTATCCTTACGTCTAGGATCTCATTTAGGCTTTAGGCCTATTTCAAAGGATATATTATAATACCAATTATTAGAAACAAAATTATTGAGAGGGGGGTGAATTATTCCTTTTATAAAATTTATTTTAATTCCTCCTTATCATACATGAACCATCACATCAACATATAGATCAAGCAATGCATAAGAAATCAACTATACAAGCATGAAACAAGATTACACAAGATAAAACATTATATATGTGGAAAAAATTAAAGGGGAATAAAACAAATTAATCATTTCAAATTTAATACATCTCTATAATTCAAAATATCATAATTTATTGAAGTACCAACTCCACATGGAGCACCAACCCCAACTAGCTAAGCACCAACCCAACTAGGCTTTAACAAGCACCAAATTAAAAGGAAGCACCAAACCCATAAATTATCATCACTAAATTATCCACCTAATTTTTTTTATCACCTTAAAAACACTATGTTTCTCAACCAATAGGTTATGACCACCTCTTTAGTTCTTCACACTTTTATCCCTCTCAAACTGCCTTCTAAGCCTTTTTAATCAACTAGGTCTCTTCAAGATACATTAGGTCATATGAAATTTATTGTAATATGAATAATCACTATCAATTATTAATTACATGTCATCTAATTTTGTTCTCAATAATTTACTATATCATTCGCATACTCACTTCTTATGCAAATAGGCCTAAAACTGCCTTATATATACCATCCTCTAGCTCACACACCTCTTGGTCAGAAATACACACTTGAACACTTGGATTTACATTATAATAGGTTTTATAACATGTTTCATAAATTAAATAATCATTACAATATGTCATCCACAAATTAAAAGACTAAAACTTCTTGTAGGCCTTTAAGGAGACATAATTCAATTAGGCCTTCATTAGTACACATTACACTTTGATCTCTTTAGAACAATTCAAAACTACACACATTGAAGTAACACTTAATATATAAATAAAATACACCCCAAATAATCTCATATTAGGTACATGATACTTTTTATCTCCAATCACCACTTGAAGCACACCATTAATATTGTTTACAATTAGGCCTGTGAACCTATAAAAAGTCTACCAAACAAAACTAAAGCACGTACATAATTTATTCAAATAATAATTAAAATTAATAAAATTAAAAAAAAACTAAATTACCTTTATAACATCACCATGTGATTTATACTTCACAACTCAAGGCAAAATGACTCAAACATTTCTTTGTAAATATCTGACTCAGGACTGCCAAAATACTCCAAAAACTAGTCATGAATAACTTGATCTTAAACACTTGAAGAAAAATTACCATGACCAATAACACTTTAAAAATATCCTTTGAAATATATATACCACTATAAAATAAAAAATAATAGGGTCTAATGTCAAATATTGGTCTTATATACCAATTTTTTGACCTCACTTTACACAGTCAAACCATAACTAGATAAGCCATTTTGGTTTCAAATTTTAAACCACTTTAAATGACCTTAAATATTTTAAAAAGAATTTAAATTCATAAAAAAAAACACCATATGCATAATATACTTAAACTCAAGGCATAGATCCTCAAAGTCATCATTGTAACTTGCTTACTCAGAACTACTAGTTTACCTTAAAGCATAGTCATAGTGATATTGACCTTCAACATCTATATGACAAATTTAAAAGAATTTAAATGTATAAAAATTTAAAATAATTTAAATGTATGAAAATGATACTTGAAATCTCAATACCATATTAAAATATAAAAATCATATGGTCTAGTGGAAACTATTGGTCTTACGGGCCAATTTGTTGACCTCACTACACACAAACCTCACGGTGTCAGACAAGGCATTTTGGCTTCATCATTTTCACCATTATACCTAACTTCCAAGATTTATAAAAATAATTAATAACAAATAAAAATCCAAAAAAATATCTCTTGTACTTGGTTTCATCACTCTATCATGATAACACATACCTAAACATCTTCTCACTGCTACATGGGGTTCTCACTATTTGCACCATTAGGCTTGTTAGTGACTAGCTAACTTGGATGACCAGTTTTGTCACCATTTAGGGATATACATTATCAAAAAAAAATCATGGAAATTAAAAATTAGTCTCTATATTCAACTTTAATCAAATTTCAAACTTTTTCCAATACAAATTTTTATAGTTACTATAACTTCTTCAGAAACAAGCTTATATCTTCACATTTTATCTCTCCTCTCTCTAACCACCACAGCTTAGAGGTACTTGGGAGAGTTAAATAAAATATATAAACACTTACCTAATCATTACAAACCATCATGATAAATTTTGAATCATATCTTCAACATTGGGTCACTATTAGGGTTCGAAGGGGGTTTAAACCTGTTTCCACTCTTAATAATCATTTATAAAGCATATCCCATAAATCAAAAAAATAATGCCTATAATTTTGAGCTATGACCCTTCCCATATACCATGATGTTCCTATGCATAGGTTTGATGAGTTAAAAAATACAATAAAATCTTTCTTAGGTTGAGAAACCTTCATTTTGAGCACTTGAGAGACCTCAAAGCACTTTTTCTTGCCTTAAACTTCAAAATTTGACCTAAAACTTCATGAATACATCTAGAAAAAAATATCACACATAAAAAAACTCACCTATGCATACTTTCCTTAGACACTGATACTCATGCTTTATTAGGCCATGCTCTCACCACCTTACTTTCTAGACCTGAGTCTTCACACTTCATTAGGCCTTGAACTAACCTTAAAAACTATTTTAAAACTCTCAATACTTCACTCACATGATCACATAAAATTTCACATGCTCAAACAATATGTAAAAGATATTTATACAACCTTATCTCACCATGCAACTTATCTTATTCCTTCACACAAGGTCTCTTAATGCCATAACTATTGTCAGTAAATCTTACACCCTGAAAGCAAGTGTTCAAGCCTCTTATAGATTTAGAAAACATGGAAACATTTCCATGTATGTGGGTGTACCTATATTGGAAATGAGGCTTTAGATTTGAGGTCTAACTCCCTGAATGTATCTTGAAATGCTCTTACCTATGAAAAATAATTACTTATGAGGAAAAGAGTTAGAGATTACAATAATTGAACCTAATCTAAAGAAGGTGATACACTATAAGGTCTTCCATAAGACTGTCGTACCTCTTTCACAAAGAGACTATGTCCACAACACTAGCCTAAGAGTCTTAGAATGCAATAACATTAATGTTTCAATATGAAGGTGACATATATGAAGATTATCTAAGGTAAGTGAACCATAAATTAGTTATAGATACTAAGGCTCATTATACATTTAAGAATAGATCCATACACTTAAAAACACTTCATATGAACTGATAGGCTGGAATCACTTGTATCAAACATGAAAGGATTAAGAGAAGGCAAGGATAGATGAATATCTCTTAACCATTCAGTATATATCTCTTCACACACTTGACAAGCTAATATATGAACTCAAACTAGATTGCATTTATTTTTCTAAAGTAAAGTACAATGTCAAAACTAGTAGGGATTTATCATACATGGGGTGGTATTAGATTACAAAGGCCAAGATGGTAGATACTTATAGAACTTCATATAGAGGGGAAAAGAAAGAAGTTTAAGAGTCACTAGAACACATGTTTAGGAATGAGAACTAGTTACATTATAGGTATAATTGAGTGTGAAATAGACCATGAATGCCTCTTAAGAGAAATGTCCATATAAATCATTACAAACTCTCCAAAATGGTGTAGAGATTCTTAAGCTAGACTTCATGAAACTATTTTAATTATAGATCATCTCTCGAGTATTTAAAAATGAACTAAGAGAGTCAACACATATGTTATGACAATCATAGACATTTTCTTAGCTACTAACCATCTTCTACACACTTGTATTTACCATCTACAGTTGTTTAATAGTTTTCTAAACTTGATTCTTTACATCTGGCAATAATAGTTTATCTTGGACCTTGACTATGCTTTCATGGCAGTGTATGAGTTTGAAGAGATTATTTTGTTATAAATTCCTTTGATCCTATATAGTTACCCATCTTATCCATCTAGAGTCCAATTTAATTTGCCTAGTTGACCCCTCCTAGGGTTTCTTTACTTCAACTTTCAATGTTGGTCACTAATCATTGATCCAAGATCCTAAGATTATGACCATTGGAAACATTGTGTTTGATCTAAGCTCCTTGACTTCTTGATATCAATTACACTAGTGGATCTAGATGTACAATTGAATGTGAGTCATAGATCATGATTCAGTTGCTTGAATGTGATTCAATCCTAGGATTTGTTAACATTTTGACTCTACTCGCATCCTTGATCTGATTTTGCATGATCAAATGTGCAACATAGATATTTGGAACCCACTAATACTATTAAATCATTTACTTTATTGATTTTTTTTTACAATGGAACACTGATCATTGATCTACTAGGACCCACTATTTGAACTCAAATAACTATTTTATGTGGTCCAAAATTGATGTTTGTGTGCCTATATTTAACACTCTTGTGAATTTATTTGATGTCTGTGTGACCATATATGATATATTTGAATACCAATGGTTATTTTCCATGACTTAAATTTGAAATCCATGCTACCATCAATGACATCTGTACGAATGCCACTTTTTGAATGCTAATGATTTTTTGCCTAAGCTCATTTTTGACAATTACGCAAATGTCATACTTTGCTAGATGAACTTTCTTAAAACAATTTAATTCCATCAAAGATTTTGTTGTGGGTAATTTCCTTAGGATCTTTGTCTTCAGGATCATTTCCTTACAATAATGATGACTTTAGACTTTTTGTGTCAGTTTATTTTTGTCAAAATAATATGGGTCATCAAGTTTTATGTTTTAGACATTTTATTTGAAAGAATACATATTTTATGTTAGACAATTTGTTCAAAAGAATTCAGATTTGGCTCTTTTTTTGCAGACAAAATGTCCAAAATAATTATATCCTTTGATATTTTTCATCGGACTATTTATTTTAGATGATTTTCCTTGGACACTTTGTCAAAAATAATTTTGCCTTTGTCAGGACTTATGTTTCAAACATTTTGTATAAAAGAATATCTCCTTAACTTTGGAATTAGATAATTTGTCCAAAATAAATTAGACTTCAAGATTTTTGTTGTGGACAAAATGTCTAATAAGTCCCTAACACTTAGTCAAAAACCCAAAAGAATTATGGACTTATTCTAGCAACCACCGCTTAATCTTGTGAAGGCTTCGATGAAATTCTAAGGCCTATGCAACTCAAATGATTTCCTAAGGCATAATCAAACTTGTTCCATGCTCTAACTAAAATTAACACTATATAAAATGACCACTTATATATATGACTCTAAAATGACCCCTAAGATATAAAATGACACAATAATTAAAATAGACAATGACCAAAACTTGGATGGCATATGAAATGACATCAAATGAACTAAAACACACTTTATGACATTATAATCACCCTAATCACCCCCTATTTAGGGTTTTGCCTATAGGGGGTTGATCCATTTTAACTTGTGGTAAAAATGGTCAGCATTGATGGTGATTTCCTAAGGGTGGTATGCTTGTTATGCCATGACCAGTTGCCTAATCCTATCCATTGGGACATTGAGTCACATGTACAATAGGTTTGACACATAAATGACTTAAAACAACACACCAAATAATAGAAAACAACAAGGACAAGACACAAAGTATAAACACACCTATGCTTAATTGGAACATTTAGGGAACACAACACACATAATAAAACAAAACACACACCTAATCTACTATTTACAAAACTAAACTTTACCTCTCAATAACAAGGTTTCAAATTTATCCCATTCATAGGAATAGACAACTCTTCTCCATTCATCCTTTCTAACTGAAAAGAGTTGCTTTACTTGCAATTGATGATGACATATGGTCCACTCCATAGGGTATCATATTTGGTATGTCTCCCTAATTTTACTCTATCTTCATCCCATTTCAATACTATGTCACCTTATTGAAATGATATTGGAGTTTAATTCTTGTAAAAAGACCTCTTTAATATCACTTGGTGATGTTCCATAGCTTGATGATCCTTCTCTCTGGCCTCTTGATTCTCTATTGATTCTATCAATCCCACTCCATTAGAGTGTTTTCTAGCAATTCTGATTGGTGTGGAAATTCTATGATAGGTAACTCTTGAGAAATAGATAACTTGGCCTCTCTTCCATAGACAAGCATAAAAGGAGAATTCCCTATTGACCTATTGGGAGTTATCCTATCAACCCATAAGGTTGTCTTCAGTTTGGAGTGCCAATCTCTCTGATTATGCTCCAATATTCTCTTGATGATTTTGATCAAATTATTGTCAGTAGATTTATCCAACCCATTACCTTGAAGATAATATTTAGATGAAGTACTCAAGAATATGCCATTACTATTTTCCCAACTAGTTGTCTTAGGACCCATAAAAGTAAGAACATTATTTGAAATAATAGTAGGACTGTCAAACCTTGTTATGATGCTCTAATAGAACTCCAAGATATAATTCTTAGTAGCTTCCTTAAATACTACTACCTCAACCCATCTTGTAAAATAGCCAATTGTTGTGAGTATCTATTCATGACCAACACTTGATGGAGGATTTATCATGCCAATGAAATCAAGATCCCATCGCATGAAAGGTTGACCAACTTGGATAGGATTTAAAGGAAGAGTTGCAATCTTTTGTTTTCCTACAAAGAAAGCACATTATACACACCTTCTCACCCAAGAATAGTAATCTTTGAAAAGACTAGGCCAATAATAGCCTACACTCATGATCTTGGTAGCTATGGTTCTTGGAGAGAAATGACCTCCTACTGTCCCATCATGAAACTTCTCAAGAAACACTCCAAATTGATCATTATCAATACATCTCAATAGAACACCATTGGTATCTCTTATAAAGAGCACACCATATACAATATAAAAGGGAATAGATTGCAATCTAAAATATCTCCTTTGTGATCTACCCATATTATTAGGATACTCACCATTTTGAATAAATTTAATCACATCTCATGTCCAACTCTGTATATCTAAGGAACTAGCTAGTTGAAAGCAATCAAGATTGACTAGAACCTCTTCTATTGACTCATGAAAATTTGAAGCTAAGTGTTTACAAAGGCCTTTACCTCTTACCATTTTTTTTTACTTTGATATCAATATTATATTCCATTACCTTAGTGTTCCACCTTGATCTCTTCTCACTAAGGTCTCTGCTCAAAAGAAACTCCTTGGTACAAGGATGAGAAACCATAATCTAAATTTTATTATTTAAAACCATGTGCCTAAAATTTTTTAGTCATCTTATAATAGTATGGACTTGTTTCTCCAAAAATGTGTACTTGACTTCATAATCTTCTAAATCTTGATTAAAGAATGCAATAGGCTACTCTGCACCTTGATCATTCTTTTTCATGAACATGACTAAGGTAGTATCAAGGCTAGAAAATGAATACAACATGAAGTATTTAGTAAATTTAGGATTGTGCATTTGATTTCTTAATGGCTTAAAAACTAATCTTACCCTCCTTATTCCAGGAAAAGGCCTAATTCTTTCTGAGCATGGCTATGATAGGTTTCACCAAAGATGTAAACCTAGGTATGAACCTCCTTAAAAACTTTATCTTGATTAATAAACTTTGAAGACCTTTCTTATGCAAGATAAATGATAGGCTAATAATAACCTCTATCCTTTTAGGATCAATATCCAAACCTTCTTTGGAAACTATATGTCCCAAGAGCTTACCTTCATGGATAACAAAGATGCATTTCTTTAGATTAAGAGATACTCCATACTACCTACATATTTAAAACACTTATCTCAAAATGTTTCATATGTTCATTATCATCTTTATAAAACAATATTATATCATCTAGATAAACCAAAAACATCTCATTAATCAAAACTTTGAATGCCATGTCCATTGCTCTTTGAAAAGTAGCACCAACATTTGATAAACCAAATGGAATATTAATATAAGCAAAATTTCCCCATTTAGTGGTAAATTATATATTAAACTGATCATCTTAATTTACTCAAATCTGATTATAACCTGAGTATCCATCTAGAAGAGAAAAATGTTGAGAACCTGAAACAATCTAAAAAATCTTTGAGTGACACCCTATTAAGATCCCTAAAGTCCACCCAAAGTATTATCTCCCCATTATTATTTATAATAGGTAAAATGTTATATAACCATGTTGAATTCTTGATAGAAAATATTATTTTAGATTCAAGGAGTTTGGTAAACTCTTAACCTCATGAGTTGCTCAACCTTGGGGTTGATGGGTCTTTGCTTCTATCTGATCAGTTTAAATACAATTTATGACTCAATAGTATGGTGTGATAGGATGGATCAAATAATTTTAGATCCTTATAATCCCAATAAAATATGTCATAAAACTCTCTACACAAATCAATGAATGCATGCTTTTCTCATGGAGAACATACCTTGCCTAGTTTGAGGAGTTTATCTTTGAAGATGAAGACTTATTCATAGTTCTCCTCTTTTATAGACATACTCACCTTTTCCTTCTTATTTTTATTATTCTCATTGAAGATACTTTATAAGGTCACCAAACCCTTAGGTATCTTATTCATCTTTAGTTGCACAATCTGATCACCTAATTGTTTTTAGAGTCTCTTTTCATTCCTTGAAGAGAACTCAACCTCATTTTGTAAGAAGCATACAATGTGTTTGTCACTATAAAAAACTTGAAAAGATATTTAATTATTAGGTACAAAAGGTCTGATAATGATCTTAATGTGAGATTATTTCCCTTCTTTTATGGTAGTTGGAGTATTAAATTGAGCTCCTATGGTAACTAGTCTATTAGCATGATTATTTTACTCCCTTAGGATTGACTGTATGTTGAATGCATTGAAGTATTGAATCAAATCCCATAAACTATGCTTATATGAATTGAGAAAAGGGTTCTTGGAAACAACCACATTCCTAACCTAATGCTCAACCAATTCACTATCTCCATATACTTGCAAGTTCTTGATTCCTTTTCTCCTTACCCATTGAAGGCCATGAATTAAACCTTCATAATCAACCACATTACAAGTAAAACTAAAATGAAATTTTTATGAAGCATAATAATATTTTTTATATTTGGAGACTAACATAATGCTAGATCATATGCCAACTTTACTTCTTGAACCATCAAAAACATTTTCCACATCTCATCTTATTCACCCTCTTCTTTGGCAAATATAGGTGTTGGTATTCCTTATTAATGTATAAAATATACTCCTAGATCATTTTCCTCCATGATATCATAAGTATCATGATCATAAGTTTTAGTACCATAGTCATCAAGAAAAAAATCTACAGTGCCCTCAATCTTGGAAAAAGTGCCATTATCTACAATAGAATCCTTTTCTTCATGAACAACACAATTCAAATTTGAACTTATCTCAATGTAAGGTTTTATATGAAACCTTGTAAGAGGTTATGTAATAATTATCAATTTGGCCCCATAACTTATTATAAAGGATAATAAAGATGATTAAATTGACATATATCCACATATCTTGTCTATGAAGTCCCTTGATAAGCAGATTGTAAAGTGCACTAAAAAATCAACAACACTATGTCTTGCAAGATAGGAAAACTAGGATAATCATGAAGGAGAAACTTCAATAATTTTATTATTCCTAATGTATTGGTAGGTTTTCCATCAATTGGATTATCCCTTTTCTATGTGGCTCATATTTTAGTCCCATCTTGTTAGCCATAACTTTGGGCATGATCGAAGTTGAAGCTGCACTATCAACTATGCAGTTATAGACTAGTTTGTCACCCATTATGAAAGTGAGATAAATGGTGGAGGTTTATTAGCTCTGATGGATGATTTATAAATGGTATTATGGAAAATTTCAAGGATAAAATTAATTTGAATTTTATTTGAAGGAGGGACACTAGTAGGGATAATATATAACTATATTATTGGAGTGCTTTCTAACCAGGCATATGCAAAATATCCCAAATGGAAATGGATGTTTTAGTAATATTTAATTAATCTAAAATGTTTAAAGAAGACATAACTACTTTATATTGTGTTCTTGAAGGCAATGAAGTACTCAAAACTTGAGGAGTTGGAGTTCCTTGAACAGTCCTTCCAATGTTCTAATTTGGAAGATGTGTAGAGTTATTCGAGGCTACTGCACCTAAAGCCATACATTTTTGCTTTGTATGAGGATTTAATGAGTCTATAATCATATTACTATCATCACCTAAATCCTTTCTTTTGGATCTAGTGTTATCTTCAACTGAGGTTCCTTGATTAAAAATAAAGGTGTCTTCGACTAGGAAGTTGGTGAAGATCTCCTCTTAAGGCTGTCCACCTTCACTTATCTGTATCATAACCTCATCCTCAGTAGATAGGATAGGAGTAACTTCTCCTTGAGAAAAAATATCTTGCCTTCTACCTTCATTATCATCCATAAATTGGTCTTGCTACTAATTCTCACCTTGCACCAAGTTGTTGTGCATAGGTATCATCTCCCTTGCATTAGTAGTAGAGTTAGGATTGTATGTATTAGTTAGCCTATTGGGATTAGGATACCATTAGACTCTTCATATTCCATATTTTTAAGCATATTAATGTTGATAAGGGTATGAATTTTGATGGACACCTTTTTGCATTCTATCTTCCTTAAGGACAACTTCTAAGGCTTGAATTTTTGTATATAGATCTATGACTTTTTTGCCTTCTTAATAGTCACATTAGGCTTAATATTGGAATTAGAAAGTTTGGATACATATGGAGTATTATCAAAAGTATGAGACAATGGATGCATAGACATTTTAGGGGCGATCTTCCAGCTTGGATGAGATTATTTTTAGCTTTGATAACAAGGTCATATGCTTTAGGGAGGGTAGAATCACCCATGGATAGAAGCATGATATTAATTTTAGTGAAAATAGCTCTAAAATAGGTCAAGAACACAAATTTGGGAGTGTTCTCATAGGAGGAGGTAGTTTATTCCAAGTCCTTTGGAACTTCTTATTGAAATCATGCATTATCTCTTTGGGTCCTCTTTTGATCATGTTAAGTTGGTGTATGAGATATTCATGGTCACTCTCATTTCTAAATCTTGAGGTCAAAAACACTCCAAATTCATCCCATGATGTGATGCATCCACCTTTTATAGTCCGATACCAATCAATATCTTTCCCTCTAAGGGATATGGCAAGGAGTCTAATGGAAATATTTTCTCGAGAGATATTATGGAAGCTTCAAAATTTAGAGACAACTCTAACATAATCACTGGGTGTAACATGACTCTCACCATTAAATAGGGGCACACCTTTTGTGGTATTGGGAGGAATGGCATCATATTATTGAAGGTGAATTAGATTTTCTATATTAAATGTAGGGAAGGCATGAGGTCTAGCCATATCTTCTTCAAATTATTTAAAATTTTTAGTATCTTCAACTTCCTTAATTTATTTGACCTCTTCCTCTCTAGAAAAATCCAATGGTTCTCCAAAAGGTAGATTAGGCTGAGGATATTTAACTTCAAGGGGAAGTTCAAGCTAAAAGAGTGGGTCAATGGGATTGCATACTCTTCTAGAAGATGACTTAGTGAGAACCATCAATCATGAGAGTAGTTCTATAATAAAATAATGGACTTGAAATAGATTTACCATAATGGTATCACCAAATGTTAGGTAGCACACCAATTTGTAGCTGATGTTGTCAAGACCAACATTAACCTTGACAAGTTGTCTTCAAGATAGTATCCCACTAGGTGTGCCATACCTATTATCACCAAATATTGCACACTAGAAGAGGGTGTTCAAGCCTCTTCTATATTTGGGAAACATGGGAACATTTATAGGTATGTGGGTGTACCTATATTGGAAATGAGCCTTTAGATTTAAGGGGTGCTCCTTGAATGTATCTTGAAATGCTCTTATCTATGACAACTAATTAATTATAGGGAAAAGAGTTTGAGATTTCAAGAATTGAACTTACTCTAAAAGAAGTGATACACTAGAAGGTCTTCCACAAGACTATCACACCTCTTTCATAAAGAGACAATGTCCATAACACTAGCCTAAGAGTCCTAGAATGCACTAGCATTAGTGTTTCAATATGAAGATGACATGCATAAAAATTATCTAAGGTAAGTGAACCATAGATCAGTTACAGATACTAAGGCTCATTATACACTTAAGAAAATTTCCATACACTTAAAAACACTTTATACAATATACTAGGATGGAATCACTTGTATCAAACATGAAAAGATTAAGAGAAGGCAAGGATAGATGAATATCTCTTAACCATTCACTATATATCTCTTCACACACTTGACAAGATGATATATGAACTTAATGTCAAATGATATATGAACTCAAACTAGATTGCATTTAGTGTTCTAAGGTAAAGTAGAATGTCAAAACTAGTAGGAATTCACCATACATGGGGTGGTATTAGATTACAAAGGCCAAAATGATAGTTACTTATAGAACTTCATAGAGAGGGGAAGAGAAAGAAGTTCAAGAGTCACTGAAACACATGTCCAAGAATGAGAACTAGCTATGTTGTAGGTGCAATAGAGTGTTAAATAGACTATGAATGCCTCTTAAGATAAATGTCCATATAAATCATTAAAAAATATCCAAAATGGTGCAGAGATTCTTGAGCTAGACTTCATGAAACTATTTTCATCATGGATCATCTCTTGAGAATTTGAAATTGAACTAAGATATTTGACACATGCTATGAAAGTTATAAACATTTTCTCAACTACTAACTATCTTCTAGACACTTGTATTTACCATCTACAGTTGTTCACTAGTCTTCTAGACTTGATTCTTTACATCTAGTAATTATTATTTATCTTGGACCTTGAATATGATTTCATGGTGGTGTATGAGTCTAAAGAGCTTGACTTGATACAAAGTCCTTTGATCCTACATATTTGCCCATCTTATCCAACTAGAGTCTAGTCAAATTTGCCTAGTGGACCCCTCCTGGAGTTTATCTAATTCAAATTTCAATGTTGGTTGTTGATCATTGATCTAAGATCCAAAGATTATAATAGTTGGAAAGATTACATTTGATCTTAGATCCTTGAGCTATTGACCTCATTCACACCATTACATCTAGATGTATGATTGAATATGAGTTACAAATCATGATATAGTTGCTCAAACATGATTCGATCTTAGGATTTGTTAACATTTTGACTCTACTCACACCATCAATCTAATTTTGCATGATTAAATATGCACCATAGATATTTGAAACCCATTTATACTATCAAATCATCCACTCCATTGATTTTGGTATATGATGGAATGTTGATTGTTGATCTGCTAGGACCCACTATTTAAACTCAAATAGCTATTTTACAAGGGCCAAACTTGATGTTTGCATGTGTGTATATGACACCTATGCTAACATAGTTGATGTCTACATGACCTTCTTCAAAATATTTGAATCCCAATGGTTATTTTCCATGACTTAAATTTGATGTTTGCATGACCGTCAATGATGTCTATGAGACCATCAATGATGTCTCTATGACCATCACTTTTTGAATGCTGATAATTTTTTACCTAAGCTCATTTTTTATATTTGCACAAATTCCATACTCTTCTAGATCAACTTTCCCAAAATAATTCAATTTCATCAAATATTTTAGTGTGGATAATTTCCTCAAGCTCTTTGTCTTTGGGATAATTTCCCCACAAGAATGATGGCTTCAGACTTTTTACGTCAATCCATTTTTCTCAAAATAATATGGGTCATCAAGCTTTATGTTTTGGACATTTTGTTCGAAAGAATACATAGTTTATGTCAAATAATTTGTTCAAAATAATTTAGACTTGGTTCTTTTACTGCAGACAAAATTTCCAAAAGAATTATGTCCTTCAATATTTTTGCATTAGACTATTTGTTTCAAATGAGTTTCCTTGGAAACTTTGTTCAAAATAATTCTACCTTTGTTAGGACTTATGTTTAGGGAATTTTGTTTGAAATAATATCTCCTTAGCTTTTGCATTAGCAAACTTAATTTTTTTTGTTTTAGATAGAATGTCTGACAAGTCCCCAACACATAATCAAAAACCCAAAATAAATCTAGACTTGTTTTAGTAACTCTTGCTTGATCTTGTGAAGGCTTTGATGAACTTCTAAGGCATGTGTAACTCAAATGATTTCCTGAAGCATAAGAAAACCTTTACCATGCTCTAACTGAAATGAAAACTTTAAAGACCAACCACTTCCATATATGACTTTAAAATGACCCCTAAGATATAAAATGACATAAGAACTAAACTAGATAATCACCAAAACTAGGATGGCATATGAAATGACATCAAATGAACTACAACACACCTTATGACATTATAATCACCCCTTATTTAGGATTTTGACTATAGGGGGGTTGATCCATTTTAATTTGTGGTAAAAATGGTCAATAATAACTAATGTTTGTAATTACCTTGTCCTCAAAGACACTTGATATCAATCTTCTATAACCTTTACAAGCCTGATAACATCCATCTCACCATGCCACCATGCCTCTTTATGCATAAAACTAGGCATCCTATGCACATAACTTCTCAAGGAACTAATGGGGTTAAGCACTTGACAACTTTGACAACAAGTACCTTCACATCACTCATGTAGATATAAGAACATATACCTATCATATTTTACACTCATAATATCTATAACATTGATTAATATTCTCTCTCATAGTTACACTCTTCAATGACCTCATGAATACCTATGTCCTCATGACCATGTAAAGTAACCTTCAACACTTTAGTTTGTTACAACACAACACTCACTAGAGCACCACTAAGACATCAATGAAAAAAAAATGATAGCCACATGACATCAACCTTCATAAGTACCTTTGACATCGATATTCACAAGAGCACCTCTGTGACAACAAAGATAATCAATGACAACAACAATAATACCAACCTTTTATAACCTTTGACATCAATGACAACATTAATGCCAAACTTTATCAACAAGAACAATGCTCAATATTTTTATGCTGCCTTCTCTACCAATGCCTGCCTATGGGAGATTGGTTCACACATCTAGAGTTGCCGAACCCCATCTACCTAGCTTGTTAGCAACCAGAGACTATTAAGTACCTTTTCTAGTTTTCCTCATATATATAGTCTATGTGTCACTAGATTTACTCCATTTTCCATCCCTTTCATCTAGAGTTATTCACATGGAAGATGGATCTCTTGGGGATTTATCTCTATTGCCTACAAAATATAATCACTTTTGGTAGATCTTTCAAGCTAACATTTTATTTTAAATCTAGAAAGCTAGAAATTATTCTTGCTTTAATCATGAAGAGTTAGAATGTAATTTTTTATTTCTAACAAAATTATTGTTCTCTCTAATGTTACTCTTCAGATATAAAGCCAAATAGATAAGGTCCATCTAGAGCTTAACCACCTCTAGTATTTTCTAGATCATTGGGGAAATAATCAATTTCCCTTCTACCAACTCTAAAATTTAAAGCAACATCTCAAAATAGGGTAGAAATTTTTATAGTACTATCTATAAAAATATGATGAAACTTCACTTTAGATAAATCTATGTGACCCATTCCATAGAAGTTGTGATCAATCAAGAATCGAGGGTAAAAATGTATTAGAACCAGATGTAGGAGTCACTCTTCATGACAATCACCACCTTGATGGCCTTCTCCTCACTTTGGTGTCCTAAGTGGATCATCCATATCTAGAGGTAATGGCAGGGGTTGGGGATATCCTCCCCCATCCTAGAATAGTGATATCAGAGGCTAGGGTTTAACTCCCTAAGGAAAATTTCCATGATTGGATCTAGATATTTCCCTTGAAATAAATCTAAGTGAGACTTTGGAAGCTCAACAAAATACTAGTTAGGATCCCTTACTTGATGATGAGGATCCTCCTTCTATGGGAAGATGGGGCGATAAACCTCCAGGTTTGTCATCTCTTCTACCTCCCCCGATGTCCATGGTTTTTGATGCTTAAATATTCTTGTTATTTTTATTTGTACCTTTCTTTCTATGCTTTTATAATAATTTATAATATGATGTTATATTTTGTGGGTATGGTCATTTTTTACAACTTTTCTATCTTGTCTCGAGGGTTTATTTTTACCCTCAATGTGATTTTGCTCATGGGGTGTGACTTTTCCACCTATTTTTTTGTATGATTAGTGTTGTACTATATCTTTTTATATATGTATGTTTGTGTGTGTGTGTGTGTGTGTGTGTGTGTGTGTGTGTGTGTGTGTGTGTGTGTGTGTGTGTGTGTGTGTGTGTGTGTGTGTGTGTGTGTGTGTGTGTGTGTGTGTGTGTGTGTGTGTGTGTGTGTGTGTGTGTGTGTGTGTGTGCGTGCATGCGTGTGTGTGTGCGTGCATGCGTGTGTGTGTGCGTGCATGCATGCATGCGTGTGTGTGTGTGTGCATGCGTGTGTGTGTGCACGTGCACTTTTCAAATAAAAAAACTCTAACCTATGTAGTTTATTGGTTTTTATAAGGAATAAAGTATCTAAGAGTAGTGTTTGGAACCATTTGTGTATCATCAGTTCATATGTAGCTACCAATGCATCATCAATTTCAATAGCTTTATGGTGGTTGTCCATTTTTCAACATGTAAAGTTGGAAAATATATGCAAAGAAAATAATTTTTTTTTGGTGATATTGTGGTTTCTTATAATAATAATAATAATAATAATAATAATAATAATAATAATAATAATAATAATAATAATAATAATAATAATAATAAAATTATACTTTGTATTAAATTAATGAAATTTAATCATTGTATTAAATTTAATGTGTAAGTATATAACATATTATTTACTATTTTGTATAAACATAATTATTTTGTTGTGTTTGAGTAAATTGAGGTGGAAAATTATTCTAATTTTTATTGATAATAATTTAATAATTTGAAGTGTTGTAATATGTATTAATAAAGTAAAAATGTAATAAGATTATACAGAGGCAACTAAATGCAATAATAACTATGTAACTATCATATATAATCATGTGTTGCATTTATTTGGTCTTTACACATTATTATTTAATTCTTACTTTCTTGATAAATATTGCAATTCTTTTAAATATTTCATTATCATTGAAAAAAGTTTAGAATATTTTTCCAGCTCGGTTTACTCAAACACAACAAAATACACTACATTTAATCAAAATAATAAATAATAGGTTATTATATTTCCATATTAAATTTAATGAAATGTTTATAATTTATTACCTTAATATAAATTCCAACTAATTATTACTTTAATTATTTTTGTTTTAATGAAAGTATGATACCACCATAAAAAAAGTTATCTCTCCATATGTTTCCCAACCTTACATGTTGAAAAATGAACAATCCTAATAAAACTATTGTTATTAATGATGCATCAACAACTACACATGAAACTAAACACACATGAAAGGTGCCAAATAAATAAATTAATAACTAAAATATTTATAATATCCTTTTGAAAATAAAGTGTAGAGATATGAAAAAAATGAATGCTATGTAATTACTCAAACAACATTAATCTAAGGCAATTTTTCAAATTCAACCTCATTGATAGTAAATATGACATCACCATAACTTCTTTCAGCCATAAAACTGCCTTATTATTCAATTAAATACAAACTCAATAAATATACTCAACATCAAATAGAATTTTGAAGTACGCAAACAAAAAATATAACCACTCAAAAATTCTATGTCAAATCATCTTTAGCATGATGTATTATGTCAAACATTAGCATAATAAAGTTCACACTATCCTTTTATACATACTCTAATTTTGAATTATTTTGAAGAGATAAAAAAAATACAACTATCAACTCAATGGTAGACATTATTGTCTTCATTCTATCCACTTTTAAAAAACTAGATAGAACTTACACTATGAAAATAATGTTGATACTACAAGATAAATCTAAGTATAATATAAAACTAAGACATGGTGGAAACTTCTATAATGGAGAAAGAAATGATTGATTTGTGTGCATCAAAACATATCTAGTTACAATTATTGTAATAAAATAAAATAATGATATAGTGGTAAATTATAAGGATTAAAATAAGTACAAAATTATTCATCAAATCAAATATAGTTAAGGCACATGGAATGAAATGTTGATATGAAGAAGATGGTACGACAATGCTAATTTCATCATCAAGTAAAACTATTACTTAATACAATTTTTTTTTTAGATATCTATGATTTGGGAGTTTTTGGAAAATAAAATTCAATTATAATGGATGCAATAATCATCCACATTAAATGACATTTTTTTTAATCATGATTGCATTGTTTTACTTAACAATAAATAATGTAAAAAACTTGTTCAAAAGATTGATGTTTCTTGACATTGTCAAAAATGTTATATTGATTTAACTAAATGTGATTATAAATATGCATTGAATTCAATATTAAAATATCTTGTACTTACAATATGGACCATAAAATTTAAATGTGTTTCTAAAAACATTATAGGCATCAAAACACATGATCTACAAAAAATAACAACATTGTATAAAAAGGTTTATAAGATTGTTAAGAACATGCTTTGTTGAAAATGTAAATTCACGTTGGCACCAAAATTCATGTTATATAATGACAAAGCATAGATCTAATATACCATACTTATTCACATAATATGAATCTATATAATAATATTCAAATTTAATTGATGTATTTTACTAAACATATGTACTTTTAAATGTCAAATAATTACAACTTACATATACTTCACTATATGAACTTTGTAAAAAACTACATTTTCACTCTCTATATGTTAGTGGGATATTGTGTGCATATTATAACATGTGGAATATAGGTGACACGTCAGATGGTTCATAGTTGGTTATAGTTTTTTTCTTGTTAGATTATTCTTGGACTCACTCTAGATATATGGTTGTTATAACAACTTGGATGATGCACTGGCAGTTGGTATGAGAGAAATAATTTAAAGGTTACAAATATCTAAGAAGATAGTGTAATTAACCCTTTTTTGGATTCTAATAGGTTGCTGATGTTTTTGTTTTTGTAATTATTAATGTTATGATTAATAAGATTAATTTTAACACTTGTTTTGTATTAGAGTTGTGAATGAAATGACTAGTTGTAATTGAATGCAGGATCATAGATAATTCCAATATATATGTATGATCTATTTACATCCTATGAGATTGTGTGTTTTTTTTTTATGTTATTTTTATATAATTCTATTTGTTATCACAGATAATAATTAAATATTAAGTTTGAATTATGTTTTTGATTAATATACAAATGGTAATAGCACATGTGTTGTAAATACTTGTGGTTAGTAAGATGTAACTATATGAATTCATGTGAAACTCTCTAGAATAGTGTTTTATTGATATAAGTAGTTATTCACTCTCCTTTTTATGAGTTTAATAGCTATTACTAGAAATAGCATGTTTTGAGTTGACTCATGAACCACTGCTAACAATGGTGGGGTGAGCATGGGACTCATTGTTTGCAGGTATGCCATAATGGTTGCCTAGCCAAATAGATGTGGAATATTGGTTAGACCAAAAAATCATTGAGTTCATAAAATAAGAAGCACAAAGAATAGGGTGTTATGAATGAAAGAACATACAAGAACACACTTATAGTAAAATATATGAAATTTTTTGGTGCTAACTACTTGAATTGTTAGCTGATTGGTTGGCTTGTCTAGAATATCGTTGCTTTATATCTAGAACAACTGTTGACATTATTTAGAATGAGGGGAATGTAAAACAACTTTAGACCCTGAAGAGCAGCTAGAATTATGTGATAGATCATTGGTTAGCTACAACCATTTATGAATATATTATAGAGTTCACAATATAAGGTTATGTGGCATTTGAAGTGGTAAAGGTTTTATTTGTGCAAGGGATAAGAGGAATTTTTTTTAGTGACTCCATATGCTAATTAAGATGTTGGCTATGGAAAAATTAATGGTGCCTAATCCTTTTAAAATGGATTAGTCACTTAGGGAGTCATGTGTATGTGTGTGATAGAGGGGTGAATGGTAAAATAATATGTAGAAAGAGCTTAAATCTGAGGTTAGAATGGAGGGTCAATAGAAGAAGGAATGAAAGAAGACCCTAAAATTAGAGTGAGATCTATGAAAATGTAGAGATGGAACCTCCTGAAGAATACTTATGTACCCATTATTAGGAGTAATAATATCAATAGAGTAGGAGAAAATAGTGAGGATGGAGAAAGGGAAGTAGAGAAAGATGAGAGGAGTGAGGAGAGGGGGCCCTAGATGAGTAGAGGAGAGAGTTAAAGTAGTGAAGAAAGAAGAGAAGATGAATCTAGTATTGTAAAATTAGATCAAGATTAAAGTAGTTATACATCACAGCTATATAGAAAAGTATTTTGTATTAAAGAACCATACCTATCACTTAAATAATAAATAGGAATTCATAGATGAATAAGCATAGGTTTAAGTTATAGAAATGATGAGGATAAGGGTATTGATTATTCACTCTAGGTGCATGCATCTACCCCAACCCAATTTTTTTCAATGTAATGAGAGTTTCATAAAAGCTTTGGAAGACAACAAGTGGTGAGGTCTAGTGATTGAAGAAGTCCATATCAAAATAAGGAGATAGCTAAAGAAAGACTATAACTAGATAGTGTAAGGGTTCATGAGAGAACAAAAGAGAGGCATAAAATATTTAATAATGAAACAAACTAACATGCACATTCTTAAAAATCTAAATGAGTGGATATCACAAATACAAACTTTAAAAAAATAATAAGGGAGTAATTCAGACATTTCTTCATCATTGAGTCAAAATCAAACACATCAGATAGTGAAGTTGCCATCTAAGGAAACAAAAGTGTTATAGGTAAATCCTACTATTTCATAGATACCTTTGATCCCATAGTCAAGCTTCTTACCTATGATTAATCCCATCATGGAATTATAGGTAGGTGCCTTTATTAATCTAATATTGTATGATGGATCTACGGACCTAAACAATACCTACTGACTTATGACATGAAGTGAAAAGCTAAAAGAATCAATGATGAAATTTGAATTGAGTGGTACCTTATTAGGATAGGACTTAGGGTCTATATTTCATAAGGACATGATCCGATTGACTCTATAAGAAGTGAAGAATTGGATTATCACAAAGTTAAAAATAAAGAAAAGTTCCATCCAGACCATACAAGACCTCAAGGAGATTTGATAAGGAACAAAAGAGAATGTTCATGAAAATGACCATAGATTCTTAGATGTAATAAAGAAATTCAAATTTGTCTTAAAGGACAAGGATAAATCTTACTAGTTTGTAGAGGGTTTATGATCAATAATAATATTTGTTATTATGTACACACAGTTCACTACAAAAGAAAAGGTAAGAAAAACTATGATCCATGTAGAGTAGATTGAAGACAATAGAGAAGATCAAACCCCAAGTTTGTAGATGGAGAATACCTTACAACTCCTCTTAAAAAGGTTAGAACCAAAAAATGATGCATAAGAAAGGCATAGCTATGGTCTATGGTGCATGGAGTGTGGCAAAGTAGGACATCACATAAATGAGTGCCCTTGAGTAAAAATTGAGTTCTATAATATATGTAGAATAGTGGGACATGCAACATCTCAATGTCACTTTCTAGAACAATGTGTGAAGAATCCATAGACATTATACTATAATTTATATAAAACACATAATCATGATGAAAATAACTACATATTTATTAAATAACAAAAAGAAGACATCACTAAAAATGTATTTATAGTGGTTGTATAACAAAAGATTGTTGTGACTTAGGCCAATTTGATTTCTAAAGTCATAGACAAGGTACCAATACTGATGCCACACCATGGGTGCCAAAGATACAAGCTCATTAGTGTGTAAAAAGGCCTAGATAGAATCTTCTTGCTAATAGTTGGATACCTCTTGGTCAAAATTGGAATTTTTAGAATTTGGTGATTCTACAGCCATAATATCTTATTTCGACACTACAATCATCACAACCCCAATATGGTAGATATGTGGGTGTACATCAAACACAATCATTAATGCCACACATAATACTACATATTTTGGACCATATTATTCCTATAATTGGGGATTCCAAGCTAATAGAGGAGGAAGTGGATATAGGGGAGGATATCAAGGAGGTGCACATATAGGAAGGGGAAATAGTTCCCTAAGATAACCCATTCAATGTTATCTATACATAAAATTTAACCATGTAAAAAATAAATATCCCTTGAATCCTTAGAAGAAAGCCTACTATGATTATTGTCAAGTCTCAAATAATCATGACACTAAATATTATCTAGTCTTGGAGGAAAAAAATGTAGACAAGGCAATGTGGATTGTTAACTTAATCAACATGAAGCCACATGAAGATGTTGTTATGCAGTTAGTAATGTGATAATATCATGTAGACCAAGGATTATCTCTTATCAAAATTTTGTAGGATCATGACATAAAGAAGGCTCGATAGAAGACTAATGAGAGAATCTTCATAGATCTTAAAAATAATCCAATAATAGGGGACTATGAAGGTAGATGATGCCACCACTGATGTATAAATGTATGGCCAAATAGTGTGCATTATATGTCAAGATGGAGTTGTGACTATGTTGATAGACCTATTTAAACTAATTAGTACCCTATAAAATGAGGATATATCATAGAACATATCCAAGCTAATCTATAATATATTAGAGTGTACATAGAAAGGTCAACAATGAATGAACAAATTGGTTTAATATGTCAAAACAAAGAAACTATGGGACATTGATGCTAGGATGGACATTGAAATAACTGGGTACAAAATATCAAATGTTGGTCGCATAGTACAATTGATTTCAATATTGACATGGGAAATGATTAGAATACTTGTATTGAGATACAATCTAATTACCCTAAGTCTTATGGATTATGGGAGAGTGGAACCTATCGAGAAATTATAGGACATAGATATCAAAATTGTAGACCTAAGCCTATGAGGATACTTCGAAGTCATTGATATGAAGATAAAAACCATACATTACCTTGTGTTGATTGGAAATAAGTGGGACTATGATAGTTGAATGACAATCAACATGATAATAGACTAGTTTGAGTCTCATCAAGATGAAAAATCATTGTGATCTTATTGAACAAATTAGAGGCTAAACCTTATATAATCCTTAAAGAAATAGATTCACCATACTATCCTAAAAGAAAAATCTAGTTGAAATTTAATGCAAAAATGGAATTGAAGGCACTACAGGGGATGGAATGTAACTTTATGTATGATAGCTCCAAACATTCAATACAATCTATGTGAATCAAACAACTACCATACCATACTGTACAAATCACATACAAGTTGATGCTGCATCATACAAATATGCTTCAACTAGATAGGATAGACAAATAATCTATGTCAATAAGGTCCCCAACTAGTTTTGAAGTAGATTTTGTATATCAAATAGGTTTCACCGATAAGGACTACATTAACCCTACTCCAGAAGGGATGCTACACTAGGATACAATCTCCTTGATCAACAGTGACTTAGAAACTCATCTATTGAATTAGGTAAAAAGAGACCATGAAATATGGTATATATGTATGGTCTTCATGATTGATCATCAAATACCTTAGTATTTTGCAACTGAGGATATAATCTAATTCATTATATGGTTCTAATAGTATATGAAATACATTGATCAAAGGATTAGTGTACTCAACTATGTGGTAAAAGGAATCACTATAAACTAGTGGTTAGTTTCTTGAGATGAGAGGCTATGATTTGAAGAAATGTGAAAAATGATGATAGATTGATTCCAGTTACAATAGGGATTTAGAATAGACTATCCAATATTTTAAGATGGAGAGTGTCAAAAGCTTCATATCTATAGGTGCATTGAAGTTTGGAATTCAGAAGGAATGGCTCCCAAGTATTGGTTACTATTGACCATTTTTTACCACAAGTAAAAATGGGACAACCCCCTATAATAAAAAACATTATATATGGGTATATTATAATTTCATAGGGTGTGTCATAGTTTGTTTTATGTGATTTCATATGTTATTAGCCTTAGTCATGGTCACATTTAGTCCTTATGTCATTTTATGTCATATATGGGTCATAAATGAATTTGGTACAATTTTATTAAGTATAAAAGTGATATAATCTATTTCTCAGATTCCCTCATGTCAATCCCTATCATATTCCTTGTCATTAATGTTAGTACTAATAGAAACTTGCAGGTGTTAACTGAAAATCAAAAAAATAAGTGAGAAAGAGGGAGTTTCAAAGGTTGTACATCCCATGGGAGAGAGTGACACATGGGATAAGATTTTATAGTGACCCTTAAACTTCTCTAACTCAATTTCCATGCATTATATTCTTTATAAGTGCAAAAATTAGACCAAAACCTTTCTATCTCTCCATCACTTCACTAGGCAAGTAGAACTAGTCAACAAGTTTCTTCTTGGTATAACCAATAATAAGACTTCCAAGTAAAATTATCTTGGTGGTGGATATTAAGTTTGGTCTCATTAAATTTCATGTTTTGAGTTGGAATAATGGTTTGCTATACTTAATGAACCATTTTTAACAAGTTGATTGTCCATTTCTGCTTGTTATTTCCCACACCTTATAGTTTTTGCTCCTATTTGAGCTAATTCATACAACTCAATTGATGAATTTTATTATAAAAGATATGGAATTCATAATTTTATGTTTTTCATAGTTTTTTTCATGTTTCTAGTTAATTTCGTGGGTAAAATAATTCAAGTTTTAGGTTTATGTCACTAATGGACTAGCAGTCAGATTTCAACACTTACAGAAGGTTTCTTTCTCTGTAGTGGTTTAAGATGAGTGTGAGGTGTTATGTTCATGATTATAATGTATTCTTGATCCCCTATCCTTTAAATATCACTCTCTAAATCTATCATTTATGGAGTTGTAGTCATAGTTTAAAACCTACAGTCAATTTACTGCATGATTCCATATACAGTCAACTGAGTCATGGTGTGTGAAGTTCTAAGGAATTCATGGATGTGTTTGAAGAGTAAAAGAGGTGTTGGAAATATTATTACAATATGATCAATAAAATTTAACCTCTCTAAGTGATATATGACAAACTATGATGACCAATACCTATACATACATAGTCATACTCCATTAATATACACCTACAAGTACCATAGAGAGAGTCAATAACATTGGAAAATAGAATTTGTTTGGTTTTAATTACATTATGGTTGAAAGGATTTGTTTTAAGGAGGTGAAAATATCAAAGATAAATCATAAATTTAGATTTCATGTACACTGCCCACATTCATAATCACTACTTGTACATATAAATGCCCACCTACAAGTGTCCCCACAAAGATCTAGAAGTGTTATATGGTGGATGTTCAAACATGTTTGAGGCATTAATTAGTTTTTAATAAGATTGAGATGCCTTAAGAACCATGTATAAGGTCATATAACATACACATTGCCCAATATTTACACTTATTACCTTGTATGTTATTATGTGTGCATATACAGGCTCTCTCAAAGGCTTGAGATTGTTTCAAGAGACATTCAAAGATGTTGGAGACATTCCTCAAGGTATTAAAGTGATGAAGGCACCATGAAAAACAATGTTGAAACCATATAGTTTCAAGATCTAAAATAGTGGTATCCATATGTGGACTGAGCTTTAGGGATAGTTTCCCTAAAAACTCTAAAACAAAGCCCTTGTGATTATGAGGTTGCTATTTGATGAGGTGATAGAGAATCTATGTGTGTTTTGATAGTCTTATGTTGTATCCTACATATAGGGGTAGATATTTACAAAAGATATTAGATGTTTGGCTAGAGGAATATGTTAAAAGGAGGCTTCCAAATCATACATTTGGCCATTATAGAAAGGTAGTGTTTACTACATTTTTAAAGTTGCAAGTGACCTTATTGTCCAAAAAAACATGGAGTATATAGATGTCTAATAGGTGATCCTATGAAGGTAAGGGACACATTAATGGTCTAGGGATATTGAGAGAGGTTAGAATACTATATCTTGATCTTCATCACCACCTACAAGTGTGCTTTACCCTAAAGAAACCTACCTATAGTTGATTGTGGATTCCTACAAGTTCATGGTGTGAGATTAGACGTGGAAACATGTAAACATAAGCACTTAAAGAGTTCATAGATGTTTCCAAAGAATTTCAAATGGATATAAGGGTATATGATACATAATTAAAGGTTAATATGCACCTATAGGACCCTTTCTCTGAATTAGTTAGTTGCAGTTAACTATAAATAATAGTGAGATATAAAATGGTGTTCTTGATGTTGGCATAGTATGAATATGAGGTGAATGAATCCAAATGACTGTAAAATGACCTTGAGAACTCTAATAAGTTATTTGATCCATTGTATATAAGGGTCCAAGATGTAAAGTTTACTTACAGTTATCTCTTTCAAAGCAAAAGTACAGTAATAATTGACTATCAACCAGGTCTATCAAGAGAAAGTATGCAGTAAATGCTTTGGGAAAAAATTGCATTAACAATAACCATGTTTGGAACACCCCAAAATTATAATGACCATTACATGACATTATTTTATCATGAAAACAAGGCAAGAAGGGGATTTTAAGACAACCTACACTCCATACTAACATCTTGCATGAAGTCAACATTCTCAAGAAGTTTGTCTTACATTTTAGGGTGTTTTAGGGTGTTAAGAGTGTCAAATAACCATGAAAATCGATAAATAGGTTCCCCACCACTTATAAAATCCCCTCATATATTTATACTTTTGAGGCAATAGGGGAAGTTCCCTCTATTTTTTCTTAGACAGAGGGCACTCCTCAAGGTTGTCAACCTAAAGGTTTTGAGAAAAGGAGATGACAAGGTGAGTTGAGGGTTGATGAAACCTTTCAAGGAGATTTTGAGAGTTTTTTCACACATGGAAAAACATGGAAAACAATGAAAAAGTGTTAGGAACATGTCAAGGTGGTCTAAAACCACATGGGAGCAGACATACCTATTAGGTTACAACTAGGCCTAAGGCCCAAGAGGGGGTCAATTTTATTTCTAGAACTAGATATACATTCCAAAACCTTGGAACATGTTTTTATGGAGATATAAGGTGTGTTAAAACTATTTTAATGTAGATTAAACCATGGAAAATCCATTTCTTGGCTCAAACCAACTTAGGCTTGTACATAATGAAGGGGGGATATTGATTAAGTTAGTTTGGAAGCTCAACACAACATGGATATTATGAGGAGTTATGGGATGTTGAATGAGGTATTGAAAAAATACTTTTTGGAATTGTTTTACAAATTAAATGTCAGATATTTATGAACAAATCTTAAGGGTCAAAAGTACTCAAAACCCTCTCAAACCCTTGCTAAATACCCGATTGGAAAAATGAAGAAGGAGATGAATAAAAATGGGATATAATGGATTTTGAGATGATTGGAAGTATCATAAGGCTCACGAAGGATCCTCCCCATCATACTGAGTTATACGCTACCTATAAAGATAGGATGTAAAATGTCTTTTCTTGACTATTTTTGGTGTTGCATAAGTATGGAAGGGTTTCAAAGGATGAAATAAAATTTTAGATAAATAATAGGACATAATATAACCCAAAATATTTATTTAATTCTTTATATAATCTCACAAGTTCCTCTATATGTGCCTTCATTTTAGTTAGTCCAAACTGGCATAGTGAACAAGCTAGTGAGAGAGTGAAAACTTCAATTGGGAGTAATTTTAAGATCTACCTGAGGATTATAAGGACATGAAGGGTAATAAAAATTATCCTAGACTCATATTTATGTATCATATTTAAAAAATAAATACCAATTTTTTTATCAAGTGTGAAGGGTAAATGAAGGAGGAGTTATTTGGATTATTGGCAGTGATAACTCATCTCTAGGAGAATCTTGATGATTAGGGATACATCTAATGAATTTTAGAGATTTTATATAACCCATGAATATAATTTAAATCATTACATATCTATCTAGTCTAATATGGACCATTATAAAGATGTAAAATTATTAGGGTATTTTTTTGAGCAAATAATTGATGAATTTTACACCACATTTTAGGATTTTCATGTTTTGAGGGAAATTTATCCAAGTATACCTTGCATGGTATATTTAATATTCTTATCTCCTACATTTTTAACTCCATTTATTATATTTACACATGGTATAGTGACTCTTTGACTTCTTTCATATCACTTCTCTCTCAAATTCTATAAGTTATCTTTTTTGAGTGTGCAAAGTGATGAATGGTTGAGTCTTGGGATTTTATCCTTGATTTTACTTATCCTTTCATGTATTATGAAAGAATTTATAATTATAATAGGTTATATATAGTTTATTTAGTGTATTATTATCCATTCAAGTGTTTAATTTTCTTTATATTCAACAATATGATATCTAGTCTACTTACTCTGAATGGTCTCATGCATGTCACCTCTATATTAAAAAACTTATGTTAGAACATTTTGGTACTTTGAGACTAGTTTTTAGATCTTCTTATTAGTGAGAGAAATTATGATAGTATATTGGATATATTCATGGTGTATCACCCCCTTATATTATTTTTTTCTTGAAAACTTCTATCCTTTTTCCCACAAGCAAATAGTTAGTTAGGTGATAAGCACTTCAAGGCATATTCAAGTAGCTAGACCTTAAACTTAGAGGTATACTTGTGCTATAGGTAAACACACATACCTATAAGTATTCCTATGTTTCCCAAATTTGGAAGAGGATTGAACACCCTCTTCTAGGGTTCAATATTTTGTGACAACAATTTTAGCATGCTCTATTGGACTCATTGTCCTCAATATAACTTTTAAAGATAAATGTTGGTCTTGAAAACATCAGTTTCAAATTGGTGTACCACTCAAAATTTGACAACTCCATTCAAGGTAAAATATGGTTCAAGGCCATTATTTTGTCATAAACTTTCTCTCATAATTCATGGTCATTACTAGGTCATCATCTGATAGAGTTCTCAATCCTATCAATCCACCTATTTAGCCTGTACTTCTTATTGAAGTTCAATACCCTCATTGTAATCTACCCTTTGAAGAGAAAGAATATTTTTCTAGCCAAGAAAGTGAAGAGATTGATTAAATTGAAGTTCTTGAAAAAAAATGGCTAGAAAACATGCCTTTCCTAACTTTAATATTGAAAATCTAATTCACCTTCAAGACTATGATGATATTCCTCCTAATACTACAAAGAGTGTGCCTACATTCAATGGTGAAGGTCATGTCACACTGTATGAATTAAAAAGTGTAAAGACAAAGAAAAAATCTATTCTAAGCTAAATTCTACCAATGTTAGAGCAATAAATTAAAGAAACAATAATCAAAACCTTCATAGTTTAAACATAAGAATCCTCCATTGTGATTTGAGTCTGATTTGCTTTATTAAGAATGTAGTACTCACTCCTCCAATGCAAAGGGAAAATGGGTATCATTTTTGTGCAAAATATTGACTTTGATTCACTTTTGATGCATTATTTTCTCAAAATGGATGATAGTGAAGGTGGTGGTGAAGCTAACCCTACAGACCCTATTTCTCTAAGCATTGCCTACATAACCCATTTAGACAATTTCTATGTGTGAATATCAGACTAGATGTAGTTCTACCAAGAGGGATGATTAATGATGGAAAATGATTCTCATTTAAAAAAGGGATTCTATGATTTCAAAAGAGATTCTTATTATTTCAAAAAAGGATGATTGTGATTTCAAAAGATGATCGATGAAAATAGAGATTTGCAAGCCTATTTATAGAAGCTTGGAAAAGAATCCAAAAATGGAGGATCATTTTAACTTTTTCAAGTTTCTAAATGATCAATGGTTGATGATGAGTCCTCATCCATGAAGATGGAGACTATTTCAACTTGGTGAATAAAAAAGAGGGGTTGGTTGGTTGACTCAACAAGACTTTATCAAAATGGATTGACAACTCAAGGGAGGAGTCATAAGAGGTAAATATTTTCATGGATTTGTTTGGGATGAGGGATAAAAAGTGGGAGAAGTTTGAATGGGTAATTTAAGGAATTAAATAATTAAAATAAATAATAAAAGGTGCACAATTGAATTTTTCAAAATTATTTGAATAAATCAATTAATTAATTTTAGGAAAAAATATTAATTATTAAATTAATCAGAATGATTAATAAACTTAAGGGAGAATGATTAAATAAACTAAGGTGAATTTTGGCACTAAATGAAATTTAGGTGTCTACATTTTCCCCTCTTTGAAATGGTATTGTGAAGCAATACTATTTCAAAGAATAGAAGAAGTAGAGTGTTGATAGAAAAGTAAAATTTTGCCCCAAATGAATGAAAATGAGTATGATGATGCCCCCTCGAGGGTTTGTGTGAGAAATGGACAAACACTTAAAATTGATGAAAAGAGGAAATAGTTAGTCAGTTGAACAAAAAATCAATATATTTTAGTTTGGATGTCAAATTTACAATGTGTATGAAACATAAAAGAGTTGCCCCTAGTAAGGTAATACTAGGTCTTTGATTTGAAAATCAACAATTTAAACCACTCAGAGATTGCACTCTTATTGTTGTTTGCTAATGGTTTAAGGGACAAAGTAGAAAGTGTGGGAATGATATATCCTAACAATAATAAACTATGGATCCATAAATAGAAAAAAATTATTGAGTTTGAAAATAATTGGTGGATTTCATGTCGATAAATTATTGCAAAATTTTGAAAACAATCTTGAAATAATGTGATTTAATGGTTTCAGAAATTTGAAAATGGATGAATAATTAGTATTATGGAGGAATCAAAATGAGAAAACTATCATCAATAATATAGATACATGTCTCAATACTAATGTTTGCAAAATTGTAAAGGGTACATGTAAAACTATTTACCCTATCTATTAAATGCTAGAGAAGATATTAAAAAAAGTACATGTCCCACTTTAAAGACTATATGCCTAGATTGTGCTTTGATTTAGGGGTCACAAGTAGATGTGGGAATGATATATCCCAATGATGGTAAGCCATAAACTAGAAAATGAAAAATATAGATTGTCTAATTTTTAATAAAGATTTACAAAATTGATATTTGCAAGCATGGATAAGGAAATATAGCATTTTGATTAAATGACAATAGAAAATTTGGATGAAATGGATGATGGGAAAGGTGATGGCTAAGCTAACCTTAGAGAACTCGTGTCTCTAAGATTTTCCTACATAACCCACTTAGATAATGTCTATGCATGGATATTAGACCATATGTAGTTCTCCCAATACAGGAAGAGAAGTGATGATGTAATGAAAGATTGACCCATGGATTCTAGACTTAAGTTAATGATTGCACATTATGAGTGGATGATGGAGAAAGGATGAAAAATGTGATCTTGTTAGTCTCAAATGACATGTGTGGGAGATTAAACAAAAAGATTAGGAAATGATGGTGGATGATTAATATGCAAACACTAATAAATAAATGAAGTGATCACATGGGTTAATTATGATGAATCAAATGATTTGACAACATGTATGAGATAAGGATCAATGAAAGAGAGATGAAACAAATATGCATTGATGTGAGACTGTGATATGGTTTGATATCTACCTTATGTTTATTTCATTCTTTGCATTGGGTATCTGATGATAATTCCAATTGAGCAAGAGTTGAGCAACCTAATTTTTTATATTACGTATGACAATATGAACCAATGGTATAGAAAAACCATGATGACTATCATTTAATACATGTAAGGAATAATAGATTCATAAGGACAAAAATTAGTGCATCATGATATAGAATATCATACTAACGCCATTAGTAATGTGTATAGTGATCCAGACATAAGAAACAATAATAAAGATAAGATAAAAGTGATGTTTGCAACAATGAAAATGATGTAATTAAAATAAACACAAAAGTAAACAAACACGATGGAAGTAAGTATACACCATGATGTAAGAGAAAGTAAATGACTATACATACAAGTAAGAAAATGACTAAAACAAGTAAGCAAATAATTTTTTTTGATGTCCTTGTCTAGAGTAGAACACTTTGACATAGGCAAATTTTGATAATGTTAAAATGTACAATGAGTAATCCATATAAGGGATGACTAGGGTACAAAATTAAAGACAAGGGTTTTTTTTATTATTGCTTGGATTTTATTGCTTGGATTTGTATTTTTGTTTTTTTAATGTTTTTAGATTTTTTTTTGGAGCTTAGATTTTTTTTTTGGATTTTGTAATTTTTTTTGGATTTTTTAATTTGTTTTTTCTTTATTTTGAGTTTACAGGTGTATATACAAGGGAATACCAACAAAGGAAAAACCATATTCTATCACTGAAGAGTAAGTGGAAGGATATGGAAGAAATACATTATATATTGAGTATGGATGAATAGGAATGGATTGGAATTAAGATGATAACTCTAGGGAATACATGAGGTAAGTAAGAACCAAGTGTCTAGTCATCAAAATAGCATTGCAAGGATACACCAAGATATTTATAAGAACATGTTTCAAGACATTTTCACTTCCTTATCAAGGTCAAAATGGGAATAAAGATGGCTTTATGATGGCAAGGATTGGATGGGTTTTGATATATTTTGGGTTATATGGATGAGTCTAGATAGGTAAGGTTATTCAAGGATGGTAAATGATGGTTGAGGAGGAGTTTAGGATGGATTGCATAGGCATAAGATGGGTGAATATGATTTAGGATAACTTGGGATAAGTAACCATGGATGCGTTTAGGGTAACAAGATGGGATTAAAGAATTTTTAGGATGGGTAAGGATGGTGGGATGATTTAGAATGCATAGGATTGGAATGAATGAGTTTTCCCCCAAGTGGAGGGTATTTATAAATAATTGATTATTTTATGCATGACATCAAAAATTAGTTTGCATCATGGTACTTTCCCAAAGTGCCATATAAATGGTTTTCACCTTTGGATGAATTTATTTCTCTTCCTCTTTTTGATTTTTGATTTTGATTTTTTAATTTTTGGAATTTTAATTAGAAAAAGGTTTGGGATGCATAATGATTACCACTATTTATATTTAAATTATGTGTTTCAAATATGTCTTCAATAACTTCATTGATTTCAAAATTGGCTTCTTCCAAATTTACCAATATATACTCATAACCCCTATGATAGAGGGTGTGGCTAGACAAGGTGAAGTGGAAAGTATGTTGGATGAAGGATGTGTGTTGAGTGCATGAAGGAGTTGAAGGGATGGAAGTATAGAGGGGATGAGTATATGTGTCATGATGTAAAGGGTGAATGGGACCAACAATCTCACATTCAACAAGACTAGGAGTAATTGCAAGTTGGATGATTTGAGCATTTAATGCTTCTTAAATGATATCTTCAACTTGTGATTAGAATCCATCCTAAAAATGTGCTAATGTAGAGGATATATTAATTTTCTCATCAATTGGTGCCTTAGAAAGGTTTGCACCAAAGGATTTTTCTTGGTTTTTTATTAGGATTCAGATTTAGATTGTCTAATAGTGCCTCAAAGAAGTTTTCACTAAGGGACTCATATTTTTGATTTTCTATATTTTGATTGGGATTTTGACTAATTTTTTTATTTTTATCATCTTATAGTTCCTTAAAGAGGTTTTCACTATGGGGTGTGGATTTTATATTTAGATTGTAGGATTTATTTTGATTGAGGCACACTTGCTGTTCCTCAGAATATGTAGAAATTTCTTGATACTCTTCTATCAGGAAATCATATAGGTGTTAAGCATAGAATATACTGAGAGGTGGGGGTGAATCAGTATATTATATATCTTATAAAACTTTCCCTTTATCAAATTCCACTTAATCAAACATTCAAGATATGCAATAAAACTCAAAAAATAAACATCACATAAGATAGAGAGACACTAGATATAACGTGGAAATCCAATGTGGGAAAAACCACAGAGAATCAATCTCAAATATATTCATGAGAAAAGACCCACAGGAGCACCATACCCCTTTGCCAAGTATAAACCTTAGCTAAAATTTGTGAGCACCAACCCACAGGAGCTTCAAACCCCTTTGCTAAGCACCAACCCAGCACCTATTCATGAGCACCAACCCATAGGAGCACCAACCCCTTTGCCGAGCACCAACCCATCAATAATTTGTGGGCACCAATCCATAGGAGCACCAACCCCTTTGTGTATACCACACACCTATCTCTCAATGTTGTTATCTCAACAAATGATAGATCAATACAACATCTCTTTATTCTCTCTCACCTTTGCTCTTCTAAGCTAGATATAACAAATACAAATCATATTCATCTCTCATAATTTCTCTTCTAAGCTAGATATTACAATATCAAATCAACCTCTCACTTCCATATTACAAATGGCTACTCAAGCCTTTATTTATAGCTTTCCAAATGGCCTTTGGCCTTCCCCCTTTGTGACCCTTCAATCCTCATAGAAAATGGTGCCAATCTTGGATGAACCTTCATATCCAAGCATTTGAAAAGTAATGTGATGACCCTTCATGACCAAAAACATCCTTCCCACTTTTGTCCTTATCTTTGGTGACTCTTCGTATTCCTCAAAGTGTCCCTTCATGAGAAATTGCATCTTTACTCTTTTGTCTTCACTTGGTGACTCTTGGTATTCCCCAAGATGACTCTTCATGGGAAAATGCATCCCATCTTCTTTTGTCTTTATCTTGTGGCTCTTCAACTTCTCCATGGGCCCTTCTTTTGTCTCATATGCAACCAAAAATATATTCATTAATATTAACTCATATTGGCCAAGATATATTTATTACCAACAACATTAAATGCAATGGGGCCTTTATCACTAATAATGCTAAACCTTTGACATCAATGAAAATATTTCTAATAATCTCCCCCTTTGTCATTGATGGCAACCTCAATCCTAAAACTGCCACATCCTGTGACCTGTACATACTGTCATCTGAAAACATACAGTAACTCCCCCTTACTGTAGCAACCTATACCTCTTCCCTATACCTTTTTTCTACACCTGTACCTTTTATTTTACCCCTTTAACATCAATGGAAAAGTGCCTACCTGGAGCTAACACTTAGCTCCCCCTCAACTAATGCTGAACATCAATGGTAGGAAGTAATAGAAATTACTCCCAACTCCTCTCACAGATCTTTGAGAAGATATCTAATTTTACTTGTCCTTTGAGAATTTGCAATCAACTCATTTGAATATTATCTTCTAATCTCACAACCTTCTGCATGAAAATTTAAGGTGTATCCTTGATCACATATTTGCTTTACACTCAATAGATTATGCTTATAAAACATTCTTAGTCTTGGTTCTACCATTATCCAAAATTAAAGTACCCTTTTTGGCTATCCTGGCAGTCATTTTATCTCTAAATCTCACTGTATCACCATTGATCTTCTTTACTCTTATCTCCTATCATATGCCTCAAACATCTGCTATCAACGAACCATGGCTAATCTTTATCTCTTACATGTAAAGCTATTTGCACCAACATAGAATCTTTAGGTTGTTTCTTCTACCATGAACACGACTGAACCTTCTTCCTAATGAATGGAGCTTTGAAACTTTGATCCTTCTTGATTGAATCTGCATGAATATCCTTTTCTTTCTCTCTAAAACTATTAGATCTTTTTCAAAATTATAATTTCTTATGAAAATAATCATTTGAAACACTGCATATGCAAGAATCATTCTAATAACCTAAAACCATAATACTGATGTAAAATTTTCTTCAAAAATATATTCCCTCAAAAGATATACAAATTAATCTATCAACTCACCTTCTTGTCATGCAACATAGCCAAGACCCAATATCATCCACCATGCTTCAATTTTCTTAAAAGTGTCTCCTTGAAGCCTAGAAGAGACACCCCCACATAATAGGGTTCTAGAAATAAATCTCAGGAGATTCCCACATCTCCTCTGTTTCTTCCTTGATCTTATTGTACTTTTATTTTAGAATCCATTTAAGCATGTCTAACCTTTTTGACTTACTAACCTTATCATTTATGATGTTTTTATTTTTCTCAATTTTTACAACTATCTTATCTTGACAAAGCTCATACTCAAATGTAACAAGAGATTCTGCACAATCCTTCCTATCTGATTCTTTATCTACTATAACAAGTAATTCATTTTCATTATTGAACTCAACCTGATCAAAGTTTATTATTTTAGGTCTCCAAACCTTAATTTTACTCTTCTCATATTTTTTAGGGGCTCTATGACCTTTGACATACTTTGAATATCTCTTTACTTTATTCTAGCATAATCTAGCAATATGGCCAACCTCATGACAACAAAAGCAAACAATATTTCTCATACCTTTTTCTTGAATGTGATTGAGACCTTCCTTTGACTGATTGCTTCTCCTCATACAGTCTCTTGCCTTATGACCAACATGATGACAAACAAAATAATGGCCAAGAAAAAAATTTGAAAACTTGAAAGCATTGGGCTGCCTGATCGACTTCTTTGATTTGCCTTCAAAACTGGCATCCTTCTTTCCTTGGATTAATATTTCATGATCTTTTTCAACCTTGATTATAAACTTCTCATGATTATCCTTTAAATAATCTAACTCAACCTTCAACTGATTACACTCTTCTTCTTTTGATGTTAAAATTGAAGTTACAACCTCTAACTGATTCTTACGATCCTAAATAAATATCTTATTTTCTTTTACTTCTATAGCCAACTTAGAATCCAAGATACACACCTTTTCCTTAAGATCCTCAACCATAGATTTCAACTCTTGATTCTCCTTCTTTAGTTGCTTGGCCATCTTGTGCTTTTCCTTGATCTACCTTCAAGCTATTAAACCCTTTCTGAAGGAACTTGCTCTGATACCATTTGTTAAACATGGAATATACTGAGGGGGGGTGAATCAGTATATTATATATCTTATAAAACTTTCCCTTTATCAAATTCCACTTAATCAAACATTCAAGATATGCAATAAAACTCAAACAATAAACATCACACAAGATAGAGAGAGACACTAGATATAACATGGAAACCCAATGTGGGAAAAACCACAGAGAATCAATCTAAAATATATTCATGAGAAAAAACCCACAAGAGCACCATACCCCTTTGCCAAGTACAAACCTTAGCTACAATTTGTGAGAACCAACCCATAGGAGCTTCAAACTCCTTTGCCGAGCACCAACCCAGTACCTATTCATGAGCACCAACCTCTTTGCCGAGCACCAACCCAACAACAATTCGTGAGCACCAACTCATAAGAGCACCAACCCCTTTGTGTATACCACACACCTATCTCTCAATGTTGCTATCTCAACAAATAATAGATCAATACAACATCTCTTTCCTCTCTCTCACCTTTGCTCTTCTAAGCTAGATATAACAAATACTAATCATATTCATCTCCCACAATTGCTCTTCTAAGCTAGATATTACAATATCAAATCAACCTCTCACTTCCATATTACAAATGGCTACTCAAGCCTTTATTTATATCTTTCTAAATGACCTTTGGCCTTCCCCCTTTGTGACCCTTCAATCCTCATGGAAAATGGTGCCAATCTTGGATGACCCTTCATATCCAAGCATTTGAAAAGTCATGTGATGACCCTTCATGACCAAAAATGTCCTTCCCACTTTTGTCCTTATCTTTGGTGACTCTTCGTATTCCTCAAAGTGTCCCTTCATGAGAAATTGCATTTTTACTCTTTTGTCTTCACTTGGTGACTCTTGGTATTCCCCAAGATGACTCTTCATTGGAAAATGCATCCCATCCTTCTTTTGTTTTTATCCCGTGGCTCTTTGACTAGGTTTTAAGTGTTTGGATATGTGACTAGGTTTTAAGTGACCAATTTTTGATAGAATACATCATAAGGTTCCCCTAAAGGAGTGAATTTTTCTACATATGCATGGTACTATTTTTGATAGGTTAGGAGTGTTGTAATTATTGTAACTTTGGGGATGGAGTGACACTAGATGGTAGAGGTGATATAATTTATTTCAATTTATTAGTATCATAGGGGATGTTATAATCAAGGCTATAACTAGTGGAGGGGAGACTTGGTTGACTTTGTAAAATAGGATGATGTTGATGTGGAATGTTTTGGGATTCCCTAGCTAAAGAGATAGCTTGGTCTTGGGAGAATGGATTTATGAAGATTAATAAAATTTAATATGTTGGGTTTGTGAATATCCATGAATTTGATGTAGTTTGGTTCAATATTGGGAATGGGTTGGATGAAAAATCAAATTATTGATTTTGATGAATTTGGAATGGTTGGTTTTGAAGGGCATAGGAGTTAAAAGGTTGATTTGGATGGAATGTAGTTGGATTGGACTGAATAGGAGTTTGATTTATGAATGGACTTTGGTTCAAATATATATTTGAAAGTGATGGTGAAGGTGAATAAAAAGTTTTATTTACATTGGTACTAAGGTTGGAACTAGATGGATTGGTGAAGAAGTTCAGGTTTGAGTTTTGGGGTAAACTACATGCAAAATCAAATGATTGATTTTGATTACTATAGAAAGGTTGATTTGGAAAACTTATATGATTATTAAAGTTTGGATTTTATTGATAGATGGATTAAGATTAATACATATTCAATCTTGGATTTGGATTGACTTGGTGATTGGTTTGATATTGATTCAAATATAGATTTGAATCAAAATTGGTTGGATTAAATCTTGGGTTATAACAAATATTATTAGAATTGTGATTAGGGACAACATTGGTCAAGGGGTTGTTCCACATAGCCATGATTATTTCAATGGATGAAACTACTAAGGAAATACTTGACTCAACAATGAAAAAGACTTCAATTTCGACTCTAGTAAATTAAAGTACTAAAGTAACTAAAAGTTTGACTACTAACTAAATGCTTTTGAGATTTGTAAAGAGAAAGTTATGATTTTTAGTATAAAATTTTAAATCAAAAGAATTTTTTTGAAAAAAAGGATTTTACATCACATGCTAAACATAAGAAAAGAAAAAACAAATTGCTATTCTAAACAAAGAAGCAACTGCACATAAAGTGTGAAAACTAGGATGAAGGGTTGTGAACAACTATTGGGATTTCCATTGTCACTTAATTTTATATGCTCTTAACTACAACCTAATATTTCAAGACACTAACCATGGAAGATTCTACCATTCCCATGGCTCACCTGAGTCTAATTTCAAGGGTGTGGGAAAGTAACTTCTAGATGCTAACCACTAATTGATGCACCAAAGTTGAATGGAAAAGAGGCAATCCTAGGATTAAGGTATATAAAAGCTTATTTAGGGGGGAATAAAACCATGCAAGAGATTGATATGCAGACACACATAATTGGGTCTTCTCCTAAAATGCCCAACATATTCATATTATTATCAATGTGTTGACAATCGATAATACAAGATCTTGAGTTAGTTATTGAAACCCCAAGTATTGGATCATGAAATCCCCTCACATCACAATGTACTTAAAACACATAATTGCTTAGGCAATTGAAATAGATGGGTCTTGATTTATATATCCCACCAAAAAATGGGGTTTGGCCTCCTGCATGGTGGTGAAATCCATGGTTATTAGAACCTCTAATAAAATAAAAATAAAGAGTTAATACTTGTTTCTGATTTATATGTATCATCACCAACATGATGCTAAGGAAAGAGTATACACAAGATCAACTAGGGTAATAGATAAATTACAAGATTGATTTGATTTCTAGGTATTATCACCAGTGTGATGCCAAAGAAAAAACATACACAACCATTGCAACCAAACAAGAAGATAAATAAATAGATAAATTTACTCCATAGAAAATCAAGTGTGATTTATTTAATAAGAATGCAAAAGATTGAAAATAAAATATGTTAGTGAAAACAAATGAAGAAAAATTGGTTTGATTCTTTGCTTTTTGTAATTATCTTTAGCCATCATTATAAAAATAAGGTGTTAGTTTATTTTTCTTGGGCTGAAGAATAAGATAACCTACAAAAAGGACATGAAAAACACATAAAAAACAAGTCTCTATGATGAAATCATTGTTACATAGTCAAATCGGAGAAGCAAAATTGCAAAATGAACACGCATGAAAAAGCTAGAAATAGAAAAAGCTTATAGAAACAATATCATTATTATGTTCAATGAAATCATTGCACATAACAACAAAACTATTGTTGAATAAAATCACTACAGAGAAAGACAAAATCACTATAGAAAAAAATGGAATTGCTTCAGAAAGATAAGAAATCACTGCACAAAAAGGTGAAATTGCTGAACAAAAAAGTGAAATAACTACAAAAAATGACAAAATAACTATATAAAAAGATGAAATAATTACAAGGTAGGATGATATCACTACTATCTGATGAAATCATTATTTTGAAACAAAATTACTATTCACCTAGAAAAGATAGAAAATGTAACAAAAACATGGAAAAAGTGACAAAAACACTGTTAAGTCCAATAAAATCATTGAAATGTGATCTAAAATCACTGTTACATTGGAAAAATGTACAGCCAAATACAAAAATTGAGATAACAACTTGTAATCCATACTAGCTCAAGAATAAATGAGATTAAATACAAAAGACAAACAAAAAGATTAAAATATGTGGGTATGTCCCATCGGGTGTGTTAGAAATATATGAATGAAAAAGTGAAAAGACAAAGAATAAGTCTATTCTAAGCTAAATTCTACCAAAGTTAGAGCAACAAATGTGAGAAACAACAATCAAAACCTTCAAAGTTTAAACACAAGAATCTTCCATTGTGATTTGAGTATGATTTGCTCTATTAAGAATGTGATGGTCACTCCTCCAATACAAAGGAAGAATGGGTAGGATTTTGGTACAAAGATTAAATTTGATTCAATTTTGATGCAAGAATTCCTCAAAATGGATGATAGTGAAGGTAGTGGCTAAGCTAACCCTAGAGACCCCATGTCTCTAAGCATTGCCTATATAACCCACTTAGATAGTGTCTATGTGTGAATATCAAATCAAATGTAGTTCTCCCAAGAGGGATGATTGATGATGGAAAAGGATTCTCATTAAAAAAAAGGATTCTATGATTTCAAAAGGGATTCTTGTGATTTCAAAAAAGGATGATTGTGATTTCAAAAGAGGATCGATGAAAAGGGATATTTTCAAGCCTATTTATAGAATCCTAGAAAAGGATCCAATGGTAGAGGATCATTTGTAATTTTTCAAGGTTACAAATGATCAATGGTTGAGGATGAGTCCTCACCCATGAGGATGGATACTTTTTAAACTTGGTGGAGTAAAAAGAGGGGTTGGTTAGTTGACTCAACAAGACTTTGTCAAAATGGATTGACAACTCAAGGGAGGAGTCATAAGAGGTGTATATTTTCATGGATTTGGTTGGTATGAGGAAGAGAAAGTGGGATAAGTTTTAATTTATAAATTAAGTAATTAAATAATTAAAATAAAGAATAAAAGGTGTACAATTGACTTTTTCAAATTTATTTGAATAAATCAATCAATTAATTTTAAAAAGAAATGTTAATTATTAAATTAATAAGAATGATTAATAAACTTAAGGGAGAATTATTAAGTAAACTAAGGTGAATTTTGACACTAAATGAAATTTAGGTGTCTACACACACCAAGTAAACATATCAGGGATATCTATAATTTATGTAATTTTCACAATGTTACTGAGAAGAATATTTCCATTAGATTGCTTTCCATGTCCCTTAGAGGGAAAAAACTTGATTGGTACAAGAATTTTACCAGTGGATGAATCACATCATGGGATGACTTTGGAGTGTTGCTAACTTTAAGGGTTGGAGATGAAAGTGACCATACTTCTCTCATGATCAAAAGATCTCCCAAGGAAATAATGTGTGACTTCAATGAGAAGTTTCAAAAGATTTGGTATAGATTGCCTCCTCCAATGAGACTACTTTCTTGTTTTGTCTTCCCTACATACTCAAGAGCCATTGGTACTAATATTTCTATTATCCTTGAATCCATAGGTGGTTTCACTCTTTTTAAAGCATATGAACTTTCCATTAGAGATGAGAATGGCCTCATTCAAGCTAGAAAACTACCTCCTAAAGTGTCTATTCCATTGCTACATAATATGCCTACTTCTAATCCAAATATTTCTCAAATTCCTAATGCTAATGCCAAGCCTAAGTTTACTCATAAGAAGGCAAAAGATGATGTTGATTGGAGAGAAATATTCCTAGCCTTAGATGTTCAAACTAGGCAAGTCAATAGAAAACAAGGTCCCTATCAAAACCCTTATCCATAACATCAAAAATATGGTAAACAATATGGGAGAGGAATATTTCAAGGGTGGCCTAACTTCAATATGCTTGTCCATGTGTACAATCCCAATTTTACATCCAACATAAGAGAGATGGTACCAATGCATAGTAACTTGGTGCAAGGTGAAAATTGGCAAAAAAATGCCATTTCATGTATACAAACTAGGGTGGAGAGAAATATCTAGTTGTTCAAGGAGTCACTCCTCTTTTATTAGCTAAAGATGAAGTCATGATGCAAATAAGTCAAGGTGGATAGCCTCAAGGAGAGATCTTCACCAAATTCCTAGTTGAGGACACTTTTGTGATCAATCAAGGAAATTATATTTTAGACAACACTAGATCCATTTAAAGGCTTTATGAGGTGATAATAATGTGCCTACAAGTTCATCCAATCCTCCTAAAAGGCAATAAGGCATGGCAGTCCCAAACAATCCTACACATCCTCCAAATCAGAATGTTGGAAGGACTATTCAAATCACATCAACTCCTCAAGTTATAATCAATTCCTTTCCTCCAAGGACAAAATAAAAAGTAAGTATGTTTTCTCTAAATATTTTTGACTCATTAAAGAATACTGAGACATCCATTCCCCTTTGGGATGTCCTTCATATGCCTAGCTAAAAAGAGCTCCTAAAAAAATAACTATCTACTATCCCTACTAGTCTTTCACCTTATAAATTACCATAACAACATTTTTGAACCATATACCAAAGCCAATAATCCTCCACCTTTCTACCTCACTCTCATAGTGGGTGATAAACTAGTCCACAATCGCATAGTTGATAGTAGTACTTCTACATCAGTCATACCCAAAGTTGTCTCTAATAAGTTAGGCCTAAAGTATGAACCCCATAGCAAATGAGTGATTAAATTATATGGTATACCTACCAAGACAATGGGTTTGATAAAATAAATTGAAGGTTTTCCTCCATGATTGTCCTAGCTTCCCCATCCTTCAAGACATTGTTATTGTTATATGGTATACCTACCAAGACAATGGGTTTGATAAAATAAATTGAATGTTTTCCTCCATGATTGTCCTAGCTTCCTGCTCATTTTGAAATATGCCTTTCAAGAGATTTTATATATAAGATAGGGGGATATTTCTCATCCGATTGGTCTTTCTTAGCCTTAAATATAAGATATGTATCAAAATTAATAATAATACCTCACCCTCTTTCAAGATTTCACATTGAGCCCTATGTTGAAACAAGTTCAAGTTTAAATTGTGCAATCAATGAGGAAAAGGATTCTATTGTGGATTATGGTACTTATTCCAAGATTGAAGGCATTTATAATTTTTTTATTTATGAATATGGTACTAACACTTATGATCATGATCCTTATGCTTCATGGATTAAACTAATTTAGGAGTGTATTGTATACATGAAAAAGGAATACCAACACCTCTACTTGCCAAGGAAGAAGGTGAGGATGATGAGATATGGAAAATGTTTTTTGATGGTTCAAGAAGTAAAATTGGCATAGGATCTGGTGTTATGTTTTTTTATCCATCTAAAAAATTGTATTATGATTCATATATGTTCCATTTCAGTTTCACTTTTAATGTGGCTGAGTATGAAGGTTTGATTCATGGACCTCAATGGGCAAGGAAAAAAGGAATCAAGAATTCACAAGTATATAGAGATAGTGAATTGGTTGTGAATCAAGTTAGTAATGTGGTTGCTACCAATAAACCTTTGATTAAGTCATATAAGCATAGGGTATGGTATTTTATTGAAGACTTCAATGCAGTCAACATACAATTAGTCCCAAGGGAGTAGAATAATCATGCTAATAGACTAGTTGACATAGGAGTATAATTTGATACACCAACTACCATAAAAGAGGAGGGAAAACAATCTCACATTAAGATCATAATAATACCTTCCATACCTAATAATAAGGTGTCTTGGTGATTTTTTGATAGTGACAAACATATTGCATACTTCTTACAAAATATAGCTAAGTTTTCCTCAAGAAATCAAAAGAGGCTCCAAGAACAATTTGATGATCATATTGTATAACTAAGAACAAATAAGATACCTAAGGGCTTGGTTACCTCAGAAAGTATCTTTAATGAGGATGATAAAAATAATAATGAAAATGTGAGTATGTCTACAAAAGAGGAGAACTGTGAAAGGGTCTTGATCTTCAAAGACAAACTCCTCAAACTAGGCAAGGTATGTTCTACATTGGAAAAGTAAGCATTCATTGATTTGTATAGAGAGTTTCATGACATCTTTTCTTGGGAGTATAAGGACCTCAAAGTATTTGATCATATCCTATCACATCATACCATTTAATTAAAACATAGAGTTAAATTGCTTATACAAAAACAAAGGCCCATCAACCCCAAGGTTGAACAACTCATCAGGTTAGAGCTTACCAAACTTCGTGAATCTAAAACATTCTTTCCTATCAAGCATTCAACATGGGTAGCTAACCTTGTGCCTGTTAGAAAAAATAATTGGGAGATAATACTTTATGTGGAATTTATAGACCTTAATAGAGTGTCACTCAAAGATCACTATCCTTTACCCTCAATGGAGTTTATTTTACAAATTGTTTTAGGTTCTCAATGTTTTTATCTCCTAGATGGATATTCTGGTTATAATCAGATTCTAGTGAATGACGATGATTAGTTTAAGAAATCATTCACTAAAAATGGAAGACTTTTTATTATAGGAAGATTCCCTTTGTTTTTTCACATGTTGGTGCAACCTTTCAAAGAGAAATGGACATGGCCTGCAAAGGTTTGATCAATGAAATGTTGTTGGCTTATATAGATGATATAACAATGTTCTCTAAAGATGCTACTGAACATATGAAACACTTAAGGAAAGTGTTTGAAATATGTAGATAGTATTGAGTATCTCTCAACCCCAAAAAATGCATCTTTATTATCCATGAAGGTAAGATCTTAGGACATATTATTTACAAATATGGTTTGACTATTGATCCTAAAAGGATAGAAGCTATTCTAGGCCTATCATTACCCTTGCATAAGAAAGGTCTCCAAATTTTCTTATGCAAGATAAATTTTGTAAGGATTTTCATACCTGGTTTTGCATCTTTGGTGAAACCTATCACAACCATTCTCAAGAAGAACCAAGTCTTCTCTTAAACTAAGGAAGGTAAGAGAAGTTTTGAGTCCATTAAGAATGAAATTACATAGACTCCCACTCTTGTGAATCTTGATTTTACTAAATACTTCATGTTGTATTCATTTTCTAGCCTTGATACTGTCTCAGATATGCAAATACAAAATAATGATGAAGGTGTGGAATAATCAATTGCATTATTTAGTCAAGGTTTGGAAGATCATGAAGTCAAGTAAATTTTTGTGGAGAAACAAGTCCTTGATATTTTGAGAGGACTAAAGAATTTTGGGCATATGGTTTCAAATAATAGGATTCATGTTATGGCTTCTCAGCCTAGTACCAAAGATTTTGTTTTGAGTAAGGAACTTAGTGAGAAGAGGGAAGGGTAAATTAATAAGGTAATGAAATATGATGTTGATATAAAAGTGACAAAGATGATAAGGGATAAATTCATTTGTGAACATCTATCTTCAAATCTCCATGAGTCAAAATAAGAAGATTTAGTCAATCACGATTACTCCCAGCTAGATGTTTCCTTACCTCTACAAAGTTGGACATAAGATGTTATCATGTCTATTCAAAGGCATGAGTATCCTAATGGTATGAGTAGATCCCAAAGGAGATAATTCACATTGTAAGCTATCCCTTATTGTCTTGTAGATGGTGTGCTTTTTAGAAGAAACAGTAATGGTGCGTTATTGAGAATCATTGACAATGATCATTTTGGAGTGTTTCTTGAGAAGTTTCATGATGGAACAACATGAGGTCATTTTTCCCCAAGAACCATAGCTGCCAATATAATGAGGGTATGATATTATTTGCCTAGCCTCTTTAAGGACTTCTATACTTGGGTAAGGTGTGTATAATGTGCTTTCTTTATATGAAAATATAAGCTTGCATCTCTCCCTTTGAGGGATATCCAATTAGTTCAACCTTTCATGTAATGGGGTCTTCATTTCATTAGCATGATAAACCCCCCATCAAGTGCTAGTAATAAATAGATACTCAAAAAAACTGACTACTTCACAAGGTAGGTTGATTTAGTGGCATTAAAGGAAGTTAATGAGAATGTTATCTTATAGTTATATGAAAGTATTATAACAAGGTTTGCCAATCCTTATACTATTATTTTAGATAATTCACTTGATTTCATGGTTATTAGGATAAATAATTAGGAAAATATTAATGGCATATACTTGAGCACTTCATCCAACTATTATCCTCAAGGTAATGGGTTGGCTGAATCCACTAACAAAAATCTAATCAGAATCATCAAGAAAACTTTGGAGCATAATCAAAGGGCTTGGCACACTAAATTAAAGACATCCCTATGGGATGATAGAATAACTCCCAAGAGGTAAATAGGGAATTATCCTTTTTTTATTATTTATGAAAGGGAGGCTAGGTTGTCTATATCCCAAGAGCTACCTATCTTAGATTTGGAACATCAACTAGAGTTTCTTGAGAACACTCTAATGGAGGTGAGATTGATATAATTAATGGAGTTGTAAGAGACTAGATATGAGGCTAATAAATCTATGGAACATCACTAAATGATAATTAATAAGTATTTTGACAAGAATTAAACTCCAAGAACATTCTAATTAGGTGATAAAGTGTTGAAATGGGATGAAGATAGAGTAAAACCAGGGAGACATACCAAATTTGATACCTTATAGAGTAGACCATATGTCATCATCAAGTGAAAACAAAGCAAATATTTCTAGTTAACAAGGATGAATGGATAGAAGCTACCTATCCCAGTGAATATGATACATTTAAATCCTTGATATTGAATAAATGAACTTAGTCTTATAAATAGTAGAGTAGGTGTGTGTGTTTCTTTCTTTCAATTGTGTGTGTTGTGTTCCATAAGTGTTATAGTTGAACACATCTATGTTTCTTTGAGTTATGTCTTGTTTTTTTGTATTTTACTTTTTTTTGGTGTGGTTTCAAAGACAAATTGTGTGTCAAACTGGTATATAGGTGACTCTATGGCCCAATGGACATGATTAGGCTACTGGTCTTAGCTTAGCAAGTATACCATCCTTGGGAAATCATCAATAATGTTGAACATTTTTTAACATAAGTCAAAATGGGTCCACCCCCTCTAATTCAAAACTTGATATAGGGGTATAGTATAATGTCATAGGTTGTGTCATAGTTCATTTGATGTGATTTCATATGTTATTAGCCTTGGTCATGGACATATTTAGTCCTTATGTCATACATGGGTCATAAATGAAGGTGGTACATTTTTATTAGGTAGAAAAGTGTTGTAATATCCTTATCAATGTCCCTCATGTTAGTACCTATTATATTACTTGTCAAGAATGTTAGTACTAGCAAAAACTTGTAGGTGTTAACTAAAAATCAAGAAAACAAGTGAGAGAGTTTCAAATTTTGTATGACCCAAGGGAGAGAGTGGCATGTGTGAGAAGCTTGTGAAGATACCCATAAGATAATTTGACTCCATTTACCTAATTTATCTACTTTTTAAGTTCCAAAATTGGACCAAAACCATTTTATATCTCCATCACTTTACTAGGCAAGTAGAATCAGTCAGCAAGTTCTTCTTAGTATGGCTAGTAGGAAGACGTGTAGGTTAAATGATCTTGGTGGTGGATATTAATTTTTTTTAAATTAATTTTCATGTTTTTATTTGGAATAATGGTTTCCTATACTTTATGAACCATTCTTATAAAGTTGACTATCCATTTATGCTTGTTATTTCCCATACCCTACATGATTTTCTCTTTTTTGAGCTAATCCATACAACTCAATTGATGAATTTGGTTCTAAAGGATGTGTAATTCATAATTTCATGTTTTCAAAATTTGGTTTCATGTTTAGAGTTGATTTAATGGTAAAAAAAATTCAAGTTGTAGGTTGATGTCACTAGTGGAGTAGCAGTTAGATTTGAAGATTTACATAAGGTTTATTTCTCTATAGTAGTTTTAGACGAGTGTGAAGTGTTGTGTTCATGCCACCAATGTATTCTTGATCCCCTATCCTTTCAATATAACTCTCTAAATTTATCATCCATGGAGTTGTGGTCATAGTTCAAAACCCACAGTCAATTTCCTTCATGATTCCATATATAGTCAACTGAGTCATGGTGTGTGAAGTTATATGGACATTCATGGAGGTGTTTTAAGAGTCCAAAATGTCTTACACATATGTTTAAAATATGACAATTCAAACTGAACCTCTCCAAGTGATATATGACAAACTATGATGACCAATACCTCTACATATAGTCATACTCCATTAATATACACCTACAGGTACCATAAAGAGAGTCAATAACATTAGAACAAATAAATTGTCTAGTTTTGATTCCATTATGGTTTAAAGGATTTATTTTAAGGAGGTGATAAGGTCCAAGATAAATTTTAAAGTCATATTCCATGTATACTGCCCATATTCATAGTCACTTCTTATACACAAAAATGTCCACCTATAAATGGCCCCATAGAGATCTAGAAGTGTTTTATGGTGGATGTTCAAACATGTTTGAGGATTTTATTAGTTATTAAGAAGATGGAGATTCCTTAAAACCATGTATAAGGTCATATAACATACACATTTCCTAGGCTTTACACTCACTGCCTTGTATGTTGTTGTGTGTGCATCTATAGGCTCTCTCAGAGGCTTGAAATTGTTTAAAGAGACATTCAAACATGTTGGAAACATTACTAAAGGTAATAAAGTTATGAGGGAACCATGAAAAAATAATTTTGAAACCATATAGTGGAAATAATATCTAAAGAGTGGTATCCATACGTGGACTAAGCTTTAGGGAAAGTTTCCCTAAAAACTCTAAAATAGAGCCCTATGTGATTTTGAGGTTGTCATTTGATGAGGTGACATATAACCTATGTGTGTTTTGATAGTCCTATGTTCTAGCCTCCATATAGGGGTATATATTTACAAATTATATTGGATGTTTGGCTAGAGGAATATGTTAAAAGGAGGCTTCCAAATCATACATTTGTCTAATATAGAAAGGTAGTGTATACTATAATTTTCAAGTTACAAGTGATCATATTGTATAAAGAAACATGGAGTATATAGATGCATAATAAGTGATCCTATGAATTAAAGGGACACAATAATGGTCCATGGATTTTGAGAGATATTGGAGTACCAAATCTTGATCTTCATCACCACCTACTAGTGTGCTTTACCCTAAAGAAACCTGCCTATAGTTGATTGTGCATTCCTACAGGCTCATGGTGTGAGCTTAGATGTAGAAGCATGATAGAGTAAGCACTTAAATATTTAATATATGATTCCAAAGACTTTTAAAAGGATCCAAGGGTATGTGGAAAATAATTCAAGTTTAATATCCACCAACATGACCCCTGCTTGCTCCAAATTAGCTAACTATAGTTGACTATTTATAACAATGAGCTAGAAAATGTTCTTGATGTTGGCATAGTATGAAAATGTGGTGAATGAATCCAAATGAATATTAAATTACCTTTATAACTATAATAATGTATTTAATACATTGTATACAAGGGTCCAAGATGTAAATTTCACCTACAAGCACCTCTTTCAAAGAAAAAGTATAGTCACAGTTGACTGTCAACTAGGTCTATCAAGAGAAAGTATGAAAGGAAGGGTTCTGGAAAAATTACATTGAAAATGACAATTTTCAAAACACCCCATAGTGGCAGTGACCATTCCATTACATTTCATTAGTATGTAAATAGGGAAAGAAGGGGATTTCAAGATAACCTATACTCTATACTAACATCTTGCACATAGTCAACATTCTCAAGAAGTATGCCTTGCATTTTAGGGTGTTTGAAGGTGTTATGAGTGTCAAATAACCATGTAAATTGATACATAGGGTCCCCACCACTTGTATAAGCCCCTCATATATTCATATTTTCTAAGGTAATAGGTGAAGTGCCATCTACTTTGTCTCAGATAGAGGGCACTCCCCAAGGATACAAACCTATATGTTTTGAGAAAAGGAGATGACCAGGTGAGTTGAGGGTTGATTAAAACTTTCAAGGAGATGTTAAGAGTTGTGTAACATATGGAAAAACATGAAAAACCATGAAAAAGTTTTTGGAACATGTCAATGTGTTCCAAAACCATATGGGAGCAGACATACTTATTAGGTCTCAACTAGGCCTAAGGCGCAAGAGGGGTCAATTTAATTTATAGCACTAGATAGACATTAAAAAACCTTGGAACAGGTTTATAGGGAGATATAAGGTGTGTTAAAAATATTTTTATGTAGATAAAACCATAGAAAAGCCTTTTCTTAGATCAGACCAACTCAGGCTTGTGTAGAATGAAGGAAGGAGCTCAAGTAAGCTGGTTTGGAAGCTCACCACAACATGGATTCTTAACATGGGAGTCGAAGGATTTTTTGGATGTTAAAGGAGGTATTGAATAAATACTTTGTAGATTTTTTTTGAAAATTTAATGTCAAATATTTATGAATAAACCTTAAGGGTCAAAAGTACTCAAAACCCTCTCAAACCCTTGCTAAAGACCAGATTGGGAAAATGAAGGAGATGCATGAAAATAGAATATAATGGCTTGGGATATTATTTTAAGTTGTAGAGAACTCTCCAGGGCTCCTCCCCATCATAATGAGTTTTACCCTACCTATATGGAGAGGGAAGAAAATGTATTTTCTTGACTATTTTTTGTGTTGTGTAGGTATGGAAGGGTTTAAAATGATGTATTATAATTAAAAAGAGATATTGGTACTTTAAATAACCTAAAATGTGCATTTAATGCTTTATCTAATCTCACAAGTGCCTTTACAAATACCTTCATCTCAGTTAGTCCAAACTAGCATAGTGAACAAGCTAGTGAAAGAGTTAAAACTTTAAGTGGGTGTCCTTTTAAGATCTAACTAAGGAATCTAAGGTCATGAAAGGTCCTAATAGGTGTAATAAACTCCTCTATATTGATCATATTAAAAAACTGAAGACTAACTTTGGTTCTACGTGTAAAGGGTAAGTGAAAGAGGAGTTATTTAGACTACAAGCAGTGATAACTCATTTCTAAAAGAATACTAATGATCAGGGACACCTCCAATGAATGTTGTATATTGTATATAACCCCTAACTCTTAGTTCAATAATTATATCTATCTATAGCCTACTATGGAATGTTCCAAGGTGGCCAAATGATGAAGGCAATTTTCTAAGCAAATAATTGAGGAGTTCTATGCCACATTTCATGAGTTTCATGTTTTGACATACATTTGTCCAACTAGAACTTCCATGGTATATTTCATATTCCTCTCTCTTGCATGTTTAACTCCCTTTATCATCTTGACACATGGTTTAGTGACTCTTGGACTTCTTTCTTCTCACTTCTCTCTCAAATTCCAAAAGTAGTAGCCATTTTGGCTCTTGTAGACTAATACCACATCTGGTATGGTGAAGCCCTATTGGTTTGATGTTATATTTTTCCTTTAAATTACATAATAAATCTATTTTTAATTTCATAAGAATAATTTTTGAGTGTGAAAAGTGATGAATGGTTGAGTCTTATGATTTTGTCTTTGTTTTTCCTTATCCTTTCATGTCTTATACAAGATGTTCTCATTGTAACATGTCATATAGAGTGTAGTTAGTGTATCAAGTTCCCTTCAAGTATGAAAGTTTATTTAAACTCAGTAATCTAATCTTTGGTCTACTTATCTTGAGTGGTCTCATGCATGTCACGTCTATATTGAAACACTTATGTTAGAACATTTTAAGACTTTGAGACTAGTTTGAAGATCTTGTTCTTAGTGAGATAAAGTATTATAACATAGTGGATATATTGATGGTGTATCACTACCTTAGATTAGTTTATTTTCATGAAAAAATTGATCCCTTTTCCCACAATCAAATAGTTAATTAGGTGATTAGTACTTTAAGACATTCAAGGAGCTAGCCTTTAAACCTAGAGGTATACTTTTGCTATAGGTAAACCCACATACCTAGAAGTATTACCATGTTTCCCAAATATAGATGAGGTTTTAACACCCACTTCTAGGGTGAAATATTTGGTGACAATAGTTACATTATTTTAAGTATACCCCAGATGTTCTTTCAACTATGTGGTCTATAAAACAGGAGCATCATAGAGAAATAAGGCATTAGACATAGGTCCAAAGTGATTTTATTTAATAATTCATATTTGAGAGTGATAACCCAAGGGAAAATTAGCTATTAAAAAATATAAAAGTGTTTATGTGCCATGGAATGGTTGAAGATATAAATAAATTTTGATGGAGTATACTTCATAATAAAATGCAACCTCTGACTTGAATGAATCCATACATACCTTTTAAGAGGAGAAGATAAAAGAGTAGGATAGGTTTCAATCATTTATATAATAAAATAATAGGATGATTTGACATATAAATAAGAAACTAAAGAAGATATGGATCTTTCAAACTTATGTGTACCAAAAAGAGAAGTTGAGCAATTACCAGAGCCAATCATAGGCCAAATTAAAGAAGATAGATTACAATACATTAATGTAGTAGAAATAAAAGGATAATATCCATTAATGGACTCCATTCATGAAGATGAGTGAAATTTTTATTAAGAAACTTTGAAATAATATGTTGAAAATATTGGCATACAGCATGCTTCAAAAATGGTACACATAGGGGATTATTGGACTCAAGAAGCCATCTTATAAGTCATGTAGCTTTTAAGGGACTATAAATATGTGTTCCCTTCAAATTTTATAGAGTTAAAGGGTGTAGATCCATCCATAAGATAAATTCACATCAAATTAAAGGAGTGAACATGACCTATTATGAAAATACCATACCTCCTAGACCCTGACATGAAGTTGAAGGTCAAAGTTGAGATAGAGTGCATGCAAGAAGTAAGAATAATCTTCCTAATAGAGAAAGTTCATTGGGTAAGTCAAATGATATTAAAACTAAATAAAATGGGAAAAATATGAGTCTCTTAGGATTATCATAGTCTAAATTATGCTTGTGTTAATGATCCCTTTCCAATACCATTCATCGATGAAGTGCTAGAGGTTGTCATAGGACATGAGGTATACTCATTCATAGATGGCTTAAGTAGATATCATTGAATACAAATTGAAGAAGATAGAGATAAGACCACCTTTACAATGGAATGGGGCTCATTTTTTTACATTGTGTGTCCTTTTAGATTGAATAACACACATGTGGTTTTCTCTAGATCCATTGTGATTGTATTTAAGGAATTTATCCATGAATTCTTGGAAGTCTACTTGGATTATTGGGTAGTGTTTTCATTGTTTAGGAATCACTTGTCCAAACTTAGATGGACTTTAGAAAGATGTATGGCACATTGAATTGCCATGAATTTGAAAAGATGTTTGTTTTTACACCCTTCAAGGTTTTTTGGGACATGTAGTATGTAGTAAAGGAATTATTGTGGATTAGGCCAAAATCATAGTGATTTTGGGGATGCCACCATTGACAAGCTCAATAAAGGTAAGATATTTCTTGGGCCACAATGAATATTATATAAAGTTTATAAAAGGGTATGAAACTATATCCATACCTTTGGAAAAGATAAACATAAGGGAATGTGATTCTTATTGACAAATAACTATCAAGAGGAATTTATTAATTTGAAACAAAGGTTAATGATTTCACTAATACTAGTTTTCCTAGATTAGAGTATGCCATTTCATTTTCATGTATATTCCTCAAGAATATTAGTGGGAATTATGTTAGCATAACCAAGAGAGGGAGGAGCAGAACACCCCATTCACTACCTGATTGTAAAATTATCTACTGAAGGAAATAACTATATTGCAATAGAGTAGGAAGCTTTAGTAATGGTATGCACACTAAAAAAGTTTAGACACTACATATTGGTGACACCATTTGAGTTATTCACAAATCACCAAAAACTATGATATCTTGTTAATAAGCTTATGCTTGAAGGAATAATTTATAGATGGTTGATGCTCCTTCAATAATTTAAATTCCATATAAATGTTAAACCTAGGTAGGAGAATGTAGGACTGGACTATCTAAGTAGATTAAAAAATGGTGAGGAACCAAAAGAAATTCAAGATAAATCTCCTAATGCACATATTTTTTGAGCCTCTATAATTATGGAACACTTGGAAGAAATTACCCAATTTTTGGAGCAGGTGATACTCCCATTACACTATTAAAACAAAGAAAAGAAGTAATTAATTATAAGATCCTTGCCATAAACTATCATAAATGGATTTATATATCATTTGGGCAAGGATGAGGTTCTACACAGAGTATTTCTAGAACATTAACATTGAGGAGTATCTAGGGGTGATTTCTCAAGTGATGTTACTATAAGGAAGATTGTATAGAGTGGTTTATGGTGGCCCCATTTATTCAAAGATGTAGTCTAAGTCATACAATAGTGCAATGTATGTCAGTGCATGTAAAATTATAACCAATGTGATGAAATGCCATTATAGTTAATGCTTCCATAAAAACCATTTGAATAGTAGGGGATATACATTATTGAGCCAATACATCTACCCAATAAACATAATTCTACTAGATATATCATTAATGCAATAAATTATTTAATGAAGTGGGTCAAAGTTGTTATGGTGACTAGTTGTGGCATGAATGACACCATAAAGTTTCTATATGAAATCATCATTATCAGGTTTGATTATCTGATCACATTGGTAAGTGATATAGGTGCCCACTTCCTGAATAAAATAATCAAAATCCTCATTGATGAATTCTTAATTACACACCATAAAATTATAACCTATCATCCATGGGTAAATGGCCAGGTGGAAGCTATGAATAAAGTTTTGGGTAATATGCTTATGAAAATCTACAATGTGTAGTGATATGACTAAGAAGACCAACTTATTATAGTTATATGGACATATCACATGCATTACAAACATGTGATGGGATTCACACCATTCCAATTCCCTTATGGATTGGACACAATCATTCCCTTGGAATAAATTATTCTTAGTCTACATATAATGAACATTATGCAATTAGATGACTAAGATTCATTAACTAATCAGCTGATAGAGTTAAATAGGATGGAAAAACAATGCAGTATAGTAGTTTGGATGTAGGAAGTACATAAATATAGATAGAAATCATATCATGATAAAAACCCATGCACTAAGTAATTCTATGTAGAATAACCATTTTAATGTATGACAATTGATTCCATCCATTCTTAGGTAAACTCAATATCAGGTGGAAAGGCCCATATATTATTCATGAAATATCATAGATTGGGACTATGGTTTTGAAATATATACAAGGAAATATTCTACTAGGTCACATGAATGGTTGTAGGCTAAATCCCTACCACTGCTAAATTAGTTTGGAAAGTTGAGGTGGTGTTATGTCATACCATTTTAGTTAGGGTTTCTATTTTTTATTATTGTGTACATTTGGGTTTGTTATTTCCTACTATGTGTTTAAAGTATTGTGCAATTTTGGTTAAAGTCATAGTAGGTAGCATAAGGAACAACTTTGTAAACCAATAAATCCATGGATGATAAAGTTGGTAGATACATGTGATAGAGTAAAAATAAGGGCATCTGAAAGCTATTATGTTCAGGAGAATCCATGTGATAGGAGATCTTAATTTATTAATGGATAATGGTTCTTTAAGACAATTAATGATGAAACAAATGGGATAATTAATATGAATCCCAAAAAGATATTGTACATTGAAATCATCAAGTGAATAGATAGGTACGAATGAAGAAAGGTATTATGGTGCATCAAATCAAATATCAAGTAAGAGTCCCAATAGTTGCTAGCTTAGGATGATGGATTCCAAATTGACTAGAAACAATCTTGAAATTAAATGTTCCCATGCATGTGATTGAATGATATCTTAGTACATTCAAATTAAAGGGATGATAATAGGCACATAAAAACCCATAAATAGATGATCACATCAAATGAGTCATAATTATAACCTTAGGCGAGTTTGAGAAATCTTCCAAAGTTTTTAGAGTCTTGTGTAGTTTGAGTATTTTTTAACTTCATAATTATACATAAAACACAGATGTTGATTATTTCTATATTTGATAAAATCAAGAGAATCATAGTGGATCAAAAAGAAGATATAGGAATCAATGCTAATTTTTAACAAACTAGATTTGCAGACCTTGAGGCCTATGATTTCATCAAAAGTGCAGACAAACACTTATTCTTGAAATAAGTAACACAAGGCACACAACCCTTAGATATTTCCCAATAACACCTATTTTACATAGATGTTGAGAGGTTGATTTTCCTACCCACATTCAATGATTTCAGTGAAATAATGGAATTGTTGCTCATAAAGTATAATGAAGGCAATATTTATCTTGTACCTAATGTAGCCATTTTTGTGAATGAATCTTCCATGGTCAGAGTGATGGGAATGGTATAATAAGGGAAGCCATTGGGGTTGTAAAAATCAAATATCCCACCCATTCTATGAGAAATAAAAGAATCATATAGTAAAGGCACATGTAGAATTCTATTGGATGATAGTGACGATATGCTTTTTTGTATTCTTATAAAATGCATAACAAAATGGTTATGGTAGACTACCACCACCATGAAAGAAGGCACAAAAGGAATCATCAACATGATTCACAAGGGTAAATACTTAAATTTATTTATTTACTTATATCTAAATTAGCCATGAACATTGGGAAGATGTAGACCTTTGTAAAGAAACCATTCTAATATCAATTTTTGGTCTTTCTCTTAGTATTTTAGTAATGGAAGTCACCTGAGGGTATTGTGTATCTGAATATAGACCATTGAATTGAAATCACATTCTATAATATCATCTATAAATGGGTAGAGAGTAGATAATTAACAAATTAAAAACTATTTAGTGCATGGTGGGATGAGCTGGTAGAGTTGGTGACTTCCAATCCTCATATCCCACTAGATGTGATGAAATATCTAGGCTAGTATGTAGCTTTGACAAATATACCACAAGAAACCACTATTATTATCCATGATCTACCTAAATTACTCAGTGCATCCCTACCTTCATTGATATAGAAACTATGCAATGGGAGGTCACATATTAGAAGAAACAAGCTACTCATAGAGTGATGCCATTATAAATAGTTAGGTTAGATGACCATGCTACCAATTCTTCAATTATATAACCCACATCAATCATTAAAATTCCATTAGATTAGGGAAAATGCAATGTCCCTAAACTAATCATACCTCCTTCACCTTTAAGACATTAAACTCAGAGCACATCATGGCTAAAGGATCCATATGTGCCCAAGACTGATAGCCAATGCCACTAGCATGAGTTTCAAATAGATGAACAAAAATTATATCATATGATGAAGGCTAACATGGCTGGAGATTGTAAAATTAATAAAATAAAAAAGAATATTTATTTTGAAAGGTAGTGTGCACTATATAGGTGCAAAATTAGCTAATAGAGCACCTTTGGGTAAAGCCCCTTACTTGGCCACCATCTATTATTATTGACACTGTCACTAAGGATGCTCAACTACAATAAATACAAAAATGTTTTGTTATAGGTAGAGCATAGGGAAGTTCATTGTACCCATAATAATTGGATCCCTTGCCAAAAAGTCCCTCGATGGCACTCCATTAGTAGAAAAACACAAACAAAAGATATAAGAGTAGTAGAAGAAGAGGAATAATAAAAACACTTGATGCCCCTACACAATAATCTTTAGAAGATGAACCCATATGCTAACCTCTCCATCATCAAAATTTATGTCATATCATATTAAGATAATCATACAACAAATACATCACAAAATGGTTGGAATTATGAAGTAAACTATGTAAGTAGCTCTAATACATTCACCATCTCAATCTAATGAACCTATAATAGATACTAAATAAGTAGTGATAGACTCATAGATACTATAGGAATAATAAGTTGTATGTAAAGAGGTAGAATAAACCATAAAACACAGATGAAGGAAGTGAAAAAATAAAACAAGAGGAAAGACAAAAAGAGGCTATGGAACAATAAGAATAATAGGCTATGTCACAAAATATATACAAAGGAGTTGACACTTATAATTGATCCATTGACATGAGGCATCACACCATCAAGCTATAAAGAAAGAGGCCATGAAGAAGCAAGATAATGCAAAGATGTAATAGAAGATCACTACAGAAGTAGAATCAAGGAAGCAATAGGCTACCAAAGAGGCAGTGAAGCAACATGATGTAGAGGATGCAAAGAAATAAAAATTTAAAACTCACATAGCCAAATAAAAGGTTGAGTAAGAAGAAAAGAAGAAGAAAGAGGAAGAAGAAAAGAAGAAAAAAGTGAAGGAAGAAAATAAGAAAACACAGGAAGAATAAAAGAAGAAGAAAGATGAAGAAGATAAGATGTCGAGAGAAGAAGTAAAAAATAAGAAACAAGATGTAGAGGAAGAAAAAATAAGAGGGACACTAAAGAATCCAAATTGAATATTTCCACCATAACGATGCAAAAGAAATAAAAAGTAGAGTAGAAGAGGAAAGTTAAGGAATAAGTGAAGGTGAAAGCAACATAAGTTATTACACATGAAGCACAAATAGAAAAAGTGGTAGTAGATACATATAAAGTAGCATCATAAAATCTCCCTGCACCCCCACCTTAGGCCTTTTCTAAAACATCGCTAAGTAAAAGTCTTTGGATGTGGGATGTCTCAGCATCTTCATCATAGTGCACTACATTTTCCTTTCCCATTTCTACCCTATATCAAGATTCAATAACCATGGCTATAACCACATTGGCACTTGTGCCACTCACTATTGAGGCTTATCTAGATGTTTCACATCTTTCATTAGTGAAACAAATTGAAGGGGAAGAAGTATTTCAAGATTTTATCACCCAAAAAGCTATAGCCTTGGATCAATAATTTCAAAACTTAAGCCAAAAAAATGGTAACTTATGCCATTGTTTGTGAAATTACAATTAAATCATTGAGTATCCCTATCCCAAACTATTAAAAGAGGTTATCAGTGATCATATTATTTCTAATCAAGAATAATTGCCACTTTTTCTCACATAGTCACTAGTTAGTTGTCTATTCATAAGGTTGACCAAATCCAAGTGTAAGGCCAAGATTCTAAGGTTAAAAATAAGAATCCCTTTGAGATGTTCATAATTTATCACCATGATGTATCTAAGGCCATAACTCAAGGAATGTAAATTTCATGATGCATGCTAGACTAAAAATAGTACCTAGATGATACATGGGGTAGTGCCCAGTTAGAGTTTATATAGGCATACACATCCAATACAACCATGGAGGATAATATGACCTATTATAATTAGATGGAGGTGGCTGTACAAGCCTCCAATAGTTCACAATACAATTTTATATAGTGGTTCTAGACTTGGTAGAACCAACTACTATAAAATAACTTCATTGGAGTCCAAGCATAAAGGCATGCAAAAAAAATCAATGATTTGCTACAAGATATGACCAAGAATGTGTCTAATTCTAAATCCCATTTTCCCATCACTAAAGATGATTATTATTTTTATCTCCTTTTGGATCATGCTCTACTACATGCTCTTCTATGTGTTATCCAAAAAACATTTATTGGATTGGAAGTCATCCAAGGTCGAATTCACTAAGTTCAATTCTTAGATCACACCCTTGAAAAATAATCCCTTCTTTTTTCCACCCAATAAAATTTTGGTGAGTATCCAACAAAAAAATCATGCCATATAGGCTATTCTTTCCTTGACATCACAACCTTCTTCCTTTTCTATCACTTAGAACCCTCTACCACAAGCTAGCTAGGTAATGTGCAATGACTCTTTTTGAAATTTTGGCTCCAATTTTGAAATTTTGTGATGAGATGCCTCCATAATTTTCACATGACTAGGATGGTTTAAAAAATATAAATGGCAGCCACCTAGACATGATAGTTTATTGAAAACTAGAAAGGGTAGTATGTTAGCATTCTTTTTAGTTGAAAACATGTAAGGGTGGCTAAGTGGTGAAAATGGAGTGAAAAATAATAACCAACACTTCATGAAATTTATTTGAATCTTGTTTAGTTTATCTACAATTTTAGTTCACTCTCTCTACATAGTAGTTTATTCATGTCTACAAAGTTATCTCAAGATGAGCCATAGTTTAAGTTTAAGAGAGTGTTAGCATGAGATTATGTGAACACTGAAACATGTGGAATATAGGTGACATGTTATATGGTTCATAGTTGGTTGTAGTTTCTTTCTTGTTAGATTATTTTTTAACTTGCTCTATATATGTTTTTTTAATAACTTGGATGATGTGCTGGCAATTAGTATGAGAAAAATAGTTCGGAGGTTACAAAACTCTATGAAGATAGTATAAGTAACCCTTATTAGTATTGTAATAGGATATTGATGTTGTTGATGTTTTATGTTCTTAATGTTATGCTTAATAAGATTAATTTTATCACTTATTTTGTATTGGATTTGTGAATGGAATGACTAGTTTCAATCAAGTGTAGGCTTGCAGACAGTTCTAAATTTCTTTGCATCCTATGGGATCATGTGCTTATTTGATGTAATTTTGATATAATTCTATTTGATATCATAAATAATAATTAAATATTAAGTTTGATTTATGTTTATAATTAAGATACGAATGGTAATAGCACATGTGCTATAAATACTTGAGGTTAGTAAGTTATAACTATATGAATTCCTATGAAACTCTCTAGAATAATGTTTTATTGATACCAGTAGTTCTTCACTCTATTTTCTATGAGTTTAATAGATATTCCTATAATTATCATGTTCTGAGGTCCCTCAAGAACCACTACTAACACTATAGTATATCTTAATAAAATATTTTAATTATCATGTATCCATTATTACTAATTATTTCACATTTATATCCACAATACTATTCAACTCTTCCCACAACTTTATTTTGTTTCTATCTATTTACATAACCTCATTCCTATATAGAAAAAATCACAATGTATTTATATGTATACTAACATTTTATATTTTCACTGTGTGAATTAATCAAAACTATTAACCACCAATCATGCGATTCTAATATTGAAAAACCAAAAAAAAAATTCTTGTAGTTATATACATACACTTCATGTAATGTTCATTTAGAAAATATAATACGCTATATAATATTTTAAGTAGTATAATGCTTAATTTTTCATCCATGATCATTACATATATCCATATAAAATGAAGCAAACAATAGAAAATCTTGTTTGAGTTATAATGTATGCAAGGGTAAAATAAATAAATGATCTAAGAAGATCCATGTACCATTCTAAAATGAAGTCTCAAAAACTTAGTTTTATTGATGGCACAATGTAGAGCTCATTGAGAGATTTCTAGTGCAATTTGAATAGATTGATTTTGAGTTTATATATATTGCATTCTAAAGTTTTTGGACAATAGGTAAAAAAAATTGGTGATACAGGTTAATGTGGCACAATTCTAGCCCACCAAGTGGACCAATTAAGTTGTGACATGTGGTAATATATTGGAGCAAAAATTGGGTTTGGTTTTCATCCTTCATCTTTGACAACGTATTGTGTTTGTTGAAATGGGCCTCACTATTTGCTTGCTAGGGGCCCTCAACGATGGTCAATACACTCTTTGTGAAGAGGGGTGCCTTGGCCTCCTTTACTTCACAACTTATTGTATTTATTGGTGTATATAAATCTCTATTTGATTTATATTCCCATGCATGTGGGACTAATATTCATATATTGTAAATAGAGCTCAAGCCAACCCGAGTCAATTATTGAGTTCAAACTCATATGCCAATTGTCAAATTAGTACTAAAGTTTCGAATGTTACCATCAAACCAACTACCATTTAACATTAGATGCTAATGCTGAGTTTAAAAGATACCAATGCTGATTTTGGTCGAGCCCAACATAGTCCAAATCATAACTGAATTGAGTTATATCAACTAAATCAAGTTTGGAAAGCCCAACATAGATCATAGATTGAGCCAACCAAGTACCTAATCCAAAATAATGGCTATCGATAGCTTTTAAGGTAGAGACTTAGGCTTATAAAAGCTAAAAAATGTTTCTACATCCCAAATGTGGGACAAAAGATTATGTTATCCACCAAAGAAAGTACCAATGATTTAAACATTAGACCTATTGGCTAAAAATATAAGGCTTGACCATTAGACCCGTGGGTGAAAATACATATATAAATCTCATGATATTGTATTTGAACATTGATTTGGTTCAGACTACATATTTTTTAAAAAGAGGCATAGAATTCTTGGGGTGTTAGAGCCTTGAGCCTAGGGAACTGGCTTAAGAGATTTATTTTCAAGAGAGATCAAACACTAGAGAAGAGTTTAAGGACTTGTATTATGATTGTTAATCCATTTTGATGCAACATATTAATATAATGGTCCTCATTTGGAGTGGATCTAGAGACATAGTATTATAAGCCAAACTTCATTATCAAGTCTTGGCTAGTGAATTTATTCCTATTCTTTGATATTCTGAATATTGATCTTAATTTTAGTCCTTTTTATTTATAATTTTGATTCTTTTTTAATAAAAAAGATTAAAAAAATCCATGTAAACAATAATATGTGTTTTTTATTTTTTGACACTTGTGCATTTTATTTATGGATTAGATTTTGGTATCAGAGCGGTTATGATTTAATAGTTGGATTGCTAGTGTCTGTTGATAAGGTCTAGATCAAGGTAGGGTAAATTAGAATTGGTAGAGTAAGATCTAGAGATGGGCCAAGAAATAATAATGAAATATTAGGAGAAGAGTTTGAATCTGAATGAGATTTCTACCAAGCCTTCTTGGAAATGAAGGGCATAGTTGAGGAGCTTTATTAGGAAAGATAAAAGAAAATGGAGAGTGATGAAGGTAGTAAATAATCTGAGAATCCTTTCTTCTCTTCAAATAATGGTAAAGATAAGAATGTCATTGAATCTCTTCCTTCATTAAATCTAGATACCAATTTTGAATTGACAATGTTTAATGGTGAAGTCAATGCAAATAAATTGGATAATTGGATAAATCAAATTGAAGTATAATGTAGGTTCCAAAAGACTGTTGAGGATGAGGTAAAAATTCACTTGGCTACTCTTCATATGGGAGGCACAAATCTCATTTGGTAGGAGAGTAATTTGAAGGAAAGTGAGATTACAAAAGATAACTCAATTTCTACTTGGAGTGAATTTGTTTATGAACTCAAAAATCAATTTTATCCTTTAGGATATATGCAATAAACCATGATGGATTGGCAAACTTTTAGATAGGGTAAAGGCCACAATGTTCAAGATTATACACAAGAATTTAGGAGGAAATCTTTATTTTTGAATATTTCTCTTTAAACACAAGAAATAATACTTAAGTAAAATGGTGGGTTGCATAGTTATTTGAGACACATGATTGTTGTTCTCAATCCCACTAGTTTAGATGTAGTTTGTGTTCAAGCCACTCATTTAGAGGCTACAAAAAACCAACAAAAAAATATTCTCCTAAATTTAAATGTAAGAAATTTGATGTTAAACAATCAAAAGGGTAAAGTTTAGGAAAGGGTAAACAAAAATCCACTTTTATTATTCAAAAGGAAGAAGGAAAAAAAATTTGTAATCTTTGCAAGAAAAAAATGATGAGTCTAAGTGTTGAAAACTACATCTTGAGTTAAGGTCTAAAAGGTTTAAAAAGAAAGAAAAGAAAACCAATGCTATGGTTCAGGATCTAGGTTTAGATTTAGGGGATGAAACAAATATTATAGCTATGGGATTCAAAAATGATTCTTCTCTTTGAATTTATAACACTAAGTCATCAAATGTTGCATCTTCTTCAAAATAGAACTCTGTGCATGTTGATAAGAAAAAAAATGAATTGTTCCACATTAGAGTTATTTAAAAACATACTAAAAATGACAATCTATTTTATAATGGATCTCAATAAAATTTTATTTCTAAGGAGATTGTTAAACATTTAGGCTTACAACCCAATCCTCATCCAAATCCTTATCCACTAGGTTGGGTGTGTGATAATGCAAAACTAAAAGTAACAAAAACTTGTAGATTAAGGTTTGCAATCACATCCAAGTTTGTTGATGAGCTATATTTGGATGTTTTACCTTTGGAAATATGTGGGATTGTATTGGGAAGTCCTTATCTTTATGATAGAAAAGCATTCTTCTATAGGGAGGAAAATAAGTACTTGCTTGTAAAGGATGGCATTGAATATATAGTCAGAGCACATCACATTAAGACAAGTCTTTCTTTGGTTTCAGTAGGATAAATGAAAATTATAGTTTATTAAAGAAATAATTTTTGTCTCATGTTGATTAAGACTAAGGAAAAAGAATAATCTCATGCTTTGGAAAATTGTGATCCGAGGCATAAAAATGAATTAGTTAAAATCATTTTTAGTTGTGATGATGTGTTTTAGGGTCCCAAGGGGTTGCCCCATAAAAGGGGAGTTTAACATGAAATTCAATTATTACAAGATTATCCTCTCCCTAACATTGGCATGCATAGATTATCAGTGGTTGAAAATGAGGAAATCAAAAAGTAGGCAATGAAAGTTTTGGAAAGAGGTGTTATTCACCCAAGTTCATCTCCTATTCATTTTCCTATCATTTTGGTGCTAAATAAAGATGGCACATGGTGAATATGTGTTGATTTTTGTGCTTTAAACAAAATTAATATTAAGAATCATTACCCTCTTCTTTGTATTGATGATTTATTGGATCAGTTGAAAAATGCTATTTACTTCACTAAGTTAGATTTAAGAAGTGGTTATCACCAAGTTAGAATTAATGGTGATGTTTGGAAAACCACTTTTAAAATAAAGTAAGGATTGTTTGAATGGCTTGTTATGCCTTTCAGATTGTGAAATGCACCAGCTAAATTCATGCATTTGATGAATGATGTTTTTAGGCAATTCCTTGATGATTTTGTTATAATATACTTAGATGATATATTGTTCTTAGTAAATCTTGGGAAGATCACGTGATCCATATTAATAAATTCATGGATGCATTAAGAAAGGAAAAAATTTATTTAAAAATGTCAAAATGTGAGTTTGGTAAAAACTCTTTGATTTACTCGAGGTACATTGTAGGACATGGTAAATTGAAAATTGATCCTACAAAGGTGGCAATCATTGTTAACTAGATAAAGACCAATAATGTAACTAAGGTTAGAAGTTTTCTTGGTGTAGTAAAATTTTAGAGAAAGTTTGTTTCTCATTTCTCATATATTGTATCACCTTTGCATTCTTTGACTAGTGTGAAACAAGGCTTTCAGTGGGGAGACAAGCATCAGAAGGCCTTCAAAACTTTGAAAGAAACGATAAGTATTGCTCTTGTATTGACACTTCCTAACTTATAACAACCATTTGAGATCAAGACAAATGTAGGTGATTATGCTATGGGAGCCATTTTAATGTATGGAAATAAGCCTATCTATTATCATTCTAAGACCTTCACAAGTATGGTAATGAATTATCCAACTTATGATAAAGAATTGTATGCATTAGTTCAAAGTGTTACAAATGGAAACATTACTTGATGGGAAAGGAAAAAATAATACATATAGATCACTAACCCTTACAATATATCCAATCACAAACCAAGCTAAAATAGTCTTGACATTTCCATTGGATTGGTTTCTTGCAACAATTTCATCTTGTGATCAGGTATAAAAAAAGGTATATAGAATAAGGTTGTTGACATGCTTTCTAGGCATCCTGTGGCAGTTGCATCTATTTTTTTAAATCATGGTTCTTTGTGTCATGAAAATTATAATGAAAAATATGTTGATGATCTTGATTTTAAGGATGTGAATGAAGACTTGATGAGAGGTAAACAAGTAGAAGAATTGGACTATCATGTGCATAATGGTCTTTTGTATCATTTGGGTAAACTTTGTATTCCTCAAAATGAGAGGGTGCACATGATTAGGGAAGCACATACTTCTATTATTTTTGGTCATTTTAGAGTTGGTAAAATGGTTGCAAATTTGAAAATGTATTATTATTATCCCCATATGCAGGAACATGTTGCCAAATACATAAAGGGGTGTGGTCTATGTGCCACAAGAAAGCCTAGTAATAGGAAACTAGGACTTTACACTCCCTTACCTATTCCTACCCACCCATGGTAAAGTATTTCCAGGAACATTGTAGGGGGATTGCCTATGTCACAAATAAAATATGACTATTTGTATGTGGTAGTGGATAGACTTAGCAAGATGTGTGTTGTTATCCCTTGTACTAAACAAATTATTGAGGAAGGCACTACACACTTATTGTTAGGGTGTGGAGCTAAAAGCTTCAACTATTTGCAGACACGAAGAAGAGGATGCTGAAGAACCAGAAGCACCAGCATCAACAGCATGATCGACGTCAATCAGATGCAATGCAGAAGGCCACCAATGACAGCAGGTAGTCGGCTGACATCGGTAGCACCAGACAGACAGGGACCGACGTCGGTCGCCTGTGGCAGTCCAGAACTACTGTTGACGAATAGTCAGTTAAGTGAAGTGAGTGTTTGCATGTCAAATGACTAATTATAGTCACGAGCTGCGTGTCTAATTATTATAGTTAGATTTCTATTTTTGTAAGCATGGGATCCTATTTAAAGACCCATAAGGCATGTATTGTAATAATCAAGAATGCAAGTAAAAGCATTGAAGCAAGCAAGGTCAAGGAGATCTACAGGTGTAAGGTTAAGGAGATCAGCTGAAGCATTCAAGGAGGGATAACAACTCAGGTTGTAGAGTTGGTTTTGTGTTGAGCAAGAGAGAGAGGGAAGAAGGTCTTGAGGTGTGGCAAGCCTTTGAGGTGGAGGAAGAAGTGGCATCTTCCTTATTGTATTTTCTTCTAGTAATATTTAATACAAGAGTGTGTATTGTCTCTCAAATTCTTTGCTGTCTCAAGTTTCTAGTTACTTTATCATTCTGGTATAATTCCGTGTTTAATTGCTTGTAAGAAAGTAATCAATTGTGCTTCCATTGGATAAGGGGTCTCCTAACAGTTGGTATCAGAGCATATTGATTGTTGTAGGTATCCTAACACTTATTCTTTAAACATGTATGGATTTATTTTGGGTTTCCCACTTCTATTATTTTTGATCAAGACTCTTGGTTTATTGGGAATTTTTGGTCAATTTTATGGGAATTAATTGACACTAAATAAAAAAAGAGCACTACATTTCATTCACAAATCGATGGACAAACAGAGCTTTTGAACCACATTGTGGTACATTTTCTTAGGGGTTATTTCAATAAACATCCCAAGTTTTGGGATGAACATTTGTGTTACATAAAGCATGCTTATAACCATGCACTTCATTCTTTTACTATGAATCTCCATTTGAAGTTTGTTATGGATACTTGGCTAAATATCCTATAGATTTTTATTATGGACATTATTTAGCTATATTTGAACATAATGATGCTATTAAAGCCAATAATTTCATTTAAAATATAAAACTAGTACACCAAACTATCCATAATCAGTTAGATAAAAGTCAAGAAAAGTATAATGCAAGACATGATAAACATTGAGTTGATCACTAGTTTGCTAAAGGTGATATGGTATGGCTTCACATTAGTAAGGAAAGGCTGAAAGGTGAAGGTAAAAAGTTGAAACCAATTTTGTATGGTCCTTTTTAGATTACTGACAAAATTGGTACAAATGTTTTTCGATTAGATTTACCATCTTACATGCATATTTATTTAGTTGTCAATATTAAAAATCTGAAATTGTATGAGCCTCTAATGATTATAGATCATGATGAAACTATGTCCATTCCTTATATTGATGATTTTTATCTTGAGTATCTAACTTAATTGTAGGAAGGTATTATTACCTTGTGAAGGAGATATGTTGAGTATTTTTATGTTGGTCTTAAAGGAATGCACCCAAATAAGGCTAAATGGATGGAAGATAGAAAGGTGAGGGAGAAATACCCTCACCTCATTACCAATTAAAAATAAAATTTTGGAGGTCCAAAATCTCCTAGTGGGGAGGATTTATTGATGGCACAACATATAACTAATTGAGAGTTTTTTAGCATAATTTGAATGGATCAATTTTGAGTTCTAATGTGCAAGATATCACACGCTGAAGTTTTTGGTCAATAGGTAAAAAAATTGGTGACACAAGTTAATGTGGAAAAATTTTAACCTACCAAGTGGACCAATGAATTTTTGACACATGGTAGTCTATTGGATCAAAATTTGGGTTTAGTTTTTATCTTTCATCTTTGATAGCATATGGTGTTTGGTCAAATGGGCCCCGCTATTTGCTCATTGGGGGCCCTCATTGAGGGTTGACACACTATTTTTGAGGAGGGGTGCCTTAACCTCATTTACTTCAAAACTTATTGTAGTCATTGGTGTATATAAATCTCTATTTGCTTTGTATTCTCATGCATGTGGGACTAATATTCATATATTGTAAATAGAGCTCAAGCCAACCTGAATCAGTTGTCAATTTTGAAGACATATACCAACTATCAACTCAAGATAAAAGTTTCCAACATTCATATAAAACCAACTACCATCCAAAATTAGATGCCAATGCTAAGTTTAGTAGATACGAATGCCAAGTTGGGTCAAGCACAACATAGTCCAAATCATAACTAAGTTGAGTCACATTGACTAAATCAAGTTTGGAGAGCCCAACATAGTTCATAGATTGATCCAACCAAGTTCCTAAGCCAATAAAATGGATATTGGTAGCTTCTAAGATATATCCCCAGGCTTATAAAAGCTAAAAAATGTTTCTACATCCCAAATGTGGGATAAAAGATTATGTTATCCACTAAAGGAAGTGCCAACAATTTGAACCTTAGACCTATTGGCTAAAAATATTAAGGCATGACCATTAGAACCATGGATGAAAACACATATATAAATCCCATGATATTGTATTTGAATATTGATTTGGTGAAGACTATGTATTTTTTTAAAAGAGGCATAGAATTCTTGGAGAGTTAGAGCCTTGAGCCTAGGGAACTGGCTTAAGAGAATTATTTCCAAGAGAGAGCAGACACTGGGGAAGATTATAAAGACTTGTATTATGATTTTCAATCCATTTTTATGTAAAAATTTAATAGAATAGTCTTCATTTGGAGTGGACTCAGAGATGTAAGCTTATACGCCAAACTCCATTATCAAGTCTTGGCTATTGAATTTATTCCTATTTTATGATATCCTAAATATTGCTCTTAATTTTAGTCCTTTTTATTTATAATTTTGTTTCTTTTTAAATTAAAAAAAGATTAAAAAAATCCATGTAAAAAATTGTGTGTATTTTCAAAATTTTGACACTTGTGCATTTTTTTAACGGATCAATAAACGTCATCAAATTCATTACTATGCACAAAAAGATATTATCAACCACATATTATATGAGTCTATTATTGTGAAACCAAAAATGATTTCATGAAAATTTCTATCATCTTTCCTCAACACATTCATGTTTCATTTGTAAATACTTATTCAGGTATTTAAATAAAAAAAATTATGGTGAACAATATTTTCTCATGTGCATTATAGAGAGAAACCATCATCATTTCTCATATTTTAATAACATGGATACATTTATAACTTGAGATTTTATCTATCACTTAATTTGAATAAATATTCAAAACATAAGTTAATCCAATATTGCAGGTAATCTATGCATAAAGTGGGAAATGCAAATACAATGGACATAATATTAGCTTTCCCCAAGATATATAATCTATTGTTAAATATCTACCATATGGGATTGAAGATATAAACATCTTAATATTGAGAAAAATTGGATTAGAAAACAAACTATATGAATGCTTTGTACATATATTTCATATCATATAGGTCTTATAATTTAAAATATAAAATATCCCTTATTACATTTATATTCATATTTATCATCATGTAACTAATGCATTGTTATATGATATTGATGATATCTCATCTAGCCTAAACCATATCAGTGTGTATATTAGAGGATTAAAAATGACATTATAGACTTATTGCTTTCAGAGTTTGAGGTTTTATTTTTAATTCTTTCATTTTATGTCACTTAACTTAGACCATTGTTTCATTTTTGGTTCTATGGTTTTATATCACATTACTTTTAGTGTTCATTTCCCTTGTGGTTCTTAAGTAACATGTTCGAGTTTTTATATGATAACATTTTTGTCATTTTTATCTTAGTCTCTTTGTGATCCTTTGTCCCTTATTTCATTTAGAGATTTAATTTTTAGTGATTTGGTTTTATTTCAATTTACCTGCAGCATTATTTCATTTTTGGTTCTTTGGCTTTATAGCACATTACTTTCAGTGTTTTCTTCCCTTGTGGTTCTTAGGTAGCACCTTCAGGTTTTTATTTTATCATTTTTGTCTTAGTATATTTGTTATCCTTTAACCCTTATTTTCTTTCCCCCTCTTTATGGATGAATATAAATTTCATTAATGCTTGTGCTAGATCCATTTTAGATTACTACAACTTCCTATTGAGATGAATATCATAACATATCCCTTATCCCTTTCATATCACTATTCTAACTCATTGTGAATAGCTAATGTAGGTGAATCAAGAAATTCAAAGTAGTTAAGTATATTTTCATAATTTTGGTTTTATTTGAGTTTTATAAGTCTAAAAGGGACATTATGAAGGTGTTATAATCATCATATGTCCTTGTGTTAGATGTTATTTGGCTTGGGAGAGTTTCCCACCAAAACTCTAGTTTGAAAATTTGAATCATGTTCTTAGCTTTAGAAGGTGTTTTGTGATGTAATAAGAAATCCAATATTTGTATAAGGTCATGTATGGTTATATTTGGGTGTAATAAGGTGTCTATGTACATGAAATGAGTAAAATGACAAAGACTAAGAGTTTTAAATGTATTTACCATGTCTAGGTAGTTGACATGAAAGTTAGTTATTCAAGAAAGTAGTTACTTTGTGGGTAGAAGGTAAATGCAATGAGTTTTGATGGGTAGAAAAGGTACTTGTATAAAATTAAATTATAATTTATTATGATTAAATTAAGGAGGTATTAATACAAATTATGATGAATAAGGAGATAAAATTGAAAACTTTTGTATTATATCCACATGACAAAGTTGCTAGCGTACATGCATAGAATCAATAAAAGTTGAAAATATTAAAGTGATGCCTCTATATCTCTATATTTTTTTTGTTTAATGATTAAAATTTGATGTTTTGATAGTATTAAATATTTTAGGAGAGGCAATTTATAATTAAAGTTACATGTATTAGTGTTTTGTGGGACTATGACAAGAATCCTATGTGTGTTCTTTAAAGCCTACAAACTAATGAAAAAAGAAAATTCCAAAGTATGTGTTATGAATATTAATGTGGTTTCATGTAGATTATTATCAATTTAATTGTGTGAGATATCCTTATTACATATAAAACCTTATTTTTTTCCAATAAGGACATGACTCCAAGTTAATAGTTGGTGCATACTCTACTCATAAAAGATAGTGAAGAAATTTGTATAAGACCTCAATAAAAGATGTTAAGAGTGATGGAGGTTGGAGTGGAGATAATATGGTATTTAAGGATAATGGAGTTTATGATAAAGTTCATATAATACTTCAACATATTCAAGTAAGGTAAATGTGTATCTAAACCTATATTTGCTTGCACATAGGAAGACTGTGTTAATAATGCCCTATAAAATCCAAAGTTATAATGTGATTATACATTATTTAAAAGATGTTTAAGTATGAAAAATTTGAATCTAGATGAGATATACCTTATCTAAGTCATTTTATTTTTTTCAAACAAGAAATATTTATTTTAGCTCAAATTTAAGCCTCTAGAGATCACTCAAGCTATGAAAACCCTAGTTTAGGGTTAAAATATAAAAAGTGGAATAATAAACATTTAAACTAGTGAAATTAAATTAAAATTAGTAATTGGTTGAGGTTTGAAGTGAGGAAATATATTTTGAAGTTTATATATAGGTAAAACATCCCTATGTACACCTATAGGTGACTGTGTGTTAAAGAGGAACAAGGAGACCTAACTATGTCTGAGCATGAGCTAGAAAAGGTACCTAGAAGGGGAGTTGGTAAATGAAAATTTTGTGGAAGATAAAATAGGATAGAGGGTACTTATAAAGGAAATAAAATTTTCAAGATAAGACAATACTTGTCTGTAAAAATGGAAAAATCTTTAAAAAAGGCTATTAGGAAGAAAGAACAAGAACAAGAAATAGTCAGGGATTGAAAGGTTATGTTTGGAAGTTGTGTAGTTTGTTGAAAATATAAAAGTGGCATAGAATGAGTATGGAGATGATACCAATAACATTATTTGGGTTAAGGAAACGTGAAACCTATCTTGAGTCATGTTTCCATGTGGTATGATGACTAGTGTATGAGGTGAATGAAAGGGAGTGAGTAAATGAATGGAATGATATGAAAGGATGAGTGTGAAGTGTTCATAGGTTCTTTATGAAGATATATATAATCCAATAATTCTATTTAATAGGATCAAGGAATGAAATGAGATCAATTCTAGTGATAAATTTGACAAATAATATAAGATTAAGAAGATTGGTTGTATTAATAGAGTGAGTTGCAAGTATTAGAGTCATAGAACATAGAATGAAAAGGTGTCTTTGCATCATTTGGTATTAGAGCATAAAATTTATATGGAAGAAGAGAAATTAAGTCATCAAGTAGAAAGGGACATGTTGATTTCTTTTTATTTGATGTTTTTGATATGTTCATGAGATAGTGTTGAAGTGTGATTGAATGTTGTGATTGTGGTAAGCAACCCTTAAGACATTGAGGTTTGATAGCGAAAGATAAATATTGAAAATATAAAAATTGATATTAGAGAGAGGAATAATAGTCCTAGGAAAAGGAAAAGAGAGTGAGATAGACCCAATTGAGGTCATAAAGAGAGGAAGACCTAAGTGAGAGGTCATGAGAAGGCAAGTATAGGAGGCTTGTCAAGAAGAATAGGTCCAAGTGAGACCAATATATTGAGAGAAGGATAAGATGAAGATATAGAGAGAAAAGAGAAAATAGGGAATTGGTGAGAAGATCTACCACAAAGAGAGAAAGGTATAATAAGACACCAAGAGAAGAGAGATGAAAAAAGAAATGATAGAGGTAAGGAAATAGTTGGATGAGTTGATGCTCAGCATAGAGAACATGAGGAAAAGTGAGAAACCACACTATGGATGGGTCATGAGTAACAAAAAATCAAGTGGCCAATCAAGATATAGATGAAGATAAGAAAGATGAAAGCTATGAGAGAGGAAAGAGAGCATAAAAGGTTCTTTTGTAAGCAACTCAAGAAAGAGATGAAAAGACTTTGGATGAGTAGCATAGTGTGTAAGAGTGAAAAACATAGTGAGCAAGAGGATAAAGTTTAATAGAACCTTGAGGTGGATGAGGTAAGTTTGAATGAGGAAAAATAAGCTAGTGGTAGCTAGCTATGTGATGGAAAATACAAAGTAGAAACAAATTAGATTGCAGACCTCATGTAAGATTTGGCAAAAGGAATATAATTGATTGACAAAGGTATGAAATTTGATTACAAATTTGTTTATGAGATTCAAGATAAATTAGAGATATAATTGGAAGCCTTAGAAAGAGCCTTGAATGGTGATATGATAGAGAATGAAGATAAAGTACAGGTTACAGTAGTTTAGAATCACATCATGGAGAATAAATAACATGAAGAGGAAGCATTGATGGTATCAATACAATAGATTGAAGACATAGAGCCATTTCAGGGCTTGAATTTTAGTGAGATAATAGGTAGGCAAGAAATTATATTCATTTTTTTTGCAAGCATGAAGATGATAGCAAGGGAAGGTGAAATTAAAATTGTATTAACAATGTTTTGAGGCATAAACAACCCATATGATAGAGGAAAAGAGGAAAGAATGAGTGCACATTGAGTTCTAGTTAGTACAAATAAGAATTAGAAGCAAGGAAGTAGGATTTTCTATGATAGAGGTAAGTAGGAGAGTAAAGATCAAAATAAATTGAATCATGGTGGATCAAAAAATGATAAAAAAGATCTAAGAAGCATGAAATGGAAGACCAAGAAGAAAATTACATCAGTCTGTTGGAGCTCAAATTCTTTCTTGTCTAGGAGTATGACGCATGAGCATCAAAAAAGTCATTGTAGTTAAGTGTATTTTGATTATTTTTTTGATTTGAATTTTATAAGTCCAAGATGGACCTTATGGGGTGTTATAATCATCATATGTCCTTGTGTTGGATGTTATTTGGCTTGGAAGAGTTTCCCACCAAAATTCTAATTTAAAAATTTTAATCATGTTCTTAGCTTTATAAGGTGTTTTGTGATGTAATGGAAATCCAATGTTTGTATAAGGTCATGTATGGGTTTATGTGGGTGTAAGAATGTGTCTAAGTACATGACATGAGTAAAATTACAAATACTAAGAGTTTTGAATGTATTTTACCATGTCTAGATAATTGACATGAAAGTTAGTTATTTAAGAAAGTAATTACTTTGTGGGTACAAAGAGAATGCAACAAGTTTTGATGGGTATAAAAGGTGGTGTAATTATAGAGGATTTAATTTATAATTTATTATGATTAATTTAAAGAGGCATGAGTATGGAGTATTATGAAGAAGGAGAGAAAATTGAAAACCTCTATATTTTGTCCGCATGATAGAGTTGCTAGTGTACATGCATATAATCAATAAAAGTTGAAAATATGAAAATGATGCCTATGTATATCTATATTTTTATTATTTTATGAGTTAAATTTGATGTGTTTATAGTCTTAAATCTTTTAGGATCAATATTTTTGAATGAAATTTACATGGATTAGTGTTCTGTAGGACTGTGACAAGAATCATGTGTGTGTTCTTTAAAGCCTATAAACTAATGAAGAAATAATATTAAAAAGTAATGTGTTATGAATATGAATGTGGTTTAAATAATATTATAATTAGGATAATAGTGTGAGTTATCCTTCTTACATATAAAACCTTTTTTCTTTCCAATAAGGACATGACTCCAATTTAATAGTGGGTGTATAGTTTCTTCACAAAAGATAGTGAAGAAACATGTATAAGACCTCAACAACATATGTTAATAATGATGGAGGTTGGAGTGGAAAAATATGGATTTTAAATATAATGGAATGGATGATAAAGTTTATGGAATACTTCAGAACCTTCAGGTAAGGTAATGTGTATCTAGACCCTATATTTGCTTGCACATAGGTAGACTGTGTTAATAGTGTCTTGTAAAATCCAAAGTTATAAGGTGATTAGACATTAATAAAGAGAATTTTAAGTATGAAAATTTTTCATCTTGATGATACATACCTTATATATTCATTTTTAGGTTTTGGAAACAAGAAATATTCATTTTAGTTCAAATTGAAGCCTTTTGGGCTCACTTAGGTTGTGAAAACCCTAGTTTAGGGTTAAAATATTAAAATTGGAATAATAAACATTTGAACCAATGAAATTAAATTAAAATTGGTAATTTTTTTATCTTTTAATTGAGGAAGTATATTTTTAAGGTTCTAGATAGGTACAACATCCCTATGTATGCTTATAAGTGACTATGTGTTAAAGAGGAGTAAGGAGACCTAACTAGGTTTGAGCATGAGCTAGAAAATGTACTAAGAGGGGAGTTGGTAAATGAAACTTTGGTGGAAGATATAAGAGGAATAGGGTAATTATAAAGGACATAAAAGTTTCAAGACAAAATAGTACTTAGCCATATAGATGGAAAAACTAGGAAGAAAGAACAAGAACAAGAAATAGTTAGGGATTGAAAGGTTATGTTTGGAGGTTATGTAGTTTTTTGAGAAGATAAAATTTGGATATAATGAGTATTAAACTGATCCCAATAACTTTATTTGGGTCAATGAAACCTAAAACCTATTTTGAGTCAAGTTTGCATGTGGTATGAAGACTAGTGTATGAGGTGAATGAAAGGGAGTGAGTAAATGAATGGAATGATATGAAAGGATGAGTGTAAATTATCCAAAGGTTATTAATGAAAAGAGAGAGAATAAAATAAGTCTATTCAATAAGATCAAGGAAGGAAATGAGATCAAGTCTAATGATAAAGTTGACAAAAAATAGAATATTGAAAAGATTGGTTATATGAATAGAGTGAGTTGTAGGTGTCAGAGTCACAAAGCAGAGAATGAGAGGGTGTCTCTGCATCAATATATATGAACATATTAATAATAATATCACTTATTACATGGATTAATATCTCATGATCCCCATATTTACCTTATTTATTTTCATTTTAAGCACACATAAGCTAGTTTTGAGATTGCACACTTATTTGTGCTCAAGTCTAGGAGTCTTTATACACCATGGTCTTTAGGTACTTTATTATAGTGATCAAGTCTAATATCTCTTTTTTTCATCACATATTTCACACATTATTGGTTATATTAATACTTATATATAAGACTATAAAAATGAAAAATAGTTATAATACGTATGATAATAGAAGATAATGTTGAAATACATTTATATCTAAAAAATCAAATCACACCAAAATACATGATCTTTACTTAGCACATATTATATCTTAGTTAAATATAAAAATCCATAGTTGGCCTCATGATATAGTTGAGGTACAGTGGGTGAATTAGGCCAATATACTAGGGTAATAGGTCTCATTATATCATATTATCTTCCTACATTTTCATTCCACCTATTTTATCACATATGTATCCAACCTTCAAATTAGTTTGATGGATCTATAGGGGTTATGAGGAGCAAGAAACCCAATGTGGGAAGGTGTGATCATTTTAATTTCATTCACATAACCTTCATGGAAATATCTATGTACTTCACTTGCTAGCTTAAAATTAGATTTCACTAGTTGGAGTGTCTTAGGTCCTTGATGTGGATAGTTTCTAGCCTTGCACACTTGCCTAGTGTGTCTCATTCTTGATAAGGATGTTCACATCACCCATGTGGTACTATTTATTCCATGTTTACATCAATTTTTTTCATATATCCCCTTGATGGATATTATTTTTAGTTGATCACATCTTTGATCACATTTTTAATCGTATGCCTCTTAGCTTGTAGTTTATGAGTTGCACTGTAATACCTAGATAGGAACAAGATTTATTAAACATCCATTCACATTTACTTACCACACCATCTCATTATCATACTAGTCATGTCATTATGTGGATATGTTTTATTACATCACATTTTAGAGAAATCACTAAGTTTGAGTCATCATTCTCATATATTTTGATTTTTTTCCATTTATCCATCATGTTCTTGTTTGATTTTTGTGGACTTAACTTATCTTACATAAGACAATTTACATGATTACATGTTTTTATTTATGTCTGAGTTAACATTCTTGCTTTTAATTTTTATTTACAATTGCATTTTTAGTCATTTTTATTTTATTTATGTTTGATTTGACATGCTTATCTTACATGACCTTACATTAATTTAATTTTATATACTTGTTTGATTTTTATTACAATTATATTCATTTACTTATAATGTGTTGCATGATTTTTCACATGATTTAATGTTTTCTACATTCATTTTTCATCATCTTTCCTTTTCATGTTTGTATTTTTTATTCTAACCTAGTTGTTATGATCATGACTTGCTAATTTTATAGGTTATTTAATTTGATTTGAATGTTTTCCATTTCTACTTTGACCATCCTCCATCTGCATGCATTGATTCTATGTTTAGACTTATCTCCATATGTTTTATAAAATTCAAGTACTCTACCATTCATGATTGATAATATAATATTTTCATACAATTATTCAATAAAAATATAAATCAATGTATGTATATGGTACATGTTATCCAAAATTTGGCTACCATGAATGAGGACTTTCAAAACTTTGATATACATGATCTTAACTTTGTTGATATCCATTGTCAAGGTCTTGTATTGGTCATTAATGATCTAAGATGATATATAATGTGTATTCCTTGATATCTTACAAGGTCATTTAGGATGGTCTAGTTGGTATTTGAGTCAAGTCACTTTGTCTTGTCATGTATTGGTCATTCTTTATGGTCTTCATTTTGTGTTTAGCATTGTTTAATGTAAGTTTGATAAGTTTAAGATTAAGTGTGACATAAAGTCCATGAGGAAGCATGCTCAAGGAGACAAGGTGGTGACCCTTCAAGGACAACCATGGTCTAAAAATTGATCAAATTGGTCAAAGAGGCAAAACTAGTAAGTTGATCACATTATTCTTAAGGCAATTTGGAAAGTTTAAGGTATTTTTGACAAGATTAAGGTTTTTTATTACTTTAAGTCTTAATATACATTCCAATGTTAAGAGTATACTTACTAGTAAGGAGAAAATAGAAAGGTTTTTTCCTTGTATAAATTTATTTTTAAGTTACCTAGCATTAAGTGATGACATCATGTTTGTGTGTGTTTATACATTTTCCCTAAGCATCTTGGAAAATGCTTTCTAATATTGTATGTCTAATTGTAACTTCCATCCATCATTTTACAATGTAAAAATGGGGGGTTATTGAGAGATCTAGAGGAAAATATGGGTGTGAAACATTTTGGCACTATCTTTCATGTTTTTACAAGTCAATGTAATATGAAGAGTCACTTGGTTCACCATCTCTAGCATTTCCATAAGGTAAAATAGTCAGTTTATTAAAGGAAATAAGATTTTATAGGTATTTTTCACAAGGTTTTTGTTGGTGGGAAAGGTAAAAACTCTTCCAGGGTTCCCCATGGTCTCTTAAAACCCAAATCAATACAAAAAGTGTATCTTTAGAGTCAAACAATGTAAAAACTCACTCCATTTCTCTATCAATCTTCTCGACAATTCAAGGTAGTCAACTAATTTGTGGATAGTACTCTCAAGAGAGAGAAATATGGAATAAAATATCTTGTTAATAAGAGTGTATCTTAATTACATTCAAATTTTTGGCATTTTACCACTGTTTAGGCCCCTTAACTTTATGAACAATCATTAAGAAGTTAAGGAGCAGAAAAAGGACTCAAAAGCCCATCAAGATTGGTTTTCTTCAAATGAAGTATTTTCAAGTTGAATGGTATATTTAAAAATATTATACCCATAAAATATCATATTTTCTCAAGTTTTTTCATGTTCATGCTTGAAGTGGTATAAAATAGCCCTGATTGTTAGTTTGAGTATGACAGTCTTATTTTTAAAGAAGTTATGAGGTATCCTAGTGCATAAAATGAGGGAATGGGATATTTTTAATTTTTTTAAAATTAATTAATATCCCTCAAACCTTTTTTAGGCATCATTTAATAACAATACTTCAAGGAGAATTGATAACTTTGCATGCACAGGTTGAATTGTTAGAACTAGCTGCCACGATGGAGGTAATCCTTGCCAAACATGAATGTGTTTTCATTGGTAATGATATTAAAGGGAAAAAACTTAAAATATCCTTTAATATAATTTCCAAAAATGATCTAGGTTATAAAGTTAGATTTTAAAATCTAAAAGTCTCTTTAGAAGCCAATCCCAAATGAAGATTATGAACTTATAGGTCTATAGACTTGTAGGTCACTATTGGCATCAAATGTTTGTTTATGGGGAGTGATTAATTTTTTTTAATGCATAAAAAAATTAATATTCCATTATAAAATCTCCAAAATACTTTAAAATTGAAGGCCTATACCCTTAACTTAATTTTCCTCTCAATGGTTGTGTGCTTTCAAAGGGGATTATGTAAACTAGGAAGGATTGAGAAAGGCTTTAATAGAACATTCAAGGTGATTTGAGCCTATGTAATGATGGAAATGGTCTTATAAAAAATTTAAATTTACTCTACATCCCACCAGTGATCAAGTTAGGCTCAAGGTGGACCAAATAGGAAAAAGAGGGTTTTAGGCCTAAAAATACTCCATACAGGCCTATCAACAAATAGAGGTCAAATAGGGTATGTTAATTATAGTTTTGAATAAATAATAGGATGGAAGGAGTTAGGATAAAATATGAGTGAAATATTCATTCAATCAAATCACTTTAGGAAGGATAAACTAGCTTAGAGAATTTAATTTGATCACCTACAAACAAGAAGCCTAAATACACTTCTACAGCCTTTTAACAAGCATAAATGAGGAAAGTTAACATGTGTGAGGTGAAATTAAAAGGTTATAAGGTTTTATGTAATTAAATATGAGCATGAGAAACATTAAAATATTTTTTAGTTACTAAAATTCCATGTAAAGAAGGATCTACATCTCCAAACTTGTAGGACTACATACAATCTAAACACCACTTATAGGCATGCTTAGGAAGTTTGAAAAGAAGGTGGGTTTTTATTTTAAACCTTAAGGTAGATGAGATTTAAATATAAGATATTAAATTGAATACTAAATTAATAAATAATCTTCATATGGATCCCAAAACTATGGTAGACTATGTCAAGAGCTAGAGCAAGCTAGAAAATTTGGAAGATGAAGTCAATATTCACAAAGCCTTTCTCAGATGGTTCATGAAATATCATACCTGATTGAAGAAATAAATTGGAAAAATAAATCAAAATTATGGGCTATATTTAAGTAAGGAAAATTAGGTGGAACTATTCTCCATGATTGGATCACTCACTGACTAAGTCTATAATCTAGAAAAGGAGAATAAAGACCTCAAAGATAAGCTTTCTATCCTAGTCAACTTTAGAAAGGTCACTATAAATAATGACATAAATATAATGGAAGGAATATCCATGTGATTAAATAATAAGGAAGATAATACTAAAGGAATTAGACCCAAAAAAAAGCTTAAAGGAATTGCTAGTGGTAGTGGGGAGGTTAGCATCAACAGAGTCATCGATACAAACCTCAAGGGCATGACTAAAGAATGGACCAAGGCTTATGAAAAATAGGAATTCTTAAATAGATAATTTATTTAGGTACTATCTTGGTCTTAGTTTGTGCTATTTTTTTGTTGTGTTTTTGTTGTATTTATACTATTTTGGTTCTTTTTGGATATTTTTGTTTTTTGGGAGATTGAATTGCTTTAGGCCTATGGGCATCCATAGGATTGTTAGCATTGTATGATTTTTGTCCCCTTAAAACCCACTTTTACCCTCAATAAAAAATTATCTTAATATGGTTTTAAATTTGACTGGAGGCATGAAAGTGGTCAAGAAGCCTAGTTAAGAAAGCCTAAATGAGTACACATAGCCCTGTGTGTCAAGTATAAAGAAAACTTAAAAAGTTGGGGTGATTTGGAGATTTGGAGAGTTTCAAGGGATGAGTTAGATGTGAGATAAATATGATATGAAGTTTAACTCATTGTAAATATGGAAATTGTGCCAAACTAGTAATGTTAGGGTCACTTTAATAAGACTACCCTTAAACCCTAACTATGGGCTTATACAAGTTGTAATGAGTTTGAAGAGTGAAATAGTGTATAATAAAACTTTAATACCTTAGGTATGGTTTCGAATATCTCAAGGAGGTGTCTAAGGCTAAAAAAAATCAAGTTCATGCTTTATTAGGCCAAATCACCTTTCTTGAGCTCTCAAATGAGCATATTTCACCTAAGAACCTAGTTTATTCACATGAGAACTTCCATGAGAAGGTGCATGGGATCATATGCTCATTGGTGAAGGTGGAAGGGGTTATTTTCATGAAATTTTTGGTTTTGGTTTAGACATTAAGGCCTATAGGTTTATCAACCATCATTAAGACTCCAAGTCACTTAAACCTTGCTTAAATCTTGTAAGAGACATGATGGAGAATATTGGCCTTTAAAGTGACTCAAATTGATTTATATAGTCTAAAACCTATTTAAAAACCTATACACACCCTTAAACACCTAAATGAGTCACTATTTTGGAATGTGTGAGGTACTATTGTAAATAATTTGGCCTAAAGATGACTGTTGGAAGCCTAAAAAGGTAGTTTTTGAGGACTTTTCATGGAATTTGACTGAGTAAATCATAATGGAGTCCATTATAACCATATATGATCTATAAAATATAAGTGAATATAATTTGGAATACTTATAAAGAAGGTTTTAAATGATTTCAACACCATTTGGAGGTTTCAAGATGCCCAATGGTAAGCAACATGCTATTAAGGGTCCTATTAGACCTAATGCACACATACCTTAGTCTTGGAGAAGGTTTTGAACTTGAACAAGGGTGTAATGATACCATATAGGGTGTTTTAGAGGTATTCAAGATGTGATAGTAGTCTTCAAGTAAAGAATTAGGCCTAAGATGGCAAGGAAGACTTATTTTGTGATCTTTATTTGAATCAAGTAGGATTCTCAATCAAATTGCAAGTACTTATTAGTTTGAAAGACACTTGGTACCTGATGTTTAACCTCACCAAGATGAGAGAGGAATTTAAGTATCCTAGAGTGGTGTGGATGTTTCCAATGAAGTCAAGATGACATGTGTCAAGATTCTCATTTGTAAGTACTCCTTCACTAAGTGCATTGTAAGTCTTCAAATAAGAACTCCTACACCAATTGGTGAATTTCATCATCAATTTAAGTAACACATGTTAAATAATATGGCAAGACTATTATTGGCCTCTCCCATTTGGCCTTGTAATTGAATTGAGGTGGATGACACTTGTCATAAATGCTATTCCTATGCCTATTCTCTCTCTCTTTTGTTTATCCTATATATGTTTCCTTGAATGGATTATTATGGACCCTTTAGATAAATATGGAAAAACCCTACTCAACTAAACACTTATACTATTCCTTTAAATTTTGAATAAAGTTGTTTATTACCTTCTCAAATTCTTGTAATGAGTGTACTAGTGTGATTTTTGATGAATGCTAGTAGTAGTGTCTTCACTGTCTCTAATTTATCATCTCATACCTATTTATAAATGGATGGTCTTCTTTCAGGTCACATGGTGAGTTTGGATAGCTTTACATAGTTTAGAAGTGGATTTTAGTCATTAGTGTCTTCATTAGGCATCTTCATTATCCATTTTATTCAACACATTGTCTATGACCTCCATATTAAAATACTCATGGTTGAAGGTCCTTGTTGAGTAGTGTGATCAGATTCATTCCTAATTATTTTTCTTAGTGAATTATATTCAAGTGGAAGGTATTAATTTGGTGCATGACCTACCTAGTTTAGTTTACTTTTAGTTATCTCTCCCTTTTCCTAGTAAGTAATAGGTATAGTATTAATTTCATGGTGATAACATCAAGGGAGCTAGCCCTATATAAATATTCACCTCATTTGTTAGGCCACCCATAGCCTATAGGCGTCCCCATGCTATAACTTAAGTGAAGAGGCTTAAACAACCTCTTCAATGGGTGAAACTTTTGATGATAATAGTTATGGCACATCTAATGAGAGGAGACTTTATCCATTAAAGAGTTATTATGTTTCTCTTCAATGTATCAACCTTTGGAGGCATGACCACAATAACTAATGGTGAATCTAAGTTCATTTAGTTGGTTTTAGCAACCCAAGTAATCTTTCAAGCAAGTGCTCTTTCATTTTTACCTTTATCATGAAGTTTCTTAACTATTTTTGGAGTGAATTTCTATTTTACTCAAGTTAGTCAGCCATATCAATCCTATGTTGATCCTTACTAGTAGTTTGTTGATCCTTGCCAATTTTTTGTTGATCTTTATTAGTAGCATAATGAGTTATATCAACCCCATGTTGAGCTATATCAACCTTGATATCAAGAATATCATCCTTATTCTTTGCTTAAATATCCTTCCCAAGTTTTTCATAAATCCTATATGCCTCCTCCCACCCCAAGTTAACCTTCTTGGTGACCTATTCATTCCTCTAATCAACCTTTTCAAGACCATATTGATCCTATTCAACATAGTCAGATTTCTAATCAATCTATTTCAAGCTTAATGTAAACACTTTTAGGATATGAAAGGCACATGATAGATATTGATATATAAAATGAGTATGGTGTATCCCTAATAATATCATTTAAAACATGATAAACTCATTACAATTGATTAATATAGAGCTGGCACCTATGAAGAGAAAACTAGTAAATACTTACTAGTGATATGTTGGACATAGGTGGCATAATTCAATGCATAGAGGACACGTTAGTGGTTTATGAGGGGAAACAAGTTAAGTATTATCATCCTCATGTGCCTTATCTTATTAGAGTAGATGCTAAGATCTATAGATCAAATGAATTCATAGGTTTGTGATAGGCATGAGTCAAGCATGTACACCACACAATAACTACAAGAAAATGATATCACATACATGATAATATTACATAAACAAGATAAGAGCCAAAAACAAACTTCCATAGGAAAATATCTCACCAAGGGAGATATACAAATAAGAGTGCATGCGTAACTCCCCAAGAAATGTGGTTAGAGAGACAATAATATAAGATTAAATTCCATATCCAAAATAGTCAATCAAGGGTGTTATTTCCTATTCATCTATTCAAAATGTAACTCAATTTACACCTAAATTAAATTATCTACAAAATTAGGAAAAATCCAAGTGAGGGGGAAAAGTACGCAATAAATAAATATGGGAAAAATGAAAACCCCTACTTTGACACCCCCCATAAGCACAACTTAGGTGGGTAGTGTAAAAATTGGTCCCAACAACTAGGCTTGATCAGGTACCCAATACAAAGCAATCTCCCATAAAGTAGAGAAAAGGATAAAACCCATAGGAAAAACTCCCCTCCCCCCCACCAAAAAAGAGAGAGAGAGAGAGACATAGAAGAAGTGAAGAGGCTAGAATCCCCCCTAAAAATTATGTTACTACTGATGTATACTGAACCCAAAGAAGAGATCATAGATGAATGAAATAGATATGAGTGAAGGGTTTGGTAAAGGTATCTGTAACCTGATCTAAATATTGGTAAAATATCAAGTTGATGACCTGACCATGAATAAGCTACTGAATAAAATGCATATGAATCTCAATGTGTTTGGTTTACTGGTGTTGAACTAGATTCTTGCATATCTGAATGGTAATCTAGTTATCACAATAGATGATATTGGGTTGCCTAAAAGGAAATCCAAACTCAGATAGAATCCCCTGAAGCCAAATAGCCTCAGTAGTTATGTTAACAATTCCCCTATACTTTTCCTATGTGGATGATATAACAATAACATTTTGCTTCTTTCTAGACCAATTGATAGGACCATAATACAAATAAAATTTGTAACCTAAAGTGGAATTGTAATTTTGATTATCACTAGCACAATATGAATCTATAAAACTAACCAAGTCAACCTCTATGTCAAATCTATATTGAATCTATAAGAGTCTTGAATGTAATGGAATATCTATTTGGCTACTTTCCAGTGCAACTCATGGGGATCCTACATGAATCATGAAAAAATGCCTAATGCATATGAAATATTAGGCATGGTATGATTTAGATAAATGAGGATACCAATAAACTATTGATACTGAGTGGCATCAACTAAAGCTATAAAATAGTCAGCCTCAAATTTGACTCTTGATAGAAAGGGAGTTGGAGATGGCTTACAATTAACCATGTGAAATTGAGACATAATATCAATAGCATAATTGGGCTATGTGATTGAAATCCTTGAATTAGACTATTAAATCTCAATGCCAAAGAATTAATGTAAAAGACCCAAGTCTGTCATGTCAAATATATCCTATAGATCTATCTTCACCATTGCAATATATGATAAAGAACTCTTGATGATCAAAATATCATCAACATAAAGGAATAGTATCAGTAAATAATCATCCTACTACAAAAATTATACATTTGGGTTTGAATGACACTTGGTGAAACTTGAAGGAAGAAGGAATCCATATTGATGTACCAAGCTCGAGGGCCCTGTTTGAGGTCATAGATAGATTTTCTAAGTCTGAAAACTAAGGATAAATTTTGAATAAATAATTGTCACCAAATCTTACACCATATAGGATGGTGTTAAAGCCTCCTTTATATTTACAAAACATGGGAATAATTATAGGTATGTGGGTTTACCTATATTAGAAGTAGACCTCTAGTTTAAGGGCTAGCTCCCTGAATATACCTTAAAATGCTTATCACCTACATTACGAGTTGTTTATGGGAAAAGAGATAGAAGTTTGCATGAAATGAAAACTAATCCAAGGGGGTGATACACCAAAATTATTTCTACAAGAAAATAATAATTTTCTCACTAAGAAACAAATCATACAAACTAGCTTCCAAATCCTAAGAGATTCTAACATAAGTGTTTCAATATAAAAGTGATATGTGTGAGAAAAAACAAGGTAAGTTAACTAAAGGGTATATTTCATACTCTAAGAATAAATGTACACTTTAAATTATCCTCACACATTAGCCACATTTTATATGACCTATTAGAATAGGAACTCTTACATAAAAATGAGGGGATAAGTAGAAACAAGGATAGAAGATTATCACTTCACATCACCATACATCACTTTGTATACTTATAAAAATGTTCATGAAATCAAAAATAGACTTGTATTTATTATTAAAAGGTAAATTAAAATGAAAAATAAACAATAGGGATTCACCATATATGGTGTGGTATTAGTCTATAAGATCCAAAATGACTACTACTTATACAATTTGAGAGAGGAGAGAAGAGAATGAAGTCTAATAGTCACTAAAACATGTGTTAAGCTGAGAAAAAGAGTTACATATATAGGAGAGAGGAATATGGGATAGACCATGCAAGGTCTCATAGGACAAATATCCTTCAAAAGCATGAAATTCCTAAAATGTGGCATAAGACTCTTCATCTCCATGCTTATAAACTACCTTCATCATGTGACCCCCTTCAAACACTCCACAATAGATTAGGGATAAATGTCATAATTGAAATAAGATATAGGGGTTATAAACAAGCCCTAACATGCATTGGAGGTGTCCATAATCATCAAGATTCTTTTGGATATGAATTGTCACTGCATTCAATCCAAATAACTCCTATTTCACTCACCCTTCACATTTGGCATCAAATAGGTCTTTAGTTTTACAAAATAGCCCATGAAATAGAGTGTATGACACTTTTCAAGAACCCCCATGGCCCTATATTCCTTAGGTAAACCTTAAAAGGACTCCTACTTGGAGTTTTCACCTTCTCACTTGCTTGTTCACTATGCCAGTTTAGGCTAGATGAGATGAAGGCACTTAAAGAGGCATTTTTGAGATTATTCAATGCATGAAATGGACATTATGGGTTATTTTAGGTCCCAAACTATCTCCCTAAGTGAATTTAATCCTTTTACTCTCCCTTGAACCTAAAAAACACTAAAATAAGTCAAGAAAATCCATTTTCCACCCTATTTGTACAAGTAGGGTAGAACTCAAGTTGATGGGGAGGAGCCTTGGAGAGTCTTCTACAACGTAAAATCATCTCCCAAGCCATTCTAGCCCATCTAAATGCATTGCCTTCTTCATTTTCCCAATCAAATCCTTAGAAAGGGTTTTAGGTGTTCTACCCTCTAAGGATTGTTCATACAGGTCTAATGTCTAATTTATGAAAAAATTCCATGTTAAATACCTCCTTAAACATACCAAAACTCCTCATACTCCCATGAAAAGCCTTTAAGTAGGTGTGAGCTCTCAAAGTTGCCTTTTCAAGCTTTGTTCTCCATTCTATGTAGGCTTAAGTTGATTTGAGACAAAATATAACTTGTTTGTGACCTAATTTGCATTACAACATCTTTAACACACTTTATATCTTCCTAAAAACCTATTATAAGTATTTGGAATGTTCTCCTATCAATAAAAATGAAGTTGACCCTATAATTGGGCTTTAGGCCTAAACTAGACCTAAAGGAGTTGACTACATCTTTGTGAGTTTGGAACATCATTTTGGGTTTCTAGTACCTATGAACTATTTATTATGTTGGTCAATATCTAACACAACCTTCCACTTCTCCTTTTAAAGTTTTCATAGCTTTAAGCTGACCTTGTCATCTCCTTTTCTCAAAACCTACAGATTTGCATCCTTGGGGAGTGCCCTCTATCTGAGACAAAATAAAGGGAACTTAACCTATTATCTCATCAAAGGTGAATATGTGAGGGGTTTATAAAAAATTCATGGATTACCTATTCAAATTTTTAGCTCTTGATCATATGAATAGCCCCTCCAAAACTCAAAAAACCCAAGGTAGACTCATGGAGAATCTCACTATGTGTAGGGTCCTAAATATGGGTTGTGTATACATGTTAGAGACCCTTTCTTTCCCTAGTTCCATGTGGTAGGAGTATATTAAGGTGTTCATTATCATTTTTTAATTTATCTAAACATGATTACCTTTCAATTTTTACCCAAAATATTCATTGCATACTCTCTCTTAACTAGACACAAGTGTTGACTGTGTTTTCTTGCTTGAAAAGAGACACTTGTAGGTGCATACTGCTTGTTTGGACTTTGAATACAATGCCTAAATACATTTTTGGAATCTCCAAGGTCATTTTAAATTCATTTTTATTTACTCTCATCACCTAAATATTAGGCCAATTACCAATACAATCTTTCTTTAGAGCACTATCAACTGTAGTCAACTGTAGTTGACCATTTTGGAGCAATAAGGGGCCAATAGGTAGCTAACAACCTTGAAATCAGTGAATCACATCTTAAGGTCCTATGAATCATTTATAATCAACTCCTAATGGTAATGTTTATGTTTGTAGGTTGATATCTTCCAAGGTTTACCTTATGAATTGGTGAGTCACCTATAGTCAAGCTGTAGGTGGATTTTCTGAGTAAGGATGCACTTGTAGGTCCTGGTGGAGGTCAATACCCTACATTTCAAACCTATTAAAATAATTAATTAATCCTAGCCTATTGTAATAAATGTCTCAAGGTATTATACCTTGGTTGACCTAGGTTAGTTAGATGGGGTATTTCCTATATGTGTGATTAGTTATTATGAGTCATGATCTCTTGTAGATTAGGAGATCTAATCTCACTTAGTATTGTATAAATAATTGCCTTTTATAGTGATTTTATTAATTCAGTTAGTTCAATTCCATTTTAGACTTTAATTGATACCAGAGTAGGAAATTCCACTCTCTTTTTTTCTACATTTTAAAAAGAGAGAGAGGCATTGGCATAAGGTGTGAGTTACTTTTATGTTGCTATTTTCCCCCATTAGTGTTAAATTGAAATTTTTCTTCAAAAATAATAATTTCTTTTGTTTAATTGCCTTGTGCTATCAAGTCTGCACTTTCTAGGAATAGATCTAAGTTTTACATGGAAGACAATTGATTTAGACATTTGCCAAGAAAAAAAAAACTATAATTCTCTTCCTTATTCTCTCTTTGCACAGCTAGAAATCCCTTATTTTCCCTTACTACCTATAAATTTTACTTAAAGAGGAAGTAAAACTCGTATGCATGTATCCCGAGGTAACCAGGAAGATTATTTTTTACTTTCATTGAATTTTTTAAGTCTAAGGCAAAATTCTAATTTAAACAAGTGGTTACATGAATATCTTTTTTTTTGGCCTAAAAATCAATTTTTAGTGTTTTTTAATTGATTTGACCCATTTTTATAGGAAATCAAAATGCTTATAACTTCTAAACCATAAATTGAATTTGAGTTCTAATTTTTCCAAAAGTGCATATTTTTTTATTTTATATCTATTGGTGTCATTAAATTATAAAAATGCAATAGAAAAATTGTAACCTCATTTTCTCCTTGGATGCATTTTCAGTTGAAACCAACTCCCAATTTTCCATTGATTTTTTGAACACATTTTTGGAAGAGTTTGATGTCCATTGTGTGATTGTGTGTAATTTTTTATCTTTGTGTATTCATTTTTGCATTTTATTACATTTTGAAAATGCACATTTCATTTTTGAACTTAACAACACACTTGTAATTTATCATATGCAACTTGCAAAATGTCTAGTTTTAGACCATGTTTTATGCTCCCTGACACACAACTACTTCAAGGTGATAATTATGCAACATGTAAAATAAAAGTATAAACACATCTTGAGTTTGAAGACATTTAGTCAGTTGTCAAAAGCACATGGCTTAGACATGTAGTAGATGTTGATCAACAACAAAAATTTGACAAGGCTAATTAAAAGGCTAAGTTAATAATCATGTTTAGAGTTTTGGATGAGGTACAACCTCATATTCATAGTTCTACAACTACAAATGATGTTTGGGATAATCTTAAAATAGTATATGAAGCTAAGAATTAAAATCACATCTTGCATTTTCAAATCTAATTGCACACTCTTAAACTCAAATCAAATGAAAAAGTAGAAGCATTCCTTAGAAGAGTTACAACTTTATGGGATTCACTTCAATCTTTGGGAAAATTGGTGATAGATGATTATTTGGTCCCTATGTCCTTAAATCACTCCCACCTACATATAGGATCTTTGTGACCACATGGAATGTCATAGGACAAAAACCAACCTTTAAGGTGTTGGTAAATTTGTTGTAATAAGAGGAAGCTATGCATAATTCAAAGGAAGCAGATGACGAGCATGCACTCACATCGAATCAAATAGGGGAAAAACCCATTAAGGTTCAAAAATAATCTCTAGATAAAAAGAAGCAACCACAACAATAAAATAGGTGGAAACAAAAAAATTCCAACCCAAAACAACATGGCAATGTTGCTGAAGACAATGATTCTTTCAATGAGGAATATGGTTTAACTACTCAAATACATGAGTCTACCAATCATCCAAGTGTAGTTTGGTATGTTTATTTAAGAGAAAACAAACACATTATAAGTAGAAAATATTGGTTTTCTACATTAACCAAAACATAATTGAAGGGAAATGTATCATTTGGAGAGGATACCTCATATATAATTTAAGGCAGTGGCAACATCAAACTTCAACTTGGAAATACAAATGTCAACATTTCAAATGTTCTATATGTTTTAGGAATTATAATAAATATTTTATCTATTAATCAGATACCTAACCATAACCTCATGGTTGAATTTGATCACCAAAATTATCAAAAATTTTACCACATCAAAGAAAAGTCTAGGCATTTCAAAGTGATTGCCAAGGCTTCCAACATTGGAAAAATATTTCAACTTGATTTTATTCAAAATGGTCATCAAGAACTTGTGGTCAAAGATATATAACTATGAAATTTATGGCACAAAAGATATGGTCACTTGAGTTATGGTTGTTTAGTTCAATTGAGAAAATAAGATATGGTTAATGGTCTTCCCAAACTCAAGCAATCTTTTGATATATGTACCAGTTGCTTAGCAGGAAAAAAATAAAGAGATCCCTTTGGAAAGACTAAGTATTAGTCACTTGGTAAGTTGGACTTGGGGCACACCAATATTTGTAAACATTTTGCTCCTAGTCTCAGAGGGTATACACACTTTCAGATTTTTATTGACGATTACTCATGAAAAATGTGGGTATATTTATTGAAGACTAAGGATCAATATTTTCAAGTCTTCAAAGAATTCAAGGCCATGATTGAAAATGAAACTTGTAGGAAAATCAAGACCCTCTACTCAGATCATGGGGGGAATATAGTAGTAAGCATTTATTATTATATCTTAGTGTGAATAGAATCAATCAATAATTGATAGCACCATATTCACCTCAATAGAATAGAGTTGCAAAATGGCATAATAGAGTCATTATGGAAATGTTGTATAACATTGTTGAGGATGTAAAATTTCATAATACATATTGGGCAAAAGATTATCACACTACACTCTAATTGTTGAACAAGTTACCCACTAAAGCTCTTGATGGAATCACAACAAATGAAGCTTGGGTAGGTATTAAACCAAAGGTAACTCACCTTTCAATTTTTTGGTTGTAAGTCATATATGCATGTTCCTAAGAAGAAATTAAATAAGTTAGATAAGAAAATAAAAGAATGTATTTTTGTGGGATACAATGCATAATCAAAGGCATGCAGGCTTCTTGATCTAGAAACAAAGAAGGTACTAATCAATAGAGATGTAGTGTTTGATGAAAAGAGTGGAATCAATCCACCTTCTACACAGGTAAAGGATATAGGAAAAATTACTATCATATTTTTAGATAGTGATGGTGAAAGTGAAAAGGAATATGGTAAAATAGGACCTCCAACACCACCACCTATAGTTCAGTGTATGCCCAAGTGGTATACAAGTACTATACGAGATGCTAACTTGAATGGAGTACCAAATACATCCACTTAGAGACTGAGGACTTGAAGCATGGCTCGAGAAGAGGTTAATATGACCCTTATGAGCATTGTGAAAGAAACATATGAGCCCTCTATAGTAATAGAAGCCCTATAGTCTAGACCTTAGAAAAATGTCATGGATGAAGAATATCATTCACTGATGAAGAATAACACTTGGTAACTTGTTGATCTTCCACTAGGGAAGAAGCCTATTGGATGCAAATGGGTCTTTAATACCAAGTACAAAGCATATTCTAGTATTGATAAGTATAAGGCAAGGCTTATTGTAAAAGGGTATACTTAGAAAGAAGGCATTGAATATGAGAAGACTTTTGATCCCATAGCTAAGATAAAGACTATAATAATGGTTTTTGTTATGGCTAAATAGTTTGGATGGAAAGTCCATCAAATGGATGTAAAAAGTGCCTTTATCAATGGATATTTGAAAGAGGAATTCTACATGACTCAACCTAAAGGATTTGTGGCACCTAATCAAGAACAAAAAGTGTGTAGGCTTATCAAGTCTCTCTATGGGTTAAAATAAGCTCCTCGATCCTGGTACATCAAGATTGATGAGCATCTTGTACAACATGGTTTCAAAAAGAGTTCATATGATCCTAACCTATACCTTAAACATAATAGGGGGAGGTTTTTATAGTGATTTTTTATGTTGATGATCTATTCATCACTTGTAACTTAATGAAGCTGATCGATGTAACTAAGAATGATCTCAAGATATTGTTGGACATGATAGATCTTGGGATGCCTTGTTTTAGTTTGGAGGTATGAAAGAAGGAACATTACATTTTTGTTTCAAAAATGAAATATACCAAGACATTTCTTGAGAAATTTAAGATGATGGACTGCAAGCCTATTACAACACCTATAGATATAAGACATCAGTTGTCTCATAAAGATTGATCACTAGAAGTAAATGTAACTCTCTATAGGTAGTTAATTGGGAGTCTCATCTACTTGCCATATACTAGGCCAAATGTTAGTTATGATGTTAGTTATATTTCTTAATTCAAGCAAGAACCAAAGGTGGCACATTATAAATTAGTAAAGTGGGTATTGAGATACATCAGAGGTACAATTGAATATGGCCTAGTGTACAAGAAGAATGATAAGTTCTTCTTGATAGGATACATGGATGTAGATCATGCAACTTCTATTGATGATAGGAAATCCACTTCTAAATTTGTGTTCTTTCTAGGATATGGTCTGATTTTAGGGGGAATTAAGAAGTAGAATTATGTTTCTAGAACTTCCATAGAGGCAGAATATCATGCTATAACAAGAGTTTTCTATGAAGCTATATGGATATGCTACATTCTTTTAGGACTTGGAGTTCCATAGACTCAGCCTATAGTTATGAAGTATGACAATCAAGGTGTTATATATCTTATTCACAACCAATGTTTCATGAGAGAACCAAGCACATAGAGGTTCATATTCATTTCATATATAAACATGTTAAAAAACACAACATACAACTCTAGTATTGTCCCACTCAGGATCAATGTGCAAATGTATTACAAAGTCACTTGCACATGATAAGTTTGAGGAATTTATAAATTATCTCTCTTATTCTCTTCATGATATGATCAATTAAGGGGAGAATGTTATAATAATTAATTAATCCTATCTTATTGTAATAAATATCTCATGGTATTACATTTTGGTTGACCTAGGTTAGTTAGATGGGGTATTTCGTATATGTGTGATTAGTTATTGTGAGTAATAATCTCCTACATATTAAGGGATCTAATCTCACTTAGTATTGTCCAAATAAACACCTCTTGTAGTGTTTTTATTAATTTAGTTAATTTAATTCCATTCTAGATTTCAAAACCTTCTTGATGACCTTTGAATCATTAATATGCCCCTCACTCCAATGGAAACACTCAATCATGGATATGTGCTTCTATACTAAAATATTAGGGTATAGAGTCATTTGAATTTCAAAACTATAGACAATAATGAATGTTTACAATGAACAAATGTGTAACTTTGAAGGCCTTAAAACATCACTTTTCTTTAGTCACACACCCACTCCCTTTTGCAAGGTTATACCCCTATGGTAGGGATACAAGATGAAAACATTTAGGTGCATCTAAATACTTAATACATTGTAATATATTAATGTCAAAAGTATTAAGGGCTCTATTTTGGAGATTTTAGGGAATTTGTCCCTAAATCTTAGTCCTTAAACTTGAAGATGGATTTCAAGAACCTTCATGCTAATATATTGCCTCAAAAATACCTGTCATAGTATCATACAACTCCAAAAACTTGATGAAGGTTTCAAATCATGTTTGAACATATTTATGAGACAATCCTAAGTCTCTATTAATGCCACATGTAGGTGGATATTTCAATGTGTAGGTAGTGAATGTGAATGTAGGTAGTGTGCATATGATATGTATTAATAACCAATTTTAGAGTCCCTCAGAGTGTTCAAATGAGATTTTACAACATTGAAAGGCTTGAAAAAAGTTCCCACACCCCATTTTAATGTGACATTCTCTTGAGAGTGTTGATATAGTTGCAGGCAAGGTAGTGAATGTAGATATGAGCTATATACATGGAATGTGACCTTATAGTTCATATTAAACCTCCTCATCTTCTTCAAACAAGACCTTTCATCCATGAAGTTCTTAAACCCATAAAATTTATCCTTTTCAATGTGTTTGATATTCTCTATAACACCTGTAGGTGCTCATTCATGGTGTATGATTGTGCATATATGATGGCTAGCTATCACAATCTATAATAGGTTGTTTAAAGGGCGTTTACTTGATTATTTATGATCTAAGAAGGTATTAAAAAATTTTAAACTATTAATCACACCTTTATGACCATGTTTAGGACCTTTATACATCATGACTATAGATGGAAACATGTAGGAAGTTGACTATGTGAAGCACTTTTGATTACAACTCCATGAATGATATACGTGTGAGATTTAGATAGGAAAAAAGAGATGATTATAACATATAATATGAATGTAACATCATATCACATTTATTTGAATCCATTGAATATAAATATACCTTATGCAACTGATGAAATATGATTGTAACCTCACTAGCATACTCCACATGAAACCTAAGAAGTTTGAACTCATAAAAACACTTCCAAACATGAAACCAAAGATGGAAAGCATGTGATAAGGATGTAAAACTCATATTTAATAAATTTCATCAACTAGATTGTATAGACATGCTCAAAGAGAGGCAAAACCTATAGGGTGTGGGGATTAGTATGTAGAAAAAGATAGTCAAATTGTAAAGGATGGTTTATAAAACATAGTAATAAAATCCTTAAACTCCTACCATGAATGTGAATATAACCAAGTTTAATATTAACCACTAAGATCATTTGACCTAGCAGTTCTCCTACTAGTCATACCAAGAAGAAACCTACTGACTAGTTTTGCTTGCCTAGTGGAATGATGGAGAGATAGAGTGGGTTTGCTCAAATTTTGTCACTTTCAAAGTATATCAAGCATTTAAATGGATTCAAGGAAGCTAAAATGTCACTACATAATATTCTCCTAGGTTTCACTCTCTCTAATAGGTCGTACAACCTTCAAAACTCCTCTTTTTCATTTATTTTCTTGATTTTTAGTTAGGAACCTAAAATTTTTAGTTAGTAATAAAATTATTGACAAGGAATATGAAATATTTGACATTTTAATTAATTTTTGAACACATGGGATCCAAGGAATACCATACCACTTCATTTATGACCCATATATGACCCCTAAATGACATAAAGACTAAATTGAACTATGACCAAGACTAAAAGCACATTAAGTCACATAATATGAACCATGATTCAGTTTATGACATTATTATATACCCCTATATCAAATTTTTGACTACAAGGGGTTGACTCATTTTTACTTATCATAAAAAATGGTCAACATTCTTGGTGGTTTCCCAAGGGTGGTATGCTTGTTATGCTAAGACCAGTAGCCTAATCTTGTCCATTGGGCCATGGAATCACTTATACATAGGTTTGATTCACAATTTTCCTATGACACCACACCAAACATGAAGAAAAGACACATAAAACAATAAACACACATGTGTTCAACTAGAACACTTATGGAACACAACACACATAACTAAAAGAGAGACACACACACCTAATATAATATTTATAAAACTTAAATTTTGAGGTGGAAACATCTTATTATACCTCAAATAGGGTCAAATATGGTTCCTCTTGTATCATTGTCACTCTATGAAGGCAATCTAGCATGAGAAGCATGCTCATCAATAACCACTTGCATATGTAGGTGATAAAAAAAATCTACCGCCTCTATGTCTTCTTAGGACTACAAGTGCACCATTTGGAGATTTCATAAATGTTCTTTCTTGATCTCTAAGTGCCTTGATTTGAGAGATAATCCTCTTGATCATTTTCCTATCTGATATGCTTTCCTCAAACTATATATTGGAATGTATGATAGTTGTCTCAATCTTTTTATCTTCTTTTGCATGGTGTGTTTGATGCATGGATACATCAATATTTTATTATTTATGATTTAATACCTTTAAATGTGACTCAACATTAGATGGAGTTCTTTATTTTCCTTGAATCACAATAAAACTTGCCTTGGACTAATGAAACTCCTCTTTGATTGCAGGCTTTTGATCATCAATAAAGTCCATGATTTCATGTTTGACGAACCTTTATTTGCCTTGTTCAATATAACACTAAAAATCATGCTTTTTAAGATCATTATCAAACTCATCATATATACATTTATTGGAAGGGGAAGGAGTCTTACTTAACTAGTCAAATTCTTGACATATGGCATTGAATTTTAGCCATAGGTCATCCTCCTCTTCCTCATGAGTATCATCATCAAGGGCAAATTCATCAATAACAAGAAAAAATGAATCCTTATTCCCACTATGGTGATCAATCACATTCTTCAATCCATCATCATCATATACAGGAATCAAATATTTACTCTCAACAACTTGTGAGAAAGGATGTTTGACATTCATAAAGAGATAGATGCTTTGGCATTCTTAAATGAATCCACTATATTTAGGTCAGTAGTAATCACCTTATATTGAGTCCTTGGAAGCAAATAAGTTGTTGAAACTTGAGGATTTGAATCACCTTGAGCAGACCTTCCAATGTTTTGATTTAAAGGTGTAGGGGTATTAGGGACTACCATGCTTGCATCCATGCTTTGATACCTTATAGAAGGATTATATGAACTTGTAGGCATGATATTATCACCTCCTAGAGCCTTCCTCTTAGCTCTAGTGTTGTATTCAATAGAGGTTCCTTGATTGAGCACAAAAGTGTCTTCCACCAAGAAGGTAGTGAATCTTTCTCCTTGAGCCTACCAATCTTCATATGCCTATATCATGACTTCATCTTCAACTGATAGGAGAGGAGTGACGCATATTTGAGAAACTAGAGCTTGATATCCATTCTCATTTTCATCCATAAATTGTCCTTGTCTCCAATATTCTCCTTATACCAATTTATTATGCACTGATACCATCTCTCTTACATTCGTGGTGGAATTAGGATTTTACACATTGGTAGGCATGTTGAAGTTAGGATGCCCTTAAACTCTTCCTCTCCAATATTACTAACCATATTGTTGTTGATATGGATATTGGTTTTGATTCACACCTCTTTTCATTCTCTTTCCTAAGATCAACTTCTAAGGTTTGAATTATTTCATATGGATCATGTTCATCTACCTTCTTAGGAGCAATCCTAGGCTTAACATTTGCATTAGGGACTTGGACAATGTTTAGAGTAGAATATTTTATACTAGGTAGTAAAGGCATAGAAACCTTAGGAGGCAAATTTAATTCTTGAATGAGGCCATTCTCAGCTTTAATGGTAAGATCATATGCTTCAAGAAGAGTGAAACCAACCATGGATTAAAGCATGATAGTAATATCAGTACTAATAGCTCTCAAGTATGTAGGGAACAAAAAGCTAGCAAGTGGACTCATGAGAGGAGGAAATATATACCAAGTATTTTTAAACCTCTCATTGAAGGCATGCATTATTTCCTTAGGATCTCTTTTGATCACATTGATCTGATGTATGATAGAGGTATGGTCACTTTAATCTTCAAACCTTGAGGTTAAAAACACTCCAAAGTCATCCCATGATGTGATGAATCCACCAAGAAAATTCATATACCAATAAAGAGCTTTCCCTCTAAGGGACATGCAAAGGAGTCTAATAGTAATATTATCTTTAGTGACATTGTGGAAACTACAAAAATTAAAAACATCCCTAATGTCTTTACTAGGTGTGACATTACTTTCACCATTGAATATAGGAATTCTCTTTGTAGCATTAGGAGAAATTCATCATAGTGTTGGAAATATTGTCATTGATGTCAAAGGTCTAGCATTATTTGTGATAAAGGCCCCATTGTATTTAATGTTGTTTATCTTGGCTAATGTGAGTTAATATTTATTTAATATTAACGAATATATTTTTGGTTGCATATGAGACAAAATAAGGGCCCATGGAGAAGTCAAAGAGCCATGGGATAAAGACAAAAGAAGGATGGGATGAATTTTCCCATGAAGAGTCATCTTGGGGAATTCCAAGAGTCACCAAGTGAAGACAGAAGAGAAGGGCACAATTTCTCATGAAGGGACACTTTAAGGAATACAAAAAGTCACCAAGATGAGGACAAAAGAGGGAAGGACGTTTTTGATCATGAAGGGTCACCACATGACTTTTCAAAGGCTTGAATATGAAGGGTCATACAAGTTTGGTGCAATTTTCCATGAGGATTGAAGGGTCACAAAGGGGGAAGGCCAAAGTTCATTTGGAAAGATATAAATAAAGGCTTGAAAAGCCATTTGAAAATATGGAAGAGAGAGGTTGATTTGATATCTAGCTTAGAAGAGCAATTGTGAGAGATGAATATGATTTGTATTTGTTATATCTAGCTTATAAGAGCAAAGGTGAGAGAGAGAGGAAAGAGATGTTGTATTGATCTATCATTTGTTGAGATAACAACATTGAGAGATAGGTGTGTGGTATACACAAAGGGGTTGGTGATCCTATGGGTTGGTGTTCACAAATTGTTGCTGGGTTGGTGCTCGACAAAGGGGTTGGTGCTCTTGTGGGTTGGTGCTCATGAATTTTTGTTGGGTTGGTGCTCAACAAAGGGGTTGGTGCTCTTGTGGGTTGGTGCTTGGCAAAGGGGTGTGGTGCTCATGTGGGTTGGTGCACATGAATAGTAGTTGGGTTGCTACTCGACAAAGGGGTATGGTGATCCTACAATCTTGGCTTGTGAATATTGTTTGGGTTTGTGCTCATTCATATACTTGAGATTGTTCTCCATGGTTTTTCCCACATTGGGTTTCCACGTTATATCTGGTGTCTCTCTCTATCTTGTGTGGTGTTTATTGTTTGAGTTTTATTGCATATCTTAAATGTTTGATTAAGTGAAATTTTGTTAAGGGAAAGTTTTATAAGATATATGATATACTGATTCACCCCCCCTTCTCAGTATATCCCATGCTTAGCACATAGGCCTAAAGATGAATTGGATTTTCACTATTAAAGGTAGGAAAGACATGTTTCCTAGCCATGTTTTCTTCTAGATCTTGAATTTTTTAAATCTCTTCACTTTCTTGGCTAGCAAAATCTTCTTTCTATTCAAAAGTTAGATTAAGATAGGGTATTGAAATTCAAGAGGAAATTCAGGTTGAATAGGTGGATTAATAAGATTGAGAACTCTACTAGATGATGACCTAGTAAGTACCATGAAGTATGAGAGAAAATGTATTACAAAACAATGCTCTATAACTATATTTTACCTTGAATGTAGTTTCCAAATTCTAAGTAGCACACCAATTTACATCTGATGTTGTCAAGCCCACCATTCACTTTGATAAGTTGTCTTGAAGACAATGGGTCCCATCAGGCATGCCAAAATTATTGTCACCAAATATTTCACCCTAGAGGAGGGTGTTAAAGCTTCCTACAAATTTGGGCAACATGGTAACACTTATAGGTATGTGGGTTTACCTATAGTAGAAGTAGACCTCTAGGTTTAAGGGCTATCTCCCTGAATATACCTTGAATGCTTATCACCTACTTAACTAATTACTTGTGAGAAAAGAGATAAAAGCTTTCATGAAATGAGAAATAATCTAAGGGGGTGATACACTAGAAGGATTTCCACTAGACCATCATACTTATTTCACAAATAAAAAAGGCATTCAAACTAGCTTCTAAATCCTAAGAGATTCTAACATAAGTGTTTCAATATAAAGGTGATGTGCATGAGACAACACAATGTAAGTGAACCAAAGGGTATATTTCACACTCTAAGAATAATTTTATACTTTAAAGGAGACTAACACATTATCTAAATTCTATATGACTTGTTATAATAAGAAATCTTATATAAACATGAGAGGATAAAGATAAATAAGGATTAAATTTTTTCACTTAACATCATTATACATCACTTTAAACAATTAGATAAATGTTAATGAACTCAAAACTAGACTTTATTTAATTTTTCAAAGGAAAATTACAATGTTAAAACCAATAGGGCTTCTCCATATATGGTGTTTTATTAATCTACAAGAGCCAAAATGGTTACTACTTATAGAATTTGAGAGAGGAGAAAAGATAATGAAGTCCAATAGTCATTAGAACATCTGTTAATCTATGAAAATAAGTTACATATGTAGGAGATAATAATATGGGATAGGCCATGAAAATTCTCATAGGAAAAATGTCCTTCAAAATCATGAAACTCCTAAAATGTGGTGTAGGACTCTTCATCTCCATGCTTAGAAACTTCATCATGTGACCCCTTAGAATGCTCCACAATAGACTAGGGATAGATTTCATGATTACATTAAGAGATAAGGGTTATAAAAAATACCTAATATGCATTTGAGGTGTCTCTAATCATCAAGATTCTTTTGAACATGAGTTATCATTACTTGTAGTCCAAATATCTCCTCTTTCACTCACCTTTCACACTTGACATCAAAGACATCTTCAGTTTTCCAAACCAGTCTATATAATGGAGTTAATGACACTTGTCAAGACCCCTCATGAATTAGATTCCTCAGGTAGACCTTATAAATCTCCTACTTTAGAGTTTTCACCCTCTCACTTACTTGTTCACTATGCTAGTTTGGATTGTCTGAGATGAAGGCACTTGTGAGATTTTTTGATGCATTAAATAGACATGAGGGCTTATATTAGGTCCCAACCTACCTCCCAAAGTTACTTTCATCATTTGACTCTCCCTTAAACCTAAAAAACACAATAAAATAGTCAAGAAAAATCATTTTCCACCTTGTCCATACAAGTAGGGTAGAATTCAAGTTGATTGGGAGAAGACTTGGAGAGTACTATGCAACTTCCAATCATCTCCCAAGTCATTTTATCCCATCTGGATGCATCTCCTTCTTCATTTTCCTAATCAGGTCCTTGGCAAGGGTTTTAGAGGGTTTTAAGCGATTTTGCCCTCTAAGGATTGTTCATACATGTCTAACATCTAATTTATAAAACAATCACACAAATTCCATGTTTAATACCTCATTAAACATCCCTGAACTCCTCAAAATCCCATGTAAAGCACCCAAGTAGGTGTGAGCTATCAAATTTTCCCTCTCAAGCTTTATTCTCCATTCTGTGTAGTCTTAAGTTGATTTGAGCTAAAATATGGATCATCTATGACCTAATTTTCATTCCAACAGCTTTATACACTTTATATCTTCCTAAAAACCTATTATAAGGATTTATAATGTTCTCCTAGCACTATAAATGAAGTTGACCCTCTAATTGGGTTTTAGGCCTATACTAGACCTAAACGAGTTGACCACATCTTTGTGAGTTTGGACCACCATGTTGCATTTATATTACTTGTGCACTATTTATTATGTTGGTTCATATTTGTCATATCCTTCAACATATCCTTGTAAATTTTCCATAGCTTCAAGCTCACCTTGTCATCTCCTTTTCCAAAAACCTACAAATTTGCATCCTTGGGGAATACCCTCTATCTAAGACAAAATAAAGGTAATTTCCCCTATTGTCTAATAAAAGGTGAATATATGAATGGTTTCTATAATTTGTGTGGATGACTTGTGTAATTTTTTTGATATTTATCACATGAATATCCCCTTAAAAACTTAAAAAACCCAAGGCAAACTCATGGAGAATCTCATTGTGTGTAGGGTCCTAAATATGGACTATGTATGCATGTTAAAGACCCTTTATTTCACTATTTCTATGTGGTATGAGTCTATTAAGTTGGTCATTGTCACTATATAAGTGCTCCAAACATGATTACCTTCTAGGTTTTTCCTAAACCCTTCATTTCATACTCTCTTAATTAGATATAAGTGTTGACTATGTTTTCTTACTTGGAAAGAGACACTTGTAGGTGCATAATATCTATTTGGACTTTGAATACAATTCTTAAATACCTTATTAGAATATCTATGGTCATTTTACATTCATTTGGATTTACTATCATCACCTAAATGTTAGGCCAATCACCAAGTCAATCTTTCCTTAGAGAATTTCCAAGTACAGTCAACTATAGTTGACCATTTTGGAGCAACAAGGGGTTTATAGGTAGATATAAACCTTAAAATTTGTGCCTCACATCTTAGGATCATTTTTAATGATTTTGAATAAACTCCTAATGGAAAATTGTGTGTCTATAGGTTGATATCTTCCAAGGTTTACCTTATGAATTGGTGAGTCACCTACAATCAGGTTGTAGGTGACTTTTCTGAGTAAGGATGCACCTGTAGGTGTTGGTGGAGGTCAATACCCTACATTTCAAAACTTATTGATGACCTTTGAATAATTCATATTCCCCTCACTCTAATGGAAACACTCAATCATGTATATGTGCTTTTATACTACAACCTTAGGGCATAGAGTCATTTGAGGTTTAAAACTATAGACAACACTGAATGTTTATAGTGAATAAATGTGTGATTTTGAAGGCATTAAAACATCACTTTCCTCTAGTCACACACCCACTCTATTTTTCAAGATTATACCCCTATGTTAGGGATATAATATGGAAAAATTTAGGTTCATCTATAATCTTTGATACATTTTCATATATTAATTCCAAAAGTATCGAGGGTTATGTTTTGGAGCTTTTAGGGAATTCATCCCTAAAGCTCAGTCTTTCAACTTGGAAAATAGATTTTAAGAACTTTCTTGCTAATCTATTGACTTAAACATGACTGTCATAGTATTATCCAACTCCAAAAACCTGATGAAGGTTTCAAATCATGTTTGAACATCTTTATGAGACAATCCCAAGTCTCTGTTAGTGCCACATGTAGGTGGATATTTCAATGTGTAGGCAATGAATGTGAATGTAGACAATGTGAATATGATGTCTTCATAGAAAATTTTATACTCTTTTGAAGTGTTTAAATGATATTCCAAAACATTTCAAGTCTTAACACAAGTTTCCACACCCCATTTCAACATGACATTCTCTTGAGAGTGTTGATATAGTTACATGCAAGGTAGTGAATGTAGATATGAGCTATATGCATGTAATGTGACCTTATAGTTCATATTAAACCTCCTAAACTTCTTCAAAAATACCTTTCAACCATGAAGTATTTAAACTAGATAATTTCTCTTTTTTAATGTGATTGATCTTCTCTATAACACATAGGTGCTCATTCATGGTGTATGATTGTGCATCTATAAGGGTTAACTGTCATAGTATATCATATGCTATTTGAAGGACCTTTTCTTGATTATTTATTCTCCAAGAAGGTATTAAACACCTTGAGAATATTAATCACACCTTGATAACCATGCTTAGGACCTTTATACACCATGACTATAGATGGAAACCTACATGAAGTTGACTACGTGAAACACTCTTGACTGTAACTCCATGAATGATTAGGTATGAGACTTAAATTGGAAAGGAGATTTTCATGACATCTAAGATGAATGAAACATCATAAAAATTTTATTTTAAGCCATTTCTGAGAAGTATACTATTTTAATTAATTAAATCTGACTACAACCTCACTAACATACTCCACATATAACCTAAGAAGTTTGAACTCATCAAAAGAATTCAAAACATGAAACCAAAGATGAAAAACATGTGAGAAAGAAGTTAACATCTTCTAAAATCCATTTCATTAGCTGGATTGTATGGACATGGCCAAATAGAGGCAAAACTACAAGGTGTGGGGTTTAGTATGCAGAAAAAGATAGTCAACTTGTAAAGTATGGTTCATAAAGCATAGGAAGCCAATCCTTGAAATTAGACCATGAATATGAAGCTAACCAAGTTTAGTATTCACAACCAAGATAATTTTACCAGTAAGTCCTCTTACTCACCATATTAATAAAAAACCTACTGATTAGTTCTACTTGCCTAGTGGAACGATGGAGGGATAGAATAGTTTTGGTCCAATTTTGGCACTTACAAAGTACATAAAGCATGACAATGGAGTCAAGAAAGCTGAAACATCCATTTGGTGCACATCCCAACGATGTGCTATGGCTATATCTAGTGTGAGTTAGATTGAATTAATCTTTACAAAATGTGCAAATGTCTTTGAGTAGTCAATGGTAGCTACCTATGAAAAACTATTGGAAACCAGTCATAACATTTACCAATCAATTGACCCATCTGTTGAAAACTTGGTCTAATATATCCACCTATATCAAACCATATTCCTTACCTTAGGAAGTGAAGTCAAATCCCAAATGTTAATTTTGATCAAGGAATAATATTCTTCCTACATAACACTATCCCACTAGGTATGCCTAAATCCTCTCATAATGTGTGTGGATTTGAAACTAAAGAAAACAAAACATGTGGACCACTCTAATAATCTACCTAATTACATCTATCATCTATTGGATCCCCTACCCAAGTGCCTAAACTCTAAAGTGTTTTCCTAGCCCATAGGGGCCCAGATGTGGGTGAGTTAGGCATTGATTCCTCATCCTTTGAAACATAACTAAAGGTGGATGTAGAAGACTCACCATCACTTATCTCATTATCATAACTAGAAGAATAATAAGAAGACCCTAACTCAAAAAATTGCTCTAGATGATTCAAATTAGAATAAGAATCATCAAGTCTAAGTTAATCTAATGAAAGATAAGAAGTGCGAAGTGTTTAGTCTTTAGGATTATCTTGAAAGTGAACACTTATTGTTATGAATAAATCATATGTGGTTTTATGTTTGAGGAGGTACCCCTTGACACCATTTGGATAAACTACAAAGATGTAAATCTTAGACTGAGGCTCCATAGATTTGCATATCTTATTTGGTATATGTGACATAGATGAAGATACAAAAACTATAGGGTGATCAAAATTATATTTCATTCCATGCCAAGAATTAAAGAATTTTATGATTTTCAAAGATTTCTAAGGAACCCTGATTTGAATATAACAAGAAAAATTAATGTCTTCAATCCAATACTAAGGTGCCAAGGACTTAGAGTGAATCATATATCTATCCATCTCTTTCAATGACTTATTATTTCATTCTATAACTCCATTTTATAAAGGACTATTAGTAACTATCCACTATAAATTAATCCCCTCTGTGCAAAATTATTGAAAATTGTTATTAACATATTTACCTCCATTATCAGTTTAAAGAAGCTTAATTGATTTCTCAAATTATTTCTCAATAAGTGCCTTTAAGTGTTGAAAATATACAAACACTTCAAAATTTTAATTAAGAAAGTAGACCCATGTATCTCAAGAAATCATTAATATAAGTGAGAATGTACTTATCCCTTGTAAAATATAGATTGGAAAAAGGCCCAGATATAACACCGTCTACTAACTCCAATGATTGTGAATCCCTCTAAACTTTTCCTTTATCAAATTTTGATTTGGGATTTTTTTCAAAATATAAACCCTCATAAATTTCCTTATAGAATTGGACTCAAGGCGAGCCTATGACCATATCATTTTTGCTAAGTTATTCAAGGTAGCAGTAGTTAAGGTGGACAAACCACTCATGCCATAATTTTATAACTCTATTTAAATGATTTATACATGTTATCAGAGAAGAATCAAGTGCAAAATGTGAGGTTTATAATCTATCTTGGTGATCTTCCCTTCCCACTTCTATTGTAGAATCACTATGCAACTCCCTGATGATAATTGAATATGGTAAAAATTCAACCCTTGTGCCTTTGATGCTATGAGTGATTTGATACACTGATAGGAGATTGGTTGAAAGAGAAGGGACACTTAGAACATTATTGAATGTTCCTCCTTCCAATTCAATAGAACCTCTCCCTTTAATGGGTATAGAATTTTGATCACCCAAATTTATAGAAGGCATGCTACAAGTCTCTAAAGAAGAAAACTCAACTACTAAAGAGCCCATGTGGTGAGAAGCACTCAAGTCAATAACCCATGAAGATGTTGAAGATGAAACTACTACAAGAGCCTTGCCCTTTTCTTTCTCTTTCCCCTTACCCTTTGTCTTAGTAGAATTTTGTGTAGATTAATTATACTTGATAGACTCAAGAACAGTTGTGTTAATCTTCTCTAGGATGTGAGTTAGGTGATCTATTTTCTTCTTCATGCACTTTTTTTCATCATGCCCATTTTTTTAATAATAGGCATACTTAACCTTCTCTTTATTAGGTTTTCCATTGGAAGAGGAGGCTTTAGTGTTGTTTTTTGTAGAGGTTGATTCTTTCTTCTTATCTTGATCCTTATTCTTCTTCTTCTCTATGTTTAAATTATTTTATTTAACATTCAAAACAATTAGAGCTTTAGGTTTTATGGACTTCAATGATCCCATTTAGATCAACTTGGTTTGCTCTTTGGTTAAGTCAACAATGAAAGAATTTAAAGAGGGCATTTTCCATGTAGTGCCCAAAGCACTTTTAGTGGCATGGAAAGTAGAGACAAAGATTAAATAGTTAAGACCTATCTTAGATAGTATAGAAAAAACAAATTGGTAATATTTTTTCTTTATCCCACATTCTTTCAACTATAATCTCAAGGACTTGAACTTAGTAAATAAATTTTGAAAGGTGTCAAAGTTGAAATGACTTAAGATAATGAGTTCATTCTAAAGCTCATGACATATTATCGCATATTTCTCCCCAAATAATTTACCCAAAATGGTCCATACATCATGAGGTGATTTGGTAGGCTCTAAGTGAACTAAGAGATCAGGTACTACAAAAAGACATAATAGCCCATAGGCTTCATCACTATGGTTATACCACTCAAATATCTTTTCATCTATGTTAGGTTTAGTTTCACCACCTGTGATTATCCTTTATAAACCTTGACTCCTTATAATGATTGTCATCTTGATTTTCTATTCATGATAGTTAAAGGGAGTTAGTGGGTTGATTGAACTTCAATCCATTAGTATATAAATGAGTTGTAGTAGTAGTGCAAGTTGAAGTTGTTGTATAAATGAAAGTGTAAGCATAATGTAAATACTAACCCAAAAAAGAATAATACACCCCCATGAACTATGAAATGGTGACCCACCCCCCCAAAAAAAAATGTTGAAAATGCATGCTCAAAAGATGTTGGACTCAATCGATAATGCATCCAAGGAAGCAAGTACACTGTAAGTGAAAAAAATGAATAACACTTTATTTTTAAATATTTCCCAAAATATATTATTTTATAAAAAATAATAAAAAATCTTCACTAACAATGTTATACCTGATTAGTAATCTTATGCATTACTTGTGAATTAAAAGAAAAGTAGCTTGTTTGACCTTGTTTTAAATTAAGATATTAAAAAAGAGAATTTAATAAATTAAAAAAAATTAATGTAAACTTGAATAGACTTAAATTATATTGGAAGAAACTTTCCAGCCTTTGAAACTATAGGAGTATTTTGTGTTACTTCTTGAATAATTCACAATGCTATAGTTAAGGGTTGTCTAGAAGAAATAAAAAACTAGGGTTGAACACATAGAACTAGTTGAAGTCGAGCATAGGTTGATAGTGAATAGAGGAGACCAGATCCAAGGCTATATGGAAGCATGCAATTTTTTTTGTATAAAAATGAACCAAGGCACATAGAACATGTAATCATAAAGAAACCACAAAAGCTATGGTAATGGTTTCCAATGAACCAATTATACAAAAAAATGACTCCACCAAAGATGAAAAAATCCCACAAATAGATTGTGAAAACTAGATTTTATTTGTAAATAATAAATCTCATGATTTAAAATGAAACTAACAACAATAAAAAAAACTAGACAATCTAATACCAAAGTGGCTCTAATACCATATTGAAGTAGATGCCAAGATTTTTAGATCAAGTAAATGCATAAGTTTGTGATAGGCATGAGTCAAGCATGTACACAACATATTATCTAAAAAAAATGAATGCATATACATGATAATATTTCATAAATAGTATAAGAGCCAAAACCAATCTTCCATAGAATAATAACTCACCAAGAGAGATGTACACATAGGAGTGCATGCATAACTCCCCCAATAAAGGTGGTCAAAAATCCAATAATAGAAGAGTAACTCCTATACCTAAAATAGCCAATAAAGGGAGTTAATTACTATTCATCTGGTCAAAATGTAACTCCAATTACACCTTAGAAAAGTTATCCATGAAAGTATGAAAATCTTCAAGTGAGGGAAAAAATCCCATAATAAACAAATATGGGAAAAAATAAAACCCCTACTCTAACATTTACTAATCAACCTTGGTCTTCTTTTGATTAACCCATTCTTCCTCAAATAACTAAATAAAATGAGTTTCAAAGCCTCCCAAGTCCTTCACACATTCCTCAATCCTTACCATCATGGAGGTCAATCCAAGAGAGAATTCAAATGAACATACAAGTTTTTATTAATAGGGTTGAAGATTATTATAAATTATAATTGTAGTGTTTGATTACCACTTAGAGGGAAAATAATGAGGCTATCTTGGCAAAAAACTCTCTTCCCATTCCCCAAAATCCCCCCAAGATGTCCTTTAAGATTCCAAGTTAGAATCAAGTGGTGAAGTTATGGGATAAATAAATATGGAACAAGATTAGATTAGGAAATTGAGACCAAAGAAAAAAAATTCCTATTCAATCCCCACCAATCCCTCCTCGAGAGTGTAAAACTTTTCCATCATGGAGATCAATTCAAGAAGGAATACAAAGAAAGAAATAAGTCCTTGTTGATAAGGTTGAAGAACCTAAAACTTTCTCATGATGAATTCAATTCAAGAGATAATTTAAATGAATAAGGAAGTCCTTGTTGAGAAAGTGGAGGACCGAAACATATCAAGGTTTGAGGGGTTGAGTAGTGAATTAAAGGAAAAGAATGATGAGCCCATGGATCTCAAAAGTTCAAAGCTTGTTTGTGAGTGTGAGAAACCCATCCTTGAAGAACATGTTATATGGGAAGAAAATGAAGAAGGCCAAGTTATAGCTACAATTAAGCCTTAATAAGGAAATGAAGAAGACATTTCAAGTGAACATGAGGAAGAAATCATCATTGGCACTCATCTTGGTAAAGAAAAGAATAAATCAATCCTTAGACATGATGAGAAAAAAAAACTTGATGAGTTGGCAATGTTGGAATCATATGAAGGTCTTTAAAGTGACATGATTGACCAAGTGGATCAGTCACATCGGCATGGATTTGATGTTAATGAGTAGGTTCAGGATGACCATACAATAGTGGACGAGATGGCAATAAATTATGAGGAATTTGGAGTTCCTAGTGAACTAATAACTCATGAGGAGCAGTCTAAGAATTTAGAGGTTTTAATTCAAGTTAATTAGGATGAATATGTTTTTGAGGTTATAATATCTCCAAGCAAAATAGAAGTTGATAACCCCTAAGAAAAGGTAAATTTATGCTCTAAACTTCCTTGTTTACTTTAATTTGATGACCCTCTCTGTTAATGCAAAGAGGAATTTGATGAAACAAAAAAAAGGCCTAGTTGATTTTTAATCTAATGTAAGGAAGTTTAAAGGCTTGTTTGAGGTAATTGAATCAGGTTTGACTCTTCTAGAAGGAGAGTATAGGATAGAAAATATAGAGGAAGGTAGCTTTGCAAAGCAAGTCAACATGTAAGAAATAATTAGTTCTCCAATTTTGGCATTCCAAGAAGAAAATCCAATTAATGATGATTTGTTTAGTGTCTTTAAGATGGGATATCAACCTCTCAATCAATTTGTAGAATTTTGTTCACTCTTGAAAGATGGAATAGACCTTTATTGGCCTCAAAATCTCAAGAAGCAAGATGCATTTCCTCTTGAAGTTATTCCAACAAGTATGCCATAAGGTCCATCCCAATTTATTTAGTTTGATTAGTTAGCTTATGAAGAGGTACATGTTGTGTTAGCCAAATGTGGTTACCATAGGTGGGATTAGTAAAAAAATTGACCTTTTATACTAGGTATCCCTTTCTAATAAGTCCAAATGAATGTATTAAACAATTTTATCATAGTTTAAGGTAATTTTGATGAAATTAAGGTAATTAGGTTTCATTATCCTACGCTTATTTCTAGTCAATTTTATGCAAGTCTTTAATGTCAAATGCCATGATGATCTAATATAATGTTTGAAGTGAAATAAAGGTCTTTTAACTCACTTAATTTTTATGTGATGTCATGACATGTGTACTTGGTCGTACACCTTGCCCATAGTGTTTTGAAACTCATTTTCTAACATTGAAATGCTTTTATAATTGCCCATTATTTACTTAATACATGAAAATAAGATATAATGAGGAAATTACAGAGGAAAAGGGATGATGAATGATTTGGCACATTATCACACTTATGTATAGGTCAAGGGAAAGATTCATGATTATCTGATTCATCTTCTCCATCAGTTCAAAAAGGAAAATAGGTAAAATATTAAAGAAAACAATATTTGAGAGGTCTTATTGTAGGGAGTTTATATTGAAAGAAAATGTCCAAACTCCTATAAGGCTCATACCAGGTCTTTTAGATCCAAATCCATGAAAGAGAGTGAGTTTCAAGTCCAATCATGTAAAAACCACTTTCATTCTTACATCAAGATCTTGACAAGCTCAAAATGACTAGTTCTAGATGCTTAATATAGATAAGAAAGAGGATAATGTTCAAAAAATCATAGCTAGAGATGAGGTCCCCTATACCATTACAATTATGGTTATAGTCAAGAGTTTCATGGGATAGGATTTATGAACAAATGTTATGAATGTAAGGTGGTCTTAAACCCTACAAAACCCCTATTGACTAATTTAACCACAAGTAAAATAGGTAAACCCCCTATGTAGTTTAAACATGTCATAAGGTCCCCTAAGGTGTAAAATGTGTCTTATGGTTAGAATGAGGTCAACATTATATTTTATCCTTGTCATATTTGTCTAAATTTAGTCATATGTCATTCTAGGCCACTTTTGGGGTCAATAAATGGACTTGTATGATTTTTCATAGAATAAAAGTGTGTCTATGTGTTTTTAAATTCCTTACATCTCAGGGGCATGTTAGAGATGATAGTTTTAAAGTGGCAGCTATAGGTACAACATTAAAACAAGAAGATTAATGAGGAAAGTGGTAATTTTCAATTATTGTACAACCTATACAATAGTTTGGGCATGTGTGGATACTTTAGAATTGTCTCTTGGACTTCTCATAACTCATTTCCATGCTTGGTCAACTTTTATAGACCTAAAAAAGTTCAAAACTATTCCATTTTCCTTATCATTCTCCTTTACAAGCTAAAATGGTCAACCAATCTCTGCATGGTACAAAAAAGAGGATGTGAGTCAAAGCCACTACACTTGGTGTAAAATAATACACTTTTTATATTAAAAATCCATGGTAGTTATTTTAGGTTTGGTGTACTATGATCTATGAACCATCTCTAAGAAGGTTGATCACTCAATTCCTACTCACCCCCATAGCCTCCAATTTTATTCTTTGTTTGGATTGATTTGTGTATATCAAGCATTGTAAGTGATTTTCAAGGGCATGAAAATATTTATCACAAAGTTTTCATCCTTGTTATCACATGTGGAGGTGAAGGAGTTAGCAATAATACCTCATTTTGTTCATGGGGGACATTATTAAGGCCTAAAAATAGTATTTCATCAATTATATAGGTTTCTCTCTCATGTAGTGGTTTTATAACAAATGTAACATGTTGTGTTTATCTCTAATTACATAGTGATTAATATATCCCAAGGAGGTTTGGTCTCAAAATCATATCTTTATGGAGTGAATAGTCAGATTATACACATAGTCAGTCTTCCTACAATTGTCACCTACAATCAAGTGTAAAGCAGCCCTAAGTAGTCATGTTCATAACATATGAAGGTTTAAAGAGGTTATGGGGTTTCCAAAGTTAATAAAAAAGGATTGGGCCTTTCAAATAGCTAAAGAGTGGTTTAAGAGTCAATACACCACACACAATCTGAAATATCTACACCTATAGGTAGTCAACAATAGTGGTTTGAGTGCAATCCACAGAGGTCTGAGAATGTTGATATGAGTTTGTTGAACTCCTAAAAATAATCAATAAGGTCTGAGAATGTTGATAATGTTATTGTGATAGTAGTAAAGCCATCATGTGGCAGACAGACCTAGAAACATACTCACAAGTCAAGAAAGTTGTAAGAGATATAGATTACCTTAATATTTTTGAAAGGGGATCCTATCTCACAAAGAATCATCTCATGGTGGAATATCTTGATGTATGGATAGTCTAAGTGATTTCAATATTATATCCCAATAATAGAGGCAAGTTATTTACATAATAAGATGGCTAGTTGATCAAGAAAGGATGATGGTGGAATGGTTCCTAACTTAGACATTTTTTGACATGAAAACCTTAGTGAATACTATGTTGGAAGGACTAACAGAAACCAACTTGTAGTGGTAGGTGAGACTATGGTTTGCATGCATGAGAAGAAATCATATATATGTGGAATGATACTAATTTATTCATAAACTAGCACTTATTTCCATGCAAAATTTTTACAATGGATTCTTCATAGGTAATTGATTAAATACCAAAAAAATATTTTGTAAAACAATAAACTTCTAGAAAATAAATGTAACAAAATACACACCACACTGCACAAGAGTTGATTACAGAGTTTGGCAATGCCTACGTCTCCAAGTTCGCTAACTAGCTAAACCAATTCATTATAATATGTCTATAAGTAAATAACAACCCTTACATAATAATAATGAATCCAAGTGTTACAAACCTTTGAATAATCTCAAAATCCATGGATAGATTCTTCACCTTCCTGAAACACACCTTCGGATGTCTTCTACTAAAAAATATCACTTTCAACATAAAAATGGCAACAAAAAGCCTCAAATCTAGACACTCATCATATCATTGGAACTATCTTAGAAACTAGAATATTTCACTAGTTTACCTTGAAGTCTAGAAATGACTCTAGATGCCTCAAATCGAAGCAAGAGTAGAAATAAGTCCTTATGCCTTAGCACAATGGACTTCTTCCGAGGCTTTACAAGTTCCTCGAAATGAAAAATTATCAACTTCAAAGTTGATCTCTGGAGAAAAATAATATTAGTCCCTTTTCAAACTTTTTCCCAATTTTTCCTCTGGCTCTTCTTGTAACTCGTCCAATCTTATTAACTCTTATTCTATGGCTACTTGGCTTTTTCGAATGCCTTCAAATACAAGTTTCCACGCTTTATATAGTGTTCACTCCCATAGCTCAAGCAGTTGGGAGCTTATCCTTTTATCCCAATGTGCTAGGTTCGAATCCCCTTTCAAAGGTTTTAGTGGCCATTTTTTATCCTTTAATCCCAAATTTGGTAAGTGGGGGGCATTTGGTATGTTAATATACCACGGAGTTCGTGGTTTAACATGCCAATTATTTGGCATTACCTTTGATTTCATGGGAATGGTGGTGACATGCAGAGTTTGTGGAGGTATATGGAATGAGGTGGGTAAAGTTTGTGGAGACCATGGAAATACATGGAAAACATGTGGAAATACATGGATGTTTGTGGTTAGCACTTGGCATGAACATTTGATAAGTTTGGTACGTGGCATGTACGTGGAAAGTTGGAAGAATTTTGAGGGACTTTGGCATGAGATATATAAAATTAGATTTATAACAAATGGTGGCAAGCCATGTAGTGGCTTGAGGTCCCACCATGTGGTTTGATATCCATTAACCACTTGTCGATATTCATTGATTGTTTGACCTCTCACCACTTGCTGACAAAACCCAAATGTTTTTTACTTGCCTTAAATGATCTTCTAGGTGCCATAACTCATGCATACGAGCTTCATTTTACAAAACACAAAATTATTTATAAAGATCTCAATGAGACCTTCACCATGGAACTAATTTAAATTATTCCATAATGGTCAATTTCTATAGTTTGACCAACTTTGACCTACTTTGACCAATTTGACTAGAACTTTGACCAGCTATACAAGGAGCATATGAGCTCCATTTTCCATGTTCTACATACCATTGGAAAGGTCTTAGTGGGCTATACATAATGGTGTATGTTTTTATATTCTTTAGAAACTTTTTTGAATTGACCTTTGGATCAATCTTCCCCACTAAGAAAGCTTTTTATCCTCAAAAAATTGGTACTAGATCTGGTACTCCATATGAGGATATTTTCATGGCTCTAACTCTCAACTCTAGCTTGAATGATCTCTTGGTTGTCAGTTAGTTCTGAAGGTACTCTAATGGGTCTTCAGATCTGAAACTATGAAATTATTGTAAGACATCTAGTGTTATAACAATCACCATTTTAAAATTGTCTTTTTAGGTTTTTTACCTAACAACACAATTTACAAACATTGCCCTTCTTGGGTCTTTGATAAACACAAAAAAAATGATTACAAACATTGCCCATATTGGGTCTTATGTATAAATAATTCCTATATTTAGGTCTTAAAAATATGTATTTACACTTGCACACTCTATAACATATAGATTCAAATATACAACCTATCTTTTGAGTTGTTTCTAATGCTTCTCATGATGACATCTTTTTGTTAGCCCACAGTGTTCCTATCTACAATATAGATGAGTTAAATAACACTAAATTTATAGTTTACCTGTAATGATTACTACCGATGTGATCACATGAGATATTCTATCCCATCTTTTATAATGCTATACTAATTTTCCTTCTTGGAAAATGTTGCCTTTCTTAGAGACAAATATGGTTTACCTAAAATAATGCCACTAAACTAAAGTGGAACCACATCTAATTCAACTTCATCTAAAAAGTTGATGGTAATTACAAACCCTAATTTACATGTTTTATTTACATATACACTATTACCATAATTTATTCTATCCAGAGAATAGGGTTGGAAATGTGGCTTAGTTTCTAAACCTAGGGTTTCTACAACATCTTCTGAGATCAAATTCCTTTGATAATTTTGATCAAAAATTACATCTATCTTAGAATTCTTAACAATTATTCTTTTGTATAAGTGTTTCTTGCCTTTTTAGGGTGACAATTTATAAACTGTCAGCTTCTCATTGACTATCATCTCCCTTGCTAATGTTGTCTCAGGTTCTAACTTACTAGATTTTGTTTGAGGAGGCTCTATATTTTGCTTGACTAAAGATGTAGTTACAACCTTTGCATGAGGTTGTGGATGATTCTACTTATCTTCCTTTAACATTTTCCCCTTAGCATTGAAGTAAAAACCTAACTTCATTTCTTCTTTAGGTACCTTCATTTCATCAGTTTTCTTAGACTTCCTTTTATGGATTTCTTGTGCATAATCAAAAAATAAATTCAAGTATTTATTCTTTACATACTTTGATGAGTCATTTGAAGATTATTCATCCAATGTAATTATTGTGTCTTTGGAGAGTACTTCTTTCAACTCTTTGGAATGTCCTAACTTGTTTCTTGTGTAATCCTCTAGCTTAGCTTCTTGAGATATTTGTCCTTTGCCTTCATATCCTAATCCTATGCGGAGTGGTCTCTTTACCACTTGGATAAGATGGACAATCCCTTAACCATTAATGCCAAGTCCTTTTCCTTTGAATCCCATTTTTTCTATCAGCTTACAACCTATTCCTTTCATGTCTTTTTCAAATGTATCATCACATGAAATTGATGAATGTTTAGGGTTAGTACATCCAATATCCCTAACATTGATTTCATTATTTTCATCTTTAGCATGTACATCATAAGATACATTGATAATTGGAGCATTATTTGCTTTCAAACTTCCAATATCATTCTAATTAATAGGACTAATAGGAATATATGAATTAAAATAATCACTGCTATAACTAGAATGTACCTTTGTAGTCTAGCTTGGGAACATCTCTTGGAGGAATCCTTTATTTTTTGCTTGATGCCTAGGGGAACTGGGATTTGTAGTTTCTCTAATAGATGCCTTCTCCTTTGATTTACATCTTTGATAGTACCAAGCTAGAGCTTTATGAATGTGCAAATTTTAGCATTGATCCACAATGTGACCTTCTTTGGAGTAGTAACCACAGACTTTTGACTCCAATCATATTTGCTTCTTTTGATAATGTTTTTGTTGCAGTTCTACCCATAGAGCATCAATGCTCTATTAGAGCTTCTCGATTTATAACTCATTTCTTCATTCTATAGCTTGTTGTCTTGGTTCTTACAATTACAAGTATTGCATCAATATAACAATAATAGGATTTTAAAAAAAAAAACTTGAGCTAGCATTAGATCCATAGTTCTACAATAACTGATTTTGGTTCAATCATAAAATCACCTACAAATTTAGTTCTTATATCAAACATGATGCTTCAGAATAATGTTTACATAGAGGTTAGCCTAGCACACTAACTACTCTGATACCAAACTAATCTATAAATTGGCACTTATTTCTATGCAAAAAGTTTATAATGGATTATTCGTAGGCAATTAATTAAATACAAAAAGTTACTCCATAAAACATTCAACTTAAGGAAAAGCAATGCAAGAAAATATACACCATACTGCACAAGAGTTGATTATGGAGTTCGGCAATGCCTATGTCTCTGAGTTCACTAACCAGCTGAACCAATTCATTATAATATGTCTACAAGTAAATAACAATCCTTATAGAACAATAATGAATCTAAGTGTTATGGACCTTTGAAGAATCTCATAATCCATGGACATATTCTTCACCTTCCTGAAACACACCTTTGAATGTCTTCTACTCAAAAATATCACTTCTAAGCATAAAAATGGTAACAAAAGGCCTCAAATCTAGACACTCAACATATCATTATAACCATCTTGGAAACTAAAATATTTCACTAGTTTACCTCGAAGTCCAAAAATGACTCTAGATGCCTCAAATTAGAGAAAGAGTAGAAATAGGTCCTTATGCCTCAACACAATGGACTACTTCTAAGGCTTTACAAGTTATTCGAAATGAAAAATGATCAACTGAAAAGTTGATCTCTAGAGAAAAATAATATCAGTCCCTTTTCAAAAAAATTCCCAATTCTACCACTAGCTCTTTTTGCAACTCATCCAAGCTTCTTAACTCTTATTATATGGTTGCTTAGCTTTTTTGAATGCCTTCAAATATAAGATTCCATGCTTTTTATAGTGTTTTATCCCATAGCTCAATCGGTTGGGAGCTTATCCTTTTATCCCAACATGCTAGGTTTGAATCCCCTTTTAAAGGTTTTGGTGTCCATTGTTTATCTTTTAATCCCACATTTGGTAAGAAGGGGGCATTTGGGATTTTAATATACCATGGAGTTCGTGGTTTAACATGCCAAGTGTTTGACATTACCTTTGATTTCGTGGGAATGGTGGTGACATGTGGAGTTTGTGGAGGTATATAGAATGAGGTAGGTAAAGTTTATGGGGACCATGGAAATACATGGAAAACATGTGGAAATACATGGATATTTGTGGTTAACACTTGGCATGAACATTTGGTAAGTTATGTATGTGGCATGTACGTTGACAGTTGGACAAATTTCAAGGGACTTTGGCATGAGATATATAAAATTGGATTTATAAAAAATGGTGGCAAGCCACATGGTGGCTTGAAGCCCCACCACATGGTCTGATCTCCATTCACCACTTGTTGACATTCATCGATTGTTTGACCTCTCACCACTTGTTGACAAAACCCTTTTTTTTACTTTCCCGAAATGATCTTCCAAGTGCCATAACTCATGCATACAAGCTCTATTTTACAAACCACAAAATGCGTCAGAAATCTCTCGATGAGCCCTTTGTCACTAAACTAATTTTGAATTTTTATACAATGGTAAATTTATATAGTTTGACCTACTTTGACCAATTTGACTGACTACATAAGGAGCATATGAGCTCCATTTTATACATTCTACATACCATTGAAAATGTCTCAATGGGATCTATGCAATGATGTAGGTTTTGATTTGCTTTAGAACCATTTCTAAATTAACCTTCAAATCATTAATCATCTCATAGCATCCAAATAAGTTGATGTATAAGGATTTGGCATAAAACATCACCCATAAGAGTCTTTCAATTATCCTAAATGGTCATCTAATTGAGTAGGCAAACTAATTCATACTAATAAAGAGAGGAATTTTAGATGTGAGTATAGGTCTCTAAGAATAAGGTGAGTTAAAATAAGTGTGAGATGATATTTATGACTTAAATAAAGATCTTAGACATGAAACACAATATCTAAACATACACCTTCACCTATAGGAAACCTCCAATATCTACTGAAATAAACACCTACAGTCTTCTACAATAGACAGACTAGCCTAGGTAAGTAGATGAGGAAATTTGAAAAGGTTGGAAGAGGTGTGGGATGTTGAACATGTTTTAAACCACCTTCATAGTGTTTTCATCAACTTAATGAGGTTCTCAAACTAAAGATATAGAGCAAGACAAGTTTCAAATCTTAATCTATAGGCAAGTTTAGACTTTGCATAGTCACTAGGACTTAAAAAGCCAGTTTTGAGGGACTTAAAGAGTTAAGTGGCCTATGGGTGTGATAAAACCATAAAATTTGGTTTATAAGGTCATAGTGACCTAATATAACCTCTCATATCCTTATTTTTTCTAAGAAAATAGGGGAGATTCCCTCTATTTTTCTCAGATAGAAGGCACTCCCAGATAGTCTACCTTGTAGGTTTAGCATATGAAGGTTGAAGGAATAACATGAGGATTGTTATAACACTAATAAAAGATGTGAATGTTTTTTTGAGCATAAAAAAGGTGTATAATACTTTTTAAATAATATTAATTCTCATTGGTGGTCCTAAGAACTCAAGAACACAGTCAGGCCTATTAGGCCTAGACTAGGCCTAAGACCTAATGATGTTCAATTCCTTTTCTAGGATCATATGACCATTCTATTCCAATTGAGATACTTCAAGGGGAGATAAAAGGTTTATTTAAGCCATTGGTTTGCTAGGAGTTACAATAAATTTGTCATTTTAACCCAATTCTAGGATAGAGGCACACAAAATGCATAGGAAGAGATCGATAGGCCAACTTCAAACACTCATACCTCTACAAACACATTTCATGGTACCCCAAAGAGCTAGGGTTAGTTGATTAGGGTCATAAAATTCACTTTAGTGTCATTTGTTTAGGAGTTGGATGTCTAGGTTTTATGAATCATCCCTAATAACCAAAACCTACTAAAACCCTCCTTAAACCCTTGTCTAAGACTCGATGGAGAAAATATCACTTAAGATGAAATAAAGAGGGGTAGTTTGGCATAGAATTTTTTTTATACTTGTGAGGGAATCTCTTAGTCTCTTGGACACCCAAGTGGTCTATACTCTACTTTTATAGATAAGTTAAATTCATAGCTTCCTTATAGGTTTTGACTTATTTTACATGTACATAAGAGTTTTGATGGTTGAAAAATATTTAATGAGGTCTATAGTGACTTGATATAACTCCATATTCTCACCTCTCACCTTAGGTTCAAAATGTCCTTTGTTACACCATTCATCATAGGTAGTCTTAGATAAATAGTGAAAAGATAAAGTGACTGCCAAGTAAAAAGATGAGAAATCCAATTATGGATCTTTGTAAGGTCTGCATGATGGAGTGGAAGGCAAAGGGATCCTATAAAGGTGTGCTAACACCTCTTATATGGATTTGGTTGAATAATTGAATGCCACTTGGATGACAAATGTGAAGAATGAGGCCAAAAGTGATAATGAATGACTGCATATGATGAGTACAAGTGTTCAAAATAAAGATATCGGTTAGGGATGCATATGATGAATATTATATCTTATTTCTAACCCCCATAGGGTAGTGCACATGTGTAAAGTCTTCCTAGTCTAGTTTTGAGCAGTCAAGAGATGCCTCATCATAAAGGTAGTTTTAAGAAGGTAGTTGAAGGTTTCTACACTAGTTTTGGATAATTTGTGATATTTCATATGGAAATTTATCTAAGAAGACCTCCATGGTCCATTTTACACTTAATTATCCTACAATGTAATTATTCCTCATCACTTTACACTTGTTCTTGTGACCCTTGAGCTTTAATTCTTCTCTCTCTCCTCTCACATGCTCTATGAAAGTAAGCCATTTTAGATTTTATAATAAAATCCATACCTGATATGACAAAGCCCTACTAGTTTGATGTTATATTTTTCCTTTAAAATAATTATTTTTAATCTAGTTTTGAGTTCACAAGCTTTCTTGTCTAAGTGTGTGAATTAGTTTATAGTGAAAGGTTAAGTGATTAATAGCTATCCTTGATTTATTGTTGCTCTTCTATGTTTGATGCAAGTTTTCATCACTCTAGTAATTCACATGAAGTGTATTCAAGTTTATTTACCTAACTCTAAGTGTAATTAAGTATCCCTAGTGTCTATAATATGACCTCTAGTTTACTCATCTTGAGTATTTCAAATTATATCACCTCCATGTTTGAAATACTAATGTTAGAGTAATTTAAGATGTTGAGACTAGTGTTGTGAGTCATGTATCTTAATGAAAGTTTATGTTATTGTAGTGGAGATAATTTTGTTGTATCACTTCATTAGATTATTTTACTTTTATGTCTCTTTCTATCTCTTTCCACCCAAGCAAATAGTTAGTGCAGGTGATAAGCAAGCAAATGAAAGAGAAATCTAGGGAGATATCCCTTAAACATAGAGGTATACCTATAATATAGGCAACCCATAGGCCTAGAGGTATTTTAATTTTACCCAAATCTTAGAGTAGGCTTTAACAACCATCTCTAGGGTGAAATATTTGGTGACAACAACCCCTATTAACTTAATTTTATTCTTAGAATGGAATTTTGAAGATCATTGGAGGCATGAAAGAGATTAGAGATGATATAAGAGGCCTTTAAAATACTTTAATATGAAATTTCAAGCCTCAATTAGCACGTTTTTTATTAGAGAGGAAATAAATCTTTAGTTTGGAGTAGTCCATAGGTTGAAGACATGGAGTCTTTGATGTTTTAAGGCTCCAAGTAACTAAAGGCATGTAGTAAAGGATATCACATCATCTATAAATACCATATATTGAGATATAGGTTAATTAAATAATTATTCATGCCTAAATGTACCTAAAATGTTCATAACATGATAGTGACCTACAATTTTCCATAAATATTCATCATAGATCAATGTTATAGACATAATCCTAGTAACGTGAGAGTCTTGCATTACATGAAAGGAGTGATAATTAGTTGTTATTGTATGATGGATTAATAAATATCATTAAAACATTCTTAAGGAATTTATTAGATACAAAAATGGAAACTATATCATATTCTCATGTTTATCAATAGACTATGTATAACTTGCAGGTATGGAGATAGATAATCAACTGAGTTATGAGCCTAAAAAAACCAATGTGGAAACTAGTTTCATATAATTTCAATAATATTCTAGGATTTAAAGAGTATCCAATAATGTAGGTCCTCAACACTAACTCCTATAAATTAAATCCACAGTGATCTCAGGTTTGGAAACTGTGTACAAGTTTGCCTATGCAAGAATAAACCAAAGAGACAAACCTTTCATTGCCACTATGGTATGAATGTCTAAAACCTCATGAGGATTTTTATGAAGTAATGAATATATTTTTTCAGTGATAAGATAAATAAATAGTGATTAATAAATTTTTTAAAGTGATAAAATTTATACCTATAGGTTTGTAGACCTATAAGCTCCATTTTTAATAAAATACAATCAGTCCTATATTGAAAGATGAAGTTTAAGAACCAAATAAGTTGTGGAAAACATGGGTGATAGTTGAGAAGTTATGTGTAGAGTAGAGGATAGGTAAAAAATAATTTTAATAACCAATACTAATATCCAAAAAGTTTTAGGCCAAGAAGAAAACCCTCAAATTGCAGGTAGTAAGTCTAATTGAAGACCTACAGGTTTGTGTCCAAATTATGAAGAGAATATGCAATCCTTATATTCAATTTGAGTATTTCAGGGTTGTATAGGGAATGAGGATTATTTAATGAATATGGAGAGGATGTTTTGACTCTTTTAAAGGAAAATTAACCACCAATAATATGTCCTCATAAGCTCTAATGGAATGTTAAACATGATCAACTCTTACAAACCTGTTATAAGCATGATGAGGAAAAGATAAATTGTATGGTTTTGAGTGAAATACATAAAGATTTTAAAAGGTAAGAGAGAGAGAATAATTTTTCCAATCTTAATATAATACTTAGGAAGGCTAGACCAATTGAGGAAAGATCAAGTTAGTAAGCTTGACACTCAAGTGACCCTAGTCAACTCTTATAGGCTTGAGTCTAAATAGTGAAGAAAATTGAAATGTTTGAGGTAATTTGAAGAGTAAGGGGTTTTAGGAGGTAAATGGAACATGGGAAGATATATTCATGAATTTTTATCTCAATGTAAAAAGGATAATGTTCTTAATAGATACCTTTAGGGTCAAAACAAGAAATCTACCTACAAACCTTTATTCAAGGTCAAAATAGGGTTAGGCCTCTTAAAGAACTAAATTGAATGAAAAATGATTGGGGAACTTAATGAGATATTGTTTTAAACCTATTATAAGTATTTAAAATAAAATAAATATGTTTTGATGACTTAGTTACTTAAGAATGTCTATTTGCTTGCTCACACATTCTTGTAATGATTGAGATGCTAACTTTTGAAGCCTAGAACTTAATTGAAAAGATGAATTGGAAATAAGGGAATTAGGAAATTTTGAAGAGGGTTTCATACTAAAATGTCATGGCATTAATTATTATTCAAGGAACCTACATGGTATTAATCATCATTAAGAAATAAAGGCAGTTAAAACCTACATTTTACCTTATTAGGAGCTCGAGAGGCCACTATTTTTTGCTTAGAAATGTATAGAGAATATGAATGGGTCCACAAGATATTAGGGGTAGTTCATGAAACTTATACTCTCAAACTTAGTTTCATTAGTTTAGGTATTAGGTTCCTCACCTTTATAAGTCATCGTTAAGATGATAGACCTATTTAAACCCTTTCTAAACCCTTTTAAGAGTTTGGTGGAGATATAAGTCCTTATAATAACCTAAATGCCATTGAATGACCATATAAACACTTGAATGACCTATGAATACCTAATATCACCTAAATGAACCATCACTTGGCATGTTTGGGAGAAATGTACATACATATGGCCTAGAAGATTGTCTTTTGAAGCTAGTTTGTAGGGTTTTACATTCTTTAAGCCTTCCTAACCAATGACAGAGGATTCTTGAGCCAAGAAAGAGATGTTTTGGTCTTTAATAAGTAACTTAAGAGATATATATAGGTATAATAAAATTTTCAAGTGGTTAACTAGGATTTAGAGAAGAAAGGTGATCAATCTTACACTAAGAGGGTGAACTGTAGGTTCTTGGTAACATGAACAAGTTTCAAACTCAGTTCTCATTCTCTCCCAAGATTAGAGAAACATGGAATTTGTCGAGGATGGTGTTGAATATATCAAGGAAACATGATCAATAGTGTCAAATGGAAAATACAAGCTTGTAACTCCTCCTTGAACAAGAATGGAAAATATCAAACAAGGTTGATGAGTCATACTAGAAGGTGAAGGGTCATTCTAGGCCACACTTGATGAGGGAGAAGATCACATAAAGTTGGCACATGTTTAATGAGTTCTTAGGTCTAATATTTATTAGTTTTATTTATTATAACTTGTTTTATTAAGATATGAAACATTCTATTGATCTTCCACACCTCTCTCTCTCTCCTTCTCACTTTGTCTTATATATGTTACTTTATATGTCTTATTATGGATCCTTTGGTTGAGTATGGTGAATCCATACTCAACTAAAAACTTGTAATATGCCTTTGAAATTTGAATTAAAATGATTATTACATTCTCATATGATTGAAATTAGTGTACATATGTGATTATTGACTAACTATAGTAGTAGTGCCTTCACTCTCTCTCATTTTCCCTCTCTTACCTCTTTTCAAATGGATTATCTTCTTGCAGGTCATGTGGCAAGTTTAGATAGCTTTGTATAGTTTAGAAGTGGATTTCAATCATTAGTTCCTTAATTAGACCTCTTGATTAGATTTTCTATTCAACATATTATCTATGACCTCCATGTTGAAATACTAATGCTTGAAGGTCCTTATTGACTAGTGTGATTATATTCATGCCTAATTCATGTTCTTAGTACATGATGGTCAAATGGAGGGTGTAAATTTGGTGCATCACATCCTTAGTTTAGTTTAATTTAAATTATATTAGCCTTTTCCCTTGTGAGAAATAGGTCTAGTAGTAGTTTTAGAGTGATAGAATCAAGGAAGTTATCCTTATCTAAAGATTCACATCACTAATTAGGCCACCTACATAATAGAGGTATCTCTATGCTATCACTTAAGTGAGGATGCTTGAACAAACTCCTCAAGGGTGAAAATTTTGATGACAATAGGCTAGTTATGAAGAAAAGATTGGTGAGTTAAACTACCAAAATTAAATTCCCTATTAGTTATTTATCCCAGTTAGAGGCTAACAAGGAGGAATCACTACATATCATGTTCATTTCAAAACATGAAGATGAGCCTAAACATGTTCAAGATCAGTCTAAGCATACATCCCTAATAATTCATGATTTAATAAATGTGAAGGAGGTATATAAGGTTTATTTTAAAGAATAATAGGATGTCAAGAAGACCATCATACAATTTTCTCTATTACATTCTCTCATGGTTGCTATCAAGCTTGCTAGTCATATAAGTTTGGTGAAGAAAGGTAGCTACTTTACACTACTAGTTAATAGTTTTGTTTAGACCTATCTAAATTTTTTAGAGTAGGTTAGTATAGGTTATATTAGTTTCTTATTGTCTTGTCTTTACTCAAATTAATTTTTAGCACAGTGTTTTATCTTTTTGTTTTATTGTGTATATGTCTTGCTTTGGTGTCTTTGTTTCTTGTCTTGTTATGTTAGTGAAGGTAAGTCAGCTCTTTTATTTGTTTCAAGAGGTTTGAATTCAAGTGTCAAGGTTAAGTAATGTTTTTTGTTGAGTTGAGATGACTCCATATCCCAATGGATGGACTAGGTAACTGGTCTAAGGTGCATAACAGGTATGCAATCCTAAGAGGTCACCAAAGATGTTAGCCAAAATTTGGCTACCATGAATGAGGATCATTTAAAAATTTGATGTACTTTATATTAACTTTGTTTATAGCCATTATGAAGGTATTATATTGGTCATTAATGATATAGCATGATAGATAATGTGTCTTATTTGGTAACTTAGAAGATCATTTAAGATGGTCTAGTTAGTAGCTAAGTCAAATCACATTGTCTTGTCATGTATTGATAATTATTTATGGTCTTCATTTTGTGTTTAGCATTATTTAAGGTAATTTTGATAAATTTAAGATTAAGTATGACATCAATTCCATGAGGAATCATGATCAAGGAGACAAGGTGGTGACCCTTATAGGATAGCCATGGTCTAAAAGTTGATCAAATTGGTCAAAGAAGCAAAATTAGTAAGTTGATCACATTGTTTTTAAGATAATTTGGAAAGTTTAAGGTATTTTTGACAAAATTAATGTATTTTATTACTTTAAGTCTTATTATGCATTGCAATGTTGAAATGATAATTACTAGTAAGGAGAAAATATGAAGGATTTATCCTTATATAGAGCTAGTTTTAAGTCATTCAGAATTAAGTGATGACATCATACTTTTATGTGTTCGTACACTTTACCTAAGTATCTTGGCAAATGCTTTCTAACATTAGAAGTCTACTTGTCACTACAATTCATCATTTTAAAACATATAAATGGGTAGTTATTGAGAGAGATATAGGAAAATAAGGGTGTGAAATGTTTTATCACTATATTCCATGTTCATACAAGTCAAGATAAGATGAAGAGTCACATGGTTCTCCATCTCCAGTAGTTCTAAATGGTAGAATAGTAAGTTTTTAGAAGAAAATAAAATTTTGGAGGCAGTTTACAAAAGTTTTATATTTTTAGGGAAGGTAAAAAATATTCCAAGGTTTCCCATGGTTTTATTATACGAAAATCCATAAAAAAAATGGAGCTATAGAGTCAAAAAATGCAAAATCCCACTCCATTTTTCCATCAACTTTCTTGGCAACACAAGATAGTCAATTAATTTATGGATGGTACTCTCATAAGAGAGAAATTTTCAAAAAAATATCTTAACCATAATATGGTACCATAATTACCTTATAATTTGTGTCATATATCCTCTATTTAGGCCCTTTACCTTTATTAATAATTGTTAAGAAGTTAAGAAGCATAAAAAGGACTTAAAACTGCATCATGGTTGGTTTTCTCCAAATACAGGGTTTTGAAGTTGAAATAATGAATGAAGATGTTTTTTAAGGTATATTTAACAATAATATACCTATGAAATATCATATTTTTTAAAGGTTTCTCACATTCATGCTTGGAGTGGTATCAAATAGCTCTAATTTGCTAGTTTGAGTATGACAATCTTGTTTGCAGAGAAGTTGTGAAGTATCTTGGTGTATAAAATGATGAAATGAGGTATTTTTTAGTCATTTAATATTAATTAATATACCTTAGACCATATAAATATATCATTTAATTAAAATACTTCTGGGAGAATTGATAACTTTACATGTATAGGTTGGAATGTTAGAATTAACTACCACGGTGGAAATAGTCCTTGCCAAACATGAATCTGTTTTAATTGTTCATGACATTAAATGGAAATAAAACCTTAAAATATAATTTAATATTATTCCAAGTAAGGATCCAGATGACAGAATTAGAGGTTATAATCCAAAATCTCTTTTCAAGCCAAGCCTAAATGAAGATTATGAGTCTAAAGGTCTACATACCTATAGGTCACTATTAGAATCATATGTTTGTTTACGGGGAGAGGTATAACCTTTTTAAATAATAATAAATTTAATTTTACATTATAAAATCTTGAAAATACTTTAAACCTGAAGGTGTACACCCTTAACTTAGTTTTCCACTTGATGGACTATGTGCCTTCAAAGGGGACTATGTAAACTAGGAAGGACTAAGAAAGGCTTTAAGATAAAATGCAAGGTTATTTGAGCATATGGAATGATGGAAATAATATTAAATAAAATTTAAATTTATTATATATCTCAAAATTTGTCAATTTAGGCTCAAGATTGACCAAACAAGAAAAATAGAGTGTTAGGCCTAAAAAGACTGCATATAGGCCTATCAATAGACAAAGGTCAAATAAGGCATGTTGATGATAGTTTTTAAGTAATAAAGATGTAAGGAGTTAGAATAAAATTTTATTGAAATATTAATTTATTAATATCACTTTAGGAAGGTTAAAATATCTTAGATAATTCAATTTGATCACCTACAACCAAGAAGCCTAAATACAGACCTACAAACCTATAACAAGCATAAATGAGGAAAGTTGCCATCTGTGAGGTGAAAATAAAAAGGTTATAAGGTTATATATAAATAAATATAATCATTATAAACCTTCATATAATTTTTAAGTTCTAAAATTATACGTAGATAAGGATCTACATCTCTAAACTTACAGTCATGTAGTCTAAACACCACCTACATACATGTTTAAGAAGATTGAAGAGAAGGTGGGTTATTATTTGAAAACTTGATGTAGATAAGAGTAAACTATAATATATTAAATTTAATACTAAACTATAAAATTATATTCATAGGGTTTTAAAGTTTATTGGAGGCAAGAAAGGGGTTGAGAAGCTTAGTCAGGCCTAGAAGGCCTAAATGAGCACACACATGCCTGTGTGTGAAGTATGAAGAAAACTTGAAATTTTGGGGTTATTTGGAGATTTTGATAGTTTTAGGGTATTATTTAGATGTGGGATAAATATTATATGAATTTTAACTCATTATAAAGTTGAAAAAGGTGCCAAATTGGCACTGTCAGGATCCCTTCAAAAAGATTGCACTTCAAGCCTAGCTATGGGCTAATACAAGTTACAATGAGTTTTAAGAGTGTAATAGTGGATAATAAAACTTAAATACATTATGTAGGTTTTAAAACACCTCAAAGAGGTGTTTGAGGCTAAAACAAAGCAAGTGCATGCTTTATTAGGCTAAATCACCTTTCTTGAGCTCTCAAACAGGCCTATTCTACCTAAGAACCTAGTTTCCTCACATGAAAACTTGTATGATAAGGTGCATGGGAAGTTTTTATTTTCATTAAATTCTTATTTTTGGTTTATACATTAAGGTTGACATGTTTATGAACCATCATTAAGGCTCTAATTACCTTAAACCATACTTAAACCCTGTAAGAGACCCAATGGAGAATATTTGCCATTTGATTGCCTAAAATGGATTGATATAGCCTAAAAAATATTTTAAAATCCTAAAAAAATCCATATACACCTTAAAAATTCACTATTTTGGCATGTTTGAGGTGTAGTTGTATAAAATTTATCCTAAAGATGACTATTGTAAGCCTAAAAAGGTAGTATTTGAGAAATTTTCATGGAATTTGATTGAGTAAAGCCTAATGGAATCCATTGGAACCATCTATGATTTGTAAAATACATGCTAATATGATTTTAAATACTTATGAATAAGGTTTAAAATGACTACAATACCATTTGGAGGTTTCAAGACACCTAGTGGTAAACAACATGCTATCAAAGGTCCTATTATAGCTAATGCACCTATACCTCAATCTTGGAGATGGTTTTAAAATTGAAAAAGGGTGGAATGATCCCATATAGGGTTTTTAAGAGGTATTAAATCTATGATATCAGTCTTTAAGTAAAGAACTAGGCCTAAGATGGCAAGACAAACTTGTTTTGTGGTCTTCATTTGAATCAAGTAGGCTTCTCAATCAAATTATAGGTTATTATTAGTTTGAAGACACTTGATTACTGATCCTCAAACTCACCAAGATGAGAGAGATATTGAAGTATCCTATAGTAGTGTGGAGGTTGAAAATGAAGCTAAGATGTAATGTTTCAAGATTCCAAGTTGTAACTACTCCTTTAATAATCCCATTGTAACTCTTAAAATAAGAACTCATATGCCACTTGGTGAAGTCCATCATCAATTTAAGTAACACATATTAAATAATATGGAAATAATATTATTGGCCTCTTCCATTTGGCCTTTTAAATTACTTGAGGTGGATGACACTTGTCATAAAGACTCCTCCTATGCCTCTTTTCTATCTCTTTCATTTATCCTATATATGTTGCCTTGAATGGCTTGTTATGGATCCTTTGGCTAAGTATGGTGAAGTCCTAATCAACTAAACACTTGTAATATGCATTTTAATGTTGAATAAAGTTGATTTTTACCTTCTCAAATGCTTTAAATGAGTGTACTAGTGTGATTTTTGATGAATGTTAGTATTAGTGTCTTCACTATCTCTCATTTGTCCTTTCTAACCTGTTTGCAAATAGATATTATTTTAGGTCACATGGTGAGTTTGGATAGCCTTGCATAGTTTAGAAGTGGATTTTAGTCATTAGTGTCTTCCTTAGGCCTCTTGATTAGACATTTTATTCAACATATTATCTATGACCTCCATATTGAAATACTTATGCTTAAAGGTCTTTATTGAGTAGTGTGATCAGATGCCTACCTAATTCATGTTCTTAGTGAATTATAGTTGAGTAGAGGGTGTTAATTTGGTCCATGACCTCCCTATTTTAGTTTAATTTTATTTATATCTCTATTTTACCAAAAAATAATAGGTATAATAGTAATTTCAAGGTGATAACATCAACAAAGCTAGCCCTATATAGAGATTAACCTCACTGATTAGCATAGCCTTGAGGTGTTTTCATGAAATCAATTAAGTGATGAGACTTAAACAAACTCATCAGTGGGTTAATTTTTTGATTATAATAGTTTTGACATGCCTGGTGAGATAAGATACTTCATACATTAAAGAGTTATTGCTATTTCTCTTCAATGTATCAACATTTAGAGGGATGAACATGAACACCAATGGGGACTCTAATTTCATTTAGTTGGTTTTAACATCCCAGGTAATGTTTCAATAAAGTGATCTTTCTTTTTTACCTTTCTCATGAATTTTCATCATTGAGTTTGGAATGGATTTCTATTCTACTCAAGTTGGTGAGCCATATCAAGGATATGTTGAACCTTACCAGTAGTTTATTGATCCTTACTAACAGTTTGTTAATCCTTATTAGTAGCATAATGAGTTATATCAGACCCATGTTGAGCCATACTAGTTATACCATCCTTTCTATCAAGAATATAATAATTATTATTTGTTTATAGATCCCTACTATGTTTTCTATTAGGCCTATATGACCCCTCCCACCCCAAGTCAACATCTTTGGCATCCTATTCATTCATCTAATCAACCGTGTTAAAACCATATTTCTCCTAGTAAATATAACCACATTTCCAATCAATATATCTCAAGATTTGATCAAACTCTTTTAGGCTATGAAATACATATGATAGAGATTCATAGACAAAAGGAGTATGGTCTAAGTGTCCCTATTCATATCATTTAGAACATGAAAAAATCATTATACTTGATTAAGAGAGAGTGGGAACCTTTTGAAAGAGAGAACTAATAAAGACTCACTAGTGATATGTTGGACATAGGTGGAATAATATAATGCATAAAGGAAAATGCAATGGTTCATGAGGGGAAATAAGTTTTGTATTATTAGCCTCATGTGCCTTCTCCTACTCCACCTTAGTCTTATTTTACTCAGCCCATTATTTCTCAAAGAATTGAATCAAGTGAGTTTAAAAGCCTCCTAATTACTTCACACATTAATTATACTTCACATCATGGAGGTCAATCCAAGAGAGCATTCAAATGAATAAATAAGTTCTTTTTGAGAGGGTTGAAGATTAAGATAAATTGGAATTAGAGTGTTTGATTTCCACTTGTAGGGAAAATAATGAGGCTATCTTGGCAAAAAAATCTCTTCCTCTTCCCTAAGATCCATCTAAGATGTCCTTTAAGATTACAAGTTGGAATTAAGTGGTAAAGTCATGGGATAAACAAAATATAACAATCTTAGATTTGGAAATTGAGATGAAAGAAAAACCTTCACCTATTCCAGCCCCACCCTTCCTTCCTCAAAATACTAAAACTCTCCCATCATGGAGATCAATTTAAGAAGGAATCTAAAGAAAGAAATAAGTCCTTGTTGATAATTTTTAATAACCTAATACTTTCCCATCATGGAAGTTAATTCAAGAGAAAACTCAAATTAAGAAGTAAGTCCTTGTAGAAAAAGTGGAGGACCAAAGTATACCAAGGTTTGAGGGGTTGATTTGTGAAAAAAGGAAAATAATGATGAGCCCATGGATCTCACAAGTTCACATATTATTTTTGAGTGTGAACATCATATCCTTAAAGAAGAACATGTTTTATGAGAGGCAACTGAAGAAGGCCAAGTTTCAACTATAAGTGAGCATCAATATGGCTATGAAGAAGACATTTCAAGTAAACATGAGGAAGAATGCATCATTGGTACTGTATGCAATAAAAATGGATCATGTCTATAAATCAATCTTGGCTCAGAGAAGATAGATAATACCTATATTTCTAATTGGGAACACATTTGTTAAGTGATAACATGACCAATATGAGGATCTTCTAAGCCCAATTAAGGGATAATTTATCACAATACACCATGATAAGGAGGGTTTCAAAGCCTCCAGTCTAATAGAATCATGCAATAACCCTAAGAGGGTCCTAGATTTTGATATTTTACCTATACTAATAACAAGTAAAATAAATCTAATCTAGTGCTCACCAAAACTTGTGGCATAACATGAGAGGTTAGTAAAAAATCAAAACATTTATAGGATAATCTCAATTAAGATAAGTATTAGTAGGAATCTAATACATGGAATAAGAAGAGTACTATTATTCAAATCCAATACTTATGCTACTTCTATCTACTAAAGAGAGTAGTAAAGTTAGAGAATACTTACCTAAATGTGAACTTGTTGAGACTCAATCTCTCCCTTGGAAAATGAGTATTCATTAGAGGTTGTTGTGGTTTATAAGGATCACTAAAAAATTCCAAAGTATCTAAGACTTATCAACAAGGCTATATTATCCAAGTAGGAACCCTAAGCTAAGATTCCTCAAGTAGAATGGTAGAAGAGCAGATTATAAATAAGTGTGAGAAAATAAATTTTTTTGATTGCATATTGAAATAATGATGAAATGATCTTGTATTTATAGGCAAATTTGACTCTACACCCTTTCAAAAATCTTGGTCAACTAGGTCAACACAATCAAACTAGCACAATTTCAAATAATTATTCACTAGGTCCCAAGTTAGGTCAGCCAAAGGTTAACCAAATTCTTAAGTGAAAATATCTCAAAATTATATAAGGTTGACCCAATCAACCTAGTACAACTGACTGATAAAAAGGGATTTAGGTGAGGAAAAGAGGGATGGAAAGTGGGAAAAGACTAGAAGAATGTGCAAAGGAGGAGTAATAGCTTAGGAAAAGGTTTTAGGAGTTGGTTGGATTGGTAATATGTGTCACTAAGGGGCAACAATATTACAAAACACCAATGGTATACCCATGCCTTTCTCAATACACCCCTTAGGGTGTGCACTCAGAGAGATTGAGTCTTGATAGGTTCCTACAAGATGTAAAGTGTCAGTAATTGATAAAATTTGAAAATATTATGTGTATATAGGCACTCCTCTTGGTGAAGAAAAGAACAAATCAATCCTTAGAGATGAAGAGAAAGTAATACTTGATGATTTAGGAATGTTGGAATCAGAGGTAGGTATTCAAAGTGAGATGAATGACCAAGTGAATTATTCATATTGTCATGCATTTGATGTTAATGAGTAGTTTCAAGATGACCATATAGCAGTGGGTGAGATGACAACAAAGTTTGATGAAGTTAGAGTTCTTAGTGAACTAATAACTCATGAGGAGTAGTCCAAGAATTTAGAGGTTTTAGTGCAAGCCAATTAGGATGAATATGCATTTGAGGTTGTAATATATCCAAATAGAATAGAAGTTGATTGTCCCCAAGAAAAGGTAATTTTTTCATTTGAACTTCCTTGTTTCCTTCATGTTGGTGAGCCTCTCCCTTACTGCAAAGAAGGGTTTGATGAAACACAAGATGACCTAATTGATTTGAAATATAATATAAGGCATTTTAAAGACTTGTTTTAGATAATTTAGGTTTCACTCTTCTGAAAGAAGAGTATAGGTTGGTAAAGATAGAGAAAGGTAGTTTTGGCAAGCAAGTCAACATACAAGAAAAAATTAGTTCTCCAATTCTGACATTCCAAGAGTAAATTCCACTTAATGATGACTTTTTTAGTGTCTTCAATATGGGTTATCAACCCCTCAATCAATTTTCATACTTTTGTTCACTCTTGAAATATGTAACATACATCTATTGGCCTTAAACTCTTAATAAGAAAGTTGCATTTCCTCTTCAAGCCAATCCTAAAATTATCCCACAAGGTCCATCTCAGTTTTTTTAGTTTGATTAGTTAGCTTTGTTAGGAATTAAAAGAATTTAACTCAGATTTAAATCACCATAAAATCACATAACCAGATTTTAAATGTGTGAAAATTAGATTTAATTATGCACTAACATGCATCACAGGACCAATTCCTGAAATCATATTTTAAAAAAGGCACAAATGGAGAGAACAAAACTAGAAATAACACATAACACATATATACCATGGTTTACCTAATGTGTGATACATCCATCAATAAAGTCAATAAAATTTGTAACAAAACAAGATTACAAAGAACCTCTCACAGAGATAAAATATCTCCTCTAGAATCCACAAATGAATTCTCTGAATTAATGATCCAAATCTGAAATTTGTTAACAATAATCCAAAAATTATCTACCACATATGTACCTATATAAAGCAAACATCCACAAGATGCTATACCACACCCTATAAAAATATCTCACATATCATATACTGTCATATGCAAAACCTATTATCTTTTATCTCCAAAGTCTCATCTCCTCCTGTATATATAATAAATGAGGAGAAAAACCATAAAATAATGAGATACTTGCTATCCTTATCCAATATATCCTCATCCACATAGGAAAACGCCATTTCTACCTCATCATGCTTATCAACAAGCCTCACCAAGAAAGAACATGCTATCCTCCTCCATAAGGCAAAAATTCCAATGCAAAGAGATAACAATCAACTCCTTGAGATAAGGAAGTCAATCCCACTTCCATAATACATCATATAAATTATTAAATAAAACATTTAATAATTTTATCCTCCTATGGAAATTAAATATTTAACAATTAATTTCCTAAAACAAGGAAATCAATCCCACTTCTAATAAACATGGAAGTCAACATGAAAATTATTAAATAAACATTTAATAATATTCATACACATGAGGAGTAAATGTAAAATGTGCTCCCCACATCCTTAGAGATCTCTAGGCCCCCAAAACATACCATCATGGTCATGTGATAGCCCCAAAGGGCTCCACACTCAACAATCTCCCACTTGGAGACCATTTCTCCTGAACAAAATTTATCAGTACTCCATGATCACTAAGACCAACCAAATCTGAACATAGTCTCAATTTGTTTAATGTGTCCACCTTGGTCATCATATCCATAGGATTATAGCTAGTATGAATCTTCTCCAACTTCACTAAGTTTTCCTCCAAAGCTATCCTGATGAAGTGATAATGTAATTGAGTGTGTTTCACCCTCGAGTGGAAAGTACAATTTTTTGACAAATGAATAACACACTAACTATCACTGTGTAGTCTCCCAACTCCCAACTCATGCCCCAACTCTCAAAACAACTCTTATAATCAAATAATTTCCTTGCTAGCCTTTTTGATAGTAACATACTCTACCTCTATGGTTAACAAAGCCACAATCTTCTATATCCTAGAAATCTAACTAACGACTGTATCTCCAATAGTAAATATATAACCTATCATACTTCCCCTAGTATCAATATCCCATACCATATCCAAGTCCACATAACCATGAAAAGTGGTATCTGATCCACCATAACATAATGAAAAATCTATGGTTCTTCTCAAATACCAAAGAATCCATTTTATTACTTGCCAATGCTCATAACTAGGATCACTCATATAACTACTCACGAATCTCACTACTTGGGTAATATCTAGCCCAGTACAAAACATGGCATATATCAAGCTTCCAACTATCAATGAGTAAGATACCTTAGACTCTTAAGCTTTTTTATCTTTCATCTTGGGATACTGCTTCTTTGATAATCTAAAGTGGCCTACTAAAGGAGTACTAATAGATTTAACATCCATCATGATAAACATTTCCAAGACTTTATTCACATAGTCTAATTGGGATAAGATTAGCTTCCTCTCCTTCTTATCATGTGTAATCCTCATACCAAGGATTTGCTTTGTAACACCCAAATCCTTCATAGAAAAGGAGTCACTAAGTTTTTTCTTGAGCATATGACTATATTGTATGTTATTTCTTGCAACTAACATGTCATCCACATACAAACATAAAATAATAAAGGAACCATCATAAAAATGTTTGATGTATACATAATGGTCAGAATTACACTTTTGATATTCTTGTTTCAACATAAAACAATAAAATTTATTATACCATTATTGTGGAGCTTGTTTCAGGCCATACAATCTCTTATTTAGTCTGCACACAAAGTTCTCCTTCCCTTTGACCTAATATCCCTATGACTACTTCATATACAAATCTTCATTCAAATCACCATGAAGAAAAGTAGTTTTCACATCTAACTGTTCGAAGTGCAAATCCTCAACTGTAACTAAACCAAGAACAGTCCTAATAAAAGTCATTTTTACAACAAGAGATAAAATCTCATCAAAATCAATACTTGATTTTTTATGAAAACCCTTTGACCACCATCTTGGCCTTATACCTTTTTCTCCCTTCATCCTCTTCTTTTATTTTAAGATCCACTTGTTTGGAAATGCACTCTTGCCCTTGAGAAACCTTACCAAATCCCATGTTTGGGTCTCCAAGAGAGATCTATGCTCCTCATCCATGGATTTCTCCCACTTTATCCTGGCATATACCTGCATTGCTTCCTCATAACACTCTAATTCTTTATTATTAGTGAGTAATAAATAATTCAAAGGAGAAAAATGTTCCAGTGCTCTTCTTACCCTAGAAGACCTTCTTACCATAGGAGTTTTGGGTCCTTGTGTAGAAGATTCCTGAATTGATTCATTAGATACTTTGCCATCCACAATGTCATCTAATACTATGTACTCTTTTTGTTCTTATTCTTGTTCCTGCAATTGGTCCTTATACATGACTTTTTCATTAAATACTACATATCTAGACTAAAATATTTTCTTATCTTTAATGCTCCATAAATGGAAACTAAATTCATCCTCACCATAACCAACAAACTAATGATTTTTGTTCTAATTTGGTCTTATCCTCTTTATTAATAAGAGAAAAAGCCTCACATCCAAAGACTCTAAGAAAAGAATAATCAACATTCTTACCTGACCAAGCTTGTTTAGGAATGCCTCCATCCAAAGGCATAGAAGGTCCTCTGTTAATCAAATAAAATTGCTACCCAAAATTTTAAAAGCAACCCTGCATGTAACCTCATGCTCCTAGCACATTACATTATTATTCTATTCATCCTTTTAGATACCCCATTCTGCTATGGAGTTTTTGGAACCATCCTTTTCCTATGAATTCCATTTTTAGAACAATAATCAAAGAAAGCATTACTACAATACTCACCTCCATTATCTAATCTGAGACATTTCAACTTGAGACCTATTTCATTCTCAACCAAATATTTCTACTTCTTAAAAGTGTCAACCATATCAAATTTATTTTTAATACAATAAACCCAAACTTTCCTAGTTACATCTTCAATAAAAGTGACATAATAATTAGAACCACCACTATAAGATAACTGAGTTGGTCCCCATACATCTAAATGTACCAACTCGAACTTGTGTTCTTTCTTTATGGGTCTAACCTTTAAGAACTTAACTCATTTATATTTCCATTACACACAATTCTCACACAAGTCTAGATCTATGTATTTTAATCCAACCAACTTGTCTTTTAAGTTCTCCATGCCCTTATAGTTTATATGATCGAACATGTCATGCCACATAGTTACATCTCCATCTACAACAACTAAATCAAAAGAATCAACACTACTTGTCAAATATAAAGTACCAACTTTCTTACCTCTTGAAATCACAACACCTTTGGTAAATTTATAAGAATCTATAGTAAACATTATTGAACAACCCTCACTACTCAATTGCCCCACTAAAACCAAATTACATCTCAACATAGGCATGTGTCTGACATCCTTCCGTAGCCATGTGTTCCCATTCTAAATTTTCACCTAAACACAACCTTTTCCTACTATCTTAGATGGTTAATCATCACCAAGATAAACATGTCCTAATTTTTTTTGAACATAATTAGTAAAATAATGCTTATGTGGGGTGGCATGAAAAGAATCCCCTGAATTGAATACCCAAGACTCAGAAAAACTATCCATAGAAATAATTAAGGCATCCTAACATGATTTACCTGATGTCACATTTACCTCATTTTTTCTCTCCTTATTGGCATTCTTATCTCAAAGTGACCAACAATCCTTCTTTGAGTGTCCACTCTTCCCATAATGCCAACATATCATCTTGGATCTAGATCTGGATTTAGATCTACCCTTTGAATTTCTATGGTTGCCTTTACTCTTGTCCTTTTACCTCCCTTTAGTATCAATGAACAAATAATTACATGAAGATGATTAAATAGTGTTTTTCCTTTGCATTTCCTCGCTAAGAATCACACCTACAACATCCTAAAAATTTAAGCTTCCCTTGGCAGGGACTACATTACTCACAACCATAACCAAACTATACCAACTATCAAGTAAAGAACACAAAATCAAAAAATCTCTAAATTCATCATCAAACTTAATTACAATAGAAGTGAGCATACTTACAACCATATTAAAATGATTTAAATGACTAATAATTGAACCATCCTCAGACATTTTCATATTAAATAATGTTTTCATAAGAAATTTTTTATTTGAGGTTGAGAGTTTCTCATACAACTTCCCAAGTTTATCCATGAGATCCTTTGTATTTTCCTCATCAGAAATATTAAATGCAATAGAAGATGCAAGGCATAACCGTATGGATCCCAATACCTTCATGTCAAGCAATGACCATTCCACATCACTCATACTTACTTGTTGTTCTACTTTCCCCTCTAAGGGAAAATGAAGCTTCTTCTAATAAAAGTAATCTTCCATTTGCATTTTCCACAAACCAAAATTCTTACCATCAAAATTATCCACTCTAAATTTTATCTCTTCTCCCATATCTCCCGATCAAGCTAATAACCTTTCCTATGATTTACCACTTCAAAAAACACCACCAAAGCTTTGATACTAGTTATTAGGAATCAAAAGAATATATACCATATTTAAATCACCATAAAATCATATAACTAGATTTTAAATGTGTGAAAATCATATTTAATTATGCATTAACGTGCATTAAAAAAATAATTCCTCAAATCATAGTTAAATGAAATAATAAATAGAGAGATCAACCAACAATAACATATAACATATATATACTATGGTTCACCCAATGTGGGATACATCCACCAAGAAAGTCCTTAATAAAATTTGTAATAAAATGAGATTACAAAGAATCTCTCATAGAGATAAAATATCTCCTCCAGAATCTATAAATAAATTCTCTAAATTGCTGATACAAATCTGAAATATATCAATAATAATCCATAAATTCTCTACCACACCTGTACCTATATATAAAACAAACATACACAAGCTGTTATACCACACCCTACAAAAATATCTCACATATCATATCCTGTTATATGAAAAACCTGTTATCTCTTATCTCCAAAGTCTCATCTCCACCTGTATATATAATAAATGAGGAGAAAACCCATCAAATAAGGAGATACATACTATCCTTATCCAAGATATCCTCATCCACAAAGGAACACACCATTTCTACCTCATCATGCTAATCAACAAGCCTTACCAATAAGGAACACACCATCCTCCTCGAAAAAGCATAACTTGCAATGCAAAGAGAAAAATAAACTCCTTGAGACAAGGAAGTCAATCCCACTTCTATAATACATCATATAAATTATTAAATAAAACATTTAATAATTTTCTCCTCTTATGGAAATTAAATATTTAACAATTAATTTCCTAAAATAAGGAAATCAATCCCACTTCCAATAAACATGGAAATTAACATGAAAATTATTAACTAATCATTTAATAATATTCACACACATGAGGAGTAAATTTAAAATGCACTCCCCACATCCTTGGAGATTTCTAAACCCCCAAAATGTACCATCATGGTCATGTGATAGTCCTAAAGGGCTCCACACTCAACAAGCTTGTGAAAAGGTATAAGTTGGTTATGAAGAGAATATTTGTGATTTAAATACTACTAAAATACAATGTAATACTAGTTATATATCCTAATTTGAGGCTAAAAATGAGAAGCCACTACCTATCATGTTTATTTTAGAACATGAAGATGAGCCTAAACATGTTCAAGATCGGTCCATCCATACATCCCTAATAATTCATGAGTCAATAAAGGTGGAGGAGGTATATAACGTTAATATTGAAGAAGAAGAGGACGTCAAGAATACCAAAATATAGTTTCCTCTGTTACATTCTTTCATGAATGCCATCAAGCCTACTAGTCACATGAGTTTGGTGAAGAAAGGTAACTACTTTGCACTACCAATTAATGGTTTTTTTTAGAGTTGTCTCATGTTTTTAGAGTAGGTTATTATAAGTTAGATTAGTTGCTTATTATCTTATCTTTCCTCTAAGTTCTTTATATCATAGTGTTTTATATTTTTATTTTGTTATGTGTGTGTCTTGATTTGGTATGTTTGATTTTTATCTTATTGTGTTGGTGAAGGTAATTTAGATGTTCTATTTATTTCAAGAGTTTTTCAATCAAGTGTCAAGGTCAAGTCATGTTTTATGTTTAGATAAGATGAATCCATAGCCCATTGCATGGACTAGGCAACTGGTCTAAGGTGTATAATAGACATACAATCCCAAGAGGTCACTAAAGATGTTAGCCAACATTTGGCTACCATGAATGAGGATAATTCAAAGCTTTTATGTAATTGATATTAATTTTATTGATAGACATTATGAAGGTATTGTGATTTTAATTAATCATCTAGGATTATAGATAATGTATCTTCTTTGGTAGCTTATAAGGTCATTTAAAATGGTCTAGTTGGTAGCTATGTCAAGTCACTTTGTCTTGTCATGCATTGGTCATTACTTTGTGGTCTTTATTTTGTGATTTACATTTTTTAAAGTAATTTTGATAAATTTAAGATTAAGTATGACATCAAGTCCATGAGAAAGAATGCATAAGGAGACAAGGTGGTGACCCTTCGAGGACAACCATGGTGTAAAAGTTGATCAAATTGGTCAAAAAAGAAAAACTAGTAAGTTGATCACATTGTTTTTAAGGTAATTTGGAGAGTTTAAGGTATTTTTGACATGATTAAGGTATTTTATTACTTTAAATCTTATTATGAATTCTAATGTTGAAATGATACTTACTATTAAGGAGCAAATATGAAGGTTTTGTCATTATATAGAGGTATTTTTAAGTCACCTAACATTAAGTGATGACATCATGCTTATATGTGTCCATATGTTTTCCCTAAGTATCTTCACAAATGCTTTTTAAGATAGGAAGTCTAATTATATTTGCCATTCATAACTTTCCAATGTATAAATGGGGAGATATCGAGAGAGATGCAAGGGAAAAATGGTGTTAGATTTTTTTTCATGCTCTTCCACATATTTACAAGTCAAGGAATATAAAGAGTCACCTGGTTCAACATCTTCATAGTTTCAGAGGGCACAATAGTTAGTTTATTGAAGAAAATAAGATTTTGGAGGTGTTTTTTAGAAGGTTTATCCTAGTGGGAAATTTAAAAAATATTATAGGGGTCCTCATGGTCTTCTTAGACCCAAATCCATACTAAAATTGGAGCTACAATGTCAAAAAATGCAAAAATACACTCCATTTCACCATTAGTTTTCTTGGTAGCTCAAGATAGTCAACTGATTTATGGATGCTAATCTTAGGATAGAGATATTAGTAAATAAATATATTGGCCATATTATGGTAACCTAATTAAATTATACAATGTGTATTTTTCCTCTGGTTAGTCCCCTTAAATTTATGAACAATCATTAAGAAAATAAGGAACAAAAAAAGGACTCAAAACCCCATCAGGGTTGGTTTTCTCCAAATGTAGGGTTATAAATTTGAATTAATGAATTAATATGTTTTTTTAATGTCTATTTAACACTTATATACACATGAAATATCATAATTTATTAATGTTTCTCATGTTCATGCTTGGAGTGGTATCAAATAGCCTTGATTTGCTAGTTTGAGTATGACAATCTTATTTCCAAAGAAGTTGTGAAGTATCTTGGTGAATAGAATGAGGTAATGAATTATTTTTGAGTTTTTTAAAATTAATTAATATAACCTAGACTAAATTTATACATCATTTAATCAAAATACTTCAAGGAGAATGGATAAATTTGCATGCACAGGTTGGATTGTTAGAACTAGTTGTCATGGTGAAGATAATCCTTGCCAAACATGAATGTATTTTTTAATAATAGTAAAATGAAAAAAAAAAATTAAAATATACTTTAATATAATTCCAAATAAGAATCCAAGTGATAAAATTAGAGTTCAAATTCTAGAAGTCTCTTTTTAAGCCAAGCCCAAATGAAGACTATGAACCTACAAGTCTATCGACCATCAAATTTTTGTGTATGGGGAGTGACATAACATTTTTAAATGAATAATAAATTTATTATTACCTTATAAAATATCTAAAATACTTGAAACCTGAATTCTTAGACCCTTAACTTATTTTGCCTCTCAATGGAATGTGTGCGTTTAAAGGGGACTGTGTAAATTAGGATGGACTAAAAAAGGCTTTAAGAGAGCATTCAAGGTGATTTGAGCCTATGTAATGATGTAAACGTTTTTTAAAAAAGTTTCACTTTCATATAAATCCTACCATTGGTCAAGTTAGGCTCAATATGGACCAAACAAGAAAAAGAGGGTTTTAGCCTTAAAAGGACTCTTGACAAGTTTGTCATCATACAAAGGTCAAATAAGGTATGTTGATGATAGTTTTGATGTAATAATAGGATTTAATGAGTTATTAAAAAATTTGGGTGAAATATTAATTCAATAAAATCAATTTAAGAAGGCTAAACTAACTTATAATTTAATTTAATCACTTACAACCAAGAGGCCTAAATACAGGCCAATAGGCTTGTAACAAGAAGAAACAAGGAAAGTTGCCATGTGTGATGTGAAATTAAAAAGTTATAATTTTATATACTTTTAAATATAATAATTATAAACCTTAAATTTTTTTTAAATTTCTAAAATTCTAGGTAAATAAGGATATACATCTCCAAACATGTAGTCATGTAGTCAAAACACCACCTCCAGGCCTGTTTAGGAAGATTGAAGAGAAGGTGGGTTGTTATTTTAAACCTTGATGTATATGAGAGTGAAATATAAGATATTAAATTGAATAATAAATTATAACATGATATTCATAGGTATTTCAAGTTAACTGGAGGTAAGAAAGGGGTCAAGAAGCCTAGTTAGGCCTAGAAGGCCTAAACGAGCACACGCATACCTGCTTGTGAAGTATGAAGAAAATTTGCAATTTTTAGGTGATTTGGAGAGATTTAGAGTTTAATTAGATGATTTATATGTGGGATAAATATTATATGAATTTGAAATCACTATAAATATGATTTTTTTTCAAAACTAACACTGTTAGGGTTACTTCAAGAAGACTACCCTTAAACCCTAGCTATGGGATAATACAAGTTACAGTGAGTTTGAAGAGTATAATAGTGTATAATAAAAATTTAATGAATTATTTATGGCTAAATATAGCTCAAATATTTTTATGAGTCTAAAACAAATCAATCTCATCATTTATTACACCAAATCACCTTTCTTGAGCTCTCAAACATGCCTATTTTACCTAAGAACCTAGTTTCTTTATATCAAAACTTGCATGAGAAGGTGCATGGGATATTTATCTAATTAGGTAATGTGCAAGGTTTTATTTTAATGAAATTTATAGTTTTTTTCATAGATTAAGTCACCCAAGTTTATGAACCATCATTAAGACTCTAAGTGCCTTAAACCCTGCTTACACCTTATAAGAGACCCGATGGATAATATTGTCCTTATAAGTGACTAAAATGGATTTATATAGCCTAAAAAATATTTTAAAAACCTCTACTCACCCTATATACCTAAATGGGTCACTATTTTGGAACATGTGATGTATTATTGTACAAAATTTGGTTTAAAGTTGATTATAGCAAGCCTAAACTAGTAGTTTTTGAGGACATTTCAATGAATTTGATTGATTAAAGCCTAAATGAGTCCAATTTAACCATATATTATCTTTAAAATATAGGTTAATATTATTCTAAATACTTATGAATAAGGTCTATAGTGACTACAACACCATTTAGAGGTTTCAAGACACCTAGTGGTAAGCAACACACTTTCAAGGGTCCTATCAGACCTAATACACCTATACCTCAATATTGGAGATAATTTTGAACTTGAAAAGGGTGTAATGATCCCCTATAGGGTGTTTAATAGGTATTTAATCTATGAAATAAGTCTTCAAGAAAATAACTAGGCTTCTTAATCAAAGTTGAGTAAAACATGTTAAATAAGATGAAAATAATGTTGTTGGAATATTATATTTGGCCTTGTAATTGAATTAAGGTGGATGAATATTTTCATAAATACTACTAATATGCCTCTTATCTCTCATTTAGTTCTTCTATATAGCTGATTTTAATGGCTTTTTATGGATCCTTTGACCAAGTATGGCAAAACCCTACTCAACTAACAAGTGTACTATGCCTTTAAATGTTGAATAAATCTATTGCTTACCTTCTCAAATGCCTCAATTAGTGTACTAGTGTGATTATTGATGAATTTTAGTTGTAGTTTCTTCACTCTCTCTCATTTTCATCTCCTACCTCTTTACAAATAGATGGTATTATTTTAGGTCCCATGATGAGTTTAGATAACCTTGCATAGTTTAGAAGTGGATTTTAGTCATTAGTGTCTTCTTTAGGACATTGATTAACCCTTCTATTCAACACATTGTCTATGAAATCCATATTTAAATATTCATACTTGGAGGTCCGTGTTGAGTAGTGTGATCAAATTCATGCCTAATTCATGTTTTTAGTGAATTATAATCAAGTAGAGGGTGTTAATATGGTGCATCACCTTCCTAGTTTAATTTACTTTAAATTATCTCTCCCTTTTCCCAATAAGAAATAGGTAAAGTAATAGTTTTAGGGTGATAACATCAAGGGAGATATCCCTCTCTAGATATTAACCTCACTAACTAGGCCATCCATAGCCTAGAGGTGTCTCCATGCTATCACTTAAATTAGGAGGATTGAACAACCTCCTCAATGGGCAGAAATTTTGATGATAATAATTCTAGCACACCCAGTGGGAAAATAGACTTAATCCATTGAAGAGTTATAGGCATTTATATTTAATTTTTTAGACTTTGGAGCCATGAACAAAAACACCAATGGTGACTCCAAGTTCATTTAACTAGTTTTAGTAGCCCAGGTTATATTTCAAGGAAGTGATATTTCTTTTCTTCCTTTCTCATGAAGTTTCATGGTTGAATTTGGAGTGGATTTATATTTTACTAAATTTGGTGAGCCATATCAATCTTATGTGACCTTAACCAGTACCTTTTGTATCCTTATTAGTAGTTTGTTAACCCTTATCAATAGAAAAATGAGTTATATCAGCCCCATGTTGAGCTATATCTTCCTTGCTATCAAGAATATCATACTTATTCTTTTCTTAAATAGCCTTACCAAGCTTACCATCAAGCTTATATTCCCCCTCCCACCCCAAGTCAACCTCCTTGGTAGCCTATTCATTCCTTTAATCATCTTTATCATGACCATGTCATTCTTAGTCAACATAGTCACATTTCCAATCAGTCTATCTCAAGCTTCAAGTAAACTCTTTTAGGCTATGAAAGGCATATGATAGATTTTTATAGACAAAAGGAGTATGGTATAAGTGTCCCTAATCATCTCATTATGAACATGATAAACTCATTACAACTGATTAAGAGAGAGTGGGAACCTATTGAGAGAGAGAACCATCAAAGACTCACTAGTGATATATTGGACATATATGACATACTTCAATGTATAGAGGATAATTTAATGGTTCATGAGGGGAAGAAAGTTTAGTATTATCATATTCAATTTATTTCTCCTATTCTACCTCACTCTTATTTTGATCATCCCATTCTTCCTCAAAGAACTAAATCAAGTGAGTTTCAAATCCTCCCAAGTAATTCACACATTCCTCAAGTCTTCCCATAATGGAGGTCAATCCAAGAGATAATTCAAATGAAGAAATAAGTTCTTGTTGAGAGGGTTGAACATCATGATAAATTATAATTGGAGTGTTTGATTTCCATTTGGAGGGAAAATAATGAGTCTCTCTTGGCACAAAACTCTCTTCCCCTTCCCCAAGATGCCCCCAAAGGGTCCTTTAAGATTCCAAGTTGGAATCAAATAGTGAATTAATGGGATAAACAAAATGGAACAAGATTAGATTTGGATATTAATACCAAATAAAAACGTTTTCCTATTTAAACCCCACCCATTCCTCCTCAAAAGCCTAAAACTTTTCCACCATGTAGATCATTTCAAGAAGGAACTCAAAGAAATAAAGAAGTATTTGTTGAAAAGTTTGAAGAGCCTAAAACTTTCCCATCATGGAAGTCAATTTAGGAGAGAATTTAAATGAATAAGGAAGTCCTTGTTGAGAAAGTGGAGGACCAAATAGTATCAAGTTTTGATGGGTTTCTTGGTGAATGGAAGGAAAATAATGATGAGCCCATGGATATCAAAAGTTTAAAGCCTATTTTTTAGTGTGATTAACCCATCATTGAATAAGAACATGTTCTATGGGAGACAAATGAATAAGGCCAAGTTACAACTATAAGTGAGCTTTAATAAGGCAATGAAGAAGAAATTTCAAGTGAATATAAGGAAGAAATCATCAATGACACTCCTCTTGGTGAAGAAAATAACAAATAAATATTTAGAGATGAAGGGAAAATAATACTTGATGGGTTGGAAATGTTATAATCACAAGCAGGTATTCAAAGTTCCATGAATGACCAAGTGGATTAGTCACATTGGCATGGATTTGATGTTAATGAGTAAGTTTAGGATAACCATACAATAGCAGATGAGATGGAAACAAAGTATGAAGAAGTTGGAGTTCTTAGTGAGATAATAACTCTTGAGGAGTAGTCCAAGAATTTAGAGGTTTCAATTCAATCTAATTAGGATGAATATGCATTTGAGGTTGTAATCTCTCCAAACAAAGAAAAAGTTGATAGTTCTTAAGAAAAGGTAAATTTTTTCTCTGGACTTCCTCGTTTCCTTCAAGTTGATGAGCATATCCCTTGATAGAAAGAAGAGTTTGATGAAACACAAGAGGACCTAATTGAGCTGAAAGCCAATGTAAGGAAGTTTGAAGACTTGTTTGAGGTAATTGAATCAAGTTTGACTCTTATGCAATGAGAGTATAGGATAGTAAAGATAAAGTAAGGTAGCTTTGGCAAGAAATTTAACATGTAAAAAATAATTATTTCTCTAATTATGACATTCCAAGATGAAATTCCACTTAACTATGACTTGTTTAGTGTCCTACAAGTATACCATAATGTCCATCTCAGTTTGTTTAGTTTGACCAATTAGCTTGTGAAGAGGTATAAGTTTGTTATCAAGAGAATATTGGTGAGTTACATGATACTAAAAGAGCATGAACTATCATCTACCTAGACCATTTGGAGCATAATAAGGAGAATCCACTACCTATCATGTTCATTTCATAATATGAAGTTGAGCCTAAACATATTCAAGATCAATCCAAGCATACATCCTTGATCATTGAATATACATCAATCAAGGTGGATGAGGTGTATAAGGTTAATTTTTAAGAATAAGAGGATGTCAAAAAAACCAACATATAGCTGTCTCTATTAAATTCTTTAATGGTTGCCATCAATCTTGATAGTCACATGAGTTTGGTGAAGAAAAGTAGCCACTTTTCACTACTAGTTAATGGTTTTGTTTAGAGATGTCTTAAGTTTTTAGAGTAGGTTAGTATAGGATACATTAGTTACTTATTATCTTATATTTCCTTTAAGTTCTTTATATCATAATATTTTGTCCTATTTTTTTGTTGTGTGTGTGTCTTAATTTGGTGTTTTTGATTCTTGTCTTATTGTGTTGGTGAAGGTAAATAAGTTGTTCTATTATTTCAAGAGGTTTGTAGTCAAGTGTCAAGGTCAATCCATGTTTTGTGTTGAGCTGAGATGACTCCATAGCACAATGGATGGACTAGGAAACTAGCCTAAGGTGAATATTAGACATGTAATCCCAAGAGGTTGCCAAAGATGTTAGCCAAAATTTGGCTACCATGAATGTAGATCAGTTGAAACCTTGATGTACTTGATCTTAACTTTGTTGATAAAAATTATGAATGTCTTTTATTTGTCATTAATATTTTAACTTTGTTGATAAACATTATGAAGGTCTTGTATTTGTCATTAATGATCTAGGATGATAGATAATGTGTCTTCTTTGGAAGCTTAGGATGGTATAATAATTGGTATTTGAGTCAATTCAATTTGTCTTGTCATGTATTGGTCATTATTTTGGTCTTCATTTTGTGTTTATTATTGTTTAAGGTAAGTTTAATAAATTTAAGATTAAGTATGACATCAATTCCATGAGGAAGAATGATCAAGGAGACAAGGTGGTGACCCTTGGAGGATAACTATGGTGTAAATATGGTCAAATTGGTCAAAGAATAAAAACTAGTAAGTTGATCACATTATTTTTAAGGTAATGTGGAGAGTTTAAAGTATTTTTGACAAGATTAAGGTATTTTATTACTTTAAGTATTATTATGAATTCCAATGTTGAAATGATACATAGTAGTAAGGAGTAAATATGAAGGTCTAAACCTTGTATATAGGTGTTTTGAAGTCACCTAACATTAATTTATGACATCATGCTTGTATGTGTGCATACATTTTCCTTAAGTATCTTGGCAAATGTTTTGTAATGTTGGAAGTCTACTTGTAATTGCCATTCATCATTTTTCAATGTACAAATGGGGATTTATTGAGAGAGATATAGGAAAATAAGGGTGTGAAACATCTTTCACTCTCTTCCATATTTTTAAAAGTTAAGGTAAGATAAAGAGTCACCTGTTTTACCATCTCCAATAGTTTTAAAGGGTGGAATAGTTAGTTTCTTAAATAAAACAAGATTTTGGAGGTCTTTTGCAAAAGGTTTATATTGGTGGGAAAGGTGAAAAATATTTCAAGGGTCCACATGTTCTTGTTATTCCTAAATTTATACAAAACATGGAGCTAAAGAGTCAAACAATGCAAAAACCCACTCCATTTCTCTATTGGTCTTCTTGACAACTCAAGATAGTCCATCAGTTTATGATTGGTACTCTAAGGGGAGATAAAGTTGGAACCCAATATATTTTAAATATTAGGTTAACCTAATTAAATTATAATTTGTGGTATTTATCCTCTATTTAGGCCCCTTAACTTTATGAACAATTATTAAGAAGTTAAGGAGCAGAAAAAAGACTCAAAACCCCATCAAGGTTAGTTTTCTCCAAATGTAGGGTTCTAAAGTAGAAATAATGCATGAAAATGTTTTTTTAAGTTATATTTAATATCCTCTACCCATGAAATATCATATTTTCTCAATATTTCTCATGTTCATGCTTGGAGTGGTATCAAATAGCCCTAATTTACTAGTTTGAGTGTGACAATCTTGTTTGTAGAGAAGTTGTGAGGTATCTTGGTGCATAAAATGAGGTAGTTTTTTTTTTTAAAAGATTAATTAATATCCCTTAGACCATTTTTAGACATAATTTAATAAAAATACTTCAAAGAGAATGGATAACTTTGCATGCTAGGTTGGACTTTTAGAACTAGCTACCATGGTGGAGATAATCCTTGACAAACATGAAAGTGTTTTAATTATTTATGATATTAAAGGGAAAAAAACTTAAAATAACCTCTATGATCATTCCCAATAAGGATCCTGGTGACAAAATTAGAGGTTATAATACAAAAGTCTATTTTTAAGCCAAGCCCAAATGAAGATTATGAACCTACATGTCTGCAGACTTGTTGGTCACTATGGCATCAAATGATTGTTTATGGGGAGTATTATAAATTTTTTAAATTCAAAATAAATATAAAATTACATTATATAATCTCAAAAATACTTTAAACCTAAATGTCTAGACCCTTAATTTAGTTTTCCTCTCAATGGATTGTGTGCCTTCAAAGGAGAATGTGTAAACTATGAAGGACTGAGAAAGGATTTAAGAGAAAATTAAAGGTGATTTTAGAAATTGAGATGATGGAAAAGGTATTAAAATAAGTTTCAATTTACTACACATCCCACCATTGGTAAAGTTATGATCAATATGTACCAAATAGGAAAAAGAGGGTTTTAGGCCTAAAAAGACTGCCTACAACCCTGTCAGTAGACAAAGGTCAAATAACATATGTTGATGATAGTTTATAAGAAATAAGAGGATGGAAGGAGTAAATATAAAATTTGAGTTAAATAATCATTTATTCATATTAATTTATGAAGCTAAACTATCTTAGATAATTTAATTTGATCACCTATAACCAAGAGGCCTAAATATAGACCTATAGGACTGTAACAAGCAAAAATGAGGAAAATTTACATGTGCAAGGTGAAATTAAAAGGTTATAAGGTTGTAGATAAGTAATTATAAGCATTATAAACCTTAAAATATTTTTAAAGTTTTAAAATTCAAAGTAAAGAAGTATCTACATCTCCAAACTTGCAGTTATGTAGTCTAAACACCACCTATAGGCCTATTTAGGAAGATAAAAGAGAAGGTGGGTTATTATTTGAAAACTTGAGGTAGATGAGAGTGAAAAAATAGTTATTAAATTTAATACTAAATTATAAAATTATATTCATAGGTTTTTCAAGTTGACTGGAGGCAAGAAAGGGGTCAAGAAGCCTGGTTAGGCCTAGAAGGTGCAAATGAGCACACATAGGTTTGTGTGTGAAGTATGAAGAACAATTGTAATTTTGGGGTGATTTAGAGAGTTTAAGGGAATGATTTATATGTGATATAATTTTTATATTAATTTTAAATCATTTTAAAGATGAAAAATGTGCCAAACTAGCATTATTAGGGTCACTTTAAGAAGACTGCCCTTAAACCCTAGCTATGTTCTAATATAAGTTATAGCGAGTTTGAAGAGTGGATAGTGTATAAGAAAAATTAAATACCTTATTTATGGTTTAATATACCTCAAGGAAGTGTTTGAGACTAAAAAATCAAGTTTGTACTATATTAGGCCAAATCACCTTTCTTGAGCACTCAAACCAACATATTCTTCCTAAGAACCTAGTTTGCTCACATGAAAAATTACATGAGAATGTGCATGGGATATTTATATAATTGGATAATTTGGGAGTTTTTATTTTTATGAAATTCATAGTGATATTTTAGACATTAAATCCCACATGTTTATGAACCATTGTTAAGCCTCCAAGTGCCTTAAACCTTGCAAGAGACCCAATGGAGAATATTGGACTTCCAAGTGCATCAAATGGATTGATATATCATAAAAAATATTTTAAAAACCTATAAAATACATTTTAAACTTTAATGAGTCACTACTTTGGTACGTATGAGGTACTGTTATATGAAATTTGTCCTAAAGATGACTATTACAAGCCTAAAAAGGTTGTTTTGAGGACTTTTCATGGAATTTGACTAAGTAAAGCCTAATTGAGTCCATTAGAACCATAAATGATTTTGAAAAGATAGGGTAAGATTCTTATAAATACTTATGAATAAGGTCTATAGTGATTTCAACACCATTTGAAGCTTTCATGACACCTATTAGTAAGCAACATGTTATCAAGGGTCCTATTAGACCTAATGCACCTGTACCTCAGTCTTGGAGATGTTTTAAACTTGAAAAAGCATGGAATTATACCATAAATGGTGTTTAATAGGTATTAAAGCTATGATAATATTATTCAAGCAAATAACTAAGCTTAGGATGGCAATATAGACTTATTTTGTGGTCTTCATTTGAATCAAGCAAGATTCTCAATCAAATTATAGGTTATTATCAGTTTGAAGAAACCTGCTTCCTGATTCTAAACCTCACCAAGATAAGAGAGACATTCAAGTAGACTAGAGTGGTATGGAGGTTTCCAATGAAGCCAAGATGCCATGTGTTAGGATTCCATATTGTAACTACTCTTTCAATAAGTTCATTGTAACTCTTCAAATAAAAACTCCTATGCCACTTGGTGAAATTCATCATTAAGTTGAATAACACATGTTAAATAAGATGAAAAGACTATTTTTAGCCTCTTCCATTTGGCCTTGTAACTGATTTGAGGTGGATGACACTCATCATAAACACTACTCCTATACCTCTTCTCTCTCTTTCATTTATCGTATATATGCTATCTTGAATGGATTGGATGGATCCTTTATATGAGTATGAAGAAAACCTACTCAACTAAACACTTGTACTATGCCTTTGAATGTTTAATAAAGCTATTTATTACCTTCTTGAATGTATACAATCAATGTGTTAGTGTGATTGTTGATGGATGCTATTAGTATTGTCTTCACTCCCTCTCATTCATCCTCTCCTACCTCTTTGTAAATGGATGGCCTTTTTTTAGGCCACATGGTGAGTTTAGATAGACCTACATAGTTTAGACATGGATTTCAATCATTATTGTCTTCCTTAGGCATCTTGATTATCCCTTCTATTCAACACATTTTCTATGACCTCCATATTGAAATACTCATGTTTGAAGGTCCTTATTGAGTAGTGTGACTAGATTCATGCCTAATTCATGTTATTAGTGAATTATAGTCAAGTGGAGGGTGTTAATTTGGTGAATCACCTCCCTAATTTAGTTTACTTTTAGTTCTCTCTCCCTTTTCCCAATAAGCAATAGGTCTAGTTGTAGTTTCAAGGTGATATCATCAAGGGAGATAACCCTATCTAGAGATTAACCTCACGGAGTAGGAAACTCATAGCCTAGAGGTGTTTCCATGATATTACTTAAGTGAGGAGGCTTGAAAAACCTCCTAAATGGGTACAAATTTTAATGATAATAATAGATTTAGTTATTTATTTACATATTTCATTTAATTTATGTTAGTTTTATATTTCTATTTTTTATCTTTAATGACCATCCCATGTTACATTATTGTGACATGTGATGAGATTTGGGTGAAGTATATGTATATACATAATATTATTCACTTTTATAAATTACCGATGGTTTCTCTTATAGAAACATGTCAATATTTAATTTCCATGAGTGCATGCCTTAAAGGGTGCATCAATAAAGGGGTGTGCATGCCTTTAATTCTTTACAAAAGATATTTATATCAATATCATGATGATACCTTTACTAATATTAGTTTAGAGATTCCTTATATTGTCTATCAATTTACCTCCTATGATGTCTCCTTGAAATATTAAAACCATAAAATATGCCCAAATATAAAATCTATTAGGATCCTCCAAGACCTATAATTTGCATTATAACTCTTAGAGGTCTAAAAACACTTTGAAACATAATGAAAGTATGCATATAAAATATAACTTAAAGTATAATAAAATAGATGTTCATACCTAAATGTCAACTTATACTTAGATGTTTATTATATATACTACATGTTTTAACACCTTTTCCATTTTATACCATGGCACCGGCTAGGTTGATACTATTTTTCATCTTATCCTATAGTTATCTTATGGTATTGGCATGGCCAATATTGACATTATACTATATCAACCAATAAGATAAAGTCCTATGATATTGGCTAGTTTGATACCATTATGTGTCAGTCAACTCCTTTTGAACTATATTAAGTTGGCCAATGTCATTGGATTAAATCTTGGGATGGATTAGGATAATTAAAGAATATAAATATAAGTCACCATTTCATTCCAGTTTATCATATAAACTCATTTCATTCTCACTTCTTACCAAATCCATATTTAGAGGAGTTATTTCTTAGAGTCTTTTCTTGAAGTAAGCATGTCTTATGGAGTCTTGGAGATTCATTAGGAGGGGTAATTTTATCTTAGAGCTTGATTCAACATTTGAAGTACTAAAAATAGAAACAATATATTTAAATGCACAATTGTCCAAGGGGGAGGTTGAAGCTTGATAGGTCATCTTTAAGGTAAGTATATTATAACCCTACATTGTTAATTTAGTAGATATAAGTTTCTGATTAATTAGTAATTGAATGTGTTTGTATCCTTGTTCAATATTTCTCTACACTTAAAATTAGTATGGCTATAGGATTGATTCAACTTTCCATTTATCTATTTTAGATAGCCTAAGACTCCATTTTCTTACCATGTCTCCTTAACCATTTTGAATTTTCTAACCCTTCTACCTTACTTGCATTGATTTTTTTCAATATTAGAATAATTATAATAGAGATTTGGTTAGACATATTTCATGCTATTATTGGCCTAAAGGGTTTTAAACCCTTTAATTTAAACATTATTTTTAGGTGTTCCTATTGCTAGGCTTATGGATATATTTGATCATAACCTGATTAATTAAGTATTAATAAGATATCTTTGATTTATATTATTTGAGTCCATATCTTTATATAGGATAGTTGTAGGTAAATCCTAGATCATTTCATACATTTTGGTGAACATAACATGAATCTTACCATTGCATCCACTCTTTTAGCCAACTACATTGGCCAACCTAATACTATATTATATTAGTTTTTCTATTAGCCAACTCGATACAATTTTATCTTGGTTTTTATCTTTCAACCAACTACATCAGTTAATTGATATAATTTTATATCTATTTTTACTTTTAACAAACTATATTGATCAACCCAATATAATTTTATCTTAGTTTTTATTTTAATAAACTATATCATCCAGCTCCATATAACTTTGTCTTCATTTATCTTTTAGCAAACTACATCAGCTATCTTGATGCAATTTTGTCTTAATTTTTCCTTCAATAAAATGCATTAGCCATCTTAATACAATTTTATCTTAGTTTTCTATTAAAAAATTACATTGGCTAGCCTAATATAGTTCTATCTTATCCAACTAGATGGGCTCGATCAATACAATGCATTTTATCTAGATTATAACTAGGGCTACCTTTTTTTAATCCAAAACGTATCAACAAACCTTATTTAATATGTTTTAGCTTCAAATTTTGATTGTATTGATCTGGTTGATACAATCAATTTCTTATAATCAAATATTTTTAGTCTTATATCATCATGTCATCATACTTTTAAATTCCAATGAGTAGATAAGATTGCATAATTATGTATCAATATCTAAACCTTAATTCTATTATTACATTGTATGGAATTCTAGAAATACATCCTCCAATTCATGACACTTCTAGCACAATTGAAGATTCCTTAGTGGATATTCCCAATCGTAAACCAACTATTGAATCATACATCCTAAAGTTTGTGTCATAAAATAGCTTATTTTAAGTCACTCACACTAGTCTGTATCATTGTATACTTCTCATATAGACAAGGATTCTCATAATACTTTTCACACTTATGATGATACTTTAGATGATGATACTTTAGTGAGAGTGAATATGGTTTTCCCCTTAATCAAGATCAAAATGATGTTCCTAATTATATCATTTTTGACACTTATAACATTGAGGAAGATAAACATTATTTTTATTATAATCTTGATGATTCTTATTACTGAGGAGAAGAACCTAATGTTTTTCCCTATGATCTTGATGATCCTTACACTTAGAGTTATGAGGATCCTAGTTATCTCACCTTCACTGCTTCTCACATGGTTGATAATCAATATCAAAATTTTCACACCCATGATAATGATTCTGTTCAAGGTGAGTACCCTATCATGATAGTATATATTACAATTGATAATCCCTATAATGATTTCCTCACATTTAAAAATAAATCAAGCAAAGTTGAGCATGGTTCCCTTGATTTATACCCAATCTTAACCCTATAATTATAAGGCTTTTCAAGAATGAGTCATCAAACCTCCACTCACATTCAATAAATTTTTGTCAATTCATCATCTTATGAATAACACCTAATTAAACTACCTACCACATGGCATTATAAGTGATTTTGATATTTTAACTCATATGAATATTCATCATTATCATCCTTCTTCATATTTATAAAAATTAGTTATTTCTAAATGTATCATCTAACCTAATATAGTTCAATGATAATCACCATCAATAAATTGTATCAACTATGACATAGAATGTGTCAATATAGTTCTACCACATATAGCTAATTTAAATTTTTAGGGTTATAGAGTGTAAGCCCTAGGTTTTTAATGGATTTGAGTACAATAAATTAGGGTATAAAATATGAAATAAATATATCCATTGATTTGTAATAGAATTTACCTATTTTAACCTTTCTAAAAATATTAATAAGTGATGAAAACATGCACTTAACTAGAAACTAAATGAAATAGATGATATTATGGCTAAAAATTAGGACAAAAGATAATTTGAGTGTAGTGGATAGGATTTAAATGTTAAAAACCTTCTTGGATAATAACACCCTAACTTGAGAATAACACCAATGGTGTTAGTGTCCTCTATGAAAAATTGCTCTAAGATTCTAGGTACACCTATGCTAGAGTCTACTAAGCCTATTATTATGAACATAAGTTTTAATTCCCTATTGGTGGCCTATTTTGATTGATTTTGCATGTAAACCGTAGACTTCCATGTTATTAGATCATCCAATTGGCACAAGTAGCAATGTCTAATGTGAATGGGGTATGCTAGACATCTTAAACACTCCATTATGATGAGAGTTATCTACATACCAATACTCTAAAGAGGGATCAAGATTGATGTAATTTCCCCACCTAAGTGAAAGTGAAGCTAGCATGAATGTTAGTTTGAGTGCTTTGAGTGATGTTAGAGACTATAAATCTATGTATTCTAAGATTTAGATGGTTATAAATGATTATATTCAAAAGTAGGGCAAAATAGGGATTAACATCCTTGATTATGCTAAACTTTTTATGAGTTAGTTTGTTTTATTACATTTGGTTTCCATCTAGTGAATAAGGGGATAAAATTGATGTATATATATGGTTCTAGTGCTTGTGTAGGCATTAAAATAGGTCTATGATGACTCTAGTTGGTTTCTGATTTGAAAAGATATTCTGGTGATAAAATGTGGGAAAGGTATAATAACACCCAAAGTGGGATGCTAACACCATTGAAACTACTGTTCAAGTTATGGCAATAGTGTCTAGGTGATATATCTTGAGGCACTAGGGGCCATGATACTAAAGTTAGGGTTTAAGACTACTTTAGGTATGTTTATGGATGCATGTGGCCTACACAAAGGCTGGATAAGTGTCTAAATAGGCCTTAATATAGGTCTAGGGATAAGCTTTGGATAGGTGGTCCTAAGTAACACTCTTAGCACTCAAGTGAAATTTTTAGATGACTAAATTTGGCCCCTCTTTAGTCTATTTGGCCTCTCTTGAGTCTATAAATACAAAAAAGTGAAATGACTAAGATAAAGGAAAAATAAGTCTACCTAGACTTACCTAAGAGGTGAAGTCCATGAATCTAGATCTAAGTGTGTGAATCATGCTCCATTATGTGTCCTCCAAATGAAATGTTCATAGATTAGTCCTTACCTAAGGGATATCAAAAGAAAACACAAAACTAAATAAAGAGATAAGAGAGAAAAAATGAATATATTCACTTCACTAGGTACATGTCCTAATGCATAAATTTAGTGACATCTTGTGTGTGTAGACAATAATCAATTGATGAATAGATTAGATTGAGATAATGGTATTCTTAATACCAATGTGTGGGTGTCTCAAGAACTCAATCCAATTTTGACTCCATCTTTGTCCTTTGTATACATATAATACTTTTAACTTTTAATAAATATTGATGTTTTATATCTAGTAGGAACCCATCGAGACTCAATCTCTTTGAGTGCATGTCTTAAATGATGCACCAAGAAAGGGGTGGGTAGACCATTGGTGCTTCATAGGATTATTGTTCCTTATTGCCACATTACTACCAATCCAATCAGCTCCTAAAACCATTTTCTAAGCTATTACTCCTCTTTTTCACACTCCGCCAATCTTTCCCACTTTTCATCCCTCTTTTCCTCACCTTATGTCCCTTTTGTCAGTCAATTGTGCTAGGTCAACTAGGTTTACCTTGCATAATTTTGGGTGATTTTCACTTGGGAACTAGTTTGGCTCTTGGCTGACCTAGCTCATGATCTAGTGAATAATTATCTAAAATTGTGCTAGGTTGACTTGGTTGACCCTGTTGATCAAGATTTTTAAAAGGGTTTAGGTTCAAATCCACCTATATATACAATATCATTTCATCATTATTTTAATATTCAATAAAGAGTTATTATTTTCTCATGCTTATTTACAATTTACTCTTCTACTACTTTACTTTAGGAGTCTTATCTTAGGGTTTATACTTAGAGAATATAGTCTTGTGGATAAGTCTTGGATGATTTGGGATTTCTTAGTGATCCTTAAAAACCATAACAACATCTTGATAAGTTACTTTGGCTAAGGGAGAGATTGAGTCTTAATGGGTTCATCATTCATCTAAGTATTCTCTAACTTTTTTCCTCTCTTTAGTAGATAGAAGTGACATAAGTATTGGCTTCAAATAATATTACTCTTCATATTCCATCTATAAGGGTTTTAATCATACATATCTTAATTGGGATTCTCTTAAACATGTTTTGATTGTTTACTAACCCCTCATGTTATGCCATAAGCTTTGGTTACCACTAGATTAAATTTAATTTACTTATTATTAGTCTAGATGAAATATCAAAACTCAGGACCCCTTTAGGGTTATTGCACGATTATGCTAGACTAGAGGCTTTGAAACCCTCCCTAGTATCATGTATTGTGATAAGAGATCCCCTAATTGGGTCTAGTGGATCCCCATATTGGTCATGTTTATGCTAAACAAATGTGTCCCCAATCAAAAGTGTATGGTATGATCTATCTTCTCCAAGTTAGGATTGATTTATAGACATGATGCATTTATGAGTGCATACATTTTGGTGAACCCGATGTGAATATAACACTTGTACATTTTTATTTACTTATTTCATCATTTTATATTTCATATATTTGTGATGTTAGGTTTACTATATCGACACAGTACTAACTTTTATGAGTAGGTTTAACACACAATCACATCAAAACAACCCTATTCTATTTATGCATGTTTTCTACAATTATAGTTCATACTACTAGGTTGACACAATTGACTCTATATATTTTTAGGCATTAGAGTTAGCATACTAGGTTAACCTAGTCAACCATGTACATTTTTAGGCTATAAGCAATAAGTTTCTACAAAGCTTGGTTGACCCAGTTGACATAACATAATTTACAAGTATAAATCAAGGTTATTCAACAACAATCTCATTATTCTCTACATCATCCAACCCACCAAGGTTCCTTTATATCATTATTTATAATTTATATCATTTGTTATAGTTCTATTTTTCATAGTTTACAGTCTTTAAAAGTACCCCTGTACAGTCAACTAGGTAGAACCTATATATGTAGTTCTATATTCTATGTGTAATCTAGAAATCTAGGTTGAATCTATCGACATAGTTTACTTTTAGAATTTTTAATTCTATAGTAAAAGGGTGACACTGTTGACCCTATTTTGTATTCTCTACATACACTATTGACTAAATTGACATTTTACTATGTTTTAAAGTTGGAATTAACACTTACATGCTAGTAATTAGCTCACACTTTCATTTCTTATTGCTTACATGATTAGAATAGATCACATAGTCTAATTACGTGGTTTTTAATATATCATTTAGTTTTACTATTTTAAAAAAAAAATTTATGCACACACTAATAAATCAAAAAATATTAAAATGGATTTTAACAATTGTCTACCCAAGGTATACCTATTTAGATTTCATCACCAAGGGGGAAGCTGACTTGGTTTTTTAGCCAAGTATAAACATGTTGTTAATGGTATATTTTTTCTAAAGCCCAATACCCTTATCATTGTAATGTGTGAAGTGAGGGGGTGTTCCCCATTACCAATCTGGTACCATTTCCAATATAGATTCCTTTCAACCTAGATGTCCTAAAACCATCCTTATATTGCTTTATAGTTCCTTGCTTATAACTAATTTCCTATCACATTTAAAATTATATTCTAATAATCTAACAACATTCAGGTTGAACACTTATTATCTTTTACTTTCTAAGTTGATTACTTTTTATTTGCTCAATTGTATATGTATTGCAAAAACTTGCATTAGCTTGCATTGGTGCAAGGTTTTGTGATGTTTGTCTCAATTGGATCAAACTCATTGATCCAATTGATTATGTGTTTATTTTCATTTATTGATTTCCTAAGTAATTGAAAAAAAATTCTTGTCTCAGTACACAGTCATTTCTATTGACACAGTCTCTTATAGACTATTTGTTTTTTCTGTATGTTGTGCTAGGTCAACCCAGTCAACTCTATATAATTTTTCAAGCCTTGTTCTCTATGCTAGGTTGACCCAATTAAATCTATACTATTTTTTTCCTTTCTTATCTACTAACCCAATTCTCTATTTCATCATTATGTTCATTTATCTCCATTCATCATGAAGTGTCCTATCAAAATCTTCTTGGATAGATTGAATCCATTTAGGTACTATATGGGATGTTCATTTCTTCCTTTTCCTCCCAAGAGCACAATCACTCTTAGGTAACCTCTTCCCCTCCTTCATCCATCACTTGTAACATGGTGCAAATCACATCTCAAGATGAATTTGATGGGTTTGATCCTTTCTACACTTATCAAGATGCATCTCATCTTAAAAACCTTCAAACTAATGTGGCATCAATTAACACAAGTTTAATCAATAATCCCAATAATAATCCATCCTCTAAAAACCCTCCCCTTAACACCAATTTGGGGAGTGATCCTACTAACACCAACCCACCTCCTGATATAAATCAACTTGTTACCCAAGTTATCCAAAAAATGAACATAATGAAAAAATATAACAACAATCAAATGATGCAACTTCAACATCATTTGATTAATATGGATAATTAACCTCTAGCCATCCATCCTCAAGATAATATTAATTACATTCCTCCACCTCTTAGATATGCCTCAGGCAATGCTATTTGTCAACCCATAATGAATAAAAATATGCTTTAAATTATTCAAAATGATCCTTTATCTCCCTTCATTGTGTCTATTGATATTGGTAACATATCTCCAACTATCAAATATGATGGGACTAAAGACACTGCCTCATTTCTCAAAGCCTTCGACAATCTTCATAAAGAGTGGATTCAAATTAATACCTTCACCACTACTAAAATCTTGGTCAAAACTTTCATTGGAAATGCATTATAATGGTACAACTAATTAACCCAACATTATATTTGGAAACTTGAATATTTATTCAATCCTTTAGTTAAAGAGTTTCAACACAATGACCTTCCCAAAAATTGTTTTAACAACTTCATCAATGCTAAGTAATCTCCCACTGAATCAGCTCATGATTTTATCAAAAGATGGAAATCATTGGCCCATAAATCTAACCATACCATGAATGATGATAATGTGTTCAAACTCTTTATAACCACTTTAACTCCTCTTCAATATAAGGTTCAAACCTTTGCTTTCCAAACACTTAATGAAGATATTGACCAAGCTAAACATCAAGACTTTCTCATGAAGAAATTCTAACATAATCCTAAACTTTTAAAAGGATATTATAAAACATCTACCAATGCCATTACTAGTAATATTCCACAAACCAAACCAGGAGTTGCCAAAGCTAACATCCCTTCATCTTCTCACACACCACTTTTGGTACAACAAAGGAAATACTTTTACCACCATATAGGCCTTTTGATTATCCTATCAATCCTCCTAAATGGTATGACCTAATAAATTTTTCTAGTTCTATGCTAACATTATTCATTCCCATGAATTTTTTTAGAGGTATCACTAAATTTTTTGTTTCCTATATTCTTGGTGATTCATTTAATTATGAAACCATGATCAAGCTTCATCATCAAAAGTACACCATTGCCTCTCAAAAATGATAGGTTTCTAAATATTCTACCTCAAATAACCAAAAATTGTTTTCTAATAACCAACCAAGTACCAAAGATGTTTATGTCATTGATGCTGATTATGACCAATATTATAACAATTATCAATATGTTAACATTGCCAAGGTCAATTATCATCACAAGCCAACTCACAAAGATCCCATTACCAAACCCAGTAATCCATCTTTAGAAGAAAAAATTCTCAAATACACTATAACCACTAATCAAGCCTTGGAATCTTATGAGGAACCACTTCCTCCTTCCCAACCTCTAACCACATCTATTATTTTAAAAGCTACTTTACCTCCTAAACCTTATGTTGGTTCTTATTTTAAATCTCATTGTGACTTTATTGAAGAACTCAAATATATGATTTATAAGAGTCCAATTATGGAGTTGGTTTGTACCTCACCCTATCATCTTAAATTCCTTATGAAGCAATTACAAAAAAATGAAAATCCATCCTCTAAAGATGAAGAACTACCTTCTATTGAATCTCAACTCACCAACATAAATACCATTGAACTATGTGTCCTTCTTCCAAACCTTATATTGAATTTATTTAAGAGGACATGATCAATGATGAAATTATTTTTCATGTCAATGATCTACCACTCTTTATTAAAATATCCATTAATACTACCCTCATTCATAAAGTTGTAGTTGACGAAGGCTATGACATTGATGTGACATCCTTGTGGCTTATCCAATAATTTGGTCATAACAAGGATCATCTTAAGCAAAAACCACTTGGTTTTATTTGGTTTACCTTAACCATTAGACCTAAGACCATTAGAACTAAGCTTATGGTCCTTGATCTACCATTATATTGTAGTATACTCCTTGGTCACCCATAGACTCATAGAATGAGGGCTATTGATTTTTTAGGTAGATAATGCATTAAATTATTACATAATGGAAAATGATATAAGCATGAGGCTTATCCCAACCCATGGAGTATTAACATTCTTAATCCCAAATCCTAGTATCATATTCCTACCATTCCTAAGACCAATAGTGCTCCTTTATCCAAGTTCATTAACATGAATCATGATTTACATGTCACTCTTCCATATTTTGATGATCATGAACCTAATGATTTGAAACATATTTGCAATACTACCAAGATACCTACATACATTTCACATTGGTTTCCTCCTTTATTACCTAGGGATTATAACTATTCCTCTTATTGATGATATTACTGACTTTCCCCTCCATGCAATGCTCAGTAACCTTCTTTACCCAAATATGTCTTTACTTGAAATGATTTTTTAGTGGCCAAATTATTTCAAGATCCTCTCATCATATCTCCTCATACATTTATTAATATAGGGATTTCACCTTCTAAAACTCCCCCTGACTCTCAAACATGTATAATTTATCCAACATATGATGACAATTACATAATGGCCCATGCTCAATCTTGAGACTTGGAAGTCCAAAATTAACAAAAAACCTTAGCCTAAATTCATGTATTTAACTGGAATATCCATACCATTTATTCAACTATTAATTTTGATCCTAAAGGTTATGTGCCTCCTACCAATTATCCACCTATTAATACTCCTTGGGTAATAGAGAAAATTATACCTTCTAAACTTTTATAAATTTTTGAATCTCTTTTACCATATATAGATCCAATCATTTCATTTGATCCTTCCCCTATCACCAAATCAATGAAACTTCAATCCCTTTTGATTCATCTTATTCTCCTACTCTTGAGATTACACTCAATGTTGAGGTAACTGATGTTTGTTAGATACATTTTGAGTATGATGGTGATGGTAATCAAATTCTAGATCTCAAAGTAGTTGTTGAGTATTATGGTCCTCTTCCCACCTTGACTAGTGACGAATCTATTCTTGAAATACTTCATGCCTGAGAACCTCAACTTCCTTGGCAAAATCATAAACTTGGGAATTTTAAAACTAAAACCCCTTATTTCAATAACTTCATTGCTAGCATTGATATTAAAACTAATCCAATCTCTTGTTTACCTAATGCAACATAATATTTACAATATGGAAATGCTATGCTTATTGAAGAAATCACTCAGATTGAGTATGGTACTCCATCTTATCCTCAACCAATTATAGTATCTCATGAATTCTCACCTATCAAACATGATAATTTTAGATTATTATTTGATAAATATTGTGAGATATTTGCTTGGTCCTATGAGGAAATGCCTAGTATTAACCATAACATTATGGTACATAACATTATTACTTATCTTGATGCCAAACTTGGCAAAGGAAATTTCCACCCAAGGTTTACACTTTATGTCATAAAGAAATCATCAAATTACTCAATGCTAAATTTATCAAACTAGTGAACTATTCCAAATGGGTTTCTAACATTATTCCCATTTGAAAAAAGGTCACTATGTTAATTCGTAATTGTATTCATTCTCACAATCTTAACCTCACTTATTCTAAAGACAACTTCCCTTTACCTTTGATATATGCCATCATTGATTCCACAACTAGTTACAAAATTTTATCTCTAATATATGGATTTTGGGCTATAATCAAATTCACATTACCCTTGAGGACCAACATAATACCACTATCACCACAAAATAGGGCACCTATTGCTATGTCAAAATGCCCTTTAGTCTCAAAAATGCAATTACCAATGAGCAATGATCCATATATTTCATGATCTTATCTACAAAATTGTTGAAACCTATGTCAATGAACTCACTGATAAATATAAAAGTCATAAAACTCATCTCTCATATCTTGCTATCATATTTGACCACCTTCTCAAATATTGAGTTAGACTAAATCCTTAAAAATGTGTCTTTGGTCTCACATCTAGAAAATTGTTAAGATTACTAGTCTCTCTTTATGACATCGATGTTGACCTAACCAAGATTAGTTATATCATTAACATGCCCATTCCTTGATTCATTCCTAACATTTTCACTTATTTAGGCAAACTTGGGGTAATTAGATGATTCATCCCTAAAATGGCTTGTTGAATCTACTCTATCAATTTTCTTCTTAAGAAAGGTAATGCCTTATAATGGATAGACACATGTTAAAAAGCCTTTGTTAACATAAAATAGTCATTGCTTTAGCTACCTACACTTTGTCCTCCTTCCAATGATCAACCCTTAATTTTATATACTTTTCCCACACTTATATCCATTGAGGAAATGCTTTCCCAACAAGATGATACTAGAAGAGAGCATGCCATTTATTACATTGGCTAAGGCCTCATCAATTATGATACATGTTATACCAAATTCAAATGAGATTGCCTCACTATCTATTTTATAGCTGAAAATCTTTGCCATCACATGCTTTGCTAGACTACTTATGTCATCATTCATTCTAACCCCCTTCATCACTTCTTCTCCAAAGCATTTGTTCCTAGAGATAAAATTGGAAAATAGATGATCCTCCTTATGGAATTTGATATCTACATTATAACTCAATTTTTTTTAAAGGGCAAGTCATATTTGATCAACTTGTCATAGCTCCTATACTAGCTACTAATCACCTTCAAGATAGTCTCCTAGATGATAATATTTTTTTGAAGGTCTTAGTCAAGCTATTTCTTTCAAAGATTACTTTCATAACTTTATTGTTGATCTTGAAAAAAGTAATCTTGATGAATATGATATTTCCCCTGGTACAATTAAACTCAAATTAGTTATCAAAGAGCTTATTGAAATTAATGTTGAATTACATGAGGATACATGGATCCTTAACTTTGATGGTGATAAACACCTTTAAGGATCCATGGTAGGTTACATTCTTACAAGTCATCTTGGCAATATCATATCTTTATATTTTTGTTTAACATTTGATGTCACCAATAATATGGTTGAATACGAATCCCTCATCTAAGGAATGAGAGCTTCTCTTGATCTAGACATTCAATATTTGCATGCCTTAGGTGATTTTTAGCTTATTTACCATCAATTCAATGGCGATTACCAATGTAAAAGTGAAAATCTCATGACTTATCATCAAATTTTAACCACTCTCGCTAAATATTTTATCTCTTTCACCATTGAGCCTATCCTTAGAGATCAAAATTCCATTACTAATTCCTTGGATTCTTTAGCTTCTCTCTTTCATCTCTACCAAATTATTTATAATCCAAGTTTTCTTATACAAATATGAAAATATTTGTTCTCAACTCAACCACCACACTCACTTATCTTTAACATCAAGGATGTCACCATTTGACAAAGCCTATGGTATAAATAAATTATTCAATTCTTGGAACATCAAACTTATCTTCCTAACTTAGATTCTCACAAAAAGACATGTATTCATAAACAAGCTTTCAAGTATGTATTTAGAAATAAAATCCTTTATTATCATAATACTAAAAGTACCTTGCTCTATTATCTTATGAAATATGAGGTCCCTCCTCTTATTGAACAAGCACATGGGGGCATTTACGATGGACACTATAGTAGACATGTTATATCCTGAAAATGCCTATGTATGGGTTACTTTTGGCCTACTCTTGAAAAAGATGCAACCAACTTTACTAAAAAATGTACTCTTTGCCAAATTTATGATGATCTAATTCATTCCCCTCTAGTTGAGCTTAAAATTATCAAATCTCCTTGGCCATTCTCCATGTGGGGATTAGATCTCATCGGTAAATTACCCCACTTCCAAAATGGACATGTTTTTATCATCATCGCTACTAAATATTTTACCAATTAGGTTGAATCTATGCCCCTTGTTAATTTCATTGATATTACCATTTCAAAATTTATTATTAATAAAATCATTTACTAATTTGGTGTTCCCCATACTATCAATTATGATAATGGTGGTAATTTCAAAAACAAGGATGCCAAACAACTTTGTGTTAAATTCAAGATCAATCATAACTTTTCCATGCCTTAACATTTGAAATGAAATGGTCAAGATGAAGATATTAATAAAATTATCAATAAAATTCTTCAAAATATAATTTATAAAACCTACATATATTGGTACATTCATCTTTATCTTTCTCTTTGGGCTTATCAGACTAGCATATGTACTTCTAGTGGGGCAACACTGTTCTCTCTAGTCTATGGTTTTGAGTTAGTTTTTCCATTGAAAGTTGATATTTCCTTTTTCCATATAAATCTTCATGGTATAATTCCCAATGAAGAATTACATAATGCTCATTTTCATGCTTTTGATCTCCTTGATGAACACCATTTTTCTGCCTTACAAGATAGTCACCAATACAAGACTTGTATTGCCAAATAACATAATAAATGTGTCAAAATTTGCACATTTAAGAATATTCTTGGTCTAAGCACTTATGACCTTTAAATTAATGAAGGCCATATTTTCAAAGAGCCCACCAATGCACAACTCCTTAAAAATTACTTTGGCTAAATCCTTCCCTTCTTTTGATTATTTCTATCTACATTTCTCTAGCACTTTTTTAAATTTACTTACAAGGGTCTCACCCTCTACAGCAATTTTCACTTATTTATAAACCTTTAGTCCTTTCTTTTGGGTCTTTTGGTTTTCCCTTTTCTCTCATGAGTTGCATTGTAAAACTGTGGATAAGACTTGGTCTTCCTCATGATGTACCATAGTATTATTTATTTTCATAATCTTTTTTTACACAATTTTTGGCATCACTTAGATTTATTTTATGAATTACATTATAAGACCATGGATATAGCCTGGCCTTCTTCATAAACACCATCTTTTTCTTATCCCATTTATTTTTCACATGTTTTTTTAGTACCCTCATGGGTTTCTCTATTATGAGTTGTAGTGTAAGACCATGGATAGGACCTGGACTTCCTCATAAAATTAACATTTTTTCATTACTTTTTTAGAATGAGTTGATCTTTGTTCTCAGATTTAGATTTTACTTCTTTTGATAGATGGAATTTGCATAAAAATCTATGTTATCATGTTTTCCTCCATTTCCCTTATTCTTATGATAAGGAATTACACTTTAATATAATTATATCCCTTTCTTACCCTTTGTCACATTTTTTATAATTTTAATAAATTCAAATTATTCCATAAGTCATTCCTCTTTATTTCCTTTCCTTTCACTCCTCATTGGATAAAACAAGGTCAAAGTCAAGACACCACTTTTTTTTCACCTAGATTTATGAGACTCTTATACTCCATGCCATTTGAAGTTATCTCTCTTAGAAACCAAGTCCAAATCATTAAAATGAAAGTCATCTTTAGAACCCATGTTTGGTTTTACAAATCCTTAGGGAGGAGGAATAGAAAAATCCATCAAGAAAGTTAAAATCCAAATATTTGTAAAAAAAAATCAATGATATATGTATAAGGTAACATACAAATCTCAAAATTCAAAATCACACCAACAGGCATGACTCCAAGCACATCTCCTATATCTAATAAAATATCAAACTCCAAAATTGGCCTCACATAGAGCCGAGGTCCATTGGGATGTAGTAAGCTAGTAGATTAGAATAGGAACATTGAAAAAAAAACCTCTATGGTGATACCTACTTAATCATGTAAGTACCTAGTCTTCACAATATATTGACAACTTTGTAAGGGGTCTTGAGGAATAAAAAAAATATTATGGGAATGTAGTTTAATTTTAATTTTCATTCATATAGCCATAATAAGATGATTTATATACTATATTTGTTGACTTAAGACTTGTGTGGCTAAGAGAATTTCTTCAGAGTCCTTAAGGTCAAAAGTCCTCTTGTTTTGACACACCTAATTTAAGTATCTTGACTTCAATAAAGAGTTCCTCTACCTTGGTTTTTTATTCATTATCCCCTCCATCCATTTCATCTCCTCCCTTGATAGGCAAATTGTGATCCAAATCTATTTTTCCTTCTTCTATATTCCTTACTTCTTCACCTCTTAAAAACATACTAGCACTACTTTGTTTCAATTTTATCTATCCTTAGAGTGAAACAACATGTTTGAGTAACTATGGATTACCTTATTTATACCATAAAACTACATTATTAAAATTATTTTACTTATTTTTACCATTTTTTATTATTGTACTACCCTTCTATTATAGGCACCTGAGTCTATACTTTTTTCCATTATTGCATGAGGTTGGCTTGTTAATTCTCACTTGACAATGTTGTTTTCTCTTTTTATGCACCTTTTTCCATTGTTCAGTGAGATAGGTATTGTTATTACTCACTCATCAATGTTATTTTACCATTTTGTTACTAATTTCACATCACTATTTGATTATCATCTTTTTTGACATATATCCTTAGTTTGACTTGGTGATTTTGTATTTCTTACTTAAGATTTAATTGTTTGAGTTTATAGGTCTTTAGTAGCCTTGGATTTTTAGTTACCCAATTTACACTTTTTTTTGACTTGGTATTTTGGTCTAACATAGCACTTGTCACCTTAGCTTTCCAAATTCCCAAGTATGTCCTGTCCATATAGCACTAGTTATCTTGGCTTTCATGTGTTTGTTTATTTTTGATCTTTATTTTTATATTCTTGGATTTGTCAAAAGTAGTCCCTATGCTTTACATAATCAAAACTAACAACATAATAGATAATAATATATATATAAAGATAAGTTAAGGTACACATCACATTTACTTTTTACTTATTTCCCTTTCAATCATTTACTTTCAATTATTTTTGCTTTAAAATGCTACAACTTTTTTAGCATCAACGTTATGTGTTCTTATGTTCTTTATTAAATGACCATCCCCTGTTTCACCTTAGTGACACATGATAAAATTTTAGTGGGGTATATGTATACACATAATATTTTCAAATTTTATCAAATACTAATGCATTAAATTTTATAAGAACCCATTGAGACTCAATCTCTCCGAGTGCATGCCTTAAAGGATACATCGAGAAAGAGGTGGCTAGATCATTGGTGCTTTATAAGATTATTATCCATTATTTCCATATTATTATCAATCTAACCATCTCTTAAAACCATTCCCTAAGTTATTAATCCTACTTTTCACACTCCTCCAATCTTCTCCACTTTTCATCCCTCTTTTCCTCACTTTAAGTCCTTCTTATCAGTCAATTGTGCTAGGTCGATTAGGTCAAACCTCTACAATTTTGAGTGATTTTCACTTAGGAACTAATTTGGCTCTTGGATGACCTAGATCATGATCTAGTGAATAATTGTCTAAAATTTTACTGGGTCGAATGGGTCAACGCTATCAACTAGGATTTTTGGAAGGGTTTAGGTCAAATCTACCTATATATACAAGATTATTTCATCATTATTTCAATATGTAATCAAAATTTATTAATTCATACTTATTTACAATCTAATCTTCAACCATTCTAATTAAGGAGTCTTAGATTAGGGTGTCTACAAGGAGAATCTAGTCTTGTGAATAAGTCTTGGATGCTTTAGCCTTTCTTAGTGATCCTTACAAACTACATCAAACTTTTGTGAAGCCTCTTTGGCTAAGGGAGAGATTGAGTCTCGATAGGTTCATCATTCAGGTAAGTATTCTCTAAATTTTTCCTCTTTATTAGATAAAAGTGGCATAAGTATTAGCTTTAAATAATATTACTATTCATATTCCATGTATTAGGGTCTTACTCATACATAGCTTAATTGAGATTTTCATATACATATTTTGATTGTTTACTAACCCCTCATTTTATGTCACAAGATTTGTTGAGCACTAGATTAGATTTACTTTACTTGTTCTTAGTTTATATGAAATATCAAAACTTAGGAACCCCTTAGGGTTATTTCATGATTATGATAGATTGAAAGCTTCAGAACTCTCCCTAACACTATGTATTGTGATAAGAGATCCCCTAATTGGGTTTAGTGGATCCCCATATTGGTCATGTTCCCACTTAACAAATGTGTCCTCAATCAAAAGTGTATAGTATGATCTATATTATTTGAGTTAGGATTGATTTATAAACATGATGAATTTATGATTACATACACCCACTTATTCTCAGTGGATCATACACTATGAATATCTTTTATTAGACTAATGACTTCTCCAACCATTATATATACGTGGCTTAAAAACTCAAGTAGACCATGAATCCATCATTATATACCCATGTATAGTAGCTACGTATGAAATTAAAACTATGTGATGTAACTAAAAATATTTAATATGAAACTAGGACACTCAAAAATTATGAAATATAAAATGGATATGGGCCAATCTAGAATGTAAAATGGCTCTGGGCCACTCAAGAATGTAAGATGGCTCTAGGACACTCAGGAATGCCAACATCTATAGATGAAGTATGACATCAAATGTGTATTATCCTAGTGTGAATTATGTTTTGATTAATACCATAGAGAATGACATGAAGTTTACCATTCCATATGATCAACTAAATCAAAAGTAAAAATCTAGAAATAATGTGATGTGCACATGCCCCTAAATATGATATTTATGCATATAAATTTTGGGTTGAGCTGTAAGAATAAGTATCTGAGTATCTAAGATTGAAAAATGAATAATCATACCATGCATTATGCCCCCAATCTAAGCAAACTAGTATGGATTTGTACTAAACTAAGAAAAAAATTATAATCTATAATTAAACCTATACAAACATGGATTGTACTTGTGATTTTCAAGCCAATATAGAATTTATTGAAATTGAGGCTATTGGATAGTAATTACATATATAGATAGTAGCACTAGTGGTGATAGTGTCCCATTTTAGACACTTATGTCCAATTGTAATAATTTCAATGTAATTAAAATTGGTCTTTATGCAATTATTTATCATTGTGTTTTCTTGAAATTTATTTATATATTCTATGCCTATGTGCTAAAAATGATACTCTTAGTGCATTTAAATAGCTATATATTTTTGAAAAACCTATGTGAATTCCCCCTATTTTGAGGGGAGTTATTGAACCTATGTAAGAATTATCCTCAAAATAAAAAACTATGCATGATTAGTGTTATTTGAAGCATATATGATATCTAAGAAATAAATTAATATAATGTTCATACATGACATCATAATGTAATATAATCTAAGAATAATTTTTTAATGGATGATGTATGTTGGATGTAGTATTCACAAGGTCATCAAGATAGATATAATAATGCATATGAATAAGAAATCTGAGATATAAACTAAGGGGCTATGTAGGGGGATGGGGCATGATGTTCATCAAGGAACCCAAGGAGGAAAGGGAGATGTACAAGGTTCTTCATGGCATCTAAAAATATAGTGTGAAATAATTAATATAAGTGTCATGGCCATGATGCATACATACAAAACACATGAGGCATGCAAAGTAGGCCAAAAGCCCATAACATAAGGGACATGGGCACATGTCACTAAATCTAAAAAATCAAGACATACAAATACATGTTCAAATATCCACATACACCAATAAAAAGTAGGTTGGAATAGATCCATATATAAGGACATGTTTAAATTTTTACATATACAATCAACAAGGCACACATAAGGACATGGGCACATGTCCAAAGCATATATACAATGAAATGAAGTGGCATAAAGCCATAGAGTAATGGAATATTCAAGTGACCTTGAATATATGTAAAATCATAGAGACACAGTCAAGTATAAACTAAGAAAGCTAGAAATTAAAGTATGCATGAACATATAGTATAAATATGCATACGAGCAAATATGTATATAGGTTAAGTCTAAAGTAGTAGTAGTCAACAAAAAAATAGTGTAATGTAGAATGATATAACCTAGTAATTATAACTTTGTGTAATATTCCCCCAATGTCAAATGATAAATTCATGTATATGCCTCTAATGGGTATATATTAGAAAATATGGACCTATGTGATTGACCTAAGTCCTATAGTAATATGCAAACACTCAACAAGAATAAATGAAGCATGTATGCATGATGAATAATGACTATACTAAGATAGCTAGCATATGTAGTTCTTGAAAAATATAAGAAATTTAAACATGGAAATCCATACAATCTATAATTATATTTTTTGAGTAAAGATTTGAATGTTTTTGTGTTTTTGACATATTATATTATTTTTGTAATTTTTTGATATAAGCTATGTACAAGCAATATGAAAAATAGACTATGTACAAATAATCTAAAAATATTAAAGTTATATATAAGTAAGAATAGATATTACTAACCAATTAGTCTCTTGAGAGACTCACCCTCAATGGATCCTATTTCAAAAATAGGAATGGTTACCTCTTGTGCAGTGTGATTGATATCATGTAGTTAAATTGAGCTACAATGTGAATCTGAGTATTTTTCATTTTTGGTATCTTAAAAATCATAATAACATGTATTGTTCCACTCATGATTATCATATTGATTTTGAACTAATGGAATACTAGTGTTGACTTCTATTATATCTGGTGAGCATAGGGAAGTACCTCATACTATAAAATTGACCTTTTAAAATTCTATTTCGAAATATTTAATGTGACCATGCCCTTTTAAATTGTGCTTATTGTAGGCATATGGTGTTTTAGAGGCTCTCTTTTTAGAAATCCTCTTTTGAGAATGCTTGTTAGTTTGACATAATTTTGAATTTTCAACTTAAATGCTTTCTTTTTTTGTAACATTTCCTATGTATCTAGATATTTTTCCTTGATAAACTGTATTTGTGAATGATTTTCCTTAGCATGTTTCATAGATCCCAAACCTTGTTTACCAACATTATAAATTGATAGAATAGTATTAGTGATGCCTTGAACATGCTTTCCCAAACCTTGACCATGATAATCAAATTGTTAGAAATATTTTTGACCAAACTCATTGATGGGGGTCATCAATCCCTTTCATTTAATAATGTCAATCTAAGGATGGTGTCCAAAGCCTATATGCAATAGGAGAAAGAGATATTTGTTAAATAGTTCCTTCTATAACACTCCAAAATTACAAGAATTGAAAATCACACTTTCAAAAATTAAATCACACTTGCAAGAAAGTAAATTGTTGAATTAAAAAGAAATGGTAAATAAATAAAACATTTGTAGGTTCACAACAAACTATAAAAAATAATAGTTATAGACACAAAAAAATAAAATAAAAATTTAAAACAAAACAATAACTATAGAATAAATAAATAAATAAAAATACATTGATCCATCTTCCTTAGAATGAGTGGCCAACTCATTCCTTGAAAGAGGATTTATTCATAACACAAGCTTCATAATAGATTACTTAAAATTATGGAAAGAAAAGTATATTTATTTCATTAAGGTGTTGGAGGTTGCATTTATAATCTAATTATTTCAACCAACACCTTATTTAGGAGTAATACCCTAGACATTCTAGCCTATTTCAATGTCCATAAAATATGGAGAGATTTATTGGAATGAAATTACATAAATCTATATATTGGATACAATATATAAATAAAAAGTCTATATATAGAAATCTATACATAGAAAGACTCCAAATAGAAAGTATTTTTTATAATAGCTAGAATAGACCAAGTTATCATTAGAATACATTTAGAAATACTTTCCAAACAAGCTCTTAGTGATTTTGTTGAAGTCTATAGTAGTCTTGATGTAGTCTATAGAAAAAATGATGAAGCCTGTAGTAAATTTGATGAAGTCCATAACGAATATAATGAAGTCTGTAACAAGTCTAATGTAGTCCGTAGCAAGTCTCACGTAGTCCATAGCAAGTCTGATGTAATCTATAACAAGTCTGATGTAGTTCATATCTAGTATGATGTAATTTGTAACTACTAGGCATAACTATAGACTAAGTCTAGAGCTACTATAAAAGACTCTAACACTACTCCAACATTATTATTGAATGGTTACTCTTAATACTTTAAATCATTATAGCTTAGTATAAATTGTTTATGCACATATTGATATCTATTTACCTCTAATCATTAGAAACAACTAACAAATAGATAACAATGAATTTTAAAGAAATAACTATGATATATGCTTTCTATTTTATTCTAAATAAATCATAAGTCTGGAAACTACATTTATATTTACTTTCTATGCAAGAAAAATGATGTTATTTCATGGATACAATGAACCATTTTATGGTCTCATCATTCCTCCACACCTAATTTCATGCATGTCCTCATGCATGCCACTATCTAAAACATCATGGTACATATGCATGAGTTATACATAGTCTTCATATTTAAAATGGGTTTCCAAAATTTATTTCATTTCTACAAGTATAATGAAATTCATCTTTTAAAATCCTCTTGAATTCTTTAGACGAAAGTGGCCAATGACAATGGTCATTATAATGCATTGTTTAAGGATAGGTTCTTGTGTGGAGGTTTTTCATACTATCCTTAGATTCCTTTTTGACACAAGTTATTATGTGGATTTTTCATGCTGCTCACCTTGGTTTTTTTAAAATAAACTAGGGTGAGATCAGGTTCTTATATTGAGAATTTATTGCTATGTCTACACATATTTATTTTGACCACAAAACAAATATTGACATAAAAATTATTGTTTATTTTACAAATATGTACCAAGATCATGATCAAAATATATTTGCATTAACTTGTTTATTTGAATAATCCTAGTTTATTTTTTCCTAAAACTATTCTCCCCCACACCTGATGTCATGCATGTCCTCATGCATGCCTACGAAAGAAGTGAGAGGGGATTACAAAAATCAGATGTAAGTTTTTTTGCCTTTTCCCCACACTAAATCTTTTACAATAAATGAAAAAGTAGATCTTTATGTAATAACAAAACTTATAAGTAAATTTAAATGTAAAATAATAAAGTAAAATATTGTGGCATAACTTTAGTCTTTAGTGCTTCTTCCATGGTAGCTAACGTGAAATATGTTGGGAATAGTATGGATAAAATTATATTCTTTCCATGTTAAGAAACAAGAGCACTAAAGTAAGAAACCATGTATTGTACTAGAAAAAATGCATCAACTATTCCATTTAGACATATTATATTTTTATTTAGTGTTTTGCCCTTGACTAGCTAGTAAATTGATTTTCTAATCAAGGCTCTTATTTTAGCACTTGGTTCGCCAACAAGTTGGTTTTCAAATTAAGACTACCAATAATGCCCAAAGATTTTTATTGTTGATTTTTTTTAATTTTCTAAAAATTGATAACATAAAAATGTTATATATATATATATATCCTGGTATTGCTTTCAAATGTATCATTTAATTTCTTTATGTTGATAGTTAGCCATCATTGATATAATCACTAATTTTGTTGTTTCTTTTTATCAAAGGTGACTCAGTAGAAGGTGTTTATGGCTTGATTATGGATAAAACTTTATCTGTTATAATTTTGAGAATGACTCTTTGCCATAAGATTATCTTGAAAACCCCAAAACAAATAACACATTTTCACACAAGCATAATATCAGTAATATCAAAGAATTATAAATGTCAACAACAAAAATATTAATATGAATATTTGAATATATATGGAGGAATTTATTTCAGCCTACTTAGGAGTGGTTTATGGTTCAAGAATTAACATTATTGATAATGAGATTTTATTGTGGAAAATAAGAACTCCGTCAGATAAGTTCTCTTATTATGCAAGTGGATATGGTTTTAACTAATTCTTGAATATGGATGAAAAAAAATGAAATGTCATCAATTATTTTTATCTATGAACTATGAAAAAAATATTAACTATTATTTATATAGGGAAGATAAAGCTACATTGCTAAATTATTTTATGAAAACTAGAAGCTAAAAAATATACTTGGATAGATAAATTTTGGAGGTTCTTAGTTTCCTTGCTACAAATAGATTTTGCATGCTTCTTCTCGTAGTTAAAAAATCTATGTTATTTATTAACAAATTGGCCTAAATTTTTATCATGTTAATTAAGATCTTCACTATTTTATTTTTTAGATGGGAAATCAAAAAGTAGGGACTTGGTGGTGGTAGCCCCCAGTGGGGTTAAGGGGTAGTGCCCCTTACGCACTTCCTATCATGATACAAGGAAGGGTTGAGGGGTAGTATCCCTCAAATCCAAGCTTAATTTACTATTTTTATAACCAAAAATTTGCATATCATTGAAGATATTTTGATGATTTTGTGTTATTTGCACATCTTGATGAAAATGTGTAATTCTTGCTAATTTTTAGCATATGCATTACTCAAAAAAGATTAAATACTCGGTCTTATCCTACTTTTCAAAAATTCAAAAATTTGATGTTCTAGTTTGCATGCTAATATTTCTTGGGATGAAAGTGTGTTTATTTTTAGACTGTCATCATTTTTTTGTTTTGTTTTTAAATAATTTAGATAATTTCCAATAGCCATATAAACTAACAATAGACATATAACATAATAAAAAGTGAGCATTAAGACCAAATTAATTAATTTTTTTGAGTATTCTTGGAGAATATTGCAAGTATAATATATTTCTATTTTATGTCAAACATCATTACATGCTATAGTTTAGCAAGAAATCTAAAAATTTTGCACAAACTTAGCAATCAATTAGAGAGAAAATAGAAATCACACAAGTTAAATAGTAGTGATTTTGTAATAAAATCAGCAGTGATGTAAGATTTACCATTATTATTTGAACATGGATATTTTACCCATGCAAAATATAGAGCAATATTTTAATTTTAGTGCATGTGGTGATGCTAAATCCAGTGCATGTCTCTTTCTAATAACTATGTGACATTTTTTAATCTCTTTTTCACATTGACTATTCCCAAAAATATGTTGTGGACTATGTGAGATATGATATCATTATAGTATCTTAGTTATTTTATTATGTATAAGTTATATATTTTAAATACAATCATTCATTTTTAGTTATAACTAATTTGAATGTCTTTTTCATGTTTATCATAATCTTCTTGTAGATGTGCAACAATAATCTCATAATTAGGCAACCTTTGATTTCTGCATGTTTGAGTATACTAGTTATGATTTCATTAATTCTTCACTATATTTTATTATTCATGTGCTAAAACATCTTTCAAAGAGTATTGGTTAATATTATTTGTCTTATTATAACTCAAATACTAGTCTTAAAAGGCTTTATCCCTAGGTGTCCAATTATGCTCTTCCTCTAGTAAAATTAAAATATCTTATTTTCAAAAGAATCCACTTCTACCATAATCTATGTTGCATGCAATTATTATTATTATTTTTAACTTGTCAAATCTATTTGACCCACATAGAATTTGCCCAAAATAATTTGTTTACTGCATGGTGATTTATTTGGATGCAATATTTTTAGAGGTTATATTTGTATATTCCATCTAATATCCACATGAATATCTCCAAAATCCATTTTAGTCATGAAAACAATATAGCATAAAAGTCATTAAAATAATTATCATGCATATCAAATTTTGTCAGCCATACTAGATGAGAATGGAATCAATTCTACAAGTAAAACTACCAAATAAAATCAAAGGTATTTTGGTTGGAGCAACAATTTCCTTTTCAACATATTATATATAATTTTGTATCTTTAACGTTTCAACTGTAGTGTCTTGATCAACTATTGTTACATCAATAATTTTATAAAAAATGAACTATTCTTACTTGGAAGATTGAATACCCAACATTGTTTCATTCAACTTAGATGTCCCACATTACACAAACTAGATTACAAACCATTTTCATTAATTTTAGTAGATATCATTAGTGTGATTATGATTTTAAAATTGAGTAGTTATAGATTTGTAATCATTGTAATTCATCTCCTTGTAAACATCATCCATCCCTTTGTAAACTTTAGTTGTCTCAGGGTTTCATTTCCAACCTCCATAACTAAATATTCCTTCATGATGTTATAAATTATATTTCCTACATAATAGTGTTAGTATTGATGGTTTTTATTTTTCCAGACTAAATTCTTAATTACAAAAAAATAAATTCTAATCTATGTTTATAAGAAAATGAATTATAATCTATTTTTTAGGAAATTAAATTCTAAAAGAAATTGCCAACTATGTATTTCCTATCATACAATTTGCAAATAGACATTTTCTCTCTCTAGGAACTTTGTTTATCTATTGCCACTAGACAATTCTTAGAAAATTTTGAATCTCTTAATAACACCATGTTCTCTGGCAATGGTGCCAAAAATGATTAAGGTCATCAATCCCATTCATTTAATAATGTCAATCTAGGGTTGGTATCCGAAGGCTATATGCAATAAGAGAAAGAGATATTTGAAAAATAGTTCCTTATATCACACTCCACACTTGAAATTATTTAAAATCACACTTACAAAATTAAATCACACATACATAAAATTAAATAACATTTTCAAGAAAATAAATTATTGAATTGAAAAGAAATGATAAATAAATTAAATACCTATAGGTTCACAATAAATTATAAAAAAGAATAGTTATAGACATAAATAAATAAAATAACAATTTACAACAAAATAATAATTATAGAACAAAGAAATAAATAAAAATATATTGATCCATCTTCCTTGGAATGAGTGGCCAGCTCATTCCTTAGAAGAAGATTTATTCAAAACATAAGTTTTAGAATAGATTACTCAAAATGATGGAAAGAAAAGTATATTGATTTCATTTGGGTATTGTAGGTTATATTTATAATCTTATTCTTCCAACTAACATCTTATTTAGGAGTAATAACCTACACATTCTATCTTATCTCAATCTCCACAAAATATGGAGAGAGATATTTATTATAAGAATGTAATCTATTACAACATATTATTAATCTCCATAAAATATGGAAAGATATATTTATTGGAAATAAATTACATAAATATATATTTGGATACAATATATAAATGGAAATTCTATATATAAAAATCTATAGATAGGACTCCAAATGAAAAGCATTTTTTGTGATAGCTGGAATAGACCAAGCAATCATTAGAATACATTTAGAAGTATTTTACAAACAAGTCCATAATGGTTATATTAAAGTCTACATTGGTATTGATGTAGTCTATAAAAAATATAATGAATTACTTATAAAATTTGATGAAGTCCATAGAAAATATGATGAAGTCTATAACAAGTATGATGTAATCCATAGCAATTCAGATGTAGTTCATAACAAGTCTGATGTAGTTTGTAACTAGTCTAATATAGTTCGTAGCTACTGGGAATAACTACAGACTAAGTCTAGAGCTACTATATAATAATTTGACACTACTCCAACATTTTTCTTGAATTATTACTCTTCATACCTTGAATAATTAGAGCTTAATATGAACTATGTATGCACATATTGACATCTTTTTCTTGATAGTCATTAAAAATTACTAACAAATAGATAATAATGAATTTTAAAGAAATAACCATGATATATACTTTTTATTTTATTCTAAATAAACTCTAAGTTTATAAACTATATTTAGATCCACTTCCTATGGAAGAAAAAAGATGTTATTTCATGGATATAGTGAGCCATTTTATGCTCTCATTACATACCATTGTGAAAGTGGGACCTCATTATGGAGAGGTATATTTGTATATTTTACTTGCTTTACCTATGCTTATTATATTGTTTATTTTTCTAATTTTCTTTGAGAACCTTTTATTATTCTAAGTTATGCTTTAGAAACCACTTTTTTATTATTTCTAAATTTTACTATTTTTGAATTTGTATGTGTGCCATTGTATGTTGTTTGGATGACGTGTCATTTTTTCAATATTCTATATCAAATACCTATATTTTCCTTTTCAATTTTAAACATGAATCATTGTGATGTCCATGCATTCTATAATATGCATAATAATATCTGGATCTCCTCACTAGATGTAAAGGAGGTAGGTTGATCAAATTAACTTTAATAATTTACCTCAAAATCTCACTTGAACTTCTAACTGGTATTTGATTAATTTATGAATCACTAGTTTTAGATGCACTTTATTATGGTTTATTATTTTGATATATAACATTTCTTTCCATAAATTGACTAGGTGAATATGTATATACATGATTGATACTAGTGTTCCCTAGAGGCTTTTGTCTTGTAATATGATTTTCCAATGTTATAATATTTTTATGTAATAGTTGATATTGAGTTTATAGTTTTGAAAGGAACTTTCTCATATTGATAATTTGATCCCTTAGATTCTCATAGGTGGAAACCCTAATTTATTTTGATTGAACATGTAGGCACAAACCCTATAGAGAAGAGGTGGAGGCATGGATAGGCTGAGTACATACATTTGAAATAGTAGTATAGGATACCTTGCCTCTTAGAGGAGTGATAGCATGGACCTGGTTAGAGGGAAAGTAATTATCATCCTCATGGAGATTAGGAGGAGAAGGAGAAACTTCTTTATCCATGAAATTTGTTAATGCAACTTAAAATAAGGATACTAGGGTAGAACATATGAGGTCTAAAAACCCTAACACAATCAAGGGAAATAGAAAAAATAAGGGTACAAACCCCAATAACATATAGGGATAGGGTTTGGATAGTATTTTAAGTAAGTTAGGTTCACCAAATGATTTAATTTTTTAGGGTTATGGATTTTAAGAACTAGGTTTTTAATGGAGTTGAGTACAATAAATTAGGGTATAAAATATGTGATAAATATAACCACTGATTTGTAACAAAATTAACCTAGATTGACCTTTCTAAAAATAACATAAATGATGAAAATGAGTACTTAGTTGGAAACTAACTAAGACAAATGATCTAGAGGTTGCAAATCAAGACAAAAACTAATATGAGTGTCATAAATAGGATCCAAGTATCAAAATCCTTCCTAGATAGTAGCATCATAAATGGATAGTATCTCTAATGGTGATACCATCATCTTTTTGGAGAAAGTATCCTCTATGAATAATTTCTTTTAGATTTTTGATACACTTGTGTTAGAGTCTACCAAGCCTATTATTTTTTACACAAGTTATGATTCCCTATCAATGACTTATTTTGATTGATTTTGAAACCCTAGACCTTCATATTATTAGGGCATTAAATTGGCATAAATATCAAAGTGTGATTTTTGTGGGGTAGGCTAGACATCTTCAACACCCTGTTATGATGAGAGTTGCCTACATACCAATATTCCAAAGAGGGATCAATCTTGATATAGTTTTCCCCACTAGCTAGTGAAAGTTCTAGTGAAATTAAAATGAATGCTGATTTGACTATTTTGAGTGATTATGGAGACTAAAAATATATGTATTCTGAGCTTGGGATGGATGTAGATGATTATATGCAAAAGTAGGGTAAAATAGGGATTAATAACCTTGATTGTGCATAAAATTTTTCTAAGTTAGTTTGTGTTATTTCATCTAGTGAATAAAGGGATAAAATTCATGTATATATACTATTTTAGTGCTTATGTGGGTATTAGAGATGTTTAAGATGACCCTATGTGGTTATTTATTTGAAAATATAGCTTTTGGTGACCAAATGTGGGAAAATAATAATAATTCCCAAACTAGAACACTAGAATCATTGGCACTACTGTCCAATTTATGCCAGTAGTGTCCAAGTGGAAGAACCTAAACACTAGGGGTCAAGATTCTAAAATGAGGGTCTAAGACTACTTTAGGGATGTTTATGGATGGGTATGGCCTATACTAATGTTGGATAGGTGTCTAAGTAGGCCTTAAGATAGGTTTAGGGCTAAGATGTGGATACATGGTATCAAATAACAATCTTAGCACTCAAGTGACATTTTTAGATGAATACAATAGCCAATTACATCAACCATGATACAAAGTGTGTCTATATAGCTCTATCATATATAGATAACCACATTATCCATGATATATAATTTATCGATACAATTCATTTTCTTTTAGATAATTACATCGATCATCACCTAGAATTTGCTGATCCAATTTTTTCTATCTCACCTATAGTTAACTACATCAGACATGATCTAGAATGTGCCAATATAGTTATTTTATCTACAATAACCTACATCAATTATGAGTTTCATCAAATTACATAGACTTAGCATATACAATTATTTTTACTCTTAATATTTCATCATACCCTATCAACTTAGCTGAGATAGTTATTTTTACCCCTATATATTCATCAAATTATATCAACTTGGTTGACATAGTCAATTTAAGTTATTCCTTTCTAGACTAGATTGACTTGGTAGTTACCATATATCATAATTTTCTATAAATAACCTTACATAGATCCTAACATTTCCTTAGATGCCACATTTCCTATCATAACACAAACTTACATATATTTTGAAATCATTCCTAGGCCTGTCAGTCTTGAGGTTAGCTATAATTTATCTATGTCCCATAGTTCGGAGCATCTTTAAAAGCAAATCCTCTTATTATTACAAATATTAGGGCATATTGATATTCCCATCCTTTTCTTACTAAACATATTGGTGCATCTTATTCTACCCATATTTCATCTTTTGGGGAATCTTATGATGCCCATCCTTGATTTTATACATGCTTTTGGGGTATCTTACTACTCCCACCATCATTTTCTTAACTTATTGATCTTTCAGCTTTTTCATGAGATAGGAATCAAAAACATGTCACATTTTATAGACAAATAAATTTAAATTCAATAAATTTTTTGAAACACATATTATCTCATTTAACATGCTCTCATTTGTTATATACATTAGCTTAGAGTTTTCTTATTATTTTGTCTCATGTTTTTTTGTGTATGTTAAGTGTTGTCCAATTTTGGCATAAGACCAGCACAATGTAGAAGGACCATGGCATGGGAGGACCATTTTTAATAATTTATAGGCATAGAAGAACCATGATATGGAACCAACTAGGCACAAAAGGATAACAATGTGGAAGGACTAGCATGAGAGGACCTAGTTAGAGGAGAACAAGTCATGAGGAACCCAAGAACATAAGATTCAAAATGATAGCAAAAGATTAGGGGAGCATGTGGGAAGTAAGATATAATTGAAATAATGGTTCAAATAGGACATTCTAACATTATTGATAGGAGGTCTTGCACCATCCCGTAAGGAAAGGAACACATGGCTACTGAGATATAACATAGAGTGAGAATCTAGGGGCATAGAGGCCTAAATATTGAGAAAGAACTATTTGTCAAGTGCCATGACTCTCAGTCTATTTAGAGTTCATTGGCCACCCATACATGTCATTTATTATTGTAAACACTTGGTCAGGGAAAAACAAGTATAAATAACCCTTTTGTGAAGCATTTTTAGAAGAGAGAGAAGAATTTTGCAGTGTTATGGTGTAAAATCTCAAGCTTAATATATGATAACATGTTGTATTAACTTGTGTTACTATCAGTGATGGTGTTAATTATTGTTTAAAATATTTATGGAACAAACCTGGTATTTCATTTTTTGAATACTTAATGCTAAGTAAGAAGATGAATATAATATGCATGATAATGCTAATCAAATCTAGAACTCATAGGATTGAAGTAGTAAGTTTATGTTTTTATATAATCTTTGCTTAATTGAGGGATATGAACAACTAATCCAAGCTATGATAACAAACCTATAGGAACTAGTCTTTTGCCACACATTTTAGGTGAGTGTGTAGGACCCAGGTCTTATGTGAAAGGGCTAGCACATTAACACATTACGTTAGACTTTAACGCTAGAGATAGACTTAACCAAAATAACCCAACATTTTGGTTATGTTGCCAAGACTTGAAGTACTTGAATCATAGTCATGGGAAGATGTTTGAGTGTATTACACTACAAAATATAAAAGAATGGGCTACTAGTGTTGAAGCTAATTTTACAATTCTATATCTTGAGACAGGAATATCCACACAATAGTGGGTGAAGTAGAATATTTATAGTCCCTTGTATGCAACCTTATTTTTGGAGGTCCTAGATATTTTACATGCTTGGTTAATAACATATGCTCAAGGATAATCAAATAGTATTGGAAGGAGGCAATCTTGGATGCTAGAATGACAAAGGGTTTTAGCATGACTTGGACTTTTGAGGACATGAGAAGTCAACTTTTGGTGGATAAGAGTTTGGAATAGCTACATTTTAGAGCACTCTGTGACCACCTATTCATGCCCTAAAAAATCCAAAGTCCAATTCCTTTGAGATTCATGGGGTCACTATCTAATGCTTTTTACTTTCAAAATTAAGAAATTAATTTTTGACCTTGGATTGGAAACTATACTAATGGAGGGATAAATCATCTTGTGCATGAGACGTACATTTAGAAGGGGAGAGTAGGGGTTGATACAAGATTGTGGGTTTAAAATGGTATCCAACCATCATGCACTATTAAAATAAAATTATGATGAATCTTGACAAAGGATCATGCGAGTTAGTGGCATGGGAAGAGACTAAGAGAACTTAAGGAGTGTTATTAGGAGCCATAGGGAAGTGGAAACACATGAGGATCCCATTACTTTCAAGCCATGTTCTATGCCAATTCTATCCTATGAAGGAGAAACAAGATGGATGGAAAGAATTGAGGAACCAATTTTGAACTAACTAGTCTCCCTCAATATAGTGTGTGCTCATGCCTTTGAGTCAGACAAAGTACACATTCAAAATTAGGATACAAACATTTTAGAGTTAGAAGATAAACTAGTAAGGGATACTAAAAATAATACATTTTATGCTCATTTATATTTAAAACTATCTTTCCCTCTTTAAAATAATTTTCTATGGCACAATTTGGGATGCCTAGTGGACTTGGTCTTCAAGTATAGAACATAGGCCCAAACTTGGTTGACCAACTGGATACCATGCCTCATACCTTGAGTACTATTAATGGAGGTGTTACAGGAGGACTAGGTGGTAGCATAAGAGGAAGTGGAATCCCTCCTCAAGGGATTAAAGATAGAGGTTCCCAACATCCACCATTCGAATACCTCAACCAACTACGGTCTACTACAAGATGACATTACACTTACCTAGATACTAAGGGGTAGAGAATGTAGTTGAGCATATCCAAAAATATGAACTAATTTTGAAGGTGCGAGGTATCACATCTTTTGAACATATGGCCACATAGTTTGAAAATACACTTTTAGAGTGTACATACAAGTTATACTAGAAGTTTGACCCTCATCAAGTGGTGGTAAACTTTAATTAACTCAAAATGGTCTTCCTTCAAGAGTTTGACATTCTTAAATTTTAACAATAAAGCATAACAATACTAAAGGACATAAATCAAGGACTTACTTAAAGTGTGCATGAATATGATGTAAGGTTTAAAACATTACTATCTAAATTTTCATTTGAAATTAATGCTACCTAGCATGCACAATAGTTTGTGGGAGGATTTATACTACCCTTTTGGTGAACCTTATCACAATAAACCTTCATTGGCCTGCATGAGACTTTGGAAGCTACTCTCTGCACTGAAGTAGTTAGAAGCATTGATACTAAGATTAGTCCCTTTATGAAAGCCCAAATAGCCTTAATGGCATCATAATTGGAGAATTTGATGGAAAATAATGTTTATGAGACACATAGTGGTTTTTGGTACACTAACTATGAAACTAAAGGATGTACAAGGAGCAACTACCTGTATAAGAACATACATATAGTACTTAAACAAACATGTGAAATATATCATGAAAAACATGATGTTTGATCTCTTCTTCTTATGCAACAAGCTATGCACACTAAAGTGTCTGATTATTGTAAGATTTATGATGCTTACACTCATGATATTAATGATTATCATCTAATTGGTGACATCGATGAAGCTCAAGCATGTGGCACGTGCTAAAACTCAATAACAAATAATAAATACAATAGTGGTTATCTTGGATGTGGGAGAGGGAGAGGACAAGGAAGTGGAGATTTCCCACCCAAGACTTTTTATAAATGTGGGTCACTAGACCACTATCAATGGGATTACCCAGATTACTCAACATGCACTTTTTATAGAAAGAATCACCGACTAGAAGAGTGTCATGATCTATATGTAGCTATCACCAAGGATAAAAATTAAAAAGGCACTAGTATGATTAAAATTAATAAACCATAATTGTGTGCATGCGAAACCATTCCTATATTTCAACAAGTAAACATTACCACATGTAGTGGGGGATAGACCCAATCAACAACTAATCTGATAGATAAGGTACAATGATAAGAAACATGAGCTAGGAAGTACCCAAATGTTTAAGAACAAAAGGATGTCCTCCAAGATACAATGGTGCATGTACATTAAATTTAGGGAGAAATATAGTTCCTCAAATATAAGGATGTAACATAGCATGTTGTTGTGTAAAGAGAATATAAACCTTGACTAGTGGCATAGGATGATTTCTAAGAATTATGCAAGTATATGTTAGATGAGGATATTGTCCCTCAACTTAGTGATTGGCTTAAGATTAAACCTTGAATACCAAATGGAGTCTATCCTCACCTCATTAGGCAAAGTGAAGATAGTTGTTTAAATCATGCTCAGTGATATGACACTCCTAGTTCCTCTACTCCCCTAAAAGATAGAGAAATGTTGGTTAATTCTTCCATCAATTAATGGGTAATCCAGGACATTTTAGTGGATACTAGTGTGGAATTCAATGTCCTCACCATGGATGCTTGGTGAAAAATGTCTATACTAGTGCTATAGTCTTCACCTCATGTCTTATAAGCATACTTACCTAAACCTCACATTGAGGCTTGCAAGACAATATAGAGGAATGAGGAAACATACTTACCAGAGTACCTATAGGTGCATGCATTTTATATATCTTTATGCACTTAGGAATTATCATTGCATATTCATGAAGAGAAACACATGGGTACTAGGTTTTGGTAATTACTAAAGGATAATATGAAGTTGGTAGTCCTATTCTTTGCCAAGGATGGACTTGCACCTCACACTCTAGGCCATGCATGAAGCAGTTATCGAAGACCCAAGTCCCATAGAGGACCAGCTAAGAAATATCCATTAAGACCTTGATGAACCTTTACATTTGTTTAATGAACTTTCAACACATTGATTTCCTGCACATATGCCATTTTTAGATATAGACCAACATGAAGAGATTCATTTGGGAAAGCAAAATCTTTTCTTCTAGGTAGACAAAGGAGAAGGGTCTAGTCCACCCAACCCAATGTCTAACCGTCTAGATATTCCTACAAAATTTGGCATAAGAACTATTCAAGACATAAGTACCAATATGAACAACCCCTACCATGGACTTATTCAAATTGTTCAATGTAATATTGGCTCAGACCAAGAACCAAAATGGCCATAATAGGAAATTATTAGATTGACACAAAGATTACATAAATCTTTGAGTTGCTAAAATAATATTAGGATGTTTTTCTAAGGAACTATAGTGAAATGAAGGGAGTCCACTCATCCTTATGGAAGATGCACATCAAGTTAATTGACAATACTCAACTAGTGAAAAAATGACCATACATGATGAATCCTAATCTTTGGACATGTGTTAAAGTGGAAATTAATAGTATGATTTACACTGGAGTCATCACTTGCATTTCCAAATCTGAATGGGTTAGTCCCATAGTGATTAGTATCAAAAAGGATGGATGCATCTGTATCTGTGTGGAATACCAAGTGATGAATGAATCTTGTGTGACAGATCCCTTTCCAATGTCATTCATAGAGGAAATCCTTGAAGGTGTTGTTGGTTGTGAAGTGTACTCCTTTATAGAGAAAATACTTAGGGAAGATGCACATCAAGCTAATTGATAGTACTCAACTAGTGAAAAAATGACCATACATGATGAATCCTAATATTTGGGCATGCATTAAAGAGGAAATTGATAGTATGATTTATACCAGAGTCATCACTCCCATTTCCAAATCTGAATGGGTTAGTCCCATAGTGATTAGTATCAAAAAGGATGGATGCATCTGTATCTGTGTGGACTACCAAGTGATGAATGAATCTTGTGTGACAGATCCCTTTCCAATGTCATTCATAGAGGAAATACTTAAAGGTGTTATTGGTTGTGAAGTGTACCCAAGTTCCATAGAGGACCACCTAAGAAATATCCATTAAATGAACCTTCAACACATTGAGTTCTTACACATATGCCAGTTTTAGATGAAGATCAACATGAAGAGATTCACCTCGAAAAGAAAATGCTTATCTTCCAGGTAGACAAAGGAGAAGGGTCTAGTCCACCCAACCCAATGTCTAACCATCTAGATATTCATACAAAATTTGGCATAAGAACTATTCAAGACATAAGTACCAATATGAAAAACCCCTACCATGGACTTATTCAAACTGTTCAATGTAATATTGGCTCAAACAAAGAACCAAAGATGGCCATAATAAGAAATTATTAGATTGACACAAAGATTACATAAATCTTTGAGTTGCTAAAATAATATCAAGATGTTTTTCTAAGGAACTATAGTGAAATGAGGGAGTCCACTCATCCTTAGGTAAGATGCACATCAAGCTAATTGACAGTACTTAACCAGTGAAAAAATGACCATACATTATGAATCCTAATCTTTGGGCATACATTAAAGAGTAAATTAACATTATGATTTACACTAGAGTCATCACTCCCATTACCAAATTTGAATGGGATAGTTTCATAGTGATTATTATAAAAAAGGATGGATGCATCTATATCTGTGTGGACTACCAAGTGATGATTGAATCTTGTGTGATATATCCCTTTACAATGTCATTCATAGAGGAAATCCTTGAAGGTGTTGTTGGTTGTGAAGTGTACTCCTTTATAGATGGATTATTTGGGTACCATTAGGTCTAAATAACTTATGAAGACCAGCCTAGAAAAAACTTTGCCATAGAATGGGGATCATTTTATACTGTTATGCCCTTTGGGTTGAAAAATGTCCCAACATTATTTTCAAAAATAGTAGTTGAGGCCTTGATGGACTTCATCCATAAGTTCCACCAGTTTATTTGGATGATTGGATAATATATGGCTTGGTCAAGGACCATTATTCTAATCTCAAACTTATGCTTGAGTGTTATCAAGTGTTATAAATCTCCCTAAATTTGAATAAGTGCTTGTTCATGATGCCTTTTGGTGTGCTCCTAGGGCATATTATTTGTAAGGAAGGACTCTTGGTAGACCTTGAAAAGGTATCTATTATTCTTCACCTTCCAGTGCCTAAGACTCAGTGAGAGGTCTATGCCTTTCTCATCCATATAGGTTATTATAGAAATCTCATTCATGGTTATGTCAAAATTTCCTCACCCTTGGAATAAATTTAAAAATACAATGAGTAGTTCATATGGACTTCCTTTTGTAAGGAAGTATTTGAAACACTCAAGGAAAATTTGGTCACTACTCTTATTCTATAATTTATCAATTGGAAAAATCCATTTCATGTCCATGTTGATGTATCTAACATCATTATTGGTGTGATTCTAACATAACTAGGTTAAGGTCACTTAGATCACCCAATTTACTTTACCAATAAGAAACTAACACCAACTAACATAAACTATACCACTACAGAGCATGAAGCTTTGTCTATAGTCTACGATTTGTAGAAGTTCATATAGTACCTTCTAGCCACTCCTTTTATTTTTTATATAGATCATGAGGCTTTGAATTACCTTGTCAACAAACCCATACTACATGGATAGATCTATCATTAGATTATATTGTTTCAAGAATTCTAATTTCCCATTATGGTGAAACCTAGAAAGGCCAACTATGGACCTAACCACCTATCCCAAATTGAGAATGAATAACCACCACTCACCATAGAAGATGATCTTACTAAAGTACAACTCTTCTGAGTGATATGGGTGCTTAAAGAACTAAAAGACATTGTAGAATTTTTGACTACTAGTTTCATGCCTGAATCTCTTACCTCATAGGAAAAAAGTAACTTGTGGTTTGCATTTCACCCTTCCATATCATAGCAAATGATCTTTACAAAATGGACTGTGACAAAGTTTTTTAATGTTGTGTAATGAAACATGAGTACCTCAAGGTACTTCAAGAAGTTCACAAGTAGATTGATAGAGGGCACTATGCTGGAGAAGCTACCACATGAAAGGTTATGATAGCTAGACTATGGTGGCTAACTCTATTCCAAGATGCTAAAGAATATGTTAGGAAATGTGACATTTGTCAGTACATAGTCAAACTTAACTGAAGAGATGTTATGCCTTTATGACCCATCCTATCTCAAGAACCCTTTGAAAAATGGGCTATTGATTTTGTTGGTCCCATTAGTCTAGTGGGGTGATGAATAGTTTATCGATATATCATTATGGCAACTGAATACCTTATGTTTTGGGCTAAAGATGCACGAATGAATTATTGTACTACTACTACTACCACCTAATTCATCTAAGAGAATGTAATAAATTGGTTTTGATGTCCCTTGAGTTTAACTAGTGATCATGGTACCCACTTCTTGAATCAAAAAATTCACATATTGCTAGCTGAGTTCATTATCATGCACCACAAAAAACACTTTATCACCCATAAGCCAATGAAACTACTGAGGCTTTCAATAGGATCTTAGGTACCACTTTAAATAAAATCTATAATGCTGGCTGCAATAATTGGGATGATAAGGTATCTATAGTAATATGGGCTTACCAAACTACCTATAAGCACCTCAATAAGAGCATGCCATTTAACTTGGCATATGATAGGGAAATAGTGATGCCAGTAAAGTTTTTGGTTCCATCCCTATATATCATGCATGTAAGACAACTAGATTATGAGACATCCTAAAAATCATGCTTAGACACTTTAATACAACTAGATGATACCTAATTCCTCACTCATTGGAGCCAAGATGTAGAGAAACACATGCAGAAGGCATGGCATGATCTCCATATAAAGAAGAAAATGTTTTCTCTAGGAATGAAGGTCTTGTTGTATGAATCTAATTTTGTGCACCATCTTAGAAAGCTTCGCATCCATTGGGATGGCCTGTTTATAATACATAGCATTCAACCTACTAGAGCATGTTGTTTACAAAGGATGGATGGTCATTTCCTCCCAAGGAACTATAAAAGAAGTCAGATTCAATTGTAATTCACTTCAAAATAGTGGAAGTTTTGAAATCAATAAGGCTTATGCCATTTAGCTTAGGATTTATTGCTTTCAATAAAAGCACTACCTTTGTTATGCACCATTTTCCCTTTCTATAATTTTGTTTTCTAAGTTTTTGTTTTGTTCATGGAGGACCATAACATGTTTTAGTGTGGGGTAAGAACTCAGGTTTAAAAAGGCAAAATTAAAAAGTGTTTAAGTTACTTTAGTGTGAAGGTTATTAAAGGTGCATAAGGTTATAAAGCACACAATTCATTTAAGGCATAAAGGGGTAAGGTTCTTGCCATAAGTTATAAATTTAAATGAGGCAGCTATCTCCCACCTCACAAAAAGTATGGGACACACCTATCATCCAATTCAAATAAAATCATGAGATTGGACTTGCTAAAATGTGATGCGATTAATTATGGCAAGAAATGTTCCAATGACATGATGGGATAATATCGTTAAGGCATTAATTATAAAAAGGTAAGGATCTATACACAATAGTTGCTATAAGACCTACATTAAATTCCATGAAATGATGGGTGATAAAGGAGCATTAATGAAAGTAAAACCAACCTTGGAGCTTATAAATAGACATGTTAAACACATTTCACATTTTACTTTGTGTTTAACTTTGAATATCTAAAGCTAAGAATTCAAGTGACCACCAAAGATAAGCCAATCATTTCCTAATAAAAGTGAATAATTTTACATACTTAGCAAGTCATGAAGGTCATTACCAATCTGAGAATAGCTATTCCAGCTTTGGTTTGGTGGGAAAATTGTGGGTTTTGAGAGTTATAGGTTGTAGGTCTGCCATTGAAGGGTGCTTAAGATTAAAAAGCCAAAACATCATTATATAAATATGTATTCCTTTGGAAATGTTGGATGGCCATGCATTAACCTTTGGGATCATTAAAGGGTAATATAACCTAATAAGAAGGCCAAAATACATGAAAAATTGTGAATGATACCTGAAGAGGAAGAGGTGAGCAAAAGTGACTCGGTCCTTATTGACCAAATTTGACTTTTAGGTCAAATTGGGGTACCCCTAGTAAAAAAATTGATTTTTAGGCCTATGATGGGGTGTAATTTATTTTCATTAGGTGTTTTATAGGTCATTTTATGTTAATTAATGTTTTAATAGCTTTAGTCAATTGTTTTCTAGGTCCATTTATCATTTTAAGTCATTTTAGGTGTAAAAAATAGTGCATTTAATGCTTTGTACAAGTTTTTTAGGAAATGTGAAGGTATAAATATATGATTTCATGACCCATGTGTCCAAAAATGTCTTAATTAACTGAAAAAAAAGTGGTAGGTTATGCAGAAGAAAGGGTAGTTTTCTAGTGAAAGAAGAAGAAAATAGCACTTGTACGACCTTTTTGAGAAATGTGCCACATGGGATAGGGTCAGGGTATTTCCTTTCATCTTCCTCAGCTAAAATCCACATTTATAATGATCTTAAAGTTAAATTTATAGGCCAAAACCATCCTATCTCTTTTTCACCCTTCTTGGCATAGAGAAGTGACTTGCAGGTTCTTGCTTGGTATGGTCAGCACAGGGGGTTTTAGGTAAAATGATCTTGGGAGAATATTATAAACTCATATACCTATATTTTAATATAAATAAGTTTTGGTAATAGTGGACTATGCTTTTTGAATCATCTATTTGAAGTTGACCTTCCAAAACTACCTATCAATTTGTGCACCCTTCAGGTTTTGCCTTAGTTTGGAGAGGTCTATACAATTTGATTTTTGATATTGGTTCCAAAGGATGTTTACTCTCCCCTATAATGTCTTCCATGATTTTTTTAATATTTTGAGGTTTTTTAATGGGTTAAGTACATCAAAGTTGTAAGAGGAGCAATTTTTTGAGTTATTAGTAATTTTCCTCCATTTTCAGGAATTCCATGTTTTTTCATAGCTTCACATGGTTATGATAAGTTCATTATATTATTTCATAGGTTTATATTAACCTAATTTAACTTTATAACTTCAATCTCCAAGCAAATGTCTCATGAGTTACATTCACAAATCACTTTTAGCTAGTTTGTCCTATGACTATCATATACATTCAACCAACTATCATGAAGGAAAGGTCAATCATCTTGAAAGGGATATTTTGAGCTTATGAATGTATTATTAATAAAATATTACATTTGAATTCATTTAAAGAGATCAAGATTCTCATAAGTCATGTTTTCTACTCACTATCTTGTACTACTACTTGTAGACCTACAAATAATCACCTACAAGCATTAACAAGGATCCAAATATCCATTTCAGAGGGTTGAGGTATGAGATGGAGAGTTTATTTATATATTATTATTCTTTATGGACCTTGATAGTCCCTTTTGAGAAGATATCTTGGCTAATGAAATTGATAACTACATTAAAGGAGTAATGACACTATTTAGGACTTCAATCTCTAAAATGGTAAAATAGAGGTCAAGAGACCTTTTTTGATCATCCTAAAACATGAGTGTTATGGCCTAAAATAAAATAAATTGTAAAATACTATATATTTTAGCAAGGATAAACCCCTTGACAAGTGAGAGAGGTAGATTATAATGGGAGGAGGGTTATTTAAGGTGTCAAAGTGGCCTCTGAAAACACTAAAATTGAGCAGTGAAATCTATAGGCCTGAGTCAAAATGGGCCTTTTCACCTAAATTTATAGTAATAGATCATGATTAATGAGGGAATATTTTATATGATGTAAGTTAGTATTCATGATATAATAGACCACCTAAGGGAAATGTCACATTGGTTATTATTCCTATGCATACCTCAGTCCGTACATGGGCCCTTGAATACTCACTTACAACAAACACACTAGACAATGATCCAATTTGGATACTTGCATGGTGTTTTTAAGTTTTCAAAGTAGGATTATTGATTCAAATTAATGTTTTATGATCTTAAGGGAAATTTCAAGAAGTCCCTTCACATCAAGACCCAAGGCTAAATATTCCACAGATGCACCTATTGACCAATTTTGAATCCAAGTCATATTTTGGTCAACCCATAATATTTTGAACATTTTAGGAAATTTTAATATCTCCTATGGGGTCTCCTATTGTCCTATATGTCTACTTTCCCTTCCTCTAGTCCTGTTGAAGTCCATTCTCTTAGTATTGGCCTAGTCAATAAAAGTTAACATTAGTCAACCATGGTCAAACTTATTCAAAGATTAAATTTATTTTTTAAATTTCCTAAAATAGTATTTTATAGGTTTAAATGTGTCTTCAAGTCATAAATTAACCATTTGCTAGGTCTCATGGGCAAAAAGGGTCATTTGGCCACATTTCTAGCTTATTAATTGACTTGTATGGATGGTGAGAGTTATAAATATGTCATCAAAGTGGATATAAATATGGATAAGGTTAAATAATTTAAAAATAAGTTAGGGGATAGTTATAAATCAGTTTTGATCAAGAAGTGGTAGTTTTCCCTAGAAAATAGGCTCATTTGTAGCACTTGCAGGGACTCCTCAAGTGTACTTGTAGTTAAAAACATGGTGGTGTGACTATTCACATCCCCAAATGGAATTTACATACCTCTTTTTAATAAAAATGAAAAAAAATCATCTGTAACTTGTTTTCCTCCATTTTTACTTGGCAATAAAAGAAGGAGCAACTTCATGCACTTGGCATGGGATGTACAGGTGGAATTGGGAGGAATGCTTCTAGGGGTGAATATCAATCTAAGTTAACTTCAGTTTAATATTAATAAGTTAAAATTTGGTTTATCCCCCTTTATGAATAATCATTTACACTGTAGGTAGCTTTTTATGGAATTGCATTCAAGAGGGGTGTAAGTTTGCATTTGTTTCTTATTTTCAAGAATCTAAGGAGATATGTCAGTTTTATGAGGTGTTTTTAGGTGGAAATAGGGTCCTATCCATGATTTTTCAATCATCCAACACTTATCTTTCAATTCCCTTGAATAAGGATTCCAAAATATCCTTATTTTTCAAAGTTGGCAGTCATGGGTGCAAAACCTAAGTTTTCTCAACATGGGAGAAGCTCCATAAAGTGTTCTAATGTAATTGGAATCATGTTTTCAAGGGTTATTTTAAATAATGTCATTGTGAGAGATAAAATCAATCTACCATTCTTCAAGCTAATTTGTCTAATTTACCTTATTTACTGCCTTGTTAGCATAGTGCACTCACAGTCACATTCTACAAGAGTTCAAGAGGATGTAAAAAATGATGGGATCCATGGTGGGATTCATGTTTGAGGTCCAAAATCTCCTAAGGTCATGGATTTTATTCCATGAAGCTAAATATACTATGCAAAGTGGAAATTCTCCTTCAAAAGAATGATTGACTATTTTGGTTCCTCTATCCTTAAGTGAAAAATAGAGATCCCAAAGCTTTTTTGGGATAATGGTTGTTATGATAGAATGAGTTCTAAATGTTATTAATTAGTTCAAATTTTATCCTTATCTACATGCATTTATTATTCCAATTTTGATGTCAAAAGGAGGAGTGGAGATGGATTTTGAATACCCTCAAAGTTGTCAAAAAATCACTAAGTGTTAACAGTGAATTCTATAGGGGTGTTAGTGGAAAGTTCATTTTGCACCTCATATGGGACGTTGTAAATTATGTCATCAAGTTCAAATAATCTCAAATATTCCAAATAGTAATCCTAAGCTAAGGTAACTGAGAAAAGGCAAGGTTTGATGTCTTGACCTCTAAAACACTCTTCCCTATTTGTACAGGGGACTAAGAATAACTATCTACAATAGGTTTAGCAAAAAGTTCATCTCAATTTTAGCTAACAATGACCAAATTGAAAGGATTGAAGTGAAGTGTAAATTTTAGGGTGCTAGGCGTAGGTTGTAAGTGTTTATTGTTAATAAAATTACCTAATGGAACTCAAACATACCTACAAGCCCCTAAATCCATGAAAACATAGTCAGTTAAAAGGTATGTTGGTAGCAAGGTGTAAATTTGAAGTTTAAACCTCATGAGGAGATTTAAAAATGGATACATGGTAAATTATTGAAAATTTACCTGAGGTTGATCATGGAAATCATAAACATAGCATACACTAGACCTAATTCTTGCTAAGATGCATCTTATATGCATGACAAACCATTATTGTCACAGTTAGGCAGGGTATTCTAGGTCAAGGACCTAAGCATGGAGTTGATATGGTTCGAGGAGTTTTAAAGTTAATATCAATCATTAATATGGTCTTTGACCTGGTAGACATGAATAATAAGTCTACAAACATCAACCAAATGCTAGAGACTCCAAATAAACAAATACAAGCATGTCTCAGTTCAAATAGGCAAAAGTGTATTAGTTAAGGACTTAAGCATGGAGTAATGCTAGTTTGAAGTCTGATAAGAAGAATCAAAGCATGAATATGAATATTATGTCCTAAAAAACATGTAATAAAGGTTAAAATCCATAATTCAAGACTCAAACCAGCTACAAGTAGGTCTTAAGGGGTTGTTTCAGTCTACATAGGCAATAGCCTAACCTTGAGCATAAGGGATGCATTGGTGCAAAAGAGTGAGCTTAGAATTGGAAAAATGATGAAGGATCACTCACATGAGCTTGTGATCATAAAAAATGGTGTGAATTGTGTTCTTAAATCTTAAAACCTAGCTCAAATAACCTACAGCCAAGGCACTAAAATAGAGTTATATGGACTGGTTCACAAGCGTGTTATAGCCAACTAGATGATTGGAATATTTAGTGAGGTTTAGAGCGTAATGAATGCATTGATAAGTATTTTTGAGATTATCCCAAGGTTTTCACATGTTATCATGGATAAGGATACCCTCAAATGGTTCTAAATCACTCCAAGTCATATGCCTAGCTGTAGGAGTGTGTTAATGTTTCAATAGACCATGTTGTATTTTGGAAGAAAGGAGTGATATGTGCTACCATAAATAACCCTAAGATCCTAATTTTGAGTCAAGTATGAAATTTAGATGATATATGATCCAATTAAACACTTAGTTACCTTAGGATACTCATCAACAGGTAGAATCAAGGAGATATACACCTATAAGAATCTCACAGGAGCGTTGAAGGATAATGGAGATTAGCTTAGTGAGGCATGAACTAGTGTATAGAGGTAATATAAGAGGGATGAAAGGAAATTTGGAGTGTATTAAACATAAATTAATGATTTATATAATTCAATGAAGCCTATAATAAGGGTGAATATGCTCATAGAGAAGAAAGACACACTCAGCTATAGATATCCCTTTTTCTTTTAGCTAGTGGATTGGATGACATGACTCTAAGGTGAGATAAAGAGGTAAATAGGTCATTCTAAAACTATAATGAATTTTTAAAGATATTATTATAACCTCACATATGTTCATGAAGGTGTACACTATCCCTTACAATGTAAAAACTCAGGTTTCTTCACTTTAGGCCTCTAAGCCTAGTGTTCTTCTTAAGAGCTAGTTGTTTGGTTGGTGTATCCACTTGGATAAGTAAGGAAAGTGGATAATTAATAGCACTTTGAGAGGAATATTTATCATGGGGAAGAGGTGTTTGAAGAGTTATCATGAAGGGGAACACTCAAAATTGACCCAAGAGAGGTAATTTGACTTCTAAGCCTCTTAAAATGAAGCTTTGAGCCTAGGAAGCCATCTTCTCATACTCAAAACTTTGCTAAGGTCATGCATGGGTGTTGGAGGTGTTTTTATAAGTTGTAAAGCATCTCATACAATCAATTTATGAGATTATTTTGTAGGTTAAATGCCACAACTTCATGAACCATCCTTAAGAGGGTTAGAAACCTTCAAACACTCCTAAGAAGCATATAATGACCTGTTTAGAGAAATTGAGATGGTAAGGCACCAAGATGGAAGAATGAGGCTAGGGGTATAAAAGGAAATTTTTAGAATACATTCTCAAGTTTTTGACAATGTGATTTTATTATACGTATTTCATATAGATAGGGTAAAAGGTATTTTTTAGCATATAATTGATGTTTCTTTTAGGTTATTGAAGGAGTTAAGTGGTGCAAACCACTTTGATAGAAATATTGAGACCTGAATCAAATCCTCAAGTAATTTGGAAAAATAATTTTTTTTCCTAATTGTCTTTATTATGCTTCTCATTTTAGCCAGTCCAGAATGAGAAGAGTGATCACATAGTGGGAAAAGTGGAAACTCAAATTTGAAGGTCTTTTAAGGTGTTTTGGATGGATCTAAGCATATGAGGTGCTTATATAAGTGTCATAACACCTCTTGTATAGATCAATTGAGAATTATGAAAAGATTTCTAGTGATAATTGTCAAAACAAGCCTAATGGAGGGTGATCATGGTTTCAAGGTAATGATGAGTTTATGTAAGAGAATTTCATGATGAAGGAAATTCCCAATGCAAGTGGAATCATCTTTGTAACTCCCTCTCCTCATCACACATGTTACACTTGTCACTAATCTTCCTTGAAGTGCTCAAGAGGGGAAAATGATGAAGGCAATTTTCAAGGGAAAGTGGAAGAGTTCCTACACCACATATGAGGGAGTTGCTTGGTTTGAGATGGACACATGTCCACATTAGTTTCTTGACCTCTCTTACACCTCATTCTCATACTTTGTAACTAATAAGAGAACTTTTACACTTGTCCTTGTGTCCTTTGAACTTATCTTTTGTCTCTCTTCTCACATTCTATAAATGTAAGCCATTTTGGCTTTGTAAGGGGATTTCAAATCTTGGCATGGTAGAAGCCCTATCAAAATTGTACCTTTATTTTTACTTAAGCTAATGAGAAGAAATCTAGTTATACTCTAATTCCATTTTCACTATGTGTTGAAGTGATCCATCTTGAAATTCAAGCATAGATTGAGTTCATCTTGTTTTCATGCAATCCTTGAATGTGTTGTTGCAAATGAATTCTCTCATAATATGTTTCATGAAGTTTATGTTGTTTCCATAGACTCTTGAAGTGTGTATGAGTTTGGTAGTGTCATATTTGACCTTCCCTTCACTTTCCTTCATTTTTTGAGTTGTTATTTGCCTTCATGAGAAACACTAATGCTAGGGAGCTTCATTAATGGTGTTGAGGCTAGTTTGGTTGTCTTAGTTCATTATGAAAATCCCAAGTGTATGAATGGAAGAAAATATTGGTGTAGCACCTCCTAGTTTAGGTTTGATTTATGTATCTTTCTCTCCCTTTTCACCCATAATAGGTAGTTTTAGTAGCATATGCACACAAAGTCATATCTAGGGAGCTAGACCTCATAATCTAGAGATTCATCTCTCCTACAATTTCACTCATAACTTGAGATATGATTCAATGTTGAATAAAATTATAGGATTTTCATAGATTATCCTAGGGTGTACAATTTGATGGCAACATTACCTATAGGTCAGACAAGTGATTTATGTAAACAGTGAAAAAGTTTTAATCCTTTGAGGGTTGGCACTCCAAGTTGAGGTGAATGAATAGGGTTATAAAGAGTAAGAAAGATAACCAAGTGGGATCTTGTAACATACATTTACAAGATATAAACATGCATATCTATCTTCAGGTAGAGTAAATACAACCTATAGGTAGGGGTCAATTAGAGTTGTCTCAGTCATGAGCTAAAATTAGCCACAAATGGTCTAATGACTGATAAGAGAGAAAGCATGGGTTAAGTAGCTAGTGTGTAGGAAATGAATTGATAGTAATTTATAAAAAAAATATTGACAAGACCTTCATTAGGCAATAGATACCTACAACTAGCTCTTGGAGGAGGACTATCTCAGTCACCAGTCAAGAGCTAATTGAGCTATAAGAAAGACTATGTAACTTTTAAGTGAGATGCCACTATAAGTAGGAAGTTTTTGACCTAAGGAGGTCTTAGTGGGGTATAAAAACATCATGAAAAAGATATTGGGAGCCCATGAAACATATAGGAGTAATCAAATGTAGAGGTGCCTTAGTCTTAATTAGCATGGTACAAGTTGGCAAGGGTAAGTGAAGCCTAGACTATCTAGAAATGAATGTCAGGTTAAAATGATCATTAGATGATCCAATATGATCCAATATGTGCCATAAATTTTCCAAGACCTTGACAAGGTTCTCAAATGCCCTTCCCACTTAGAAGATGAACTACAATTCGTATAAGCAAGCTAGGAAACATCTTGGTTCAAAGGGTAGCCATGAAGAATATAAAGGAAGAAGTGTTATAGATGGTCCTAAAAGATATATAAGAATGAAATGAGAGTGAGAAATATGTTTAAGAAACTTATATGCATGGTTTTGGCTTGGAAGAGTGAATACCAAGTAGTTTTGGAGAAAAATGCAAGAAAATAGGGGTTTTAGCCCTTTTTTAGATAAATTGAGTTGGTTAGGTACTTGAACGAGGGAGTATAACCTTTAATTTTGGTATATAGCCTCATTATTAACATATAAAACTATATGAACTTTAATTTTTCCATGGGGATGATGGATATATCTCTTTGTTTTGTCTTAGACATCAACCGCTCATAAAAATCAGAACTTTGACAAAATAGGTAAAGGGTGCCAAAATGAGTAAAGGACTTAAGATGAGTCCTTGGGATAATCAAAGAACATTATGGGATATGTATGGAAGATGGATGTATGTACATGAACTAATTTTTCATGTACACAATATAATTAGGCAAGTTTCCACTACACCTAGTTGGCAAAAGAGAGGAAAAGAGATGAAAAGAGTGTTTGAGAGGTTATGTTATGGATTTTTGAGTATTAATGAGGTGTGAAAATACATAATAAACCATCCTAAGCATGTTATAACGGCCCAAGGGGTCCAAACTAGTAGGGGGTATGCCAAGCCCATTAGGCCTTGAGGAGATTTAGAGCTAATTGGGGATCTACCTTCATTTCTAGTTCTTGATGAGAAATCTATATGATTGGGGAAAGTTTATGGAGTGAGTTAAGACATGTATGAGCTTTTTTATGCAAATAAACTTGTAGGAAGATTGTTTTTGGCCTAGAAATAGCTCAACTATATAGGAAAGTGGAGAAATAAGATTGATAGGTCAACTTGTAAAGCTCATATCTCTGCTGAGGATCTACATGGGAAAAAATGGGTTAGGGGGAGTTAGATAGGGTCCTAAAAAACAAATTTATGGCATTGGTTTGGAAGTTTAATATGCCATATTTATAAATAATAGTTAAGAGTAGAAAGTAGTCTAAAACCCTAGTAAAACTGTTGGAGGAACCTAATGGAGAAAAAAAGTATGGAGAGCCATTAAAATGGCATAGTCTAGAAAGGAAACCTATTGGAACATGGATAATACTCACTCACACTCTCATCCATTAAAATTATCTATTTGTAATTATATAGACAACATCTAATATGATGTTTTCTCACCATTGTTTATGTTTTACATGTTCTGGGAGGTTTGAGAAGATGAAATTAAGTTTGGAGGGAGGATAAAGACCTATTATAACTCCCTATGGTCATTTTATTATGTGAAAAAAATTTATAAGAGTCCTAACTAGAGCTCTCCTTTCAGCCAGTCAAAACTAGAATAGTGAGCACAAGAGTGAAAAGTGTAGAAAACTCAAATGGATATCTTTTTAAGGTGAATTTGAGAATTATAAGACCATGGAAGGTATTTACAAGTGTCACTAACTCCATCCCATGGATTTTAAAGGAAAATATAATGCATTTTTTAGGCCAAGAATGAGGGGTGACTGAAATAAAGATATTTCTAGATTGTAGATAGTGATTGGTTCATTTCAAAAGTTTTGAAAGGAGTAGGAATGCAAAAAATGCATGTAATTAAATGAATAAAGGTCTTCCCTATTATTCCAATCATCAGACCTATCTCTAGTCAATAGTGGAACAATCAAATAGGTCAAAATGATGAAGGCAATTTTCTAAGCTAGGACAAGGAGTTTTGAGACACTTTTCATCAATTTCATGAGTTTTATGGACAATTGGACCTATTGAAATTTCATGGTTCACCTCATTACTCTTTATCATGTAAATGTTTACTCCTTTTTAAGATTGACACATGTCCAAGTGACCTTTGGACCTCTTTTGCCTTGTTTCTCTCTTAAAGGTTATAAATATGGACTCTTTTGGCTCTTTTGAGCAGCCCCCATAGGTTAATGGAGAAAATATATCCAATTTTTTACTTTAAGGACTCTTAAATGAATAAAAAAGTGATTTTTCCTACTTAAATGCTATGCAATTTAGTGTTACTATAATCTTGTTGGTCTTGTCTAGTAGAAGATCTTCTTTTCTAGCACGTTATCCTTGGTTATCTACCTAGTGTGTAGAAAGGATATAGTTATAGGTATTTGTTAGTATTATTTTCTAAGTGTATAGGTGTCTTATAAGTTTTTATGATTTTATTCCATCATGGAATCATCCATTACCCTCCTAAGTATCAAGCACCTTCTTGAATCTAGCATATGAAACATTGATGTGAAAATGCATCTTTAGTTGTGAGTTTTGTGTAAGGAAAGGTTTGTTTGGATTAAATTAGTATAAATTCAATCAATAAGAGGAGATTAAACATTGGTGAATCACCTTTTTTGGTTTTTTAATTTATTTCCTTAACCCTTTTCATCCAAGGTTGATAGGTAAGAAAGTGCTTCAAAGAATGCATCAAGGGAACTAACCCTTCTAGAGATTCATATCTCAACATTGTCACCCAAAACAAGAGGGATGTTTCCATTATGACACTTGGATGAGGAACTATAGGAATCTCCTCAAGGGTACAAATCCAAGTGTCAACAATCCCGATTAGGGTAGAGACCTTGAAAGAAAAAGTACATAGCATGGAAGAAGAAGAGGAATGATGTGCAGAAGAAGAAAAGGAAACAATGGTGTGAAAAGGAAAGTAAGTACAAACATATATAGTGTATAAGGCCCCCAATATCCCCATCTGCATCCTTATTTATTAAAGAGATGTAAAATTTAGATTTGGTATTGTGCACATAAAACTAGGTTTTTAAAGTCTCTACCTGTGCTATTTTTAACTGCAATCATCACCAACCTAAGAATGAGGTTGAGATTTATAATGATTATCAAGAGGATACCACCAACACTAGGAACCAAATGGTGTATTACCTTACCATTTAAAATTATTTAGACACTAAAAGATTATTCTAGCTCTTTAATTTTTCATATTTTGGTAAGCCTATGAAGGTGGTATAGTTCTTCCTTTTGTGCATCCATGAGGACTGCATCTATTTCATTGGGTAGAAAATGAATATTACCATATAAATAATAAAAAAGATCATAGGGCTATAGTGATCATGACTAAGTGTAATTGATGACTTGGTTGACATTGAGGAGATATAGAAGACTACCATAATACAGATATATCAAAAGCAGGGGCATATTATGCACATAAAAAAAACTACAAGATCCCACCCTATGAGTTATGGAATAAATCATCTCGACCAAGATTATAGGGATTGATTGATGGAAATATGTAGACATGATGCACCTCTACCTTAGTCATTAAGTCTCTTAAGGGTTAAAGTATAATTGGGCTATATACTTCACCTAGAAGATTGCCAAAGATATAGAGAGGGCTCATTGAGAGCCCAAGTATAGGTTTATATGAAAGGAAATCCTCCTTTTATTGGTTTTTGATGAAACTAGGGTAATAGATTATAGTTTTTGAGTGCTAAAGTGGGTGTACCCCCCAACCCATATGTCCCTCACTAAGTGCTACTAGGAATTCACTTACCTTGAATACATCACCCCATCTTACAATATTAAGATGAAGTATTAGATCCATGGGATGAATAAAGCATTCAGGAATGAATGGTGCATCCCTAAGGATTTACACCCCCCCCACCCTTAATCATGAAATAAGCTTAGTTTTATGTAAATCAATACTTCTCCCTCATGTGGATCCATATGAACCACTTAGGAGAGATTTCAGTATGGCTTAAGCTACCTTATGCCTTCTCCATGTAGTACTTCATAAACTCTATTAATTAGATATATGACATGTATCTAATAATTCTATAGGACAAGAGGATAGACATGGATATTCACACTCTCTAAAAACTATATGTTTATCTAGGCAAGAAGGCCTATGTGGAAAGGTTGAAAATAGAATTGACTGACATCCAAGTCAAGTGAAATTTAGTCAGTGATCAAGTTCACAAGTTGTTTTACATGTTACATGACTTAAAGAACCCATAAGGTGGAGAACTTAAGGAGAAACTCCCTCTAGCACTACCTTTTAAAAATAATAAGAGATCAGATGTGGGTATAAGTATAAGTGGGCAATAGGCCCCCCCCCCCCCCCCCCCCCCCGCCAAAAAAAAACAAAACAAAACAAAAGACTAGATGTGCATCCCTCTAGACCCACATCTCCCCATCCCTCTATGTGACCTCTACTTATACCTCACCCTTCACCTTCCACATTTTCATCCCCATATCTTATTTAATTTATCCCTCCACACTCTTCAATTCCCCAACCTTCTTCTCCTTAACCTACTCCCCCTCTTTTTCCACTGCCTTCTCCACTTCCACCTCCACCTTATCCACCCCCACCTTATCTACCTCCACCATCTCCCCAAAACACTAATTAAAGATCTACCCACTAATATACACCAAGGAAAACACCCCAAACAAATGTTCCTAAGGTGAAAATTCATAGCTCAGGTTCATATTTTGAGAGAACCCCTCCCTGATGTAGGAGGATCATGCCACTTCTGATGACTTCCTGATTGATGTTGGATCACCATACCAAGAGGAAAATGGTAAATAAAGTGAGATGGCCATAGATGTAAATAAAGATTTTGATATTGAATGAGACCCTATTAGGTGTAAGGGACTAATCGAGGCTTATAAGGGACATGATGAAGGTGCCACTAATAATCCATGTGAATGTTATCAACTTGGTGTGTAAGAAAATATGATCTATCTTTAGCTACACTTTATCCCCCATTAGGTAACTCTTAAAATGAGGAAGAAAGTGTCCTTATTCATGGACATGTATAATGAGGATCACAAATTCAAGCTCTTACATGATAGCCTTTCTTTGGGCCCAAATGCTCCTGTGTTACTGAAACCACTATGGGTAGATCCCCAAAAGATTTTTGATCTACTTGTAAGCACCTCATTTTTAAATTTAGGTATGGAAATAACGTGCCAAAATATTTTGGTAGATTTTAATTCATGCACATCTGAATAGAAACATGCCAAAATTGTAGGCATGTATAATAAAGTACTTGTAGAGAAATAAGTGCTCATTGAGGAAGTGGCCTCAATGAAATAAAATCTCCAAGAGGCAATAGAGACAAAATTAATGGTCTTAGCCCTTTTTAAAACTATTTTTAATTAATATTTGGTGATAGTATATGACATACCTCTTGATGGGGATGCCGTAGGAAAATTGGAAACCCTAGTGGAACTAATTCTCAAGAAACTCAAGGAGCGACCTGTGCTGAGAGATGAGGGATTAGAATTAATTGAACACTTCAATAGGGCCATTGACATCTACAAGAATTATTTAGAAAATGTTGGGGAGCCTATCCAAATTTTTGATGGAATTTTTGCATGGCTCTCATACCTTAATAAAGTCTTGGAGGCTTGCCTCCAAGCTGAAGAGGACTTGAAGCAACACTCAATTGATGTTGCACTTTTAATAAAGGACCATGCTAAGAGCACCAAAACATTTAGAGATATAGAGATGATGGAGGATTATATTAATAAACATCATCAATAGATAAATTCAATTTTTTTATCCCTATAAGGATAGGTTGATAAGGATGTCTCTACACTTGAAGATGTCTATAAAAATGTTATCATAGCCTTAGATGAATAGGTAAAGAAGACTAGTGAGACTCTAACCCAACCTAAGAAGATAAAAGAATCAAAGGAGGCCTAAAGTTTTGGAGGATGCTAATGTTTCTTAGTCTAAGATGAACTAAGAGCATAGTGTGGGGTGATGTTGGCCCCTAAATTTTGACTAAGTGTTGTCCTATTTTGGCATGGGACTGACACAACACAAAAGGACCATGGCAAGATAAGACCATGGAATGTAAATGATAGGCACAAAGTCACCATGGTGTGGAACTAATTAGGTACAAAAGGATAATGGAATGGAAATACTATCATGAGAGGACCCAATTAGTGGAGAATAAGTCACAAATAAATTGAAAACATAGGACTTGAAATGGAAGTGGAAGACTAGGGGAGCACATGGGAAGTAGGATGTGCTTAAAATAATGGTTCAAATGTGACACTTTAACCTTATTTCTAAGAGATCTTTCACTAGTATTCAAGAAAAGGAACACATGGTTGTCGACATATAGCATAGAGAGATAATCTAGGAGGTGCAGAGGCTTGGATCTTGAGGAAGAACTATTCATCAAGCACCATGAATCTTAGTTTGTTGAGAGTTAATTAGCCACCTATGCATTCCATTTATGATTTTAAAAACTTGGTCAAGGAAAAACAAGTATAAATACCCATATTGTCAATTATATAGTGTTATGGTGGAAAATCTTAAGCATAATATATGTTAGTGTGTTGTATCAACTTGTGTTACTATCAGTGATGGTGTTAATTATTATTTAAACTCTTTGTGGAATAAACCTAGTATTTTATTTTCTAAATACTTAATAATAAGTAATAATATAACTATAATTTTCATGATAATGCTAATCAAATCTAGAAGTCATAGGATTAAAGTAGTAAATTTATGTTTTTACATAATCTTTGTTTAATTGAGGAATATGAATAAGTCATCCAAGATGTGCTATAAAACATATAAGAATCAGTCTTTTTCCATCCACTTTGGTTGAGCACATAAGACCTAGGTCTTACGTGAAAGGGATAACACACTAGCACGTTGGGTTAGACTTCAGCACTGGAGCTAGACTTAACCAAAATAACCCAATAGTGCATCTTATTTCTTTTCACATCATTTTTTTAGCACCATTATTTATTTTTTGGTTATTTAGTTTTATTTAAATTTACTTACACCCATGTTTTCATTTTGGTTCTTTGGTTTTGTATCACATTAATTTAAACATTTGTTTCCCTTGTGGTTCTTAGGTAACACCTTCAAGTTTTCATTTCATCACATTTTTTTTCATTTATGCATTAGTCTCTTTATGATATTTTGGCCCTTAGTTAGTTTCCCCATATTTTAGAATGACCATTTACTTTGCTCATCCTTTGGAATGGCTACTACTTTCATTAGTGTTTTTGATAGATCTATTTTAGGCTAGTATGGATTCCTAGTAACATGGATATCATAGCACATCCCCCATCCCTTTCACTACATTATTTTACCTCTTTATAATATATATGAACATATTCATCATTACATCACTTATTACATGGATATATCTCTCATGATATCCATATTTCCCTTATTTACTTTCATTTGAGGCACACATATGTCAATTTTGAGATTACACACATACTTGTGGCCAAGTCTAGGAGTCTTTTGACACCATATTATTTAGGTCATTTTTTATAGTGATCAAGTGTGACCTCTCTTATGTTTTTCACCTATTTCACTCATGATTGGTTCTTGGAATCCGTATGGAAGAAGAATAGAAAAATAAATAAGAGTTAAATGCCACATCATAATAAAGGTAAACAAAGCACTAACAATATAGAGGAAGAACTTGGTTTGAAAAATCAACCAGGAGATGGTTCATGAGGGAGATGACTAAACTTAAAGGTAAGGTTAAAAATTTGTAGCAAGAGAATGAAAGAATGGCTCAAAATCACCATGATAATGAACTTAATTGATAAATTAAAGGCCTACATTATAGGGTCAAAAAAATTAAAAATTAAAATGGTAAACTCAAAACAATATCAACTTTTTGATGAAATACAATAAGGTGATAATGCACGAAGGGATCCAAAAGATGGAAAACTTGAGGGGTCACTTGGGTGATCTATTTGACACTAGGAATCTAGTTAAAGGCAAAGGTAATCAATTTTAATGTAGTGAGTGACATAGGGATGTTGATAAAGAAAAGATTAGTTTTCAAATTGATTCTAATCTCAAACATATGAAGAGATTTGAGGAAGACGTATCTAAAAATTTAGATATAGAATAGGTTTCTAGTTCTCTTCTAGATGCTTTTAGCATATGGAATTTCTTTGGATATCTTTGGGATTTACTTTAGCAAAATTTTAGTGATTTTATTTATGTCTCTTTTGAGAAATTGGTGTGTCCTTTGGTCTCTTTTTTTCTATTATTATCCTAGGTTTTGGGGACCCTAGTAAAAAAAATCCCCCCATTTAACCTTAATAAAAAATGCAATGTTAAAAATAAATTATATATTAAAAGTTATATCACACCAAAATATGTGATATTTATTTAGCGCATCTCCTATCTTAGTCAAATATAAAATTCTACAGTTTCCCTCATGATAGAGTCAATGTCCATTGGGGTGTGGTAGGCAAGTAGATTGGGGTAGGAGGCCTCATTATATCATATTATCCTCTTACATTTCCATGCCACCTACTTTCTCACACAAGTATCTAATAATCACTTTAGACTAATAGCTCTATAAGGGGTCTTAAAGAACATGGAAAATGTTGTGGTAATGTGGGATCCCTTTATGTTCATGCATATAACCTTCATGGGATGATCTATGTAATTCACTTGTTATCCAAAGCTTTGTGTTCACTATTTGGAGTGTCACAGGTCCTTGATGTTGATAGTTTTTGGTGTTTTTCACTTATGTGTTGTGTCTCATTATTATTTATTATGTTCACATCATCCATATGGCATCTTAAATTCCTTATTTACATCACATCTTTCCTAATATCCCATTGATAGATAATATTTCTAGGTAATCGCATCTTTGATCACATTTTTCTTCTTACACCTCTTAGCTTCTAGTTTATGAGTTGCATTATAATACCTCAGATAGAACCAAGATTTCATCACAAACATCCCTTCACATTTTCCTAACACACCATATCATTGTCATACAATCATGTCACTACTTGGTTGTATTTTATTACATTGCATTTTAGAACAAGAACCAATGTTTGAGTCTTTATTCTTTAAATATATTTTATTTTTTTAATTTATCTATCATGTTCTTATTTGATTTTTTTGGACTTCAATTATCTTACGTAGGAAATTTTACATGCTTATATGTTCATATTTATGCTTAAATTGACATGTTTGTTTTACATTTTGATTTTGATTTTTAGTCATCTATGTTTTCTTTGTGTTTTATTTGACATGTTTATCTTGTATGCTTGTAAAATTTGAGATATGAATCTAATATACTAAAAATATAAAACTAACCCAAAACTTACAAAAACATAAAATGGAGAGAATTATGGAAGTAATCAGAATTATAAGATAACTCTTACCATCATTTTTCTCCTTTTGGATTCCATTTAATATCTTCAAACTGATTCTTCAAGGATTTTAGATTGATTTTTAATTTCTTGACAATGGTATCTTAAAGATGCAATTATGAACGGTTTTTTGGATGTGGATGAAGGATACAATGATATTATGATGGCTTGGAGAGATTTTGGATATGCTAATTAATTTGGCAATGGATGGGTGGTGGATTTAAATAGAGGAGAGAGGGATAATTAAAAGGATTTAAAAATTCCTTATAAACCTCTAGAATTAGAGGCTTCTAGAGAGGAGGCCTAAGATGGAGAGGATTATAGAATCCATTAGGAGGATAAACACGATTAGTAAATGATTAAATTAGGTGATTAGGTAAGTGATTAGGGATTAGGGATGTAGGAGATCCTAGGAACATGTTAGGGTAGGTGGGATTAGAATTTAAAATTCCAATATAATGGTTAAGTGGGATTAGTTATTGGATAATAGGGAATTAGGTGAATTAATTAATTTATGGGGTAGGAATAAGCTTAGCATGATAAATAAAAATAAAGTGGGATGTTAGATAAATGACTATAAGGGGTGATATTAGAATGAAATTAAATGAGATTAGAAGAGATAGGTGAAATTAGTGTTGACTAATAGTAGTATTATTGATGATAAATAAAGTAAGAAAATTTAGATGTATACATTTTCCCCTCTTTGAAAGGGAATTATGAGTGGATGAAGTGGAAGGAGTAATGGTATTTCAAAGAGGAAATACATTCATGTATGAATGTTAGTAAATGATGTTAGTGGACATGATGCCCCCTCAAGGGGACATGCAAAGAAGAATGAGATGGATGACCACTCAAAAGAGGAAATTAAGGGTGGGATGTGATGAATAGACAAGGGGATGGGATGAGAGATGTGATATAGATGATGAATAGGATGGACATGACCTAAATAGTGAGCTACAAAGTGATGATGCCCCTAGAAAAATGTATATGCATAAGGAGTATAAACATGATGATGATAAGATAAGAGGCTAAAATATTTCAAATATCCCAAGCAAGGATGCATTTCAAGGAGAGTTGTAAACCAAGATGATAAAGGACACAAAATTTTGACATATCTCAAGCAAGGACACATGCATGGGAGAGCATTAGGACAAAATAATAAAATGATTTGATAAGATGAATGATGAGCATAGATCAAGGTTGAAGTCAAGTGATATGATGATGAATATTAGAGAGAATATATGATATATTCAAGTGACTAAGGGAGGATGGGAAAGGAAAGTAGTGGCTGAGCTATCTTTAAGAACTAAAAACTAGCCAAGTGATACCTACATATTCTAAAAAAAGACCTCAAGCTGATGTAGTTCTAACTCAGCAATAAGATAGACTAGAAGATGATGATGATGATGATGATGATGATGATGATGATGATGATATTAGTCATGTTAGGTTGTAAATAGAGGATATGACTTAGATGAAGATAAAAGGATTAGGATACATGATTGGATATTGGATGAGTGGACTAAGAGGATCAATTTGATGATGGAACAAATATTATGATTATATTATTAGGTAGGTGATGAGTGTGATATATTATCAAGACATCACTATAATTAATTTTATTTAAATATAGTACTAGGTAATATGCCCCAATATATAAGTATGACTAAGGGGTTCTTGTGCCAAAGTGCATGATTATAAAAGGGGAAAAATATGATCTTTACATCATTGAAGGAACCTAAAATTATCATTATATCCTTTGGTTTCATCAAAACATCCTCATTCATTACCCAATAGACAAAAATATAGATGACACAAGATTACAAAGAAATATAGATAGACAAATGAAACATAAGACAAATAGATATATACATGATAAAAGACATGAAAATAAGTTAAATAACAAAGAATAGACAAGTAACACACATAAGTATCTACATGCAATGCCATTATGATTAGTGTCTTATCTATTATCTTGATGATATTCAATGGGAAGAGTGATCATGACATGAGTTGGACTAGGTTGGTCATGACAATCATGATATTAATTTAGATAAAGGATAGGGACTTGGACAAGGTATGGACTTGGATTAGACTAGGGATTAGAATTAGGGTAAGTAGGGAATGGTGATTGTGAATAGGGTGTGTTTCAGAAAATTTCAATTGGAACATAGGGGCTAGTCAACTTAGGGATTGAACCCTATTATGATCTTAGATAAGAGACTTAGGACTTATCAGGCTAAAGTGAGACTAGGCTAATGCTAGTTCAATATAGACTATATTTTACCCTAGTTCAGAATTAGGGATGAGAGATGAAGGTAATGGATATGGATGTGATAGGGGGAATAGGCATAAGACAAGGCTTCTTAAAATACTTTTGGCTTTTTATATATTATATGTTTTTTAGGGTTTTTGTCAATATTTCAATTTTTAGGGTTTTTTGAGAATATGTATTTACACTATACAAATGGGAGTTACAAGAAAATAGAATACCAAGACTAAAAAACAAGATGGGGATAGATGGAAGAATGGATGGGATGAAAAAAGGATAAGAGTGATGTTGAAAAGGAAATGGGGATCAAGGAATAATGGATTAAGGATCACCAATGACCACATCATGAAGGAATTAAATATATAATTGCTTGAGTGTCCATTGGAGGATATGCCAAGATGATTCTAGAACATTATTCAAGACATCTTCCACGTCCTTGTGAAGGTTAAGACTAGAAGAATGGATAATATGTTGTAATATATAATGGTCAACGATGGGTAGGAATAATATATAGAGGGATATGACATGGATGGGATTTACAAGGGATATTATACAGATGGATTTACCCCAAAGTGTTGAGGTAAAATATAGACAATAGATTATTCTACCATGATTTTGAAAACTAGTTTTCATCGTGGTACTTGCCCAAGGTGCTAGGAGACTAGTTTTCGCTATTCGATGAATGATTTTTTATATTCTTTATTTTTTTTGAATTTTTTTTGACTTTTTTGGTCATCTTGATTTACTAGAGGTGATAGAGATGAAGGATTGTAAATGATTTCTTGATATTTGAATTAATACCTATTCTAGAGATGTGTGATGTAAGGATCATGTTATCAATGCTGGATGTATTGATGTCCTTGTGATATTTGTTTATTCTTGACGTAACATCTCTAAACATCTCAACCAAGTGTATTTATAACCCTTAGGAGAGATGATGGTGATTCCTAGGTATTTGAGGTATGGTAGGTAATTACTGTATGGTATGAATGGGATTATGTCTTGATTTCGATGGGGAATGATATGATTATGATAGACAATGTGACTGGAAGGGGAGTGAAAATGGGATTCAATAGTTACATACACCACTGGACATGGTGGGGGGGGATATTTTTTATTGGTGTCATATGCTAAATGAGATTAAAGGATCCATGACCTTATAACTTATTTGATATTTGATCTAAATATTAAGAGGATTATCGACCATATTATGACCGCTTTTGAAATATCTATGACTTGTTGATATTTGTATTGGATCTTGATTACCCCCTGGTGCCTATAATTAGGATTTACTAGAGGAATTTAATCTTAGATGATGAATATTTTGAATTTTATAGTCCCCTATCATTTTAAGAATATTTATACTAGGGGATGATGCTTTTTGACATGGCTGATTAAAAAATTATTCTTGACCTTGATTGATTTTTTTGGATCATAACTGACTCGATTAATATATTATTGGCTTAGATACTTGTAGATTCATCACACAAGAGTACATGATGAAGGGTGTCCAATGATGTGTCTTCATGTTTGTCCCATTTAGGGAATGGGATAGAAGGATTATTAAGAAGAAGTAGATGATTAGGGATAGGTGATGAAATAGGTGAATTATGGGGTGGTGGGTATTATAATCCTCATAAAATCTACTAAGATACCCAACTTCAATGTAGGAAAATGTTTCCTCAAGAATCTCAAAAGGATCACCAAGACTCTTTGTAGAATTAACATCTAAATCTGAGTTATATCCAACTTAATGATATTTGAATGATAAAGCATCCAATAATTTTGTTATAACTTCATCATCCTAAGACAAATCAAGAGCCATGCCTTCTGAATATTTGAAATTCAAATTTGAGACATATTCTATTAGTGTAGGTTTTTATTTTTCCCTATTTATTAATTAGGGAAATTATATTTCTTGTGCATGCATGGAGTTTTCCTACATTTGTGGGATAGGCTAGCTTATGTGGAGGTGTGTGTCATAGATGTGTCATAGGTGTCATAAGAATGTCATAAGTAACTCCCTTGATGGGAGTTACTTCTCTATTCTTAGCACCTTGTCACCACCTTTCATGGAGGAGTTACATTCTATTCTTGGGGTGCCTTGTCTACCTTTTGTAGAGAAGTTACTTACGTGCTCTCCTATTTGTATTCCTCACTTTGGCCATCTCACGCTAATTTAGATTTGGTTTTCTCCATTTTGTCTTGTGTAATTTATCTTCTTGTGTTATTTTCAAATTGCTTTAGCATCTAAGTGGTGTGGTGTGCACTTGCTTCATCTCATGTGATCACATCTTCATTGCACTCACATTATCCAAATTCTGACAACAACTCTGATATGGTATCAGAGCTAACCCAGTAATCTTGTGTGTGATTATGCTTTTAGCTTATTTTGAAATCAAGAGGAGTGGAGTTCTCTTTATTTTTTATTTTAGATTTGATCTAAAATTAAAAAAAATCTGTCAATATCATTTCTAGTATCTTTGGCCTTTAGGTGTCTTGATTAATCTGTTGTGGCTTCAGTAAGGCGAAGGAACTTTTTTTTTCATTTTGCAAAAAAATATTTGTATTCTGTGTATTGTTCTTGGATGCCACCTTCTGGTAGAAAGAGTTGAAACTGCCCAAATCAGGGGCTGCCCACTCTCATCTTTAGTCTATGCCCTCCAATAGTAGGTGCCTTTTATTCTTCCATGCCATAGGTAGTTCAATCAAGGCTCAATAGTAGAGTCCTTCTAGCTAGGTGCATTAGGCTGTACGGCATAGGCTACCATTTCTTTTTGTTTTTTGCAAAAAATTTAGATCTGCACCCTCTTTTTGGGATGCCACTTGTTGCATTTGTTGTTTGCTGATAAAAAATCAGCTTCTACACCTCATTTTTGGTAAAGTCTTCTGCCATGCCTCAGTCTCCAGCAAGACACCTTAGACAGGCCGTACGAACTAGCAGGCAGCATTGCATTTTGTCTTTTCTGCAAATCTACGCTGTTTGCTTTTGGATGCCCCTTCCTTACTTGGCATCCTATTTGGCACCCCTTGGACATGTGGCTCCATTATTATATCTATGATTCATTTGTTTTTAGTTAAAATTGACTTGATAAAACAAAAATCAGTCAATTTGACTGAATATTAAGGATTTTAGACAGTTTTGTATTTTTTGGGGGTTTGAATTAAAACTTGTACTTCGACCTATGAAGACGAAGGGTGAGGCTTGGGTTGGTGGGAGGCTAATTCCCCCTCACACAAACCTCCTTTGGATTCCTCATTCTGTGCTGAATACAATGAGTGGTTGGAAGGCCACTTTCTCTCCCCATAACATGCATTTTTTAATGTTTTTTTGCAAAAACACTAGTTTACGGGAAAATTTTAACTTTAATATCTTGCAAACGGTAGCTCAGTTTTGGGTGCCATTTTTTGCAAAAGTGATTGTAATTAAATTATTCACAGCATAGAATTGTTATTTTTTAAAAATTCACTAGTTTATAAAGTGCCAAAAATTTGGGTCTCCTAGGATGCATTTTTGGTTGAGTCCGATGTTCTGTTTGCTTTAGTCTTGCACTGATTGCTCTAAGACGCATTATCAGTTGAGTCCAACATCTTTTGAGCATGAAATTGCATATTTGGTGGGGGCTCAATATTTTTAGGGGGGTGTGATTTCTTTTCACAACTTGTTTTCATTCTCCTTTCTACATAATTTCACAACTTGTAATCAACACAACTTCACCTAAATTCAACTAAAAAATAGATTCTTTTCAACTTAAACCCCTAACACCCTTCAAATATCATGAATGGAAGGTTAAAATGTCAATTATTCTTAGAAGCAAAGGGTTGTATAGGATCACCATGGGTATTGAAGTATAATCCAACACTGATGCTGAAAAGGTCAAGTGGTACAACCGTAGTGATGAAGCCTTTGAATTACTAAGCTTGTCTATGTCTCCAAAACTTCTCTTCCACTTAGAATCCTCTCAAAATCCTAATGACATATGGGACACCTTATAAAAGTTGTTTTAGAAGCTTGATGAGATGAGAGGTCATGAGCTCGAAAATGAACTCATAAGTCTAAGTCCTAGCAACTTTAACACTCTACAGGATTTCTTCACTAAGTTTAAGGCCTTTATATTTCAATTGAAAGAATGTGGGATAGAGAAGAAAGATGATCAACTCATACTTTCTATTCTCATAAAGTTAGGTCCAAGCTATTCAATCTTTGTCTCCACTTTCCATGCCACAAAAAGTGCCCTTGGCACTACATGGAAAATGCATTCTTTGGATTCATTCATTGCTGACTTGACTAGGGAGCAAGATAAGCTAATTTAAATGGGCACAATGAAGTCTACTCAACCCCAAGCTTTGATATCTGGAAATGGTAAGGACAAGAATTCAACAAAGGAGAAGAAGAAAAAGAACAAGGATCAAGAGAAGAAGAAAGAAAACACCAATCCTACCAAAAACAACACTGAGACTTCCTCTTCCAATGATAAACCTAAGAAGGAGAAGGTTAAGTGTGCCTACTATAAAAAGATAGGGCATGATGAACACAAGTGCATGAAGAAACAAATAGATCACCTAACTCATCTTCTAGAGAATAACAACATAGGTTTTCCTCAGTCCATCAAGTAGAATTCATCTACCCAAGATTCTAATAAGGCAAAAGGCAAGGGTAAGGAGAAAGAAAAGGGCAAGGCCCTTGTAGCTACAACAACTTCCACATCTTCATGGGTCATTGACTCAGGTGCTTCTCACCACATGGGCTCTTCACTAGTTGAGTTTTCATCTTTAGGGCCTTGTAGCATGACTTTAATTAGTTTGGGTGATGACACATCAATTTCCATTGCAAGGAGAGGGTCAGTTGAAATGGAAGGAGGAACATTCAACAATGTTCTAAGTGTTCCTTCTCTTTCAACCAATCTCCTATCAATGTACCAAATCACTCACATTGGTCAGGGTATGAGAGTTGAGTTTTCTCTAGATTTAGTGGCTATCAGGGAGTTGCATAGTGATACTACAATGGTAGTGGGTAGGGAAAATCACCAATCCAAGTTATACACCTTCTCACATTTTGCATCATATTCTTCTCCAACAACATTGCTGACTCATTCAGATGGAGTTAGCAAATTGTGGCATGAGTGGTTTGGCCACCTTAACTACCACTACCTTGAGTAACTTTGTAAGCATGACATGGTCATTGGCTTGCCTCGTGTCTAATTCTCAAAAGGACTTTGCGAGGGGTGCTCCCTAGGGAAGCATCCCAAAGCAAAATTTGACAAAGGCAAAGCTTGGAGGGCTTCACAACCTTTGGAGTTAGTCCATAGTGATGTATCGGGACCCTTTCCCAAACCATCTTTCACAAGGGCCAAGTACATCCTCACTTTCATTGATGATTTCTCTAGGTACACTTGGATATATTTTCTCAAACAAATGTCTAAAGTGTTTAAAAATTTTCTAGACTTCAAGGCTCTTATTGAGAAATATAGTGAGAAATCCATCAAGGTTATTCAAACTGATAATGGAGGGGAGTATGTCAACACCAAGTTTTAGTAGTTTTGCACCATAGAGGTGATTGGTTTGTAACACACAGTCACTTATAATCCTTCATAGAATGGGGTTACAGAACGCAATAATAGGTTCTCGAAAGAGATGGGTAGTTATATGATTCACTCCAAATCCCTAGCACCACAGTACTGGGTTGAAGCTATCAATTGTGCTTGCTACATTCAAAATAGGGTTCCTCACAAAGATTTGAAAGGGATAACACCCTTTGAAGCTTGGCATAAAAGGAAACCTAATTTTGAGCACCTTAGAGTTTTTAGATCCCCAGCCATGGCCCACATTCTAAAAAAGAAATGCAAAGCTATGGAACATCAGTCCAAGCATTGCATCTTTTTAGGATATCCAGATGGTATTAAGGGATATCACCTTCTAGATCTAGTCACTCATGAGTTATTCATTGAGAGAAGTGTCCATTTTAAGGAGAGTCTTAGAGACTCAACACTTGACACTTTTTCTCCCTCATTGGATCTACTTCTTCATGATGATTCCTCATCAAATTTAGATCAGCCACAATAGGTTCTTGAGCCAGAGACATCTTCTTCTTCTTTGAGTTTAGATAGTGAGGACATTGATGCAGTGTCATCCACCTCTAGTTAGTTAGAGGATGAGGAGTTAACACCTGACTCACCCACTTCTAAGCCACTTTGGGCTAGACAAACACTTGAGAGTGCTAGCACTTGGGCAGGAGATCCTGTAGATGACAGACGTACTAGGGGGATTTTCAGAGAGATCCACATGCCTTCTTTGCTTCAGTTTTGGATCCACAAACTTTTTGAGAGGCATCGGGGGTACCTGAGTGGGATAGTGCTATGGAGGAAGAATATTCTTCCTTAATCAAAAATCACACTTGGGACTTGACTTCACTTCTTAAGGGAAGAAAGATGGTTTGATGTGGGTGGATATATCAAACCAAGTTTGTAGCATATGGGTCTGTTGATAAGTACAAGGCATGATTGGTCACTAAGGGTTTCTCATAAGTGGCAAGCATTGACTACTCAAATACCTTTGCACCCATTGCAATAATGACTTATATCTGACTTACCTTAGCTATTACTGCAAAACATGGTTGGGATGTGGATCAGATGGATGTGAAGAGTGCCTTTCTTCATGAAGACCTTGAGGAGGAGATCTACATGGAATAACTGCCAGGGTTTGTTCAAGATTCTTCCTTAGTATGCAGACTTAGGAAATTTATTTATGGCCTCAAACAAGCCCCTCAGGCTTGGTATGCCAAGATGGATTTCTTCTTTATCACAGTAGGTTTCACTAGGTGCCATTCTGATCCCAATGCCTACTTCTTGTGGTAGGATGATTCACTCTTGATTTTGGTTTTATATGTTGATGACCTTTTAATCATCAGGAGTTCTTCATCGACTATTATAGTGGTGAAGGCATCTCTTTAGGATAGATTTGGCATGACAGACTTGCGTTTGTTGCACTACTTCCTTGGCATTGAGATCTCATAGTTAGATTTAGGGATTTCTCTTGCACAACCTAAGTATGCTCTTGACTTATTGGCTCGGTTTCACATCACTGATTGCAAGCCAGCTCTAACTCCCTTTCTATTAGGAGTCAAGCTTGAGGTTAATTGTTCTTCACCATTGGTTGATGCCACTCAGTATCAACAACTTGTTGGTAGTCTCATCTACATGACTCACACCAGGACTGACATATCATATACAGTGGGACTTGTCTCCAGATTCATGCAAAAACCTCATGAGCTGCATTGGAAAGCAGCTAAGAGGATCTTGTATTACATATAGGGTTCACATAGATATGGGATTCATTACAGATTTGGCATAGAGGTTGACTTGGTTGGATATACAAATTCAGACTGGGCTGGCGATTCATAGACTCGTAAGTCCACTTTTGGTTACAGTTTCTCTCTAGGTTTTGGTCTTATCAGTTAGTCTAGAAAGAAGTAGAATGTTATTGCTATATCATCCATAGAGGCAGAGTACAAGGGAGCTATTAATGTAGCTACTGAGGCTATTTGGCTTTAGAGGATTCTTTCTAAGTTTGGCATTCCTATCAGGCAACCCACCATCATCTATTGTGATAACTAGAGTACCATTTAGATTTGTAGGAATCCAGTTTAGCATCAACAGACCAAGCACATAGAGATTCACATGTATTTAATTCGAGAGCTTATTCATAGTCAGGTCATTGACTTTATATTTTACCAATCTTTAGATTAGGTTGCAGACATTTTCACCAAACCTTTCACTGAGAGCAAGTTCATTCATCTACGAGCTCTTCTTGGGGTGCAATCTACATCTGTAGTAGCATCATCTTCAGGGGGGCCTTCTAGCCACTTCTTTTCTTTTATGTCTCTCTTTTGGGGGGGATTTTTTTCCTATGGGTTTTCTCCTTTTCTATATCTTATGGGAGATTGCATTTGTACATGGGTACCTCATCAGGCCTATTTGCTGGGACCCATTTTTTATTTCCACACTATCCACCTAAGCTGTGCTTATGGGGGGTGTTAGTGTATGTTTTTATTTTTCCCTATTTATTAATTAGGGAAATTGTATTTCTTGTGTATACATGGATTTTCCTACATTTGTGGGATAGGCTAGCTTATGTGGAGGTGTGTGTCATAGATGTGTCATAGGTGTCATAAAAATGTCATAAGTAACTCCCTTGATGGGAGTTACTTCTCTATTCTTAGCACCTTGTCACCACCTTTCATGGAGGAGTTACATTATATTCTTGGGGTGCCTTGTCCACCTTTTGTGGAGGAGTTACTTATGTACTCTCCTATTTGTATTCCTCACTTTGTCCATCTCACGCTAATTCAGATTTTGTTTCTCCATTTAGTCTTGTGCAATTTATCTTCTTGTGTTATTTTCAAATTGCTTTAGCTTTTAAGTGGTGTGCACTTGCTTCATCTCGTATGATCATGTCTTCATTGCAATCATATTATCCAGATTCTAGAAACAACTCTGATATATTCAAAGAGACAAGTGTCAGTGTGGCTCTCATTATCTATAAGGGATGATGTTTCTAACATGTATTCTAAGTCATATGTTGATGTTGGATATGATCTTGACCACTTTAATGTAGATGACTATTCTAATGTTTACTTTAATAGGGATGTTGAAAAAGTGATGTATCCCTTAGATGATTTTATGATAGTAGCCATATTATTATCTACAAGTACCTTCTTCCCCTTGGGTTTGTGAAGGGATGCTTTAAGCTTCATGGATTTGTGAAGATGGGGTATTTGATGTGGATAGGATATAGAGATGATTAAATTTGGGATAGTTGTGATATAGTGATGATTATCGTCATGACCTTGCTGAGGAGGGTAAAATATTGATCATATTTATGAATCAATTCTTGGCATAACCCTTTTTACACACTCCTAGGTCTAGGTGAATTAGTTCTCCATCAATTTAAATGTCACCATTATCAACTAGGTTTTGGATATAATATGTAAGTGGGTGACATATATTACCTAGGACTTTATGATCTAGATAAAAAATTTCTTCCTATACTATGAGGGCATATGTTTGGACAAATCTAGAGGTATAATTTTTGGGTGTACCATCATGGCTTGAGACCTCAATTTCCAAAATAGGGTTTCCATAGATATTGGGAAAGGGGTATATTTATTTTATATATTTTTGAATTTAAGAGTGGAAGAATGTGATGGTGATGTCATGATGTGAGGATATGGTAGAGTGTGAGATTGGTTAGGAGATGAATTAGAATTACAAGAGGTTGATAAGTTAGGCTTCCATTTGGTAGTAGGATGGGGAATTATGATGGACTATGATTGATAAATAGAGGATTAAAATAGGGATGGGTATGAACTAGAGGTAAGGTTAATTTAATGGGTTAAAGGCCTTTGAGAAGTTAAAAACTCATCTCAATGAGTCTAAAAAAAATCTAGTTAGTAAAAAAGGTAATCTTTAGACTAGGAAGATCTTGACTAAGACTAGTGGATGGGGTATTGAAATGGACTGGTTTTCATAATAATAAGATGGGGAGAAAGTTTGATGAGGTAATTTTTTGGTTGGTTACCTTATATTTAGGGTCTAAAAATCATTGGGAAGGTGGTAACCCATCTTTAATAGACACAAAAGGTACTCATCCCTATTGGTAAATATATACTTATGAAATAGGTTGACCTCATCACTTGTATATTGAAGGGTGTTTTGACTATGGTTATGATGAATGGATAATGGGGTTGAAAATGGTGGGATAGCATGTGGGATAGGTTTAGATAGGGATTATTTATGGGGAAGGACTTGGTATATTGGTTTAGGCTTGATGGTATCGAGGTTGGAAGGTAGACAAGTACCCATTTTTAGAGCCCATAAAAGGATTTGTTCCTTGTTGGAAAATAGGTATTATTCTACAAGAAATGGGTCCAATTCATTATGGATAGATGATAAATGGGTAATATATGATGAAGTGGAAATAAGGGGCCCTAATTATAAATATGATCCTTGGACAAGATAAGTCTGAATGATTGAGCTAATATGATAGGTGATGGTAAGGATGAGATAGACTATGATATAAGACTAGGATCAGATTTTAAATTGATAGTATGATAAATGCTAATGATCTATTTAATAATCACTAATTTTTAATATTGAAAAAGGATGGGGATTTGACTATTTATTGGATTCCAACTAGTAGGATGATGATTAGATGGGTGCTAGTTATGAATAGGCAAGATGACTAGAGTAGATGCTAGATTGAAACCAACAAAGCGATAGGTTGTTAATAGGGTAATGACTTAGTATGAAATAAAATAAAATGGTGGGTGATAAAAAATGAAAGTGGATTAGAGGGATAGGATAATATGTAAGGAAAACAAAATAATTATCCCAAGTCTTAGACTGCTTTGCTTAATGGTAAATTGATATAAGATTATGTGTTTAAATGAAGGGATTAAGGAAGATGGGATTGAGATTAGGACAAGTATAAAATGGTGGTGATGAAATGATGATTTGGGGTAACATTGATGATGTGGGTATGGTTTGGACAACTATGTGACCTAAATATCTAAGTAAATGTGTTTTAGGATACAAAGTCAAGACAAAAGTAAGATGGATATAGGCAATGTAAGACTAGATGGGATGAAGGATAAGTGTTCTCTAGATAGGTTGATAAATAAATAGGAGGATGTCAAGGATAAAAATATATTAGAATATGTTTGAGATGGGATGATCAGATGTAAAAATTATACAATATTATACAAGTTTAAGAGTAGATATGATGAAGGATAAAGTAGATAAAGGATATAAAAAGAAATGATGATGGGTAAAATAGATAAGGATGTAAAAGATTTTCAATAATGTACAAAATGGGTATGATGATATATGAGACATAGATATCCACGTATAAGTTTGGGTGAAAGGTTGACTTGGGTCATAAACAACAATAGTCTAGCATAACACACACCAAATTAATCATATCACAAACCTAAGATTAATAAATTGATGCAAGTCTGTAACTTGAAGACTACATCATCTAATGTAATTATGAGTGAGGCTATATGTGGGTGAACTATTACATAATCTCCCAAACCCTCTCAAACTCATTGTCACATAACAATCACTTAACAATTAATATTGACTCTGACAGTGAGTTGCTTATTATGGTCAATGGTCCTATCATAGGTTTTACAGGCTCTCTAAGGGTGTACTTGATATACATAAGGTACATAGGACCCAAATATGTGTAGGGTATTGTCTTATGCCTGGTTTAGAGAATTAAATCTTCCCCTTCATAGAAGACCTATATGGGGTCAATTTCTTAGCCTAACAACAATTATCCTTGATATTTATACTCTACTAGAACATAAAGTGTGTATTTTTGTGTGATGGTGAAATACATTGTCACAATCCACCTAGGACTATGGAAAGTTCATGGGAGTCACTTTCACATCATGTAGACCCTTAAAATAAAGAAAAATGGGAGGGTTTATTAGTGGTTTTTGATCTTCCAAGACTCACCACTAGGATGTAAGGAGGAGAACATACACCAAGTTATCCCTCAAGTAACACTCAATCAAGAAAAAATATTTATTAATTAAGTGTGATACATACAAAATATATATAAGATATTTTTCAAAAATTCCAAAATCCTTGACAAGTGACTTGCAAAGCAAGTTATTAGTAGTTTCAATTGGTAATCTTGAGGAGAAACCTGCAACACAAGACATTAGATAAAAATGTGACTTGCAAGAGAAAATGTCAACAAGCCAAAATTTTCAATAGATTTACCCCTATAATAAAAAAATGTTAGTCCAATAAGCCTTAATAAAAAACTAAAAAATTTGTGATTTTGCACTATAACATTTTGTATGAGGGGAAAAAAGATAACTTGAAGGAAAAAATGAATGCAAAATCATTATGTATAAAGCAAAATAACTTATACACAATAAAATTTTCAAAATTGACTCTAGAAAGTCAAAACCATAGTTGACAGGTCAATACCATAACTGGGAGATCAGTGGTTTTATAGATAGTTTTTCACTAACCATAGGCAATTTTGCCTGACCGTACAGTGGGATATGTTGACAACTTGTGGCCTATTTAATCTATTCATTTCATAGACATGTTTTCTTCTCAATAATTTGTCTTATCACATAAATCCACTCACCTCTTTTGTCAAAATTGGTATTTTTCTAAGGACTCATCCTATGAGGCTAATCAATGTTACTCAAGTGTATTTCCCCTTGAGACTAGTATTACACTTATAACCTTATCCCTTTAAATTTCTACTTGGGGCATATTATTTTATCTCAACCAACACATAGGGCATCCCAACCCCTCAATGTCTTGCATTTATACCCACCTTGGGGATCTCTTTTTGAGTGGCCATCTGACTCATACCTCCCCACATGTCCCCTTGAGGGGCATTATGAAACCTCATTTTAATAACTCATCCACATAATGGTTTTTATTTGAAATAACATTACTCCTCACTTTTTCACTCGTAATTCCATTTCAAATAGGGTCAAAATGTATACACTTAAATATGCTCTCCCTAATTAATCCCACTAATTCCACTATTTAATCTTATAACCATAATCTTAACCAATTAATTAAATACTATTTACTATCATATATCTCCTAAATCCTATTAAAATTTATACACCCCCCATGATAAATTAATCCCCTCATTATCCCACTAACATCCCATTTAACTACTAATCTCACCTCATTAATTAGCCACTAGCCCCACTTGCTAATTTGAAATACATATATATTCTAACTACCCCCTATATAACCTATCCCTAGAATTTCTTACACCCATATAAACCTTAAACCTCCTTAAAAACCCTAACTAATCCCTATTATCCCTTAATATAATCTATAATATTATAGATCTAGATACTTACCTAACTTTCAAGAATTCTCTAAACTAGAGAATTATAAATGAATTAAAAATTCATCTAAAACCCCGTCCATCAACATATAAATAACCAAGATTGAATCATTGTTAAATTAATTATGAAATTCCATAATCCATTCTTACATCCATATACCAACCATCCTAATCCCTCATAATACCTTGCATCTATCTTAGCATCCAAAGAAGCCATTGTATCCATCTTGAAGCCATAATCAAGAAATCAACTAGTAATCCAAAATCTTTAATGATCAGTTTGAAGATCTTAGAGGGAAGCCAAGAGGAGAAAAATGATGGTAAGAGTTATCTTATAATTATTATTTCTTCCATAATTCTCTCCCTTTGATGTTTTGTAAGTTTTGAGTTAATTTTCTATTTTTAGTATATTAGCTTCATAGCTCAAATTTAAAAGCATACATGTCTTACATGATCTTACATTCATTTAATTTCATTTTTTTCCTTACATTGATTTTCCATTACTTAAAATGTTTTACATGATTTTTTGCATGATTTAGTGTGTTTTACATTCATGTTTCATCATCTCTCATTACATTTAGTCATTCAGTGGAAAGGTAGGTCAAGGTACATTTATGGTACTTTCAATCATTTATTCAACATTTATTTACGCATTTCATTTGAGTTAGATCAATTTTTGTGTTGTTATGTTTTCTATATAAGTGTCATCATATGTTACACTATTGTGATAGGTGATGAGCTTAGGTTGGGGAATAATTATGCACATAATATTTTTCACTTTTCTCATTTATAGACACTTTCTCTTGTATAAATATGTCAATCTTCAATATCCCTGAGTGCATGCCTTAAAGGGTGCATTAGGAAAAATATGGGTACACCTTTTATGATTTTCATTAGATGTTTTTATACACACCATGATCACACATTTACTACTATCTCTCCAACTTACTTAAAGTGTCTATCTATCTACCTCCTATGATGTCTCCATGAAATATTAAAACTCTGAAATATGAATAACTCTAAACTATAGTAAGACCATGCAAAATATAAAATTTGAATTATAACTCCTAGAGGTCTGGAAACATTCTCAAACATCCTAAAAGTGCATTGTTATGGACAAGTATGGCCTACATCATTTTCAAAATGAAATAATTCTGTTTGAATTTACTTTATGGGAAAAAAATTGAGTAACTTATGCATTATGATCAACTAAGCGAGTAAATTTTTTTTATATTTGTGTAATGGAATGTTTCAACTTAGTATTTAACATAAGCCACTATATATTCCATCTCTATTAATGTGGGTTGTGAATATTGTGTAATAACTTAGCTCAAAATATAAGTTATGAAAATGATGCTATATAAAATATTGAAATATGGAGTAATAAAAATAACATTAGTGATCATGGAATCATATTGATAATATAATCAAAATATTAATTCATGATACATGTAGAACCAAGAATATATGGTGTCATGTCTAGATACATGTTAATAATTTGGCAAACAATGACTAAATGATCAATACTAAGTACTAGAAATTGATATACAACTACTAAGGGAAGATGCATGATATTGATCATGGCATAAATAAACCACAAAGATGCATGCTATCTATCATGGCATAAAATACTAAGTAAACAATAAAAAATAATATTCATGGCCATGATGCATAAATAAAGATCATATGCAAAATCACACAAAACATTGAATAAGGCCAAGGAGTGGAATATAAGGGACATATTTAAATGTCACTCACAAACATATAAACACATAATAATTCTTATATAGACTAACAAGGACATGTTCAAATGTATAAAATGAGAAAAATGAATACACACAAATCATGAAGGAAATAAGCAAACATGATAAGCATGCATGAATAAGTGAAATTGATCTACATAAGAAATTTGTAACATTAGTGTATTAAAAAAAATAGGTATCAAATAGGATAACAATGTGAAATTAAGTGATAAAATATGGAAATATGTGGAAAATGTATTTTATTTTAGTAGGAACAAAAGAGATATTCATATAGTGATAAAACCTAAGTAAATTATACCCTCAATGAACTTGTTTTGATGCACATAATTTGTATAATCCCTATGACTATTTTGGATATGAGAAAGTAGAGTATGTGTTCAATAGGATAGTTCCATTGGAATCAGACAAGAGTGTAATGTGTTACTATTTGGAAAGAGTTTGTAGGCTTTCTAGGTATGAGACAAGATCACCACTTACAACTATATCTGGAAGTGACACCCTGTATATTTTACAATTCAATCAATTAAACTTGTGAAGCATATTTGATATAAAACTAAATGTAGATAAGTCATATATATATTGAATAATAAATCAACTGATGTAAATGAAGTACATATATCATACATAAGTCTTGATGTTTATACTCTTTTAAATATTATATATATATATATATATATATATATATATATATATATTAATAAAAAAGGAACGTACTTACCAATGACTCCCAAAAAATCCTCACAATAAATAATTCATGTATCTAACATAGAAGGGTGACCTATCATGAATAAAAAGTATCATTCCATTATGACATGTTTGGCCTCAACTCATAATCTAAAAAATGATCTAGCTCTATAACATCAGTACCATTGTCATGATGACAATTTGTAGTATGTTGTGTATATTTTTTTCATGGTGATCTTTAGGACTATTTGGAAACCATTGTATAGTATAAGAACTATGTGGGGGTATTTGTTGTGGAAAACTATTAATACCATTTAATATCATGAACTATGAGAACCTCATTAACAAAAAATACATTTCAAACATTTATGTATTGTAGATGGTACTGCATAAATATTTTGAGTCTAATGACATCCCAATAACATATCAAATAATATTGAATTGGGTTATATTATAAACTTGGTGGCCACATAGGCTAAACCAACTTGTAGTGGTAATGTAATCTCATCGATATAACTATGAATGTGTCGATTGAATCCTTTAATACTTTTTGATGTAGTAAGTATATCCTTATAAGTATCCAAAATGATATTTAAGTGTGATAGTTTATGTATTAAGACTTGAAACATTATCAAACATGATACTTTATATAGGCTAATGTTAATTGTAAGATCAAATGAACAAAAGAGTTCAAATCAAATTCATGATCAACTATCTCATGCCTTGAAAAAGTAATAAGTGGTTGAGATGGCACTAAAATATGATATGTATCAATGCTTCCATTCAAAGAGTGTTTTTACTTTATATGAGGATGATAAGAAGTTGGTGAAGGGTGTGTACTATATGTGTAATACACTTATGATTTATTTTCCTTTTATTTACCTATATGCTTAGGGAAAGGATCATTGAATATATTTGTTTTTCCCTCTCAATTAGTTTTCATTTTTTACTATTTATAATTTACACACATTAATGATGTTATTATCTATTAAATCATGCATCTTATGTCTCAAACTATGCATCTATTGGTAGTATGCTTATTGATCTATGAAAATTACAAGAAGTATTTTGATAAAATCCTTTTGGAAGAGGTCTAATCACATCAAAATTTTAATGGGAGGTGGATATATGAGTTATTGAAAAAACATTGTTAACTCCTTATAGCAATCTTCTAAAAAGTTGGTAAGCTATCTCCTTGGAGGAACAGATAACACAATACATGGATAAGGTTTAAAATATACATTCCCTATTATCTTTTGGTCACTCTTATTTTCACTTAGTTTCAATTTGTATGGTGGCTTAATTAGATACATTTCATGATAAGAATGAACTAAGTTGGTTACATAATTTAGATTATTCATTTCTAACAACTTAACCCATCTTTTATTAATTGTGTTACTTAAATCTGTGAATGAAAGAAAATTATTAGTCATAATAGATCAATATAGAGGTAGAATAAAAGTCTATTTGAATATGTATTTAAATTACTTATATATCATAACATTAATAATTTTGGATAACATGGTCTTCTACCATAATACATGATTTGTGTAGGCTCGATATAGTCTTATTTGAGCTAAGTAATTTGAGCATATGAAATATTTTCACTTATGTTAATTATGAAATATGAAAATAAAAACATTTACAAAGGATTGAATGCATTAAATAACTGATATGATAAATCATAAAACCATACTAAATAATACTCTTTTAAATCTTGGGAAACAACTTAGTCAACAACCTAGCAATGGAGGCATAGTCCAAACATGCTATGTGAAATGCTCTCAAATGTTGTTTGGGTTCACATTTTCCATCATAAAATGTAATCTTAGGTTATAAAAAATTAGGTGGTAAATGATATACTGAAATATGTTGCACCAATGGAATATTTTTATTAATTTTGTGAGTCAAGTGTTCGATTAGGTTTTGAAGCACCTTGTTCTAGATGTAACACCTTAGAATATAGATTTTTAATATTATACATAATGGATTATAGATCAAGAATATAATGTGTGATAAATAAAGGTTGTGTAAATAGTGAATAATAAAATATTGTAACATTGATCTAATGGAACCCATGGTTGAGGTTATAGTATATGTTGGTATAAATTTTGTATTTAGTGATGCAGAGATAAGTGAGGAACCCATAACAACATATGTCTCAAATGATTGGAATTTAGATTATTTATTTGTTTCCTATCTAATAATATCTATAAACTTAATTTACATATTAGGTTTCTTTTAAAAATACACTATTAATGAAATTTTATCAAAATCATCTAATGTGCCTACTGATTCTACCATCATGATGTTATCAACTAAAATCTGAGTATGCTCAACTTGAGTACCACATAGTCAATCACTTCTTCTAAGAGAGGTAGAAATAAATTTATTAGATTGTATAAAATGTAAAATATAAACTTAATTTTTTTTTTAACGAAATATTAGTTTTTAAAACCCAAATACAACAATCGGAATAGTAAAAGGAAAGAAAGAAACCCTAATAATATGAATGGTTATGGTTTTGAAATATTGAACAATAAATAGGTTCACCAATATTTTTTAGAAAAATTATAAATTAATAAAGTATTAATCTAATTATGATAGGATGAAAGTAAAATTATAATATGTAAGTTATTCAATAAATATAAGACTGATATTTAATTTACTATTTTTAGAAATTTGTTAAATGGGTAAAATATTAAAATAAAATAACTTAACTAGAACTCAAATATCATGGAATATAAAAGAGAATGTGAAATGGAATGTAAGATTTTTTAAGGTCATTTTGAATCAATAACTAGTCTCTACTTGACTCTATCAAAAGACTATTCTCTTTGGACTACGTATGATTTCACTGCCATTTATAGGGTGTGTTGACATTCTTGAGGGGTCTTCCCCTCTATGTGAGTTCTAACCAGTGAAAATTTTATTATAGGTAATGTGCACATATTGTGGGTCAATTGATTCATTTTAGGATCTACTATATGCCTTATTCTTCACTCTATCCATGGATCAAAGAACAATGAGAAATAAATGCAGTAAAAAGAGAAAATGAGGTTATGAGTAGAAATTGTACTTGAACTCAAAATCCCATGTGTTGATGTTGAGTATGATGAAATTATAGGCACTTGATAATTATTGATATAATTATTTATTTTTATTAAAATTATATTTTTATATTTATTTTTTTATAATTTTATTTTCAGACTTTCACTTGTCTATTGTGCGTGTGAGTGTGCATGTTTACTTAACTAATGAAGAAGCTTATTATATAATATCAATATATTATAAGTGAATTAAAATATTAATCTTTGGTCTATTTTTAGTTTAATTATTGTTTAATTAAATTTATTTATTTATTTTTTACTTTTAGACTTAACTTGTAATGCAAGTTATCTTTTAATAAGCTTATTTTATCTTTCTTTATTAATAAAAATTTCACACAGATAGTGTGGTGCATTAATTTTAATTGAAAAACATTTTTTCATATTTAAGATTATTTTATCTTTCTTTATTAATAAAAATTTCACACAGATAGTGTGGTGCATTAATTTTAATTGAAAAATATTTTTTCATATTTAAGATTTTATATATATATATATATATATATATATATATATATATGTATATTCAATTTTTAATTTATTCAATACAGGTTTTGGTCTATAATCTCACAACGCAACTAGTTTAATAACTAGTAATTTTCAGATAGATTGGTTGATACATAAATTCAATTTAAGATTAAATAAAATTTGATTATCATTCCCTCCATACATTTAAAGCCTTTATTTTTTATTAAATCCATGTTCAAAAAAGGTTTATAAGGTTTTTTAGGCTATTATCATAATAAATAATGGCTTTAGTGAATTCTATTTCCACGAATATTCATGTTTTCAAAGGTGAAAACTATGAGTAGTAGAGAGATCAATTAAAAATAATTATTGTGTGGAAATGAGTTTTTAATAATGTTATTCATGGGTAAAAACCACCTCAAATTTTGAATAACTTGACACAAGATAAGAAAATAATAAAAAAGGATGAAGAAAATGGAGATGTACAAGCATTCTTCTATTTTTCGAGTGCCATAGACCCAAACATGTATCCAAGAATTTTAGGATGAAATAATTCTCATGAGACATGGAATATATTAAAAATTTAATATCAATAATACATTATGGTAATATAATTAAAACTTTAAAACCTTAAAATGAATTTTGAGAATTTGAGAAAAACACATTCTGAAATAGTACAAGATTGTTACATAAGGGTAAATGATTTAGTTCATAGAATCATGGTTTATGGATAAAATATATAAGATAATGTTATAGAAAGATTTTTTTTAGAAACTTAAGACAAACATGGATGCATATTTTAATCACTCTTGAAGGCTGTAAATACATGAACACTATATGTGTTGATGAGTTAATGGTTTTGTTTTGTCTCATGAAGACAAGATGAGACTATACACAGGGGATCAAGAACAAGCACTTGAAATCAAGGAAAATATTTCAAGTACCAAATATAAAAATATAAATTATATTCAAGGTAATTATAAAAAATCAAATTTCAAGGTAAAATATGAATTTAAGTTCATAGGTAAGAGTAATAAATACTTGCCATCATTGCAAAAAACTATGACACATGATTAAATTTTGTGGTATACTAACAGCTAAGAATGAAGATAATAAGAAGAGTGAAAATAAATATTTTCAAGATGATAAAATTGAAGTTTAATATAGGTTATATTATTTTATCATATTCAATGTGGGAAGAGAGGAAGCAAATAATTGATGGTTTTTTAATTTAGTGTGCTCAAATCACATGACCAGTCAAAAAGATAGTTTCAACAAGTTAAATGACTCTTTTGAAAGCCAAGTGTAATTAAGAGATGGAAAGCCCATCAAATTTGAAGGAAATTGAATCATGCACATTACAATAATTAAAGATAATGGTAAAATTAAGGATATCTAATTTTATCCAAATTTGAGTCATAATCTCATAAGTGTTGGTCAATGAGTAGAAAAGGGATTAAAACTACATTTTTGAGGATGGTGTTTGAATTTTTTTATATAAGAGATATGAAAATATATTGATTGTAAACTCCTATATGTAAAATAATAGGATGTTTCCATTAAATATTAATATGCTGAAGGAAAATATTTTTCTCCACCATTGAGGATGCTAGCATGTTGTGGCATTCAAGATATACTCATATATGTTTAAGATCTTACATATTATTGACACAAAGGATATGGTAAAGGTCTTGCCAAAGTATAATTCAACAAGGATGATGTATGCAAGTCATTCATTGTTTATAAAACTAATATGGATTCCTTACCTATCATAAAATGGAGAGCAAGCACACATTTATAGTTGGTTCATTTAGATTTATGTGGTCCAATGTCTTGCAAACGTATTAATAATAAATTATATTTCATTTCCTTCATAGATAATGATACAAGGTTAATATGGATTTATTTTTTGAAAGAAAATATTTAACCTTTTTCATATTTTAAAAATTTTAAGTATTTGGATGAAAAATAATGTGGACAATTCATCAAATACATGAGAATAGATGGAAGAGGTGAATTTGTTCTAATAAATTTAATGAATTTTTTGTTTCATATGGAATCAAAAGGTAGTTAAAAATAGTTCCTTACACCACAACAAAATGATGTTGCTGAAATAAATAATAGATCCATCATGGATTTATATAGGAATATGTTGGAGAATAAACTCTTGTAAATGTGTTTTAATTATGAATCAATAAAAACAATAATCTACATCATTAATATAAGTCCTAAAATGACAATCAAAGATAAGACACCCTAAGAAGCTTAGTTTGGAAAAAAAACCAATTGTTTTTAGATTAAGGTAAAAACAGGTTTTGAAGGGACCCTGAAACCCTTTAATAGGGTCAAAATAGATAAAGCATTACCATGCACCAGGAAAAGCAAGCCTTAAGCCTACTAAATAGTAGCAACAAAAATAGGTTATACAAGGATAACCTCAAAATCTAGTAAACAATCATCCCCCTAATATCCCAAGTAATGATCTAATATTTATTTTTAGGGGTAAAATCCAGAACAGTTGCCTATCTGCCATCATCAATATTCTACATACTTTTTAGCTCTCTAGTTTTCCTTATGGGTCTTCTTCCAGGTTTGTCAGGAGATCTAATATCCGATTTCACCTTAAGATGTTGTTCATCTCTTTTTCCAGATTTATCCAGAGTAGAAACAAGATGTTTCGCCTTTGTTTGTTGGTCTTTTTTACTGCTTCTAGTTTCTACCCCCTTAGTATTCATATTTTTTCCACCCCTTTTTCTTTGGTTTAAAATGTGCTTTAAGTTTTCTCCATTATAATTCATAGGAAGCTCATCCAAAGGGATATCATTATCAACTTGAATCTCCCTGGACTGAGAAAGAAGAATATCTCCCTCTTCTAAATTATTTGTAGCTTCAGCCAAGATTTCTCCTTCTTCTAGCATAGTTTTGTCATCAGCATCTCCCCATCACTCTTATATCCTTTGATAGCAAATGATTTGTCTTGATAGATCCATCAAATCATCTATTATTTGTACAGGTTTTTTGATATCTGATTGTAGTCCATTTCTTTCTTTCTCAAAATTTTCTTTCTCAAAAGAAAACTCTTTATCTGCCTCAGTATGTGGAGCTTTAGGATCTTCAAAAGAAGACTCTTTATCCACCTCAGCATCTAAATATGTATAATCTTCATTATTATTTTGTTCTTGTCTATGATCTTCCTTGAGTTTCCATTCTTTCTTATGCTGGATTTTTCGCCCATCCAAAACACCACTTAGAAGATTTTTGCTTTTGGACGGACAATTTCTTATATAAAGGTATTTAGTTTTTTATATTTTATACATGTTCCAAATGAGAATAGAAAAAAATTATATGCCAAGAGTGTTCCTCATATTTTCATAGGTTTTAGTGATGGAAGTAAGGCACACAAGTATTATAATCCTACTAGTAAATCCATAATTGTTTGTAGTGATCACATTTTTTTTGAAAATGAGATATATACTGATTATGATCATGTAGATGTAGATGTAATAATTAAAGGTATAATACTATTTAATTTTATTTAGAGGACTTGAAAATTCTGACATAAGTTTCTATTTCAACATAAACTAATGTTATCTCTTTGTAAGAGACTAGTCAACGATCTACATCAACACCAGACAAGAACAAGCATTTATTGAATCTACATCTAATAAATAAAATGTTAGATAGGAATTATGAGAGGAGGATTTTAAGGATTAAAAATAATTAAGGTTTTTTTTTTTATGATGTTTATGATGAAAATACTATGTTTTCATTGTCAAATGTGGCTACTGAGCCTATAAGTTATACAATATCTAGTCAAAAAAAATAATAGGTTGATGATATGAAATTAGAGATGGATTAAATTGAGATAAATGACACATGGAATTTATTTAAAACTTTTGTGAATAAAAAATTCATTGGTATAAAGTGGGTCTACAAGACCAAAGTCAAGAGTGATGGTACAATTGATAAACTAAAATCTAGATTAGTTGCAAAATGATTTGCACAAACATATGGGGTTGACTATGAGGAAACTTATGCTCTTATGGCATGTCAAGGTACTATAAGACTCTTTCTTGTTTTATCTGATCATAAATTATGAAAAATCAATCAAATATATGTCAAAAGTGCATTTTTAAATAGATTTATTGAAAAATAAATATATGGGTCAACCAAAAGGATTTGAGGTAAAAGGGTAAATAATTCTGGGTATATAACTTGAATAAGGCTCTTTATGGGCTGAATCAAGATCCAAGATATTGGAAATTTAGAATTTATAGTTTTTTATTAGATAAAAAAATTGTAAGAAGTAAAAATTAACCAACTCTTTAAATATAAACATTGACTTCTAATGTTTTATATGTTTGTCTTTATGTAGATGGATTGATCTTTATACGTAGCTCTATGAAAATGTTGAATAACTTCAAAAAATATGAAAAAATAATTTGAGATGATTTATCTTGGGTTTATGAAGTAATTTATTGGCATGAAAGTCCATAAAAGTAAAGAGGAAATATTCATTTATCAAGTAAAGCAGTCCTAAGACATGTTAAAGAAGTACAATATTCAAGACTCAAAAGTTATAGATAGTCCAATTACAATTGGAGAAAATATTATGATAAAGGAATAAATTATTTGAAATGATGAAAATACTTTTAGAATTATGGTGGGAGGTTTGATATACCTCACTATGACATTACCTAATATTACCAACCATCACTCAAGCATTTCTAGGCAGTGATGAGAATTATAAGTTATATATGATGTAATTATAATCATAATATTAATTTAGATAATTAATGTCTTTTTATCTCATTTGATACACATATTAATACTAGGGAGGATCTCTTGATGACATGAAGTTTACTTTAGGTTATTGCTCCACATTGGGAAGCGGGTTGGTTTCTTGGTATTCAAAGAAATAATATACAATTGCATTATCCTCTACTAAAGTTTAATATTAACCATTTACATCATATTTCATACAAATATTATGGCTAAGATGACTCTTAGTTGATCTTAGAGAGGCTTAATTTGAGCCAACATGTATATTTTGTGATAAAAATGGGGTAATACAATGTTAAAAAATCCTATTTTCCATGATAAAACCAAGCATATTGAACTCAATAATAATTTTATAGAGACTTGGTAAATGATAAAAAAATTATAATTATGTGATAATTTAAGATTATTTTTTTGGTATTCTCACTAAAGGATAACACAAATAGATTCATGAAGACTTAAAGAGATGATAGGCATCTCTCCTCTTTACATCAAAGAGGAAAATGTTGAGTGTTATGCCAATAAGAGGAATTTAAAATTTTTAATACAATTTTTTATTTTGTTCACACTTATACTTTTAGATTTAGATTCTTAGACTTTTAATTTTCTAGTATGCATGTTTATTTAGATGATGACGAGGATTCATGCATGATGTCCATATATTATTAGTGAGTTAAACTTGTCATATTTAATTTATTTTTATTTACTTAGTTGTTAAGTAAATTTTTTATTTAGTTTTTAATTTGAAATTTAACTTTCAATGTAAGTTGCCTTGTAATAAACTTATTTTAGCTTTCTTTATTAATAAAAATTGCATGGAAAGGTAATGTGGTGTATTAATTAGAATTGAAAAATAGTTTTTCATGTTTAGAATTTGATTTTATTACATGTATACAATAATTTAGACCAACAAGCATATTTTTTCAATTTTGAAGTTATTTAACATAGGTTTTGGTCAATAATCTCACTTACAACATGACTAGTTTGACAATGAGTAATTTTAGAACATATTTATATAGTTTCAATCGTATATTAAATCAAATATGATTTACACTCCCTCCATTCATTCAAAACCTTTAGTTGAGAATTGCATACATACCAATACTATAAAGAGGGATCAAACTACATGTTGTTTTCCCATGCTTTGGTGGTGTGCCTGAAATATTAGTTTAATGATGTATGGTGGTGCAATTTTATTGTGATTATATGTTTGAACATTGACTTGTGACCTTATTTGTATAATCATATCTATATATGAGTTTTTCAAGATGTAGGAACTTATAATTAGGATGAATAGGTAGTTTCCTCTCAATGTGCATTTAGATAATTCTAACAGTTTAGAAGATAAAATCTTGTAGTGAATAAATGAATATAAAATTGTTTAAATAGTGATCCTTTGGATATTTATTATAATTATTCTTGAGAAAAATGATGGATGACCCATTTGGGTAAATTTGAATTTGATAAACTAGCCATTATTTGGAAGGAGAATGCAACTAATAGATTCAAACACTATTAGTCATCAAGATTGTCTTAAAATTATAGTTTCATTTGAGGAACAAAAACAACCAAACTAGAACTATGAATTAGTCAATGGATGAGCTTAGGCTAATTAGAATGAGGAATATGAATAATTAGAATCATAATTTTTTAAAGGTTGATCATCATTTGTATATAAGTAGAATAAAAGTGGTTAACAACTATGTGATTGAACATCATGGTGGAAAGAGAGAAGGAAGGCGCATGGTGGAAGGGGGTGCGAAGGGAGAGAGCATAGGTTGAAGCTATAGGGTAGTGCTGGGAGTGTAGCAGTCAGCCTAGGGAGTGCAGCAGTCAGCCCAGAGCCTGAGGAGTGCTGGAATGGTTTTCCCCCCACTATTTCCATATCCATGTGATGCTGAAGAACCAACTAGCATGAGACTTCCCAAGGTCAATGGATGCCTAGAAAGATGCAAGGAGAGGCCCAAATTGGTCATACCTATGGACATGATTGCTGAGGATATCAAATATTATACAAATCATTCTCTATATTGCAAGATTTTGGGGCTCAGAACTTCCCTCCAATTCTTGGAAGTGTGGGCTCAGAGGACATGGGCTCCAAAAGGAGAAATGGATATCACAATGTTAGCTAATAGATATTTTATGGTCACTTTCACTTGCTTGACTGACTATAGCAGAGTCTTTGCTGGAGGTCCATACTTTCACAATCAGGTGGGGCTATTTATCAAGCTATGGCATGCTAGTTTTATACCTTCAGAGGAATTGCCAAACCATGTTTCGGTGTGGGTGTGACTGCCTTGCTTTCTAGTGGAATGTTGTCATGAAGATACCATGCAATTGTTTACATCCCTCTTGGGAAGGCTAGTTGGTTCATCAATGTCAATTCTTGGGAAAAAGGTAATGACTTATGCTCGCATTTGTGTTGAAATTGATCTTAGTAAGCCAATACCTAATGCTATTGAAATGAGTGCAGGACCTTTTTCCTGGGTACAAATATTGGATTATGAAATTCTTCCTTTTCATTGTCATCTTTGCCATGCTTATGGTCACTTGCAATGATGGTGTCCCAAATCTAAAACCTTTGAATCTCAGCCTGCTCAACTTGCTCGCAATCTGCTTGGAACTGACAAGGGAAAGGCCCTAATTCTAGATGAGGTGCCAAAAACTGATGGCTTTATCTTAGTTAAAGGGTGATATAGAAGCAGGGGTCAAAAATGGTCTTTAAAGGAAAGACAGGTAGATGACTCACTTAAAATATTTGAAATTCTAGATGACCTTAACCAATAGGAGGTGAACCCAGGGTTGATGATTTTAGATCAGCAGATTGAGGGACCAACCTAGGAGAATAATGTTTTAGTTGAATTAACTGAATCATAGGATGTTGGGGATGGACACATGGATATGGACCAATAGATGTTGATATCAGATGTTTTGACTCTCTCAACTATTCCCTCTAAAGAAGATGGATATTTATCTTTAATAGGGAAATCTAGAGAATTAAGAGTATCAAGGAGTAGTAAATCTTCTCCTCACTTGGGACTTTTTCAAAAAGACCTTAAGAAGGGTGGAGGGGAGAAATTAGTTAAGCCTGGTAGGAAAAAAGACTTGGAAAAGATGAAACTAATGGAAGAGACTTTGGTGGATTTGAGTTCAGTGAAGACTCTAGATGCTCACTTTCTAAATACTTTGATATGATTATACTATCTTGGAATGTAAGGGGTTTGAACAATAGCCCTAGAAAAAATGTTGTTCACAACATGATTAGAAATCAAAGACCTGATGTCCTTTTTTTGGAGGAGACTAAGCTTTCAGTAGATGTTATGTCCAGATTAGTGCCTAAGTTATGGTGACAAGGGGTCTGTCAATGTATTGGGGCTACCAGATCTTTAGGAGGATTAGCTTGCCTTTGAAGCTCCCACAAAATCGACCTCATAGGATGGTTGTCCTCTAAATTTTCCTTGACTATGATGGCTTCCAGCTTTGAGACAGGGGAAGTCATTCTTCTATCCAATGTCTATGCCCCTACTGACTGGCAGGGTAAACAATCCTTATGGGGCCACATTAGTTTTATCCGTAGCTTGGTTCCCCTCTAACCATGGATTATGGCTAGAGATTTTAATGCTATTTTGGATTTGACTAAAAAATGTGGTGGTATGACAAAGCTTGACCCCTCTACTTTGCTTATGCAAAATTACATTGAAGCTTTAAATTTAGTTGACATTTGGCCCAATAATGGATAGTTTACTTGGAATAATTGGAGGACTGGCCAACATTGCATTGCTAAGACACTGGATCATTTTTTGGTCTCTACCTACTAGGTCGAGGGTATGTGGTCAATAGGGTCTAAAATTTTGGACTAGAGAGGATCGGATCATTGGTCTATTAAGTTAAATAGTGTCTCAAAGTACCAGCTTCACTCTTCTTCCTTCAGATTCCAACTCATGTGGCTGTGAGATCAGTCATTGTATGAATGTGTGGCCAACTAGTGGAGGTGGGGTAGGCCTGCCCATGATATGATGATGTATATTTTTGCTAAATCACTGTAGTTTGTGAAGTACAAGCTTAAACGATGGAATCATCAATGCTTTGGGAATATTTTTCATGCTAAGGCTGATGTGTAGGCTAAGCTTGATGGTATCACGAGAACAATTAGGGATGAAAGATTGACTAAAATCCTACTTCAAGATGAAGCTCAGGCTATGAAAGACCTAAAGGAATGCGAGCTATGGGAGGAAGTGTTTTGGAAGTAGAAAGCTCAGATAGAATGGCTCCAAGAAGGAGACATAAATACTTCTTTCTTCTTTCAATCATCCAAAGCCAGGAGACACGATAACTCTACCTTGGTCTTGGTCAATGAAAGAGGTGAACAACTTAATTCCTTTCCTACAATGTTAGAGGAGGTGGTGTAGTATTTCTCTACTCTTTTTAGGGAAGATACAAATGAGGAATTACCAAAAGAAGCACAGGTTTTCTACTGCATTCTACCCCTAGTGATGTGTGAAATGAATGAGAATTTAATGAAGGATATCACACTTAGGGAGCTTGAGGCCACTATTTCCCAGATGAAAAAGGGGAAAGTGGCTGGTCTTGATGGCTTCCCAACTGAATTCTATCAAGAATACTAGGATATTATCAAACTAGATATTTTAGTTGTTGTTCAAGAATCTCATCAGAATAAGAAAATGCTTAAGGCTTCAAATGTGACTTATCTCACCCTCATATCAAAATGCGAAGGCGCTGATAGGTTAAGTCAGTTTCACCCTATATCTCTTTGTAATGTTGTTTATAAAATCATATCTAAAATCATTACAAAAAGGTTAAAAACTGGGCTCAGTGATGTGATTTTTGAAGAACATAGTGGATTTGTGGAAGACAAGCAAATTCTTGATGGTATTGTCATAGCGGTTGAGTCTATTCACTCCATGGCTAGCTCTAAGGATAAGGTAATGTTTATTAAGCTAGATATGGCCAAGGCTTTTGATAGGGTCAGATGGTCATTCCTATGGAAGGTCTTCAAAGCTTTTAGTTTCATAGATGAATTGATCCAATGGGTCATGAGCTGCATTTCCTTAGTTTCCTTTTCAGTGCTTATCAATGGGGAACATACAGAGTTATTTGGTGCCTCTAGGGGGCTGTGATAAAGAGATCCCTTGTCTCTGTATCTCTTTCTTCTTCTTCTTGAAGGCTTGGGGAGGATGATTAGAAGAAATAGAGAGGATGGGAATATTCAAGGCTGGCGATGGGGCGGTGAACTATCGATGCAGTCTCACTTGCAATTTGCTGATGATACTGCTCTAATGGGCATGACCATAATGAGTGAAGCCACTAACTTGCGTAGGTTGTTAGATGATTATCTAATGGCCTTGGGTAAAAAGGTTAATGAAGATAGGTCATCCATCTTCTTCTTTAATACTCTATCTCTCATATAGCAATGAATTGGTCAGACTATGCATTCTAGATTGGGACTCTCCCTTTGATTTATTTAGGTATTCCTATCACAGCTGGCCGTATACACAAAGAATCCTAGTAGAATATTTTGGGTAAATTCTAGGCAAAGGTGAATCATTAGACTCACAAGTGTCTTTCTTTTGTGGGATGGGTTTAATTAATTCAATTTATGGTCCAGGCTTTGCCCATTTATAGATGTATGCTTTAGGTTGCCCTGGTGGGAATTATTAAGGAATTTGACTCAGTTACTAGGCAATTTTTATGGGTTGGTACTTTGATGACCTCAAGATGGAGCTTAGTTATATGGGAGATGGTCTATAGCCCCAAATAACAGGGGGGGCTTGGCCTAAGGTAGATGGATTTAAATGGAGTTGCTTTGGTGCCTAAGCTTTATTGGCACTGGTGCAATGAACAAGACAATGCTTGGACTAGAATCCTCTCTCAGTACTATTCGGGGGCCACTCAAAGTGATAATCCTCATTATCCACTCATTGGGAAAGGCTTAGAGATATGGAGGACTCTTAGAAAAGGCGCTGCTCTTATTAATGAAGGCTTATTCTAGATTTGTAAGCGGGGAACTAAGGATCTTTTTTGGACTGATTCTTGGGATGGTAACCCTCCCATTATTTCTCAGTTCTCTAATCTGTCAAACATTTTCTAGAGATTCTTTGATGTTGGTTGGTCTCAGGTGAGTGACTTTAAATCATACATTTCTTGTGGACAACTGGAGGTGGCAAAATGGAAAGTGCTTGAGTTCTAGCCAATTGTTGGAATGTAGGAGGAGCATGAGGAGCTGCTGAACCTCCTTTCCAAGTGTTGATATAGCTCTCTCTAGGAGGAAGATGAACTTGGTTGGTATCCCAATCCTAAAATAAATTACATAGTTGCTTCTAGATATTAGGCTTTATTATCTCAAGGAAGAAGTGCAATGGTGGAGACAGGCTTGGAATAAATTCTCATGGCCAAAATGTAACCGCTTTGTTTGGATGTTGGCTTGGAATAGGTGCTTGACTTGGGACAATCTCTAAAAAAGAGGCTTCCAAGGCCCGTCTATTTATGTAATGTGTAGAGCAGCTAAGGAGGATTCTGCTTACCTATTTTTTCATTGCTCTTTTGCTTTGCAAATCTGGCATTATTGGTGGGATGTATGGCAACGCCCCTATTTCCATGTTTCATCTTTGGTCAAATTTTGGAGAGCATGAGAGAACTCCCCACAAGGATGTCTTTTCTATAGAATGTTTGGTTAGGGGGGCCCATCTTTTTGCTATGGCAGATCTGTCTAGAGAGAAATAGGTAGATATTCTGGAATGAGAGGACTATAGCGCAATAAGTATGGTAGAAAGTCACAGGGATAATTTAGGAGACTATGCAGGCCAAAAGTGAGGTTTGTCTCCCTTTATCCAAATAGGATGCTGAGGTGGTGGCACACCTAGGATTTCAATGATTTGTAGGTAATTTGGCTTGTGTCAGGAGAGGTCGATAGAGCAAAGAGAAGATTCATAGTGACGGTCAGTGGCAGGACCCTCCCAATGGATTTCTCAAGATTAATATGGATGGCTCTTTTAGGGGTAATCCCAGCCTTGTGGGTACTGGTGGGATAGGTAGGGACTCTGAAGGTACAATGATTTTTATCTTTATGGTACATGAGGGGATGCAAACCAACAATTTGATGGAAGGTCAGGCTATTATTTATGCTCTTGTGAAGGCTCAGGCATTGGGTTGCTACAGGATCATTTGTGAATCAAATTCTCAAGTCGTGATCAACATCCTTGATAAGAGGAAAGTGCTGGATGTCAATTGGCTGGGATTATACAGTAGATTTTGAGGATTAGCTCGCTCATGGATACAATTAGGTTTGTTCATATTCCCTGGGAATGGAATAGGGTAGTGAATTGTTTGGTAAAATGGGCATTCAAGCATATAGATGGAGTTAATTTGGAGGATTGGGAGTCTCTCTCCCCAAAGCTACACTTAGATATGGAACACATTTTGGAGGAAGATAGGAAGGTTCATATCAATGTTTAGGCAGGTTTGTCCCTAGTTTTTTTGTGCTTGCTATTTTCTTCTGGGGATTTCGGTCCCCCATTCTTCTTGTAATGATCTTGTTCTCTTATTAATATATTTTTACCCCTTTTATTTTAAAAAAAAACTATGTGATTGAACATAGATTAGGTGTGTATAGAAGATGACCACAAATAAATTATTTTAGCATTAAATATTAACTTTAGTGACTACACTCTCTATTTTGATGTATGGTATTAAAAAATAAATTACAAATATAAATATAGAGTTTAAAATAACTATTTCAAAATTTATTTTCAGTAAGAAATTATAATATGTAATTAAAATATATAAATAAAATTATAAGGTTTTAAATAATGATTATTATTTATTTTCAATAAGAAAATATAATATCTAATTGATTAGATTGAATATATATATATATATATATATATATATATATATATATATATATATATATATATATATATATATATATATATATATATATATATATATCCTTCACTAGCATATATATTTGTTTTTAAATTATAACAAAGAGGAAAAAAATCTTGTATAGGAAGACTTACTAGATCACTTCACACTTATACTTTACCTATGAAAGAATAACTTAGATCTAATTTCTAATCTTTATTTTTTTCTTTTTCATAATTTTCAATAACTATAGCTTAGATCATTTATCTTTTCTCATCCTAAAAAGGCATAAATTTGATTAATCATTATAATATAAAACTCAAACCATTCATTCTACAAAGTCTCTCTTATATTCCAAAATTTTGATCAAATAAATCATCAAACTAGAGTTCTTTTGATTTCTTTTTTATTTTTCAATATCCACCAACAAACTTTATAATCCAAAATAGGCCAATATATGAAAATGTATAAGTATATTAAGACTTAGAATATTACAAAATGAAGGGGGTTAGATTTAAAATAATGTTTGATTGATGAGGGACGTGAATGCATATTGAGGTATGGAAGAGCCTAAAGAACTTTAGGAAGTTTCTAGAAAATAATGGTCTATAAGAGGGAAGCCATATTCTCACTATACTAATCAAGAAATTCTCCCTAAAAATGCTCATGTAAGTATCAAATCACTTGGAATATTCTACAATGAGTATTAAATAAAACTCATTCCAACACCCCCACCCATAATGTTTAATTGGGTTGGATTAACAAAATATTCTATTAAATATCTCGACAACTTGGCTTGAATAGGTACCCATTTACAAAATAAATTATATAACCTAAAGCTTCATTTACACTTATTAAGAGAAACATCCATACAATGTAGGATGTCTCAAAATTTGACAAATTTAACTATAGACAATGGTTTAGTAAATATATATATGCAATTTAGTATTTAGTTCTGTAAAATGTTAGCTCCACCACCTTTCAGTTATCAAGACATGAAAAAAGTGATGATACATCTCAACATCATTTGATCTAACATTATATATAGGATTATTAGCCAACTTGATAGTTCTGTGATAATCATAAAATATAATAGTTGAGTGAATTTGTGGTAGATGAAATTCCTCAAATAATATTTTTGGCCACATTATTTCTTGAGATGCCTTCTAAGAGGAAATATATAAAGCTTTTGTAGAGGATAATGCCACTATAGACTTCCTCTTAATACTCCATAATATTGGACCTAAACTAAGGTGAAATATGCCCTAAATTTGATACTCTGTAATCTATTTCATATGCATGATTTGAATTGGTATAAGTTACTAAAGTGATGTAGGAGCATCCCAGGGTTTGTGTAATTTTGTATCAACCAAAAACATAGTACGGTGTATTTTTTTTAATTGTGGAATTTTTTGTGTGAGATTTTTACCTCTTGAAATGATGTTGCAAAAGAAATCCTTTACCATGAAAAGTGTGGATACCTTTTGACTATTTTTGCTAGTCTATAAAGACTGTTTAGTCATAGAAACATGTCTGAAATGTTTCTTCAACTATGGTATGAATAAATTGATGGAATATTTTGGGGTCATATAATATGACACTTAGAACATCTCTACCAATTTTTAGACCATTTACATCTACCATGGAGACATACCAATTATTAAATAATTAGGAGGTTTAGTTACTTGTAGTTATGTTTTAGAATATATTAGATTCTGAAACATGGTGGAAACTTAGAAAATGACATTTACAGCCTTTGTAAAAAAAATTAGACCATTTGGGGTCATCGTAGAGGCATGATAACTATTTCACTTGCAAAATAGTTCATCACTTGTAGTAATGTTATGGAATACATTGGATGTTGAAACTTGTTGATGGATTATAAAATGACACTTACATAGTCTACACAACATTTCAAATCATTTGGAGTTACCATGGAAAATTTGTGTCTATTTATTGTAAGTTATGTCTATGTCAATAGCATAAGGTTCATAAACTTTCAGTTTAAATGTGATAATAATTGGGTTACCAAATTTGAATTAGTTTCATAAAATGTATTCTAAAAAAGTTGTTTAAAATTTTAGCTCAATTTGATATGTGAGACAAATTTTATTATAGTTTTTGTAAGATATCAGTCTATCAGAAGATGCATCTATCTAGTCTATAGAAGGTTTATGATTCTGTGGTATAGTTGAAATAATATTTGAGTTACAAAATTTGTATAGGTTTTATAAAATGTGGTGTAAAATGTGTGTGCTAAATTTCATCTCAATTGGATAAGTAGAGACAAAGTTATGATAGTTTTTATAACTATTAATCAACTAAAACAATGCATATGTATAGCCTAAAGATTCACTACCTTGAGATAGAGTTGTGATAATAATTAATTTAATAGATTTAGTGGGTTTCTAGGAAACTTATCATATTTTTATGTTTCAAATTTTATATCCTTTTGATGGACAAAGTTAAATTTATGAAAGTTTTAGTATCTTTTATTCTTCTTGAAAATGCCATATGTGTAGTCTACAAGGTTGTTTTTAAATTGTTATAACCTCAAATAATGTGTGTTAAAATTTAAATTAAGTAAATTTAAAGGTTTATGAAAAAAATTATCTATGAGCTACGTTTCAAATTTCATATCAATTAGATCAATGACATGGAAGTTATGGTAGTTTTACTAAGTGTCATTCAACTTAAAATGTTGCCTGACAGTTTATGACACCTAGAGATAATTAGATATGGACCATGAAAAATAAAGGTCACCTAACTATTGTACATTATGTGGATATCAAGGAGGTTTAAGAGAGACCCCATGAATTTAGGTATGTTAAGAGGAATACATTAGTTAAAGAAAGGAAGCTTATAAGGAGGAGTTTTGGGAGAGGATAAGTTGGTGAAAGAGTAGAAAAATATTTTTATCAATTAAAAAAGGACTTTATGATATTCTAAAAATATTTCATGCAATAAAATAGTCCTGTAGAGTCATACGTGAGTTGATGTATGTGTTGACCAAATTTGACTTTTAGGTCAAATTGGCCCCCCCAGGTAAAAACTTAAGTTTTAATTATTTTAAGGGGTTTAATATTTGGTAATAATCTATATCATATGTCATTTAATGTTATTAAATGTTATATTATCCTTAGTCATTAATTTTATTAGCCAACATATCCTTTTGAGTCATTTTAGGGGTAAAAATTAAGCATTTAATGAGTCATACTAGTTTATTGAGAAGTGCGAAGGGTTCAAAATGTGATTCCACATTCCATGTGTCCTTATAGGTCTTAATAAACTAATATAACTGAAAAGTGGTAGGTTCATTAGAAGAAAAGGAAGTTTTCTTGATGAATAAGGTGAGTTTGTCACTTGTACGACTCATGGGGAAGTGTGCCACATGGAAGAGAATCATGGTGTGTCTATTCAGATTCCCCAAGATCAGTTACATGTTTTTTCTTTGGAAGTGAAATTTTGGGCCCAAAACCATTCTACTACTTTTTCACCCTTCTTGGCATGCAAAAGTGACCTTTAAGTTTTTACTTAGTACGGATAGCTGAAGAGGTTTCAATTCAAATGCTTATGGCATGTTGTATTAAAATAATATACCTTAATTTGAATATAAGTATTTTTAATAATGGTGGTATGTGATTCATTAACCATCTTCATGAAGTTGATTGTACTTTTTTGCCTGTTGTTACATACACTCTATAGGTTCTGCCTTAGTTTGAGCCATTTCATATGAACCAATTTCTGATTTTTATGTCAAATTATTTTTACCTCATCCTAAAATTATTCCTATACTTGGTTTCAATTTTTATGATTTTTTGATGAGCAAAATATCTTAGGTTGTAAGAGGAAGCACCTTGCTGTGTTAAAGGTAACTTTTTCCCTATTTTTGGATTTTCATGATTGTTCTTGGTATAAAGGAGTTTTTTATATGTTTTATCCTTACCCCCACTTCACCTTTAATCCTCTTTATTCAATAATGTTCCATGGTTTGTAGTCATACAATACACATGTTCATAGTCTGCCTGCTACAAATCAATGTGTGCCTACAAGTGATCTATATGGAGGGTTCAATGTTGAAGGGGAAAGTGCATAAATTGGATTTTAGTTTGAACATAATTATAATCCATTTAAATATACATTTAATATACTCCACTTTAATAAGAAGGAAAATTCCCTCAACACTTAGATTAATTCATCCTCACTAACCATATATAGTTCACCATGCATGTATAGCCTTTATTGATTACATCATGCTATGATAAGAGTTTTAATAGTGATTTATAGATATTTTAGACATGATTAATTAATTTTGGAGGATTATTTTGGTTAAAAATCAATAAATAGTCATAATAATGCACATTATTCACAATTGCATGTATTGTTTATAGACCTAAAAATCACAATCTACAGGTGACTTAACAGAGAGTGAAGAGGATATTTTGAAGTGATGAAATATGTGTTTTAACCTTTATTGAGGCCATATTTAGTTTAAATAATCATGTTAGACCCATGTTGAGAGCTAGGTTGGCAATTGTGAGTTGGAAATTACCTCTAGAGAGCAATAACAATGTTCAGGCCCACTTTCCCTAATTTGTAAAAATAGAGGTCTAACCCCTTTTTGTCAATACCATATAGTAAAATAATCATAGGTTTGGTGAATCATAATTAATTCATCTTGAATAATATATAAATGAGAAGAATCCTAAAAAGTTTGAAGGATAAATGAGAAGTGGAGATTATTTTTTTGAAGGTCCAAAGTTGCCAAATTATGATTGTTCCTAGGTAGTATTATCTATAGTTTTTACTCCTAAAGAGCCCTCACACCTAATGATGCAAAGATAGATCATGATTGTATATGGGGATATTTTAAAATGGTTAAATTTAACATTCATGACTAGAGATACCATTAATGAGAGTGACCTTCTCTATTTTAGGATCTAACACCACCTACATGTCTCCCTCATCACAAGGGTAGCCCCTATAGGCTGGTCGTAGGGTCATTATGGAGAATTAATTAGATAATTTGATGATGAAATTCATTTAAAGCATGTAAATGATAAATGTGGTTATGTAATAGTGTATAAACGTTAAAGGAGGGTTTTAAACATCACAACCAAGTCCAAGGAGAAACCTACACCTATAGAAATCAAAGGCAAACTACCTCAATCAATAGGTAGTGAGCATGAAGAGTGATGGTTATTATGTGTTGATATTTTATAAATGTGATGCTCAAGTATAAAAACATTAATTAATGAACTTAATAATTCAAATGAGGTATTTTATCATTAAAACCAATTCCAAAATAGCTAGATGTACCTACATCAGGGGTTAAAAGGTAGGGTTTTTATAGTCAGTACATGGAAGGCTTAGTTTGGTAAGTTTAAAGTGCATATAAGGAGGATAAGTGAAGTTAACATGATAAAATAGATTATGAATACCTTTATTAGATCCATGATGAACTCAAATTTTTTATGAATTTATGAAACAAACTTATTTACCTCTTAAAACCCCTGTATGCAACCTATAGTCAAGTGATGACTGTGTAGTAGGTAGTGAGTAAGAAATGTTGCTTACAATGATCAATATAGCTTGATATAAAGTATATGGACTTAATTAAATGTGAGATGAATATAATGGGGATTATGGGAGTTTTATTACACTATCCTTAAGGTAAAATCACACATAATCACCTACAAGTACAACTTTTTAGATCATGACACAGTCAATGTTAAAACTTAGACTTAAGAAGTTTAATGCATAGAAAGGTATATAAAAGATTAGAGTTGTAAAATAGAATGATAAAAATTCCCTCATGATAATTTTTTTTTGATAGAAACTTCATGACAAACATATAATATGAAGGGTTCTAACCATGCAAAATTCAATCCTTATAGAAACCTTGCACACATAACTTGCCTTTGAATGAGTCTATCTTGGGTCTTGAGAAAGTTAAGAGGCATAATGTCCTGATCTAAAGATGGATTTTTGTGTGAGATTTAATTATAACCTAGGTAATCTCCTAAAATGGTAAATATTATCTAAGGAAATAGGTGAGTGCCCTCTATTTTATCTTAGATAAAGGGCACTCCCTTATGAAGTCAAATTAGCAGATTTGGAAAGGGGTAGTAAGTGGATGGTATTAAGAGCTGTTTTAATCTTTATAGAAGTTATAATAAGCTAAGTAACATATAAAAAACATGAATAACACCTCATTGAAGGATGGGACCAAGCAAAAGGGTCTAATTTTCTAGGATTGTAGACAAGTCTGAGGGTAGGGTTCTAGCCTAGAATCCAAACAAGAGTTCATTTTCAGTTCTAGCCATAAGAGTGATTTATAACTTATTGTAATATGTATATTGGGTAACTATAGAGGTGTTTAATATTTTTGGATCCAAGTAAAAATATCAAAATCCATTCTGAGCTCTAAGGTATATTCAAGCCTATTAGGTAAGGTTCAAGCCTAAGGCCAAATGAGAGGTCAGTTGTAATTATAACATTATATATGATCCTTAACCTATTGGAAAATTATTATAAGGTCACTATAGGTATGTTAAAGCCTTTACATTTTATGAGAAACCATAAAAGGGCCACTTTTAAATTAAAGACAACTCAAGCATACAAGAAAATATGTTTGATAGGTCAAGTTCAAATGCTCACATATTTTTGGAGGGTTTACATGGAGGAAAAAGGAGTTAAAAGTTGTTTATGAAGGTATTTAAATATGAATTTTTGGAATTTTTGGGCAACATCAATGTCAGGTTTTTATGATTGAACCTTAAGAGTGGAAACAGGCCTAAAACCCTTGTTAAACCCTTACAAGGACTAATTTGGAGAAATAAAGATGGAGACGCATTATAATGGAATATTTTTACTATGTAACCTATTTTATTTTGTATAATACTCCCTCAAGATACTCCCAATGCTAATTATTTATATGTACTTATATGAATAGGGTGTATAAGTGGGTATTTTTAACCAATTTTTGTGTTTTTTAGGTTTTATGAGAATTAAACCAACTTTATGAGGAATATTTATACTTTTTATAACTCCACATGTTAATTTCATGCCTTGGAAAAACTTTTATGTGTAAACAGGAGCTCTCATCTTAGCCAGTCAAAACTAGTATATTGGACAAGCTAGTGAGAAGGGTGTAAAACTTTAAGTGAGCTCATTTTAAGGTGTGTTTGATGATTATAAGTCCATATATGGTATTTAAACTTTTTTTCCACTCCTTCCCATGGATTTTCATAAGAACATGATGCCAATTTTATGGACAAGTGTGTAGGGTACATGGAAGAAGAATTTTTTGGACTGTAAATGATGATAGCTCCTTTCTAGATGATTTAAAATGGCCAAGCCTACAAAAAATTCATGGAAAGGTAGGATTTAACCCATTACCATTCATTCTAATCATTTTAACTATTCCTAGTCAATTATGAGGTGTTTAAACAAGGCCAATCATGAAGGCAATTTTTTGAGCTAGAATGAGGAGTTTTATGCCACTTTACAAGAGTTTGATGACTTGTATGGACACTTAGGATTTATAACCTTGAATTTTTCATATCATATCATATTATCATGTAAAATTAACTAATTATCTCAAATTGACAAGTGTCCTTGACACCCTTGGACTTCTCTCTTCTTCTCTCTTCTTCTCTCTCTCAAGTTCTATAAAAACTAGCCATTTTGGCATTGTAATCTTTGTTCCACCTGAGTATGGTGAAGCCCTAATAAAATGAATACCATTTGATCAATAATAATACTTATTTTTACCTCTTTATGATTATTCTTATTTTATTTTACTTGAATGTTGGATCTTGCTTAGTGAAGACTATGGATTCCTTAGCATGTTGTCTCATTCTTGCATCCTATTTGCAGTTGGAAAGCTTCTTCTTATAGGTCATGTGAAGTGTTGTATAAAATTTTAAGTATTGAGTGAGTTATTATATTTATTATTTACCTCTTAGGAATATTTTATATTCCTCCTATATTTTCACATCCATCCATAACCTCACAATGTAACATTGATGTGAGAAGATGAAGATTGTAGAAGTGTATGTTTAGTTTATCTCTTGATTTCATGTATAACATGTTATTAGTTGTAAGTTATCATATATTTTGGTTTATCACCTCCCTTATGTTAGTTTTATTTTTTTATCTATCTCCATTTTCATCCCCTAAAGTTAAGTGTAGTTGTGATCTAAAGTGGTGCATCAAGGGAGCTAGCCCTATCTAGAGATTCACCTCATCTTTAGGCTACCCACAAGCCTAGAGGTGTTTCCATTATTAAACTTAGATGAGGAGAGCCTTGAAATATCCTAAAAAGGTGAAAATACAAGTGAAAATAGTATTTTTTAGAGTAATATTTTTATTTCACTATGTGAAATGCATTAATATAGTCTCTATTATGTGATAGTCAATTATTTGACAAAATGTGCATGTGTGTCTATCAATGTTTAAAACCTTAAAACATGGGAGATAAAGGTATAAATTAAATGTTAACCCTATATTTATGATTTCACCAAGTGGTATCAGATAAAGGTAGTGTCCTTATGGTTGTGAAAATTCTTCATTGTGTATGGCAGGCTATGAGAGAGAGAGGTCTACTAGTGGTTACAAGTTGTTGAGAAGCTTGCACATGTGGTTATAGGTTTTTTATGTACTTAAAAAGTGTGAGGGTGTTTGTGAATGACTAAATTTGGAGTTTTTTTTAGGTTATGAAAGATAATCCTACTAATATTTGGTAATATATGTCACATAATAGAAGAGCATGTGAGATGGATGAGTTGAAAGAGATGTTAAAAGTGTTCCAGAAGAGACTATAAGTGATGGTAAAGGATACACATGGTGATGATAGTGAAACTACATGTGATGATGACAACGAAGAGTTGATGGTGGGGTCATTATCCCTACAAGAGTGGATCTATGCTTTGGATGGAGGCCAATCAAGCAGAGGAAAAGAGACCAACTAAGGTTGTGGTGGAGAAAAAAGGTAAATCCTTGAATGATATTTTTTTATTTTGTAAAAATGAATGTAAAAAAAATCATGACTTGGATATTTAATATTGAGTTATATTTTGTGGATATTTATGTTTTTTACCCTATGAGAATGAAGGTTGAATGTAAATGGTTGAGTGGAGTTGCATTAGTGTAATAGAAATATATCCAAGTGATAATATAAAGGAAAGGTAAGTAGAAGGTTTTTGAGTGGGAATATATGATTTCAAATATGTTTGGGAGGTTTTTTCACCCAAAATTATATCTAAAATCATTAAGAAAGATTCATGTAAAAAGGATTGAAAGTGGATTCAAGAAGCATAATATAAAGAGGGGAAATAAGTATGGGGAACTATTATGTGAGAAGCCAAATACTACTTTGAGAAGTAGCAAGGAGGTGCATAAGTGCACCAAAGAGAAACTTATCTTTGAGGGTAACAAGAAGAGGCTTATATATGTAGATATTTGTTATTATTTCTATAATAATAAGGTTTATGAAAGCTATGAGTAGCTTAAAAAAGAATAAATACTTGTGAAAGAGGATATGGAGGTGATAGTATTTGATGAAGAAGTTGGAGACCCATTATGTGATGATGGGAAAGATATGTGAAGTCCCATGAGTGGGTAAATGTAAATTTATCTTTGATTTGTGATGAAAATGAAATTTTCAATATTATTTTGGATGGTAAAAGGGTTGAATACAACCAAGGAATGATAGAGGTGAATGAATATTACAACCACGTAGATTTATAGGTGGATGAAATTTATATCCATGTAAAGTTCTAGTAGAGTGAAGAAGACAAACATATACAGTTTCAAGTTCCCATGGTAGAAGCATTAGATGTATAGGTTTTGAAAGACATTGCTCATGAGGAGATGATTATGAAGGATCAGCCGTGTGAAAGAGATGAAATAAAATATGTTGAGGTGCATTAAAAAACCATGAATGTAGTTGAGAATGGGAAATTGGAAGTCCATTGTGAGAGTAAAAATATAAAGAAACATGCTAGAATTGAAAAGGAATTGGACAACATGTCCTTGGGGAATAATAGAGTGGTGAATGAGTTTTTTTAGAGTGATTTTGTTTCCCCTAATCTTTTTTTGAAATGTGTAGGTCCAATTATTAATATAGTAGATAAGAAGAGGAATAAATGTGGTATAGTCTAGCATGATCATTTGTATGAGAGGTGAATTATTGAAGCTGACCAAGGGAGTGTTATGGTAGTAGTGGATGGAGAACTAGTTGGTGTTGATTTTCTATCTAATATAGAGTGTCTTAAAGTTGAAATAGATACAAGAGAGAGTGGTAAATCATGAGACCATGTTTTTTTTCAAGAGTATATATAGGTTAAGGATCATTTTTAGTCAATCGAGGAGAGAGAGTTGTCACATGAACAACTAAATTATGGTGAAAGCTTTGAGAAGCTAAAGCTTGACTTTGAGTAAGTTTGTAGCATGGTGAGGGACAAGAGAGTGTAATTTATTTTAATATCATCTATAGTATCTGTGAAAGACCTTGATGTTGTAGGTATAGAGAGTGATTTTCTTGAGCTCACCAATTAAAAGGAGTTTCTAATGTGTATGGTAGCCAAATCATGTGAAGAGGATGTGGATGTTGTAGTAGAGATGGAGAGATTGAATGTTATAACAATGCAGACAATAAAGGATGAGAAGGTAAGGACTGTCCTTGAGGTGATTTTACATGATATGGGCTATCATTTATATTCCCAATTGTATGTTGATTCATTTATGTTGATATTGATATTGATAAGTGATATTGCATCCATGAAAGATCATTTGTAAAGGGTGGTATGTGATGGTATGAGTGATCCAATGGCTAGTTAGATAATGTGTGAACACAGTCAAGTGGGATTTAAGATGAGGTGGTTTTTCTATGGTGGGTTTGATCCCACATGGGATAATAATAATAAGGGTCAAGCATATTGGTGTCGGTGGTTAGTTGAGAGTGAGGTTCAACCCACAAGTGAGTTGAATGAACATTATCTATGCCTCTAGTGTAGGAGGATAGATAATGATGGGTGCAATCACACAAAGGAGATAAATGATGTTGGGTAAAATACAAAAAAGGAGAGAGATTATGGCGAGTCAAATAATATAAGGATAAGGAGATAAAGTATAAATTTAAAGAGAAGAGAAAGAAAACCAACATGTAGGAGCTATAAATAGTGTAGAAAAAAGAATAAAAAGCATTGATTTTCTTGGTATTTTGGAAGGGGATGCCATGGTCACTTTTCATCCTGATAAAAATAGTAGATTTTCTACTTATCCCATTCATGTGAGACAAATCTCACATTTTATAAATCTCAGTTGTCTAATGTAGGAGCATCTTAGGGTTCATGTAATCTTGTATTAGCCAAAAATAGAGTGTGGTGTTTTTTTTTTGGTTTTTTGGTTGTGTAATTTTTATTATGAGAGTTTTTACATCATGTAACAATGTTGAAAAAGTATTCCTTTTCCAAAAAAAAGTGTGGAGACCTTATGACTATTTTTTCTAGTCTATAGAGACTATTTATTCAAAGAAACTTATTTGAAATGGAAATTAAACTATGATATGAATTAGTTGATGAAATGTTTTTGGGTCATATCATATGACACTTAAAATATCTCTACCAATTTTTAGACCATTTGGAGCTACCATGAAGACATACCAACTGCTATACTAGTTGGATGTTTCTTCACTTGAGGTTATGTTTAAAAATTAATTGGATGCAAAAACTTGGTTTTGGCTTAGCACATGACATTTACAACCTCTGTACAAACTTTAAGACCATTTGGAGTCACCATAAAGGCATATCAGCTATTTCACTAACAATAAGTTTCATCTATTACTATAATGTTATGGAAATAATTAGATTATGAAACTTGGTGGAAATGTAACATGAAACTTACATGCTTTTCAAAAAAATTTAGAGCAATTGTAATTACCTCAAAAAACTTATGTATTTTTATTTTAAGTTATGTCTATGTAACTGGTAGAAGGTTCATGACATTGAGGTAGAGCTGAGGTAATAATTATGCCACCATATTTATTGGTTTCTAGTAAATGTAGTAATATTTACATGTTTCAAATTTTAGGTCATTTTAATGCACTAAGTTATATTTATAGAAGTTTTATCAACTTCCATTCTTCCTAGAAATGTCATGTGTCGTCTGCAAGGTTAGTTTTTACTTTTGGTAACCTACAATAATGCATGATAATATTTAGATGATGAAATTTGGAAGGGCAATGAAAAAATTTATCTATGAGTTGTGGTTCAAATTTAATATCCATTGGATCAATGCCATGGAATTTATGGTTTGTTTTATAATTATCATTCAATGTGAAATGCCACTCGATAGGTTTTGATAACTATTGATAGTTGGGTGTAGATCTTGAAAATTGAAGGCTGCCTAACTATTGCAAGTTATGTGGAGGTTAGAAAAGTTGAAGGGACACCATATGAATTTTGGTATGTTAAGAGGAATATAGGAGGGAAACAAAGGAGGTTTCTCAAGGAGGAGTTTTGGGAGAGGACAAGTTGGTGAAGGAGTAGAACAAAGAGTTGTATTAGTTCAAAAATGATTGTATGAGAGTCTAAAACTCTTTTAAGTAATGAAATAAGAATATAAAAGCATGTTTGAGTGTGAATGTATGTTTTATATTATGAATTGCATTCCTATGTGTGAAATACATTAATACCATATCTATTATGTGACAATCATTTTTTGATAAAATGTGCATATGTGTCCATGAATGTTAAAACCCTTTAAACATGGGAGATAAAGGTAGACCTTAAATGGTCCCCATCTCCTCTTTATTGCACCATAAATTAGGTTACTATCCTTTTTATATTAAATTATAAGTTGGCATGTACCTCTAATATACTTTAATATTATTTTTAATGATTTAAAACATTCAACATGAGGATCTTTCATTACCTAGAAATAATACCAACTAAATATGCAATATCAAGTCTAGTCATAGTGATGTATAAGAAATTACCAACAAGTTTTCAATATATTTTTTCATCCACTTTATTTAGGTTAGAGTTAAAATTTAAATTCTATCCAACATCACATGTTTTATTAGTTGGTTTACACTCAAACGTCTTATAGATTCTTAGTAAGTAAAAGGGCATATTTGGATTGACAAAGTAAGATCCTACTTATTCTTTCCATACTTACATAACTAAAAATTAGTACATTATACCTAATTTTATTATCCAAAAATCCTTTTTGATTTTTTCCTTAGCATCTAAAATGTATTACATATTATCTCCTCTAAAGACTAGATAATCAATGTATAATATAATAATAATAGTTTGACCATCACTATGCTTTACATACATATATGGGCCAACATTGTTTCTTTTGAAACTAGCTTCTAGAAAATACTCATATATTTAAAGGATATTATTTAAGAACATGTAATGAATATTTTAATCTAAAAATGAGATGTTATTGATTGGGTTTAACAAACCCTATTGGTTTTTATATATAAATTTGTTCCTTAAAATATCCATATAAGGATGCACTCTTGACATCTATTTGATGAATTTTCCATCCATATTTTACAACAAAAGAAAATATTGTTGAATGGATGTCATTTTATCAAAGTTAGATAAAAAATTTAAATATAATAAAAAACTTATTTTTGTGACAAACCCCTAGCCACCATAATTTCCATTTGCTTCTCTACAGATCCATTTTATGTGAATTTTATCTTGTAGATTTATTTGTAATTGACCAATTTTTTTCCATTTGGAAGGGATGAAAATAGCTAATTGTCATTTTTTATTATATAATTTTACTCATTTTCAATCCATGTTTCCTATTTTTATTTGTATTTCTCGTATTTGTTTGGATCATCAACTTGCATCACTCTATTCATGTAATAGCGTAATTAGCAAAAATATTTTTAGAAAAATATTTTTAGATTTATTAGATATGTCTTTTATTTTTGTTACTTTCATTATCACTTTCATTTTATGGCTCAATTTGATTCCATGTTTCTAATGCATAAGATGCCACATCTTAATTTAAAGTATTAGTATTAATAAGCTATTCATATTCAATCAAAATTTTATGACAAGATATTTTAATGGCATCGTGGTTATTAATAATGATGTATTAACCAAACCATACATTGTATTTAATATGGATTTCTTTAGTTTTAGAATTGTATAACATGTATGCTTTTGATGCTTCACTATACCTGATCATTATTTACTTCTCACTTTTCTTATACAAATTTTTCCTTTTCTAATAAGAATACAAGCTTATGCATTACAACCAAAAACATTAAAATGAAAGATAGTGGGTTTCTACCACTCCATGACTCTTCCAGAGTTATGTTCACAATTACTTTATAGTGGTCCGATCAATAATATAAGCAATTGTATGAATTTATTCAGTCCAAAATTTAAATTTTATATTTATAGAATATAACATACACTTAACCGTTTTCTTCATAATTCTATTTTTTAATTTTGCAACCCTATTTTTATTAAGGTATGTAAGAAACAATGGATTCTTTCTTCATGTCATTTTGTTTGTAAAAAATTGTAAAATATTTACTTATATACATTTTACCTCTATATGTATTTATTATCTATAGACATCTTTCACTTTTTTTTTCCCCAAACCTTAAACTCATTGAATGTGTCAAAAATTTCATTCTTCTTTTGTATAAAATATTCCAAAATTATTCTATTATAATCATCTATGAAAATAATAACATGATTCAATCCTATAATTATATATGTTTTCAATTAACCTATTACATTAGTATAAACCAAATAACACAACCAATGTGTATTAAATTTTCTTTGTATAACTTGTATTGTTTTTATACGTGACTAGACCCAATCATTATTTACTTCTCACTCTTCTTATCTAAATTTATCTTTTTTATCATGAATATGATTTTATGTATTACAACTAAATAAATAATAATGTGAAAGATATTGCATTTATACCACTTCATGCCTCTTCTAGAGTTGTGTTCATGACTGCCTTACTAGTGATCCAATTAAAAATATAAGTGGTTATATGAATTGATTCAGAACAAAATTTAAATTCTATATTTATAAAGTATAACATACATTTAACCATTTCCTTCATAGTATATGTTTTTTTCCAACCCCATTTTTTTGAGGTGTGTAAGAAAAAATAAATTCTTTATTTATGTCATATTATTTGTAAAAAATTAAAATATATTTATTTATATATATTGTACCCTTACCTATATTATTCTTTGTAGACATATTTCACATTATTTTTTTGAAAAAACCTTAATTTCATTTAATTTATCAAACATCTCATTCTTATTTTGTATAAAATATATCCAAATTCTTCTATTATAATCATATATTCAAGTTAATGTATTTTAAGTGGACCAATTATACCAATATGAACCAAATAGCACAACCAAGGTGTATTATATTTTCCTCGTGAGAATATTTCCACTTGTTGTTTTACCATAACACAACCTTAAAAGACACTATATCTTTTCTATTTTTTTTTAGAAACCCAAGAACCATGTTTTGTTTCTCCATAAGCCTAAGACTTTTATAATTGACATGTCCAATACATTTATGCCATAACTTGCTCAAGTTAATATGATTTATAATAGCACACAATTTTCTATCTTCACTGCATTCACACTTAGATATAAATTTTTATAACATATATAATCTATCTTCAACTTTACCAATCACAATGAACTTATAATTTATCATTCACATCTTTTATTAGGAAATTGTCATTGTAAAACTCTATCTTGTATCTTTGATTTACAAATTGGAGAAACTTAAAAAGTTTTTTTTAAAGTTTGGAACTAATTCCATATTTTTAACACATCATTATCAACATTAACATCTCTAGTCCCTTTAAATTAAACACTATTATTTTTCAAGAATATTTTCTCTTTAGTGCTTTCACTATTTAATAATTTAGTTTTTGTTCACTATGGTTTTGTTTTTAACTTATTTTATATTAATATCATTTTAAAAGTTAGAACATTTGTACTATTTATATTTTTTAATAAATGACAATAAAATACAAATCTTAATGTTAAATGAGAGTATTTTTTAATTATTGCAACTTATTATTTATAAATATTAAAAAGAGAATTTAGATATTTATCTTGTTAATATTCTATGTAGGTATGAGACTATGTGCAAGTGAAAAAAATGGTTAAAAATGGATTAAAAGTAACTCAAATCAGGAACAAGATTGTCTAGATCTTCTTGGATGAGTCCCTTAGGATCTAGACACGTGTATAAGTACATATGTGTATGTTATGTTTAATTTCATCATTGTGAATTTTGTCTCATTATTTTGGTACAAGTTATTGCATCTGCTCAAAAACCATCTTCCTCTACAATATCTAGTGGCCAATGTGTGCGTAAATCTATAATCCTATCTCCTTCACTTTGAAACCCTTTCTGAATTTCAACACTAGATTTAGGTCTTTAAAAAGGGAATACATGTGGGTTGACCTAAACCACTCCCTAATGAATTTTTGAAAAGTATTTGCATATCTAGAACTATAAGGAGGGAATTAAAATCACATAAATTTCTCTAAGTTAGGTGTATATGTGCAATGTTACATATTTTATGAATTTAAACTATAATATAACTTTTGACACTTGATAATTGAAATTGAAAATTTTCTTAGGTGCTTCAAACTTGGCTAGGGCTTACCTCTTATGACTAATTTCCAATTAGGGAAACATAGGGAAATCCTTTAAATATACAAGTGATAGAGAATTCTTGATCAATGTTTGCTTGATAATTGTAGATAGGGCATAGAGTTAGGCTTAAATTGAATATTATAGATACTGAAATTTGGTATTAAGTACTTGAAATCGACAAGCTTGACTCATATTTACCATACATGAATTGAATACACAAACATGTTTGTAATCCTCTATTCTCTAACACTTACAAGTTACTTATGTGTTCAACCCTTTTGTTCTAATGCTACACACCTAAAAGAACCTCATTGTATTTGAAATTTATTTAATGTCTTGTATAGACATCTCTAGACCTTCAATTCAATATAAGTGTTGGAAATATTGTCATTAATGTCAAAGGTCTAGTATTATTGGTGATAAAGGCCCCATTGCATTTAATATTGTTTGTAATAGATATATCTTGGCTAATGTGAGTTAATATTTATTTAATATTAATGAATATATTTTTGGTTGCATATGGGACAAAAGAAGGGCCCATGGAGAAGTCAAAGAGCCATAGGGTAAAGACAAAAGAAGGATGGGACACATTTTACCATGAAGAGTCATCTTGGGGAATTCCAAGAGTCACCAAGTGAAGACAAAAGAGGAACGGCACAATTTCTCATGAAGGGACACTTTAAGGAATACGAAAAGTCACCAAGATAAGGAGAAAAGTGGGAAGAACGGTTTTGGTCATGAAGGGTCACCACATGACTTTTCAAAGGGTTGAATATGAAGGGTCATACAAGTTTGGCACCATTTTCCATGAGGATTGAAGGGCCACAAAGAGGGAAGGCCAAAGGTCATTTGGAAAGCTATAAATAAAGGCTTGAGAAGCCATTTATAATATGAAAGAAAGAGGTTAATTTGATATTGTATTATCTAGCATAGAAGAACAATTATGAGAGTTGAATATGAATTGTATTTGTTATATCTAGCTTAAAAGAGCAAAGGTGAGAGAGAGGAAAGAGATGTTGTATTGAACTATCATTTGTTGATATAGAAACATTGAGAGATAGGTGTGTGGTATACACAAAGGGGTTGGTGCTCCTATGGGTTGGTACTCGGTAAAGGGGTTTGGTGCTCTTATGGCTTGGTGCTCATGAATAGTTGCTAGGTTGGTGCTCAACAAAGGGGTTTGGTGCTCCTACAAGTTGGTGCTTGTGAATATTGTTTGGGTTGATGCTCATTCATATACTTGAGATTGTTCTCTATGGGTTTTTCCACATTGGGTTTCCACATTATATCTGGTGTCTCTTTCTATCTTTTGTGATGTTTATTGTTTGAGTTTTATTGCATATCTTGAATGTTTGATTAAGTGAAATTGATTAAGGAAAAATGCTATAAGATATATGATATACTGATTCACCCCCCTTCTCAGTATATTTTGTGGTTAACAATTAGTATCAGATCAGGTTCCTTTTTGAAAAAATTTTACAACTTGAAGGTAGATCAGGAAAGCACAAGGTGGCCATACATAAAGGTGCCTCTACAAGAAAAAGAATATTTGATCAAGAAGAAGAAGAAGATGAAGCCGAAGTGAATATGGAAGGAGAAATCATGTGTGCCTTAGAAGAGTTGAAAATTATTGAAAAGAAAATCAAAGATTGAAGCATCAAATTGAGAAAAATTAAAAGGAGTCAAAGGAGATAATTGAAGATCTACAAGCCCACTTTGAAGAAGCCAAAAAAAATAAAGAAGATCTAATGGCATAGTTGAAAATATCAAGAAAAGAATGTGAAAGGTATGTTACTGAAATTGCCTCTTTAAAAGAAGAGATTGAGAAAGCAATCAATAATAAAATAGTCAATGATTCAAAATTTGAGAATAGCACTAATATGTTGAATAAGATATTAGAAAGCCAAAAGGCAATATCAGATAAGACAGGTATCGGTTTTGAAAAGAAGAAGAGCTATGTTGAAGCTCTTACAAATAAAGAAACAAGAAGGGAAGAAGTGAATAATACAGAGGACAAAGAAGGTTGGAAGGAACAAAGCTATAAAAGGTAATCAGGTCAGAGATTCACAAATAGGTCCTATTTTTATTGTAATGGATATGGTCATACGAAATTAGAATGTAGAAAAAGAGCTAACAATCTCAAAAATAAGGAAAAGGAAGGTCATGTAGAGTCAAGAAGAAGCTATAACTCTTTTGCTCCTCTATCAAGATTTGATGAAGAGACCATAATTTGTTACAAGTGTAACAACATCAGACACATAGCTCGATATTATAGAAGCGTGTTCGAGTCAGTCAAGAACCAGAGTTTCAGGGCTCCATTCATCAAGAAAAAGGTTTAGACATGGTAGAAGAAACAACCTGAAGGTTTATGTTCATCCAAACAAATTTGCATGCAAGAAATGAAGAAAAGCCATGGTTTATTGATAGCAGATGTTTGAGGCATATGATAGGAGACAAGAGCAAGTTCATAACATTGAAGAAGATCAATGGTGGCATAGTGAAATTTGGGGACAATATTACTGCTAGAATTTCTAGAAAAGGTACACTAAGTTTAGATAATGGTAGAACTAAAACTGAAAATGTTTTATATGTAGAAGGTCTTAAGCATAATCTTTTGAGTGTAAGCTAAATGTGTGATTAGGGGCACCCACTAAAGTTTTATGTATAAGGTTGTGAAATTATGAGAAAAGATTTAGATGTATTGATTGTAGATGCTTAAAGGATAGGGAATAATGTAAATGTTTCGTCAGATATCTTCTCAAAGGCACGATCAAAGGATACATTCAAAGTTCAGTGAGAGGAGTTGGGAGTAATTTCTATTACTTGTTGTCATTGATGTTCAGCATCAAGTGAGGGGGAGCTAAGTGTTAGCTCCAGGTAGGCCCTTTGCCATTGATGTCAAAGGGGGAGAATAATAGGTACAGGTACAGGTGAAAAATAGGTATAGGGAATAGGTATAGGTTGCTATAGTAAGGGGGAGTTACTATATGTTTTTAGATGACAATATGTGTAGGTGATAGGATGTGGTAGTTTCAAGATTGAGGTTGCCATCAATGACAAAGGGGGATATTGTTGGAAATATTGTCATTGATGTCAAAGGTCTAGTATTATTGGTGATAAAGGCCCCATTGCATTTAATATTGTTTGTAATAGATATATCTTGGCTAATGTGAGTTAATATTTATTTAATATTAATGAATATATTTTTGGTTGCATATGAGACAAAAGAGGGGCCCATGGAGAAGTCAAAGATCCATGGGGTAAAGACAAAAGAAGGATGGGATGCATTTTCTCATGACGAGTCATCTTGGGGAATTCCAAGAGTCACCAAGTGAAGACAAAAGAGGAAGGGTGCAATTTCTCATGAAGGGACACTTTAAGGAATACGAAAAGTCACTAAGATAAGGACAAAAGTGGGAAGAATGTTTTTGGTCATGAAGGGTCACCACATGACTTTTCAAAGGCTTGAATATGAAGGGTCATACAAGTCTGGCACCATTTTCCATGAGGATTGAAGGGTCACAAAGGGGGAAGGCCAAAGGTCATTTGGAAAGCTATAAATAAAGGCTTGAGAAGCCATTTGTAATATGAAAGAAAGAGGTTAATTTGATATTGTATTATCTAGCTTAGAAGAGCAATTGTGAGAGTTGAATATGATTTGTATTTTTTATATCTAGTTTAGAAGAGCAAAGGTGAGAGAGAGGAAAGAGATGTTGTATTGAACTATCATTTGTTGATATAACAACATTGAGAGATAGGTGTGTGGTATACATAAAGGAGTTGGTGCTCCTATGGGTTGGTGCTCACAAATAGTAGCTGGGTTGGTGCTTGGTAAAGGGGTTTGGTGCTCCTGTGGGTTGGTGCTCACGAATAATTGCTGGGTTGGTGCTTGGCAAAGGGGTTTGGTGCTCCTACAAGTTGGTGCTTGCGAATATTGTTTGGGTTGATGCTCATTCATATACTTGAGATTGTTCTCCGTGGTTTTTCTCACATTGGGTTTCCACATTATATCTGGTGTCTCTCTCTATCTTGTGTGATGTTTAGTGTTTGAGTTTTATTGCATATCTTGAATGTTTGATTAAGTGAAATTGATTAAGGGAAAGTTTTATAAGATATATGATATATTGATGCACCCCCCCCGCCTCTCAGTATATTCCATGCTTAACAATAACCTGGTTCCATCAGTTTCACTCATTATTACAAGTCAATACTAAATCAATCTAGTTAGAACTAGCCCTCTCTCAGAAATGGTTACTTTTAAAAATAAAATCTTTCTTTAGATTTGACCCATTTTCTAGCATGTCATTGAGGTGAGAAATTAGCTAATTAAACTCATACATATATAAATTAAGGTCTCATTTAAAAAGCACTTAGTACTTATTTTATGCATAACTATACACTATTGCACAATGAGAAAAAATTGTTCCACTCTTCCAAAAATTTTAATCGAACACTAAGAGAAGTCACAAGCCAAATCAAAAGTATATCAAATCGAAGTCAAAATAAACTTTTCATTAAGAAAAATTCAAATATAAAATAAACATCCTAAAAAATTATAATTTTTTATTTATTAATTTTTATTTCATAAAATATTTATATGTGAATAAAAATAAATCACTTAACTCCATTAATTAAGTCGGGACATATATTTATATAATATCTTATAAAAATATTTATTAACTATAAATAATGTTTAAAAAAATTTCTCTCTCAAAAATCAAATTTAATCTTCAATTTCTAAAACTTATAGAATCTATAATTTAACATAGTATTTAAACTTTTTAATCTCTAAAAAATCAAATTCATTCACAAATTTTTAAAACTTATACAAATTTATAATAATTTATCACATAAATATAAATTAAAAAAATATTACAAACTTACACTATATTTTGTAATAAGTAATACTTCAACACATTATACTTAAAATATATAGTATGTAAAATAATATTATAAAATGATGTCGTCATCCACTAATAAATGTACAATATGGTACACACACATATATATATATATATATATATATATATATAAAGTGATGGTCAATATTATATATAGGTCTAGCATCTAATTTAGTGGATTCTCTTCATGTGCAAAAGACTTAAAAGTATAAAGATTTAGCATGTAATTTAGGCATACGTTAAAGTATACAGTATTACTTTAAAACATTAAAAATTAACTTAGTTTTACTTTAAAGTATTTCAAACTAACTTAGTATTGCAAAGTATTAATTTATATATTTTAATACATTTATAAAGTATTTATTTTAATATTAATTTTTTAATATGTTTAAGTATTACAAATTTATATATGTTTTAAAATTTTATTATAATATTTTTTACAAAATTAATTGTTTAATCAATTTATTTATTTTTAATTATTGTTTTTTAATATTTCATATTTTTGATCGATGAATTATGGGTGAGTTGATAAAGTGACTTGGTTGTTTTAAGCATTACTCATGTTCAAATCTTGGTATAGTAATTGAGGCTGGATGTAATTGATCATTGGTATTCTTGCACTGATTGTAGTTGATTGTTGGTATTTTTGGGTCAATTGAGGCTGTTGATGATATTCTTGGATCGATTGTGACTGTTTGTTAGTATTTTTGGGTCAATTATAGGTATTGTTAGTATTTTTGAGCCAATTATGGTTGTTAGTAAACATGATACTTGTAATACATGATCACTTGGAGATCTGGACCCCTGATTGTATCCCAAATGAATTGGAAATCCGATCAAAAGGAAATACCTATCTAAAAAAATATATCATACCCTCATAATTTTTACATTATAAAATTATTTTTACTATAAATATTCTTAAAATTAATTTTTAAAATAAGTAATATTCACATAATTATCCTTATAGTGATTGATTTTTAAAAATTAATATTTTAAAAATGATTTTGTGCAATCATTTTTTTCTAATTATTTTTGTGCTCTTTTTTATTTGTAAAAAAATCACAATATATTATATTAATTAAATATTATTTTTTATAATAAATTTGGTGGCATTTTTGGTTTGTAAAAAAATTAAAATACATTTTACTTTAATTAAATGTGAAAATACATATCTTTACACTTTTCACTAAAATAAAATCAAATAAATGAGGTTAATCAAAGTGAGTTGGTTTATAGGATTTAGTATTTTTTATATAATAAATAAGACTTATTATATTTTTATTTTATGGGATGTCATCCTCGAGGATGATGTCATTTAGGAGATAATGTCATTTTTAAAGTGATATATATTATTTTTATATATCATACTTCATATTTTAGGGATTTATTTAAGAGGATTATTTTTAATTATTTCCTTTAATGATGTATTAAATCTAAATCATTAGTTTCATATATATAGTGAAATAATACAATTGTATAATCATATTATGTGAAATAACTATGTGTGATTTGATTTTCAGCCTCATAATATTAGATACATAGGAAACAGTCAATTATCAAACATGATTGAAGTCAATTCAATTCATTGTAAGTTTAAAGTTTTTTGTAGGTTTCTATCCCAAATAAGCAATCCTAAAGGTTTAAGGTTAAGGAGGCTTATTTTTAAAGTTGCATAGATCACTAGGGCTTGGCATCACATATACATAACTTTTAGAGATAGGCAAAAGTGACCCTATGATACAAATAATGTTTATCACCCAGGTAAGTATGAAGTAGCACAAGTCAATATTAATAGTCAATATTAACCCATATCAAAGGAACCAACTCTATATAGATAAAAACATATTTCTTTAACCAAACAAATCATAAGTCTATTAGAAATATTGTCATTGATATCAAAGGTCTAGAATGATTGGTGATAAAGGCTCCATAGCATTTAATGGTGTTATTAATGTTCATATCTTCGCTAATGTGTGTTAATATTTATTTAATATTAATAAATATATTTTTGGTTTCATAAAGTCAAAAGAGGGCCCATGAAGAAGTCAAAGAGTCACAAGGTAAAGATACAAGAGGAAAATGACGTATTTTCCTATGAAGAGTCATCTCAAGTAATTCCAAGAGTTGCCAAGTGAAGACAAAAGAGAAAGGGAATAATTTATTATGAAAGGACACTTTGAGTAATTTGAAAAGTCACCAAGATAAAGACAAAATGGGAAAGAACACATTTGCTTATGAAGGTTCACCATATTACTTTTTAAATGAAAGAATTCAAAGGGTCATACAAGTTTGGCACCATTTTCTATGAGGATTGAAGGGGCACAAAGAGTGAATGCCAAAGGTTATTTGGTAAGATATAAATAAAGGCTTGGGAAGCCATTTGTAATTGTCATATCTAGCTTAGAAGAGCAAAGGAGAGAAAAGAAAGAGATATTGTAATGTGTTATCATTTTTTGAGAAAGCAACATTGAGAGATAATTATGTGGCATACATAATAGGGGTTGGTACTCCTGTGGGTTGGTTCTCATGAATAGTTGTTGTGTTGGTGTATCTATGGGTTGGTACTCATGAATAGTTTCTATGTTGGTGCTCAGCAAAGGGGTTAGTGTTCCTACAAGTTGGTGCTTGCAAATATTTTAGTTTGAGTTGGTACTCATTCATATACTTGAAATTATTCTCTATGGTTTTTCTCACGTTGAGTTTTCACATTAAAATCTGGTGTCTCTCCCTATCTTGTGTGGTGTTTATTGTTTAAGTTTTATATCTTGAATGAATGGTTAAGTGGAATTTGATTAAGTAAAAGTTTATAAAATATACTATATACTAACTCACCCCCCTCAGTATATCCCATGCTTAACAATTGGTATCAGATCAGGTTCCTTTGAAAAGAGTTTAACATCCTAAAGGTAGATTAGGGAAAGCACGATGGCCAAGCATATAAATAAGTAGAATCAAGAGTTAAAATTTATGGTTGAGGCCTTTAAGAAATAGGTATGTATATTTTATTCTAAGTTAGCTATAGAAGCAAAAGAAGATAAGATGTTTATTCAAGATCTTAAGAATCATCTAGAGGTTGCATATTCAAGTTTGAAATCAAGAGAAGAAGAGTGTAATCAGTTGAAGGTTGAGTTAGGTTATTTGAAGGATAAATGTCTAGATAAGAATAATGGTGACAATGAAGATGCCTCCACAAGTAAATGTAGAGATTATCAAGAAGAAGAAAATGATGAAAGCAAAGATGAAGTTGAGGTGAATCTAGAAGGAGAACTCATTTGTGCCTTAGAAGAATTAGAATATCTTGAGAAGAAGAATCAAAGATTGAAGTGCCAAATCCAGAAAGATGAAAAGGAGTCAAAGAAAATTATTAAATATCTACAAGCACACTTTGAAGAAGCCAAAAATAATGAAAAATATCAAACAACATAGTTATAAAAAGTAAGTGAAGAATGTGAAAGGCATGTTATTGAAATTGCCTATTTAAAAGAAGATATTGAGAAAGCATTCAATGATAAAGTAGTTAGTGATTCAAAATTTGAGGATAACACTAACATATTAAATAAGATATTGGAAATTCAAAATTTAATATCAGATAAGATAGGTATTGGATTTGAAAAAAAAAGAGATGTGTTGAAGCTCTTACAAAAGAGGAAATAAAAAGGGAAAAAGTGAAGAATATAGAGGATGTCTTAAACAAAGAAGGTTGGAAGGAACAGAGATACAAAAGATAATCAAGACGAAGATACACAAATAAGTTATATTTTAATGGTTACTATTTTTATTGTAATGGATATGGTCATAAGAAAATCAAATGTTAGAAAAGAGCTAATAATTTCATAACCAAGGAGAAGGAAACTCATATAGATTCAAGCAAAAGCCATAACTCTTTTACTCCTCTATTAGGATTTGATGAAGAGGCCATAGTTTGTTGCATGTGAAATAATTTCAAACACATAGCCTGATATTGTATAAGTGTGTTTGATTTAGTAAAAAAGGACCAAAGTTTTAAGGTTTCATTCATCAAGAAGAAGGTTCAAACAGGTTCATGGTAGGAGAAACAACCTAAAGATTTTATGTTAGTTCAAACAAATTTGTATGCAAGAAATGAAGAACATCCATGGTTCATTGACAACAGATGTTTGAGGCACATGACAGGAGACAAGAGCAAGTTTATAACTCTAAATAAGATCAATGGTGGCATAGTGAAACTTGGAGATAATACCACTACCAGGATAGCTAGAAAATGTACTTTGAGTTTGGATAATGGTTAAACCAAGACTAAAAATGTATTGTATGTAAAAGGTCTTAAGCATAATCTATTTAGTGTAAGTCAAATATGTGATCATTGATACACATTAAAGTTTTATGCATAATGTTGTGAGATTAGAAGAAAATAATCAAATGAGTTGATTATAGATGCTCAGAGGATAGGCAATAATTTATATGTGTTATCAGATATCTTCATAAAGGCACAATCAAAGGACACATTCAAGGATCTGCAAGAGGAGTTAAAATTAATTTCTTTTACTTCTTTCCATTAAGGATCAAAATTATTTGAGAGGGAGCTAAGTGTTAGCTCTAGGATAGGCCCTTTGCCATTGATGTCAAAGGTGGAGAAGTGTAAAAACAAGTACAAGTATAGATACAAGAATACGTATAAGGAACAGGTACATGATCATACAGTAAGGGGGAGTTAATGTATATTTTCAATTAGGCTATATATGTAGTTTGGAATATATAGTATAGGTTTTAAGATGTGGCAGTTTCAATTTGGGGTTGCCATCAATGACAAAAGCGGAGATTGTTGGAAATATTGTCATTGATGTCAAAGGTCTAGCATTATTGGTGACAAAGGCTCCATAACATTTAATGGTGTTTTTAATATTCATATCTTGGCTAATGTGTGTTAATATTTATTTAATATTAAAAATTATATTTTTAGTTGCATAAAGTCAAAAGAGGGCCCATGAAGAAGTCAAAGAGTCACAGGGTAAAGGAAAAAGAGGGAAAGGACACATTTTCTCATGAAGAGTCATCTTGAGGAATTCCAAGAGTCACCAAGTGAAGATAAAAGAGGAAAGGCATAATTTATCATGAAAGGACACTTTGAGGAATTCAAAAAGTCACCAAGATAAGGATAATAGGGGAAAAGATGCATTTGATTATGAAGGGTCACCTTGTGACTTTTAAAATGAAAGAATTCAAAGGGTCATGGTGTCATTTTGCATGAGGATTGAAGGGTCACAAAGGGTGAATGCCAACGGTCATTTGGTAAGCTATAAATAAAGGCTTGGGAAGCCACTTGTAATTTGTAGAAGAGAGCATGGTTTGTAATTGTCATATCTAGCTTAGAAGAGCAAATGAGAGAAAATAAAGATATATTGTAATGTGTTATCATTTGTTGAGAAAGTAACATTGAGAGATATTTGTATGGTATACACAATAGGGGTTGGTGCTCTTGTGGGTTAGTTCTCATGAATAGTTGTTGTGTTAGTGCTTAGAAAAGGGGTTAGTGCTCTTGTGGGTTGGTACTCATGAATAGTTATTGTGTTGGTACTCAGTAAAGGGGTTGGTGCTCCTACGATTTGGTGCTTACAAATATTGTAGTTTGAGTTGGTGTTCATTCATATACTTGAGATTATTCTCTATATTTTTTACCACATTGAGTTTCCATGTTAAAATCTAGTGTCTCTCTCTATCTTGTGTGGTGTTTATTGTTTCAGTTTTATTGCATATCTTGAATGAATGGTTAAGTGGAATCTGATTAAGTAAAAGTTTATAAGATATATGATATGCTGATTCAATAGCTCCCCCCCCAACCCCCTCAGTAAATCCCATTCTTAACAAAGTCTAATTTTTTTACTTGTTTCCACTTCCATAACATAGTCACAGTCAGATAGTTAACTATAAAATATAAGTACTCATCCCTTTGTTTTACTAACTATATTTAATATATGTCACTTATCAAATCATTGTAATTAGTTTTGATATTTTATATTTATATGCATGTTTTAATGTCATATTTATCAATCTAAATTATTCTACAAGTTTTTATCCTATAAAGGTTGTAAAACCAAATTAGGGTAAAACTTATTTATGAACCCATACACATATAATACCATGTCAAACCTTGAGTCTTCTTTAGGGTTTCATTCTTATAAGGTTTCCTATTTCAGACTTAGAGTCTCTTAGACCTGATTCTTATTTATTTATGCTCCTTTTGATTTTAAGTGTCATATTTCCAATTGTAATCTTTAGTATCTTAGGGGTTTATGTAATTTATATGCTTAAACATCCCCAAAACTCTAATCATTTTCCTACTGTGGATTGTTCTATTATCCTTCCCACCTCTCTTCAAGGCAATGATAACTAATTTCCATCTATGGAGGTCCCTTCTACCACTACTTCAAAAGGTAGGTGGTACCTTACAAATAACTAGGACATTAGTAGTACTATATCTAACATTAATTTTCAAGGTCAAATGTAATATATTTAAATAATATTGAATATTTGACTCTCAATATTCAAATTCTTGGTAATGAAATCACTTTTAGAAAAAAATGATGGAATTATGACCCAAAAAAATTTAGATTCAAATATTTACAAAAAATGGAATATGCACGCTATAAATTGGGAAACATGCACAAGGCATTATTCATATCATCACACTATCTACTCAAAAAGGACAACAAGCCCTTGGATACATAATAGATTTATAAATGAATAATTCAAATATTAAATCTAATTTTTCTAAATTAAGAGGATAAACTCATTTGGATTCTTATGCTAAGCATATGTTCCACATTCTACAAGATTACTCTATTTAGGATATCTCCATCATGAGAGAATTTTAAAATAATGCATATACCAAGTATACAATTATCCAATATGATGAACAATTTATCCAAGTTATAATATCATGCAAGCTCATCAAACAAGTTATTATTGATGATAAATCAACTAAAAATGTTTGGAACATATCATTCTTGCATACATTTGGGGTCACTATGACAATTATGAACACAGTGAATCACATCATTTCTAAATCACATCATGGGTTATGGCCACCACTTAGACCCACTTCAATGGATGACTTATACTCAATAAGGTGCACTCCCTATTTGAAGTCACACTTTATAATACACATCACAACTTATTGTTGAGCTAACCTTAGATACACATAATGAAATCAATACCACCTACATTACATATGGGTGTTATCTTTACATGAGGGGCATCTATATACATTCCTAGAAGAAAATTACACTTTCAAGTATTATATTTCATTACTAATTTTCAAGGCAACACACAAAAACAATACATAATAAAATCCATTGAGTATCAAAACCTACCAATCAACACATATTATTAGCTACACTAAAGAAGCATTTTTACAAATTACCATCACCCCCATATAAATTATTTTGGGAGTTACATAAGTAAAACAATATATTTATTCTTTATTCACACAATATTGATCTAATCAAGCCTTTACCAAATAACTGACATACTACGAATATCATCAGATTCTAGGGCATTCTATGAATAAATTCTTCAAATAAAGACAAAAAATATAAGATATTATTGACAACAATATTTGTTAGATTTACACACCTTGAAAAGAATCAAGATGATAATTGAATGGTAATAAGAATTTAGAGCCTATAATAATCATGATGAATACTCAATATACATGTGAATAGTTTAAGAATGATAATAATGAGGAATACTACACAACATATAATCAATGTATAAATCTAAGTTCAGCTTAAGTCTTAGATTTAAATCTTGATATAGATATAAATACATCAAATATATATGATATATTTCACCAATCCAACAAGACATTATTACTACCATATGCATGACCTACACATGAGCTCTTTTAGTTGGCTGCATCACATATAATTGTACATAGCTTCTTCATGATTATTCATTGGATCATCCTTGATTATCCCTCTATCTTATACATACATTTGAGATTTGATCAATATTGTATCCCTGGGCTATGTTTTGACATGGTCATTGATCTTATATTATTATCTTAATCTAAACATCCATGACACTTATACCACAATAATTCTCGTGCAAATCCTTTATGTAATTCTATTTACTCACTCCTACATATTTAATACCTATGCATGTTAGGGATTCCATTGAATTTGAATTGATGACATATACTTATACCTACATAGACACACATTGATTATTTCTCATTGGGGTCATGCAAATCCTTATCTACACATACACTATTGTGATACATTATTATGATTCACATATGCATGGGGATCATATTTATTGATTTGAATTCCTTGACATGCCATGCCATTACATCTAGTGCATACTATGCCTTAGCACATGTTGTGAATTATTCATATCTCCCCCTTTCTTTCATTTTCAAAACCATGGCTAATTGGCATGACATGATTCTTAGATTGCACTATTTATTTATGTTATTTATCACATATTTGGTAGAGGGTATATTATATTCATACACACATGCATTTCATGCTATAAGTATGCAATGCATGACATATAAGTTACACATGGATATATAAATGTTTAACTTTCCTCTACCTAGTGGCTATGTTGATACTAGGGACATCTTATTCTAAAAGTTTCACTACTATAGGCTCTATCTTTCTATGATATTTATACCGTATTGAGTTGCCTAAATTTTTTACACATCTTTTTAGTTACTCATATCGTACATAGTGCTACATGGATATGATATTATACTACAATGTGACATTGTTACAGATGAATGGTGAATATTAGTTTACTTATTCTATTCTCCATTGATTTTTTTACTTTTTTATATTATAATATACTTTGTGCTTGTGTATTGTGTATGTCCCTTTGGGCTTGATTGTGACATTTTTATGTCCCTTGTGTGTGGCCCTTGGCCTTGTTTTATGTGACATTTTTGATGCCCCTTATTTGTGATATCTTTATATCCACTTATTTGAGGTGCTTGGCATTATTATTTGTGAGATATTCATGTCCAATTTATGCATCCCTTGGCCTTATGTGTGACACTAACAATTGATATTATTGTGTTTATTAAGCTTGTTAATAGTGAACGGTGTTGTAATCTATATTATGAACATTCTTAGGATAGTCTTATTCAGTGATGCTACTACTACATGTTTAATTGATACATCTATCTATACATGATACATATATGTTATACATTATTTTTGTTACATATATATATTTATCGACATATAAATTACTATGATGATAAATTATCCACATGTTTACATGATATTACATGATCCTATGTTTATATATGACATGATACAATCAACTCTTATTTTGATATGAGTGGATAACAAGACACATCCCTCATCTAAAAATGTATGAATTATAGTGCATTTGTCATAAATACATAAGCATCAATGAACAAAAAATTAGATCAAAGTATACATTTTAGAAATTTATGATGGTCTATGTATCACATGGTTTAGTTACATGATAGACATTGACACATTAATACAAATTATGGGTGCATATTGCATGTATATGCACTCAATTTACAAAGACTTTGGTATAAATTTATATAGACTTGGGTACATATGCATGGGCATACACACACAATTTAGAGGAACATGAATTATAGGCTTCCACATACACATAAATTTGAGATACATGTTCTTTGATTCAACATATGGATGCATGCACTCTATAAAAATTAGGATAAATTTAAGGGGAATGGTACTAGTTTATGCACATATACACACTTTTAGATTCACAAAGCATGATATTAGTTAAAAGACATACATAGAAATATAGTTTATAGTTGAATGAAAAATGATTATCATTCCACTTCACATTATTCATTCTTTTTCCATCATGAATTTTATTATACATTGATTGAACTTAAAAAAAACTATACAATCACCATGATGGGGACATCAAAATTGTTCATTAATTTTGATCATGATTTTTTTTACATGGAGGGAACTTGAGTGAGAGAAACTAGACAATAGATTATATAGTGGTTGATTCAAAAATTTAGGCAAACCTATTATTTGGTTCCTTTTTTTCTTGTGTAGTTATTTTTAGAGTAATTAATTAAATCATAAATATAAATAAATGTTGGTGAAAATATTTAATATACATTATAAATTAATCAATGTGTCACCATCATTTATAAATGAAATTATTATTATAGATAATAAAAAAAGGATGGATAACTATTATTTTAGTGTACTATTTTTAATATTATATAGTTAAACCAATATTTTTTTTAATTTGATATTAGAGAAGGATTTCATGTCGAGATATTTGGATAAAGTTTTTAAAGGAGAGGTGAAAAGAGAGAGAAAGAATAGAGGGGGCCTCAAGCACTCCCACTTTCCTAATCTAAATTGTCCTCGTAATTATTTCTTGAGAGAGAAGCTATGTGTTACATAAAGTATGGCCATTTCATATAGAGGGAGAAAAGTTTTTTAAAAAATAATAAACAATAGTAACCAATATAAGAAAAAGTACTTTGAAAGTGAAAGGAGCCAACCCAAGTTCCATCCTCTTGGAAAGAATTTTAAATGCAGTTATAGGAAACATCGAAAGAACATATTAATATTTTTAAAGAAATAAGAAGAGAAATTTAGCATTATATGTGCATTTCATTTTTATTTATATCTTAAAAATATGAAGTGTCATTTCTAGATATGTACATTAAAACATTAATAGGAAAAAACACTATTTATCTTTGTGTGAGGAACTGGAGAAAGGCATCTCAGTGATGTATTAGTTTCTATTGTGATGAAGATGTTTAATCAAAGGAGTATCCAATTATTTCAAGGGAAATTTAAAGTAAGGTAAAGGAGATTTGGATTTGATTTTTAATTGTGATGTTTAAATTTAAATAAACCATCATTTTGATTTGGTGAAAATACTATTTTAAAACAAATAAATTCAATTTTATGAAATAAATATTGAAAATTTATATAAAATTAATTTAAAGACGTAACAATTTTAAAATTACATGAAATATCAAACACAATCTTTAAAAACTAAAAAGCCAACCAAAACAATAATATAAAGGCAAAAAAACCATAAATCTACCCAACTAATAACATCATTGTTGAGGAGCACCATTCCAATGCAAACTACATAGGTTTTTTCTTTAGATAATTATTATTATGCATAATTTTATCCAAAGTTTGATATCTTAATTAATAAACTAAGACAACGGTAAAAATATATTTTATTTTTTAAAGTTTAGAAAATTAAACTATAGAAAAAAAATTGCCTTACATGAGTCTATCCAACTATTATATATTTTATTTTTTAAAGTTTAGAAAACTAAACTATAGAAAAAAAATTGCCTTACATGAGTCTATCCAACTATTAATTCTAAATATTTCATCGTTAGTGGACCCAAAATCTAAACTTGGCCACTATATCCAATTCATGATTTTACACTCCATGAAGGAAAAAAAATTCCTAAAAATTTGTTAAACTCTTTATTCAAATTCTGTTTTTTGTATTTTTCACATTTAATTCCATAACTTGCAAAGAAGTAGGATTCATATCCTAAACATTTTCCACATTGTGTGAAATTTTCCTATAAAAATACTCCTTAAAACATTTTTATTTTAGTTTTAAATTTTGACATTTAATTGCTTTTGTATTTTAAAATATATAAAGTAAATAAATCAAATAATTTTAAAATCTATAAAATTCTGCATCTTGTATAATCATAATAGTCAGTATAAATGATGCCTATAATTTATGTTTTTAAATAAATTAATCATGATTTGAGCTATGACATATTTCATCTAACATGGATACAAAAATAATTTCTATGGTATCATCCCTTTAAATCTCTAGAGATAAATAAGGATCATTTTTTAAACCTTTCCCTCCATTACTTATTTGTCATTATCATTAGATGTAAATCCTAAAAGATTTAAATTCCAACTATATTTTTAAGTCATGTCTATGTAAAATGTGTTTTAATATTTAAAAGTAGGTGTTATTTATATAATGAACCATTTTCACGTACTATCTAGGTACCATGCACCACTCTACTCTCACATATTTTAACATCACTTTCACGTACTATCAAGAATTTAGAAAGGATGATATTATTACCAGTACCACAAAGTATATATAAAGGTTGATCATATCTATGGGTTTGGTATATTGGTATGAAATTATAAATAAAGGGAAACATATTCAAACAATAAAGAACCAGTCCATTTCCCACAAATAATTTTGTTGAAATGGATAGAAATAATCTAAGATTTGTTATGCTAGATTCACAAATTCTTTGTAGTGATAACTATGTTCTATGGAATACTAGGGTTAACAACACTTGGAATTTTAATATATTTGGATTGTAATTGGTGGATCATACACTTGGAACACCATAAACACTGACTAGTACTATAACTATGACAAAACAAACTAGAAGGAAAAGTTGATAATTATGTTTGAGGTATTGGATGAGGTACAAGCTCATATATAAAATGATGCTTCATCCAAAGATGCATGGGGAAAAGTGAACACCATCTATGAGACCAAGAACCATGATACCATTCTTCATCTACAAATCTAACTTCACCATCCCAAGTTTAAGACATGTGAAAAATTTAAAAGTTTTATTCATTGTGTTGCAATATTATAGGCCTCACTCCAAGATTTGTGTAAAGAATTGCTATATGATTCCCTTGAAGCTATCTTCTTGAGAGAACTACCCTCCACATACCATATCATTTTGACTATAAATATTTTATAAAAGAACCAACTTCTAAAAATTTAGTTAATATGCTACATTAACAAGTTTCTATACACACAACATAAGTAGATGAAAAGAACATGTGCTTGCATCATAACCAAAATGGTAAAATTCCAATAAGCCTTTATAACAATCTCATAACAATACATATCTGTAAAACCAATAAGGGAACAAATATCATCTCAAAAATTTTGTCTAATGTAGGAGGACAAGTCATGAACTGAAAGATTAATCATATAATGGGTTTACATAGGGTTCATATAACAATAATAATCTAACCCCTCATCAATATTTTCAAGGATAGAGGTATAAAATTCCATTTTACACAAATAATTTGAAACATAATGCTTCCTCATAAAAGAATCATGGGAACATTACAAAATATAATGATCCCTCAAATGGGGATTTTATCTATACTACATAGGCAACTGAGGTGATCCACCCTCTAAATTCATATAGTATGTGGATTTTGGTTCCATAAGGCACATGAATATCCACACAAATATTGGTTGATCACTTTGAACCATTAATTATATCATGATAATGTATCTATTGGAGATGATACATCATATAGTGTCCAAGGTATAAGTTAAATTTCCTTATCACTTGCTAATCATGGAAGTAAAATAATTGGTATCTTATATGCTTCAGGTCTAATAAAAATATATTATTTTTAAATCAACTTATTAATCTTAGATTTATGATTAAATTTGATTAGTATAATGAAAAAACTTTGTGTCTTGTTCAATAGAAGTCTCAAAAAACAAAAATCATTGCAAGACCTTCTAGTGTATCTAAATATTTCAGCTTGGTGTTGTCTAAAAATAAATTCAATCCCTAATTTTCAAAGATACAAACTTAACCAATCTATGACATGTGAAATATGGACATTTGAGCTTTGGCTACTTAAATTCATTAAGTAAACACAACATGGTGAGTGGTACTCCTTACTTAATAAGACCATTGATATGTGCTCTAATTATTTAGTTGTAAAATAATGTGGAGATCCATTTGGCACAAGTATATATTAATAAAATGGTCTATTAGATCTATTATACAATCATATATGTGGACATTTCATTCCTAGTATTAGTGGGTTTGAATATTTTTAATTCTTTGTTGATGATTACTCATGAAAAATGTTGGTATACTACTTGAAGTCAAAGGATCAAGCCTTAAAAGTATTCAAATAGTTCAAATATTTAATTTAGAGATAATTTGTTTGCCACATACACAACATCCACTTAGATCATGGGTGGAATACACTTCCAATAAACTCACTACATTTTTAAGGCACATGGCATTCATTGTAAACTAACTAATCCTTATACTCCACATAAAAATAATTTTATTTAGTGATATAATTGTAGTACTATTAAAATGATGTGATTCACATTGAAATATGCCCACCTGACACATCCATATTGGGTAGAATTAATTTACATACTAGTTTTCATTTTAAACCACTCACCCACCAAAGCTCTTGCCAATATCACTCTATTATAATTATGGATATGGAATAATATTTATATCTCTTATCTATGTGTTTTTTGTTTAAAACTAGATATGTACATTCCAAAGAAGAAAAGGAAAAATTTAAACAATAAATCTTCATATGTTAGGAATAAATACAGAAATCGATGTGAAACAATTTCATAGAATCATAATAATAATAGATATAAATAGAGATGTAGAAAAAATATAAATAAAATGCATAACAAGAAGACTAAATTTAATGTGGTTCACCCAATGTGGGTTACATCCACCAAAAAACACTTTTTTTAGTTTTATTACAAGCCATGAGAGTATAAACCACTCTCAGATCAATCTTCTCACAATTACAATGCACAATTATTGTTTGAAGTTGCACTCAACAAACCCCCTTGAATTCACACCTAAATTCACACACTCTATTCTTCCATCTCAATCCCTAGTTTTCATGATTTATTACCTACAAAATATCCATCAATACATAATACATCAATACAGATGTATTACAAATAATAGGTACCAAAACCATGGGCAAAATCAACCCAAAATGGTTTCCCATTAAAAAGGGTCCAATTTGTTTTTGAGGGATACCACCCCTGAACCCCCCATTTATTGAGGGCTGCCACCCTCGAACCCCTGATCAAGGCTCAACCCAGGCCTAAACCCCAGTGAGAAAAACATATAGAGTGTACAATACATTTTAAATGTATAGTATTTGAAAATATATTGTAATTTAAAAATAGGCTTCACAACACATCATAATGTATATTACTTGGGTACAGTGAATAATAGAAATCATATCGACCCATGGATCATAATACCAAGATGTTATATATCAATAAAAAAATTGTATTTTATGGGAAGGGTTAGTCCAATCCACCCTCTAAATAATCACTTGATATAGGCATTAGTCATATAAACATTTTGAATTTTTATAGTGGTAGTGAGGATGAGGACAAGATGATGATCAACTATGTACTCTATCTCCACCATAAAGTAATACCATTCAACCTATGCCCAAGTGGTATGTAAGTACATTTATAGATGTGAATTTTCATAGAGTCTTAGACCCTTCCTGTTCAATATCAAGGACTCATAGCATAGACTATGAAGAGGTGAATTTAACCCTTATGCACAAAATTATAGAATCATTTCAGCCCTCAATGGTTTATGAATCCAAAGATTCATAACCTTATAAAGAGTACATAGATTCAGAGTATCAGTCACTAATGATAAACTATACATGGCAACTTCTTAGTCTTGTAATAAGGAATAATCCTACCAATTTTAAGTGGTTATTTAAGACCAAATATAAAATAGATGGCAACATTGAAAATTAAAAGGAAATTCCTATAAAAAAGTGATACACACAAAAATAAGGAATTTATTATGGGGATAATTTTTATTTCACATCAAAAATAAAGACTATTAGAATGGTCATTAGTATGGTTTCTTAGTTTGGATGAAAATTCCATTAGATGAATGTAGAAATTTCCTTCTTGAATGGATATATGCAATAAGAAGTCTACATCACCAAACCAAAGGGTTTCATCATAAATTTTCAATAAAAAAATGTATGTAGACACATCATGTCACTGTATGGTCTCAATTATCCTCCCCAAGCTTGGTATATGAATATTAATGAACATATTGTTTAACATCAATTCCAATAGGGGCCATATGATCCAAAACTCTATCCCAAGGAACAAGGTGGAGGTTATGATATATAAAAAAGTATATATAAAAGATATAGTCATAATTGGTACCTTAGTAAAGATGATTGATGTAAAAAAATGATTTTAAGCAATTAGTTGACATGAAAAATTTTAGGATACAACACTACTACCTTAGTTTGAAGGTATGGCAAAAGGGACATCACATATTTATGTCTCAATTAAATATATTAAGAAAATGCTCAAGAAATTCCACATGATGGATTTTAAGACTATTACAACACCCATGAAGATAAGAATTTACCTATCTCATTCAGATCCATCACCACCATTAAATTCCATTTGCTATCATTAGTTGATTGAGAGCCTTATTTACTTGACTTACACTAGGCTTGATATCAGTTATGATGCTAGTTATCTTTCAATATTCATGCAAGTACCAAATTTAAGTCATAAAAAAGTAAAAATATAAACATTGAGATATATTTTAGGTACTTTAGAGCATGACATTGAATATAATAAGAATGAGAAGTTATTATTGACAAGATACATAGATGTATATCATATATTTACTATTGATGATAGGAAATCCACATCAATAACTATTTTCTTTCTAGGATCTGGTCCTATCTCATGAGGGAGAAAGAAGCATAACTTTGTTTTTTATATTCCATTTAGGTATAATATGATGCAACATGAGGATTTTTTTGTGAAATGATATGACTATGTTACATACTCACATGCCTATGAGTACCGCATGTACAATAGATGATTATGTATTAAAAAAATATAGGTGATTTAAGACTTGTTAAAAATATAGTGTTTCATGAGTGCAAGAATCATATATAAGTTGAAATTCATTTCATATGTGACCATTTTCAGCAACATAACATTCAATTCCAATTTTATCTCAATCAAGATTAGTATGCAAATGCCTTCACCAAGTCATTTGCACATGTTAAGTTTGAGGCATTAAGGAAATATCTCTCTTTTATTCTTAAGACTATGATGAATTAAAGGGGAAATGTTAGAATAATTAATTATATAAAAGTTTACAAAATTTTTGATGAAAAGGTTAAATGTGCACCTATAGATTAGTTAAATGTGTCACCAAATTTTTTAATTGCCACTGTTAGTGTGGCCAATAAGAAATAAAGGGATAAATCTTGTTATATCTATCTATATATACCCTCATTTATGATTAATTAAAAAATGAAGCATAAGTATTTCTAATGATTCACCAAAGAATTAAATATCTAACAGATGTAAGGGAACATGGTTTTTAGTAACACACAAATATACTATATCCTTTCTCTTTAAAATTTTCAAAAATTTGATTTCATATTAAAATGGTAAATCTATGGGCATTAAACACACATGATTTCATGTTTTGATATTGGGTAACTTACACAATTAGAGAGTCATACCAAAGGCAAAGTGTGTTATACACACTCTAGTATATCTTTTCCTTTTACTCTAGCAATTTCATTAATAAAATAAAAATGGGGAAGTTTTATATAAATTTTTTTTGTGTTAAGTAATTAAAAATTCAAAGGTTGACACATATTTACCACACATGACTTGATCACACAAACATTTCCCTAATCTATCATTATCTCACACTCACATGATATATTATGAGTTTGACCTTTCCATTCTATTTTTACACATCTAATTGATATCTTTATTGATGTCCAATACATACATATATAAATTTAGTCTAGTTTGATTCTTCATAGGTTAGTTCTATCAGTTTTAGTTAGTATTTCCAATTGATACACCCTGATCTAGTTTGAACTAAACATTTCCCAAAAATAGGTATTTTTAAAAATTAAACCTTTCCTTACGGTAATCCCATTTTCATAGCATGTTGGTGGCATGAGAAATTATCCAATTCTAGTCATATATAAAAAAATCAAGGTCTCATTAAAAATGGACATGGAACTTATCTAGTACATATCTATAAACTATTTCACATTAAGCAAATATACCATACTCATCCAAATTTGTGAATCTATCACTAGGAGTAATCAAAACAAAAGTATGAAGCATACCAATTCCAAGTCAAAGTAATTATTTTTAAGTATATAATCCAAACCATTATCTTCATATATATAGTGAAGGATCATAATAGAATAATCACACTAAGTGAGAAATATATCTGGCTTAATTTATAACCTCAAAGTATCATATTTGTAGGCAATGATAAATCATAAATTATGGGTGATTATGGTCATATCATCTCATTAAATTTTCTCAAATTTTATAATTTTATATCCCTTATAATCAAAACTATGGGTTATAGGTGAAGGAGGATGATTTTTGGAGTTGTGAACATCATTAGGGTTCAACATCACACATAATAGCTTTTAGAGACAAGCAAAGGTAATCCTATGGTGACAAATCCTATTGTTCCACACATGCCAATTTTTATAGTTGATATTGAATTAGATCTAAAAGAAATGACCAAATTCTAGGTAACCAACCTTGCACTACAAAAACAAAGTTCCTAAACCAAATGAATAATATGCATGTTTTAGTTTGATTTTCACTCCTAAAACATAGTCATAGTTAAATAGTCATCCAAAAAGGGTAATTAGCCATCCCTTTGTTATAATTACTATTTTTAGTATATTTCACTTGTTAAATCATTGCAATTAATTTCATTATTTTATATTCTAATTATGTTTTAATGCCATATTTATCAAGTGGAGTCATTATACTAGTTTTTATGCTATTAGGGTTTCAAAATGAAATTAGGGTAAAAAATATACACATGTAACCTTGTAGGTAAATTCTCACATTTACAACATTAAAAATGTATGGGTAAACCTGTAAATATAATTTGAATATGAAAAAAAATGATCATTATTTGGTATGAGGATAAGTCCAACAATGTTGGATGGCTATAGAAATATGAACAAATCTATAAAATGTCAAAGGTGTCTAAAAAGTAGGAATACTAATATGATGAGTTAGAGATAATATAATTATGATTTTATTTAGGTCAGATATAAAATAGGGATTCCCTATAGGTGACTGATTGAAAATTGGGAAGGTGAGGCAAATAAAAAGGTATGTGGGTAGGAGAGAATGGTGTGTAAGATCCATATATGTGTGCAAAAGTCATGTAAGGTGAAAGTATGACAAGACTAACATTTCCATGTTTCTAAAATAATATTTTAGTGTCTAAATATGTCAACATTTTATTATAGTGTTGAAATTAAAAATAATGTTAGAGTAAAATGATAAAAATATGCACCTTAGTGTGTAAACACACCTTATCTTTGGGAGAAGGATCCAAGTATGCAAATTTTTCTATGAAAAACTACAATTAAACATGAAATAATTAATGTCTATATGTAAAATGAAATTTGAAACTAATTAGATAAATGATATTTTTTAAATTAAAAGATTAAGTAATGAATACACATGTAAGTGGGTGAATCGTGTCACCCTCTAAAGTGTTTTTTGATTATGATTCATTTTAAAACAATATATAATGGGGGTTATCATTCCCCGATGGATAAATTTCATGGAATTATTATGTACTAAGGTAAGGGAAATAAGTTGGGAAAATAAATTCCCTAATTCTCATTAAGAAGGACTAATGTTAGGCTACTGAGCAATGTAAAAATCCAACCGCACTACTCATTTATTGATCATGAACCTCAAGATGGAAGGGGAGCTATATTAAGCTCATGTAGGGTTAATAAAATTATAAAAATTGACTTATAGATTCAACATGTTACCTTAAAAACCATCAATGTCACATCAATGCCATAATAAAAAATATAAAACTATAATATTATATAAATGAACATAGTTTTCCCCCCATAATCTGATCCAGTTAGTGCCAAAATGTGATATGGAATAATATATAATGTCATTCAATACACTTAATCTAATATACTATAAAATATTTATATAATTAACCTATAAAATGTATACATGTGCCCCAAATATATGTCTTAATCTATAAATATATGTCCCAAATTTGAACCAACTAATAATTTGTCCCCATCTAAAATCTTTGATTTATGTAATATGTTCCAAAATCTAAAACAATTTATAATTTGTAACAATATAAACTCTCTAAAATTGAGTAATATATTCCAAACTCTAAAATATATTTGAATTAAGGATTTAATATTTATGTCAAGCCCAAAAATTCCCACCTTTTGAGGTGAAAAATGTAGGCTATTAATTACTCATCTCAAAATAAAAGATGAAATCAAATCATATGTATAGAAAGATGTAATAATTTAAAATCATGTGATAACATGTGGATAATATGTCATCATATTATGCATAAATCAAAAAATAATATATGAATTATGTAGTGTAAGACATAAAAGTTTCATGTCAAGATAGATATGACAATTAGACAGAGTAATAATCATCACATAAATATAAGTAGTGAATATTAGCATACATAGGAAATGTGCATTAAATGGATCATGGAACCTCACACAATAAATAAAGTTCTTGATATGGAACGTGACACCACAAACTCAAAATAAAATCCTATATGTATCCACTCATAATAATGTAATGGCATATCCATACCACACATAATAAATCACACACAACAACACCTAATATCACTTAAGGAAAGTGCCACACTCAATGAACAATCACATGTCACAAAACAAGTGCACACACAATGAAGAATTAAATGCCACAAAATAATGCAAGGGACATAAACAAATTAATATAATAAATCAAGGGCCTAATGAAATATTCATACAATGAGAAGATCAATCAAGAAAAAGTCACATATTAAGGCAAGGGAACAAAGAAAGAGGCATATGATGTTACACTCAACAACTAAAAATCAACAAAAGAATGTAATGGCCAAACAAATAGGCATAAAATGACACAAAAAAACAATGTAATACACTAAGGAAAAATCCAAACAAATCATAATCAATGATTATCTTGGGTAAGTTCATAGAAATTATGGGCCAAAATAGGGTCTTGAGTGGAAAATTTTCTTCTAAAAAATGATAAATCTCAACTTCTATAGATTATCTTAGATGGATACACTCAGAATTTGAAGAAGATATGAGAACATGAACTATATAATTTTGAGTATAGTTTCTAACTTCTATTTTTTTCTAAAAATTCTCAAGTATAAGTCTATTAAAAATCTAAAATCAAAAGATTAACTCTTTTTTTTAATAAAAACATAGTAGATAGTTGGCTATGCACCACCTCATTTTTTGAGCATCATTTAGTAATTTTTGAAACCCTTTGCTAGAAAATTAGATAAGACCATCAAGTTTCATACCTATATATAGTTTTGAATTTTTAATGAATATTTAAATTTTCATTAATTATACAAGTAAATCGACCTTGAAAAATGAGAAAAAATGGATTGTTCTAATTTTTCAAGGTCCATTTACTTGTATGTGATATTGAAATTATTTACTACCTTAATCCATAGCACATGATATAACTACCTCAAAAAAATAAATACATAGTCCATTTACTTATATGTATTGTATAATTAAATAGTTAAAATCACATACATGTTATAATATGTATGCATTCCTATGAGTATGTAATATTAGGAAAGAGTATGCAATATAATGTGTACACATTCTTAGGAGTATGTAATATGAAAGACTCAGGAAGTAAAGAATGTGAACAACTGAAAGGCAAGGGGTGTTTATTAAAATAAAATTGAAGTATAAGTTTACATTTACATTAAACTTATTTTAGTAAATATAATAAATTACAGTCACTTTACATCTTTTACAATTGGTTTCATTATTTCATGATTTAATATTTCGAAGATACTTTCTCAAAATCTAATCTGGTCAAGACTTATTTTAGTAAATATAATAAATTACAGTCACTTTACATCTTTTACAATTGGTTTCATAATTTCATGATTTAATATTTAGAAGATACTTTCTCAAAATCTAATCTGGTCAATATTTAGTCATTTTTAGGATTTAAATATTCAACCTAGGGATTTGGGGGAATAAATTTTGTAATTGGTGTATATTTTGAGTAAAATGATAATCATTTTTAGGTTTTGGGATATCCTAGATTGCTTTTTGACATTTCTAAGAGTTCTAGGTTTATCGAATTTAAAGTTTACAAACTAACACACACACTACCACTCCTTTATGTAAATTTTATTTATGATTAGGTTCCTTATTGGCCAAAATCCATAAAAAAAAAAACATAATAATTTGTAACTATGGTAAACAGGAAAATTTGAGGAACATTTATGTGTGGACAACCCAATTAAGTTTGAGCTCATGCCAAAATGGTTTACATGGGGAAATTAAGCTGCATTGGTGACCCATGCACACCCAACCATCCCTTTATGCCAATTTTACTTACAATTAGGTCCATAATAGGAAATTAGTGACACCAAAACACCATATCCACTTACGACCAATTTAAATTCAAAAATGTTTAGACTCATGTGTTCACGATCACCCCATTTCTCTCTAATTCAGGGTAAAAAGGTGTGGCTATGGCAATGTAAGTCACATTATGACTATTTCAAATCCAACCACCAATTTACATTGATTTTAATTTTGATTAGTTATATATCGATTAAAAGTACCATAAAACACTATATCTACTTGCGACTATGTAAATGAAAATAATTTTGGGCACATTTTGCAATGATCACCCTAATTCAATTTAAATTCAAGTCAAATGGCATGATTGGGGTAAATTAAGTTACATTGATGACCTACAAACACCCAACCACCCCACTATGTTGAAATCACTTGTAATTGATTCCCTCATATACCAAAAGACACATAATAACACCATTTCAATATAAGAGTTGGAAAAATGTAGATAATTTTGGGCACACATATGTGTGATCATATAATTCACTTTTAAATCAACCCAAAGTGGTATGATTGGGGAAACATGGGTCATATTGGTGACCTAAAAATATCCAACGACCCATTTAAATAATTTTTAGTATAGATAATGGGTATTTTAGACTAAAATTAACACAACACCACTATATTCATTTGAGATAAAAAATCATGCATGGGAACATTCATGAATTCTCCCTAATCACACGAGCAAATTCATCCTTTTTTACTTGAGATAGTGTACCAACAACATTATCTATATGAATTTTAGAAATATCATACTAATTGCTTCTTGATTTAACAATTTTGGGAATATTGGTGTATTATTCTTAATTTAGTTAAAGGGTCAGAGTAGTAAAATTAGTAAATAAATAGATAATAATTAAGTTACTAATTTGGGTAAGTTAATCATAATTCAAACTTTTCTAAAAATAGTAATAAGGAGAAGAAAACAAGACTTAACTAGAAACTGATTGATCCAACTAAGACATAGGCGAGAATTCACTGTGTAGGACTGGGAAAATATCATAAAATAAGATCTAAACTTTGTTTTATGATTGGATAGGAGTGATAGAATTAGATAAGAGAGGCACTGGTGCTATACTCCACCTTTACCACTATTGTCCTGAGGATTTGAGCTTTCTAGGTTTTATTCATCAAGTCTATATGACCTTATCCATAAATTTTCAATAGTTGGAAGTTTGTAGAGCTCCCTATAGAGTAGATTTTATCTTTAAACCCTATGTTCATTTGTGCTTTGACCAATTTAAATAAAGATGTGGGTTAGTGTGTGAAATATTCATTAGACATGGATCCACAACCCTTGTGTGGTAATGTTTCCTACATACCAATACTTCGAAGAGGGATCAAGCCATATGTAGTTCTCCCACTTGATGTGCTTTATGAAATTGTGTATGAATATTAAAAATGCTAAACTATATGTACTTGAGGTGGTTAGGGACTGGTGTAAAGATCTGAATAAGATTGTAAGTGTGTTGGCTGGTTGTATATAGAGAATAGGGAAGATTACTTAAGTATTATTGCTTACTTAGTGATAATTACTAACCTTTTCTAAATGATCTTTGAATGGAATTTTATAGGGATCTATTGGTCATGAGTTAAATGTGCTCATATTAGGATAATAAGGTGAAGGATGGGAAACTAGAATAAATTAACCATTGGGGCCAAAAATGGACTTGGAGAAAAACATCAAAATTGGACAAGAGTGGTACCGACACACTAGTCCTAGTGTGGTGCTATTGTCCTGAGTAAAAAAAACTTGGGGGATTGATCTGTCATGGAAAGAGGAGTCTAGCTCAGCTGAGATCAATTTTGAAAGGATAAAAATGAATAAGAATCAATGAAAAGATGTCTATGAGGGTCATGGGATTAATCAAGAGGGACCTAATGGTTGGGTGCCATTAGCCGTGCTCAAGTTACCAGTTTTCACATTTTATATGACTACATTTGCCCCCCCCCTTATTCTAATGATGTAACAAATCAAAATACTATGATAAAGAAAAATTAGAAAGTGCACCTGAACTTACCTACAAGGGTGAAGCTCATAACACTTTTGTGATGTTGGGTGTACATAGATAGATCACACTGTGAAGTGTAAATATGTAAGAGAAAATAAAGAGTAGATCATTTCTTACTAGATACACTATATCTAAAATAAGAGCATACAAAGTTGGGTAAAAGAGAGAGGAAAAGAAAGGAATTAATACACCTCGCTAGGTGCATGAACCAATACAAAACCTATTATGGTGTTGAGTGATGTTGGATGTGTGTTGAACCAAGATTAATATCATGAATGAAGCTGAGTTCTCAAGTCCTCGAAAGTTGCTCAAGAATGCAAAGACTGGCCCTTTAGCTCCATTTTCACCCACTAAGTGAATATAGGTGGTCATATGTGTGTTTATAAATGTTTTTAATTTGTTTTCAATCCCTCTAGATATGTGGCTCAAGAATACAAAGGCTAGCTAGTCCTTTGGCTCCATTGTTGCCCCATGAAGTGAAGTTATGAACTAATACCAGTATGAAATGTGTGTTGTATGAGATGGATCTTGAATACCATGACTATACTATGATCTAAATTTTTTGATGTGGATAGTTAAATGTATGTTGTAAACTAGGCCACTCATGTCCACTTTGAAAGATGAAGATTAGGCTTGTATGAAATCCACTTCAAACTGGTACACTATGCTTATATGAAAGTCACTCGAGAATGTGGAAGTTAGGCTTTATGAAATCCATTCAAAAATGATTCAAACCACCTGAAAATGGAATAAATCATGCAAATACTAAGAATTTATAGGTAATACTAAATTTTAAAAGGAAAAGAAAATAAATGTGCCATGCACATTGCCCCCAATCACTAGTGTCTAGAATATGGATTCTGATCTGGAAGTCATATCAACTATCATATCTAAAAAAGGAAGTGAGATCCATCATGTCACACACGATTCCCCCTAGATATGGATTATCTAAGTAAAAGTGTACTAAAAAATATTGATTCTAAATTGTTTTAGTGTGCAAAATTGTAGTTAAACCTACTTTTCTACCTACTTTTGGAAAGTCTAGTTTTTTGTAATGTTTGGATAGGAGTATTGAAAGTGGATGCTAGTGGCACTGGTGTTGTTTCCCAAGTTTGGAATTGTTTTCTTATGCCAAATTTGGAAACTATTATGATATCTTCATTGTCTGTTAGTTTATTTTGACTAATTTGATGTCTAGTTGTTGTTTTGAGTGTGCTAAAAACTACTTTTTTGACCGTTAGGAGCTCTGATCACTATGATAAAACCTCTTTTTTCTACCCCACCTTTTGAGGGTAGGAATTAAGACCCTAAGATGACTTCCCTTAGAAGAAATATCCATATAAGTGTGTTATGTTGCAAAGATACATGATATAGCAATGCTAATTGATAAGATATCTCGAGATATAGCATGATTTGTATTGAGAGATTGTCAGATCAATAGGGGTATGCCTAGATGGATATATGTCATGTCCCCTTTTTAGTTGACATGTTCTAAGTTCATGGTTATCCTATTATGTGACCCTCGTAGGCTGATATGATGGTTAGAGGGTCTTGATGGAGATTGGCTTGGCTTCGTTTAGCAGAATTTTTCCAGTTGGTTTTTGTTCGGGCTCTTTCAGACATGAATTAAGGGAGATATTAATATTTGATTGATTTAATCAAATATTAATTATTTGGTCTAATTTTAAGACCCTAGTTCTAATTTAAGAAGCCCTAAGCCTAATTTAAGGAAATCTAATTTTAGCAAGCACACCTTTGGAGGGTATAATGGTTTCTCATGGGAGAGAGTTTGGATTATGCATTGATTATTGATTTTGATATTGAAGAATTCTTCTATGAAGACTGAGCCAAGGGTTATAGGATTCCATTGTAGTGGAGAACATCAACTCTTCATTGTGTGTGATTCAGAGGCTGTGAGATATCCACTGATTTATTGCCAAATTGAGAGATAGCTTCATACAAAAGTTATCACAGAGGTTTACAGATTTGAGAGGTAACTTCATACAGAAGTTGTCACAAAGATTTCCAAGTATTTCTTTATTTAGTTTTTATTCAATAAATTATACAGATAGAGATTTTTTATATTAGAACCATATATCTTCAGATCAGGGGTTGAAAACAGACAGGTTGTGCTTTATTGGCAGCCGTACAAAGTTCGTACAGGTCCATACAGATCCACGTAGATATCAACCTTGGCAGACAAAGATCCCCAGTGACTGACATCGACTGACTGAAGACCGATGTTGGCAGAGAAGGACTGATAGAGACCGACGTCGGTAGTATATCGATCGACACCGGTGACTGTGTGTTCGACACAGCAGGCCGAGACATCCAGATTCAAGCTCAATTTCTAGATTTGCAAAAGCCCAAGGTTTTAAGATAGAATATTTCATATTATTTTATTTATATGATAGAGATTCAATTGTGTAATTGTCTAGAAGAACAAGTGATAAGATCTGTGATTTGCTATTGAGAGACTATATTATTGTTTATCTTCTGAATTTATTCTACAAAATTGTATCTTTGTTCAGAGCTTTTGTGTTTCTATATTCCCTATTTGAATGGGATATTACAATATAAAAATGTAATAACAAGTGCAATGTACTTAACTATAAATGAAATTTTCGTTAGTTTTTAGTTGTTAAATGGAAGGATGAAGCATGATGTCCATCATGGCATGCAAGAAATCAAGGTAAATGCATGATGTGGGTCATGGCATTGCAAACAATGAGAATCAAACAAGCAAAAAATAAACAAGGCAATAAGTAAGAAGCATACAAGGGTGGCCAAGGGGATAAAAAAATAAGGGACATGGGCACATGTCACTCAAACTGGAAAGCAAGCATACAAGGCATGTTCAAATGTTACATACATATACAATTGAAATAAGAAAAATTGGCATGGAATTCACAATCACATAGAAAAGTATAGGTAAAGGTCATTGGAAAATGTCCTAAAGCATACACATGAATATAAGCAAAGGACATTGGCAAATGTATTAAGGCACATATAAGAGACAAATAGGAACTGAGAAATGTAATCACATCAAGCTATGCTAAGAAAGAAAAGAAAGCATGTAATAAATATAAATATGATTGTATCTAACTAATAAAAGCAAGAGGGAAATTATGCAAGACATATTAGTACAAGATTAGGTATATGCTAAGAAATACACAAGTGTTATATACTAGTGAGTGTCGATAGAGTAATCTATGTAAGCTAGTAAATAATGTACATCAACATGATAACTAGAGTGTGTGGTGTAGGAATGACATAACCTAGATGGTGTATTCATGTAGAAGATGCCCATGGTGGGTATGTATATCAATGTATGTCCTGATGTAGAATAATGGGTAGAGTGAATAAATCAAAAATTTGGATGCCACTGCACACACTCAAAGGAGATCAAGTGAAGCATGGTAATATAGATAAATTGACAAACAATAACATAGAAAAAAAATGTAAGTCTAGCATTGTAGTAGAAATGTAAAGCATGGATAATGCATATAATTGAAATATTTTTGGTGTTTTTGAGTTATTTGCATGTTTTTATATTTTGAAATATTTGAATGTTTTTGAATTTTTTATATAAGCTATGCATAATAAATCACAAGAAGACTATGTACAATAAATTGAAAAAAAGTTATGTACATGCATTAGAAATAAAGGCTATATACAAGCATATGAATAAAGCAATATGTACATGATGACATAAAAGACTAGGCTATAGGGGGTAAAGGGTCCAAGGATGGAGCTCACTACGGATGAAGATGGAGGAAGGGATCATGACCATCATCAAATTCCTCAATATCATCATTATAAGTATCATCATATGTTGTAGAATTTATGTACATGGTGTCATCCTGATGAAGGTTAATTGAAGGTTGCTCTAGTGGAGGAGATGTTGATTCCCCTCTAGGATGTTTAGCTTTGGTAGTATATTTCTTTAGTGGAAGTGGAGAAGCTGGTGTTAGTGGTGCTATAATTTGAATAATACCCTAAACCTATATTTTTTCTAATCTCTACTATAAATTTGTACATGAGTTTGTATCATGGCCTATGATCCTGTGAAAAGGATAAAATGGGTGACTATCCTGCTATGATAATCTACTAATATATATATGTCATACTATAGGTAATGTGATTAATCCATGATCAAGTAACATCTATAACATAATTTATGGTTGATATTGTATGTTGCTTGTCTGAATTTAAATGATGAGTTCTATATCCATAGAGGTAACCATGTGAACTGTATGTGCAAAGTGATCTATCTATGGCTATGAATGTGAAGTATATCCTAGGAGTGTAGTGAGAGATACTAAGAGTGATATATGATGTCTAATGAGATCTCTAGAGTCATCTTGATACTCTCTTGATCTAATTGGTGTAAATCTCAACCCACATAAATAGTCATATATATGTGTGGGTGTTGTATCATCATCTAAAGAAGCAGGGGAATTTGTATCAACATCATGTATATATGGTAACTTAAAATTTACCACAAGGGGTAACTATGATATGGGAGTATCATAAAATATAGTGGTAGAAGACAATGGTGTTGTGAAAGTGTCTATAAATGATGGAGTAACTATATCTATAGAATCAATTGGTATTACCATCAATAAATGTATAATTGTAATAGGTGTAGGAATCATGACTGATGAAGTAGTTGGAATGGATAAAGCTATTATGAATGGTTGAATATTTGGAGCTAAGGGTACCACTTTAAATGGAGTAAAAAAAGTGCTAGTTTCTCTAACCTCATATGTGTGTATCTGATCAAGAGAAATGCAATGAGGTGGTGGTTGAACTATGATATGAGGTGTTCAATCTAGAAAAATAGTTGAAGATGACTCTATAGTTTGATAATAACTAAATGGATGGTTATCTTATAGACATGTGTATAGGTATCCTTCATGGATAAACTTAACACATCGATGAAGAGTAGAAGGAACTACCCCCATAGCGTGTATCCAGGGTCATCTGAGTAAAAAAATATAATGAAGAGGACCTAACATGACCTAGAACTATGTAGAGAGGATTTTGGGTCCTACCATGATATCCAAATCAATGGTGCCTAATGTCTATCATGGTATATCATCAAATCCTTGAATGTTCTTATATATTTATTTCATGGAGGCCATGTCCACACTCATGGTCTATAAGAATGTAATATTACATATATTAAGTCCAGAACCATTATGAACTAGAACTCTCTTAACTACGCTAGTTTTGGCTTGAGATTATATGAATATTGGTAAGTTTTGATCAATTTTTGTCTGATATGGCATGTCATCATGGTCAAAATCAATAACATCTTCTATAGTTTTTAGCATGTTAACCACTAATGCAAAATAAGAAGGCTCTAAATCAATGGGCATAGAAGTATGAGTAAGTGCTTGATAGAGAATGTCCTTGAACACATTGGCTTTATAAAGTAGTTCTAACATGGAAATCTTAGTTGGTGTGTTTCTCAACTAATCAACAATATCATATGCCTTGTGAGTAAGTTTTGATCAATTATTATTTGAGATGGCATGTCATCATGATCAAAAGTGATAACATCTTCTATAGTTTTTAGCATGTTAACCACTAATGCAAAATAAGAAAGTTCTGAATCAATTGGCATAAAATCTTGAGTAAGTGCCTAATAGAGAATGTCCTTGAACACATTGGCTTTTTGAATCATTTATAATATGGAAATATTAGCTAGCGAAAATCTTAGATGGACATTGATGGTATAGTTTTTGTGTCATTATGGGAGCTCAACTATTCTACCTTGACCCCTTACTTTAAATCTACCTTTCAATAGAAATAAATAGAACACCTCCCTTATATATAGAGGTAGGGAAAAGCTTGGGTTCAATTTTTTCAATCCACATTAAATGAATGGTTTGTGTGTCATTCCTTTTGTTATTCCTGGTAATTATTGTTTTTATTGTAAATAATAATTGATTCTCTTTCATAATAGAATAGTGTACATGATCTACTCTATTATATATTTAATATAATACAATATAACATCAAAAATTCTTTACTCCTCGAGATGAGTATGGGTTCCCATGAATAATTTCTTGATGAAATGATCACCCTTATCTACAGAGTGTCTTCCATAAATTCATGTTATCAATCAAGTGTTATCCCATACCTCAATTCATAAATATATTTTATATGCCCTATATAAAGATAAGGGTAAATTTCTTCATCACTAACATGATTGTGGGTCCCCTAATTTCCCTTATACATAGATATGGAAACTAATCCACCCCCATCTCTATGTGGGGAAATAATTAGATAAATATATAGGGTAAATCATTAATTGAGTACCACTCATCTATTATGGTTCCCCTCTCTCAAATTCAAATATATATGGTCATTCTATATAAGGGTGCCTTATATATAGAGATATACAAGATAAAAATCACCCACTAGTGTGCTCATTATATTATATATTCCCTCTCCCTATCCTATATAGATATAAGGGTATAAGTTATTTTTTCATGCATCACTCATGCATAAATAAATTATTACTAATGCTATATATTATATATCAATAAATATATATGGGTGGGGTGCCATTGATATATAGGGTCATTTGAGAACTTAATAAGTAAACTAATTGAGGACCCCTATCTATATATAGGCACTTGGCCACCCCTATCTATATATGGAGAATAGATTATTTTGTTATATTAATCAAGGTCCCATATCTATATATGGTCACTCACCCACACCTATCTATATTTTGGGAGGCTAAGGGGTGCATAATACTTACCCATACATAGGACCCCTATCTACATAAGGGAGACCTATCTATTTCTATATCTAGGGGAGGATATATAAATATAACATGATCCATATGTGTATGTATGTATGTATGTATGTATGTATGGAAACAGTTCCCTTATATAGATAAGGGATACTAGGGACTTTTATCTATGAGTAACTTGATGGGCTAGACCATTAACCTTATGTAATTGAAGGGAGAGCATTTAGAAATGACTATTTTTCCAATGCCATCTGGACTAATATTGAGTCACTCCCATACCAATACATCAGTTTTATAATCGACAAAACAATAAATCTATCTTAATACCCAATAAAACCAATCAATTATCTATTATATTAAGATAACAACAATGGCTCATGACTCATAGACATATCATCTCATGTGTGTGTATCTAATATATGCCCATGACATGATAGAGGAATACTAATTATAGTGTATCACCATTATATATATATATATATATATATATATATATATATATATATATATATATATATATAATATCCCCATAGTTTAGATAGGAATTTATATAGTATTGTTGTGTTTCTTTTGGAATATAATACACAATCTGAAATAAAAATGACATAAATGGGTGGTTAGATATGTGTGGGTCACCAATACATCCAAAATTCACTCAATCATACCACTTTGGATTTAATTCAAAGTGAGTTTGGGTTATTGTACATATATGTGCCTAAAATCATTTGCATTTATCCTAGTCACTAGTATATATGGTGTTGTTGTGTGGATTTTGGCATATGAGGAATTATTCACATTGGTGACCCACAAGAAAAAAATTGAAACCTAAGTTACCCAATTAATGTCACTTTAGCCTAAACTCAAAGTGAATTAGGGTGGTTATGTATAAACATTTACTAAATTTTACCCTTTTTCCATGGTTGAATGTGGATATAGTGTTTTTGTGTCACTTTTGGCCTATAAGGAACCTAATTAAAAAATGATTAAATGTAAAGGGTAGGTTTTGAATGGGTCTCATCCTAGTTACAAAAAATAGGACCATATCCAAGAGGCAAAAATTATCAAAGCAAAAACCTAGATGTTAAGAACAAATGTCTACACACAACAAATAAAAAACAAAAAACCAACAACCTAGATATAAAAAATTACATATCCTAATATTTTAAGATGATGTTCCATTATTTAAAAATATTTTTTGGACATATATATCCCCAACCATATTATTTTCCAACTCTATATAGACATCCAATTCCTATCACTATTGTGTTGTAATTGTCAATCTAAGCAATATTCAGTGATAACGCACAATCTAGGCCAAATCACTAAAATGCACTAAATGGTTTGAGATTATCATGTATAGATGATAATTTAATCTAATGTATCCCTAAATGGGGTAGTGCATTTTATGTGATTATTATCCTTTCTTAAATTACTTTGAGTAAAATTGTGACCATGCAAAATGACACTCTAGACCATTGAATTATTTTAATTTGGCAACACATGTTATGTGCATGTGTTATTTCACATTCATAATTCTCTAACTGAGGTATTATTCCATATGCAACTGACACCTTCTTCTGATTATAATTTAGTCAATTTACAAAAAAGTAAAATGATATTTTTTGACTAGGTTGATTAAGAATGTAACAGATTTCCAAAGAATTGCAAAAAAGTAATCAAAGTCACTTAGGAAAATTAAACCAAATCAAGAGCCTAAGTTAAAATTCTATAAAAGTTGTTGAATATCTATTTAGTATAAATTCATTATTTAGTTTTTCATCATCCCATGACATCATCAATTGGATGGCATTTATAAACTATTAATGGCATAAATATCAGGTTTAAGCCTTCCCATGCCTCATCAATGCCCCAATATTCCAAATATTAATGGGCATATGTATGCCTTGTCCCTCCAAAATTGAAATAATCCATGGCCACACATCTTGATCTCAAGATGGATATTCATGGTTGATTCTAAACAATATTGAAAAGATACAAATAAGTGAGCCAAGATGACCTTTTTTAAGCTTCAGTTATAGAAACTTATTATGAAAAAATTGCTATAGAAAAGCTTCACCAATTTTCACCAAATAACCAATCTTGTGAGCCTAAGCCATTGGTTCACTAGGAAATTATGGAGGATTGTGATACTCTTCATTGATGCAAAATTGGAATACTAAATATGGGGAAAACATGATTTTTGGCTACTCTTGGAAGGATGGATGTTATTTGGAAGGTTTGGTCATATTTCTTTTTTAAATAGCTCTTAGAATTCACTAGAAACACCTTATGAAGGAGTAATCTTGATGTTTTAATGTCTATATGCTTATTTATAGATATTTTATTGACTAACACATGGACTAGCACATCTTTTAATCTTACTCTACATTTTGGCATGCCTAGTGGGACTTGCACCTCACACAAGAATTTATCCCTTTTGATTTAACATTTAGGCCCTCTTTTGAGGTTTTTTTGCTCTTCTTTTCACTAAATTTATATGGTTTTTTACCTCTAAGTGAAATGATAGATTTGACCTTTAAATGGTAGAATCACTCTACAAAATGGTAGAATCACTCTACAAAATAGAAAAATTGCTCTACATAATGACATAATCACTTAGATCAAAATGATATGATCACCCCATATACCTATTCCTACATGTAATAAATGCAATAAATTACAAAATTAAATACACAAAAAGATACCTACTAATGCTCTACTCCCTGGTACTCTCTCACATGCTCCCCAAGATGATGGTGATGCAAGATATTGGCCATTCTTCTTAGATCTCTCACATGTAAATACCAAAGCTCCTAATGTACTATATCTAGGGTGAAAAATGATTTTTTTTTACCCCTAGGTGTCAAAATATAGTAAATTTTTCAAAATTTTCACCCCCTCGACCTATGGTTTCCTCATTTTATCTTTCTTAAGCTACTATTTTAGCCCCTTTGATAAAATCTTCCTCGCACTTTCTTCTAATTATTCTATTTTATAGCCTCTTTTACTAAAATTAATGAGATTATAAATTCTTCTGATTAAGGGCCCACCCATTAAATATTTTCAAATTTCTCATCTACCCCTCGAGGGAGCATCATGGGTTACCCAAAAAATGTATGGGGAATTTAGTAAAACTTTCTATCCATAATTCATGCAAACTTAAAAAATGGAAAATAGGAATAAAATTGATTTCTTCTGACTATAGTGACATTTTTATTCTTTGAAAATACATCACCTCAATTGAATGTCTTTCCATGCCTTCTCAAATAGGGGGAAATTGTAAACATCCAATTCCTATCATTGTTGTGTGTTAGAGGTATAATCACTGAGAGGGGCAGTGAATTAGTGAGCCTAAATATTTTAATTTCAATTGCCATCATTTAAACCAATAACCAATCAACATATATCAACTTGATCAAGCAACATTAATAAGAGATCTCATTCATTCAATGCATACACAATATCAAACACATAACACAATTTCTGTGGGAAACCCTCATGGAGAATAAAACCCACTCTTAAGCATGAAAAAAAATGAACTATGTCCTATAATAAATTACAAACAAGAGACTGATCAACTCATTTAGACCATCAAACCTTGATCATGTCTTCTTGACTAAAGGTATTTAGTGAACACCTGTTTCACAAGGAATAACTATCCCTAAGGAAGACCAGGTCATTTATACCCTCCTTTGAACACTTACACCTTATAATTGATGTATTTAACACCTGATGATCAATATTTATTTATCTAATCCCTACACAAAATATCTCTATCTCAAACAGGCCTCTCACACAGGCATGTCACAATATCTCTCCTTCACTCAAATTATCCTCATATGCACACTCAATCATCTTTAAATATTATAAAATTATAAGAGAAGTATTAAAACATTATAAATATGACATACAGGTCATACACATAGTCCTCACTTTTATCTGCTTATCAACTCATCCAACTGAGCACTCTACCTCTCCTTCACTCTATAACTCTCACATACACCTTGCACCTGTCTCACTCATATGTCACATATAAAAGTCTAGAAATCATCATCTTTGATTTCATTATATATAGAGATATCATGAATTATAAAGTTCACAATATTTTATTTGTCATCCAAAATACATGTATTTACTTTGAAGGCATCTTACATACATCACACTTAAGCACAACACACTTTCAAATAGGCCTAAGTCACTTTTAGGTCCTATAGAGACCCATTCAGATCTTTGACACATCTCCAAACAAACCAAATCATAGGAACACTTTCCAATTGCATTTAAAAATTATAAATGGTCTATAGGTCCCCTTTAAGTGACAACTATTATCACAATAACTTTTTTCTTAAGCATAATTTGTTCAAATAACTCTCTATACACATAGTCATCTTCTAAGCCTTTGTTCATAATGCATACAAATGGTCAAACATTAATAATACACATATAGTATCTTCATGGATTATAAAACACTCCTATATATATAATTCATCTTTAAACATTGAAACAACATCTAAATGAGATCAATTACCCTTCTAGGGGTTACTTCTAAAACATGCATGAATACACAGTCAACTTTAGAGTTCAATATGTTTATCTGTACACACTTCTAGATATTTGAATACATATTTTCAAATGTGTATTGGAGTTATATATAAATTCATGTTTTAATACATGGTCAAGTTCATCTCGGATCAAAATATATGACTTAAAAACCAGTCACTGATTTTTCCTTTATAAATTTAAATATTCAAATACAAATGATCATAGTTAAACTTTGAACACAAAGCTTGCATATCATGTTATCTAAAATTTAGATCAATACCATACCATATATATTATATGATAATAAAAACATACACATTAATTCTCAAATGTTAAACCTTGAACATGTTGACCTTATCTCTTGCAATCTTGACTCAATGCATACCATTGATTTCTATGGATCAGCTAGGTCTTTATCATGTAACACTCACCATTTGATCAATATATAAAAATAATTAATCACCATTAGATCCTTATCCTATAAATTTAATCAAAAATAAAATTCTAACACTTCTTACCATCTTGATCAATATGCATTATTAGGTCATGATCTGTACGATCACCCACAGACCATTAGATCTTCATTTGGTCTTGATCTTTAACTCTGTTAACCAAAAAACACTTTGAACTATTTGAATTGATGTGTAACATATATATTAAATATAAAATAAAATATAATACAATATATCTCCATCTAGTCCTGATCTTTAACATTGTTCAAAAATGACTAAGTATAGGGACCATTGCCCATGTGCTTGGAAGGCCAACTTTACACCTCCATATATTTTACTTCGCTTAAGCGTATGTTCTCAAATTTGGACAAAATTATCTCCTCACATAGGAGAATAAAATCATGTGTCAATATCATCCTATAATCCTCATATTTTTATATATAATGACATTAAAATGCCTCCTCATATTTATCTATTCATAGAGCCAACTATGTCAAGAATTTCTTAGAAGGCCAACTTTGCACATACATATATTTTGACTTACTTTAGTGCATGATATAAAATTTATAAAAAGTAAAATAGACACAAAAATTAAAAAACCCATATGATCAAATTCATTTTAAATGTCCACATGTGTTATATATGCCATTACAAAACTACTTACTCGGCTCTTTCATGCCTCATACAAATTTGGTTAAGTATGAGAAAACATTGTCAAAATGCCTACGAGCCCAACTTTACACCCACATATATTTGACTATGATTAGGTGCATGAAATAATATTTATCAAATAGTAACTAAGGATAAATTTAATCACAACCATATGACCAAATCCCCTTTATTCATCCACACGTGGTAATGGTGACATCAGTAAACTACCTACTCAAATTTTTTGCCACTAGACCAAAAATGTCTAGATGAAAACAATGATCTACCAGATGAAATACACTTCTGCACACAATCAATAAAGGCATAGAAAACCTCTTATATGGAACCTTTCACATTCTCAATAAACATACTCATCCCTAACCATCTCTAACCATGCCAAAATTGAAGATTAACCAAGCCAACTTCAAGCACACTTTGTCAAGCACATTACACACTTTATCATTGTTACTTAGGCTACTAAATCACATCATCCACTCACTAGGACACCTCCATGACATCACCATGACATCATTTAAACGTATAAAACAATCTCCCCATTTGTCATTGATGTTAATAATCAGCATTTAACTCATCTTCTCTCTTTTTAAGCACTCCGCAATAAGAACTTTTTCCCCCTTTGACATAATGACAAAGTGGGCACCAAATAATACTAAGGACCAAAAATTACTATCAATTGGAAAGTAACATATTATAAAGATGATAAAAACTCCCCATTTCCTTGAGCCTACTTCTTTCCTTGATACCTTCCTCTTTCTTCATGCCAACGCTTTCTTCAACCAAACACTATAACAAATGAAGAAAGAATACACAAAAAAACTAAAATATGATGGAACTTACAAAGAGAAATCTAAGAGGTACTCCCCCTAATATTTATGATCCATTTCTCCACTTGATCATCTTCATATCTCCATACACCATGCCTTACTCTTTTTGGAGAAACTGAACAAAAAGCACTTTTCTTCACTCTAGGCCTGTCTAGTCTCCTTATAGCCCTATCTAGAACTTATAGAGCCCACAAATTTTAGTAGATAGACATTCAAAACTTGAAAATTCTTATCTGGATCACTCTCATATTCCCCATCAAGCACATAAACTTTCAACAAATAACTCATCCTCTATAATATACTTCATAAAATAACTACCTAATTAGGCCTCCAACTTAATAAAAACTAGAATAACTTGAAAACCATAAACCTTAAAATATCTATGAATCTTGATTTGATAACCCATTTATCCTATTAAACAAATTATTAATCCTCAAACCTCAACTCATAAGGAAGACTACTTTTCTAGTAAATCCCAAAACCCTAGAAACTCAAAATAATTAGAGTCAACAAACTACCTTTTGGTCAATGCCCAGCTCTAAAAATTATTGAATACCTAGAGATAACCATTGAAAAATAATGGACCAAGTTTTGAACTTCCATATCTTTGGGAAACCATACATATTATAATCCTTTTTAGGATCTGCATACTCTTAACCACAAACTAGGAAACCCGAGAGCAAACAAAAATCTCTAATTTGACTTTAATAACCCTTCAAATTACAAAACCACCTAGAGCATGATAAAATAAGGTGAACATAGATTTTTATGAAAAATATCATCTTTAAAAATCATAAATCCTCCTTTACCATTTGGAAACCTTCAATCTGACCCTATAGACTGCTCCATATATAGTTGTCAACATCATGACATCATTCTGACATTACCACAACATATCTTTTACTTGGGCATACATGTTCCAATTGAAAGTACTTATCTCTAGCCTTTTAATACCTTCAAAATAACACTAAAACAACACTTGATACTCCACTTAAAGGAGTATCTTAAGAATCATAGATAGAGACATCCTTTACACCACAATGCTCTAAAATAAAGTGAAGCTAGGAGTGGTACACATCTCCTCAGTAACCACTAGAATCATCTTGTAGCTATAAGATTTATTAATTTTCTTCTTCTTCTTCTCTTTAGTATAAACTATGACAAATGGTTCCTTTTCTATATCATTCACTTTCTATTATAAGATATAATTAACAACACATGGAACAACTATGGAATCTTGACATACCTTTTCATTTGAAGTATCAACCTTGAAGATTAGAAACTCATTACTAGGTATATAAAATTGATGTTATTTTTATGAATTTTTATAAACAACAACAAGATGTTCAATTTGATCCATACACATCTCAGGACTAGTCTCAACCAGTACCTTGGTCTTCTCCTTGAGCTTGGTCTCTTCATTCACAACATGAGCAGTCAATGAGAACTCTTGGCACTCTTCACCTTTTAAAGTATTCTCCACCATAGTAAATAGATTACTTGTACCTGAAGTCTCCTCATGACTCATATTTACCACCTTTGGATTCCATGAGATGACTTGCCTTCTTCCTTGCACTCTGGGAGCCTGATTGAAATTATTCTAACTTGTAGGCCTCTACTTGTAGAATGTAGCAACGTTACCTCTCTTTTGAAAGTTAAAGCACCTCATACATTTTTTAAAAATCTCATTTTGTCTTACAAAATTTGGGCAAAATCTTGCAATGTTTCCTAGTTCATAACAACTATATCACTCAATATCTCTTAAAGGAAACTCAACTTGCCTTACCTTAAATGGATAATGTTTTTCAAAGTGTCCTATATCATAATAGTTGAAGTACTCAACCTTTCTTAGTCATTTGACTGATTACCCTTATCATAGTTCCATGAAAATTCATTTTTAGTAGGGATTTTATATTCTTTATCTCTCTACCCAAACTAATTATAATTATAGTAGTAACCATTAAAATTTGCATACCTCATGGCATTTGGTTATCTAATCTATTTTTTATTCATTATTATAACACCTTCATTATTTATCTGAGAATTTGTCTTCAAAGGCTTATTGTCCTTGTTCACATTAGTCTTCATCTTGTATTGAGTTGCAGTCTCTAGTTCTTCTTTATATCCAAGACTATTCTTATCACTTGCATGCTTTTGATCATTCAAAATGTTTTCTAGATCACTTAAGCTCTTTTCAAATCTCATAAATGACAATACCTTACTATATACCTTATCTAACTCAAATCTCATAAATGACAATACCTTACTATATACCTTCTCTAACTCAAATCTCAATAACTCATTTTCAATTACATACCTTGCATATTCATCTTCTTTAGATTTTAAGCTTGTAGACAAGATTTACAATTGATAACTAAGATGTTTGACCATATATTCATGCTCCTTGTCATCTTCATCCATTCTTACTTAAAACACACTAGATTTCTCCTCAAAGTCCTTGAGTTTATATTTCATCTTCTTACTAATCTTTTCAATCTTTAGTTCTTCATGAGCATTTGTCAATGTAGTCTCATAGTGCACGTCATCTTCATCACCATCTAAATCACCCAAAGTATACTCCTTTTGATGTGTGAAACTATCTTCTTCAACCATGAATAGATATTCATCTTCAATAAGATCACCATCTTCATGATCATACTGTGAGTCATTGACTTCACTCTCATCTGATGAGCTACAATCTTCTTTGGTGTAGAGACTCTTCTTATCATTGAAGTACTTCTTGTTATCAAATCTTATAAATCCCTTTTTACTTTTATCAAAATTGAATGTTCTCTTACCATCATCATGACCTTGATCATGCTCTTCATAATCATCCTTTGAACCTATTCTCAATTCCCTTGAAATCAAAGTAATTGGTTCATCCTCATCTATATCAAGAATATCATCCTCTTTAGATTTATTACCTTGTAAGTTCTTCTTTGTATTCATTTTAGTCTTGAAATTTGCTTCCTTATTTGGTGTTATATCATCATTCTTCCTCATCTCATAGGTAGTAAGGGTACCATGCAATTGATCCATATTCAACTAAGTAACGTCATGACTTTCTTTTATAGTAGATACTTTTATATCAAACTTGGGGGATAGATACCTTAAAAAAATTTGAATAATAGTAGCATCTTCAAGTTTCTCTCCAAGACCTCTGATGATGTTCATTATTTGATCAACTCTCTATAGAAAGGATGCCACACAATCTTTTTCCTTCATTTTGAGACTTTGAAATTACCTTATGTGAGTTTGTAACTTAGCAATCTTGACCTTTGAATATCATTAATAAATGACATGCATTTTGTCCCATATCTCTTTATAAAATTTATAATGGGTTACCTTAGTAATTTAGTCTCTATAAGACCAAAAGTGATGGCATTCATTGCCTTAGAATTGTTCTTAAACAATTTTTTGTCTACAACACTAGATGGATAAGTAGTAAGAATAACATAACCATCCAAAATAAATTAACATATGTCAAACCCTAGGGACATAATGTATGCCCTCATCCTCTCACTCCAAAAATCATAACTGAATCTATGGAACATTGGTGCTTGCTTAGTAGAAAAAACTCCTTGATGACTACCCATATTGTACCTTGGATCACCTTCAAGCTGTCAAGCTTATACCAAAGGACCTATTTTGATACCAATTCTTAGAGGTAAAATAATTGAGAAGGGGGGTGAATTAGTGAGTGTAGATATTTAAATTTCAATCACATTCCTTTAAAAACTAATAACCAATCAACATATATCAACTTGATTAATAAACATTAATAAGAGAGTTCATTTATTCAATGCATACACAAGATCAAACACATAGCACATAGTTCTTATGGGAAACTCTCATGGGGAATAAAACCCAATATCAAGCTTGCAACACAAATAGATTATTGTCTTATAATAAATTACAAAAAATAGATTGATCAACTTATTTAGACCATCAAACCTTGATCATATCTCCTAACCAAAGGTAATTAGTGAAACACCTATTTCACAAAGAGCAACTACCCCTAAGGAAGACCAAGTCCTTTAGACCCTCCTTTGAACACTTCCACCTTGGAAATTATGTATTCAATACCTAATGATGGGTCTCTATTTATTTAACCCCTGAAAAACTCTCTCTATATCTCAAACAAGCCTCTCACATAGGCATGTCACAATCTCTCTCCTTCTTCACTCAAACTATTCTCATATGCACACTCAGTCCTCTTTGCATATCCTCAAACTAAAAGAGCACTATTCAAACATTAGAAATATGACCTATAGGTCACAAAAATATTTCTCACTCTAATTTGGTTATCAACTCATCCAACTGGGCACTCCACCTCTCCTTCACTTCACAACTCTCACATACACCTTGCACTTATCTCACTCACAAGTCACATATAAAAGTATAGAAATCATCATCTTTGACTTCACTATATATAGAGATATCATGAATTATCAATTTAATTTTTTTTTTGTAAACCATAATACATGCCTTCACTCTTAAGGAATATTACATAGGTCACACATAAGCACAACACACTTTCAAATAGGCCTAAGTCACTTTTAGGTCCTATGGAGATCCATTTAGCTCTTTGACACATCTCTGAGCAGAATAAAACAAAGGAATACTTTTCAAATGCATGGACCCATTATATGTTATGTATAAGTCTAATTTAAGTTCTATAAACCATTAGAGTACCATTTTTCTTAAGCATAATTTTCTCAAACAATTCATTGTACACATAGTCATTTTGAGTGAACACACAATCGCCTTCTAAGCCTTTGTTCATACTGCATACAACTGGTCAAACATTAATAATTAACATAGAGAATCATAATGGATTATATAACACTAACATATAGATAATTTATATTTAAACATCAAAACAAGTTCAATTACCCTTCTTGGGTTATTTGAAGAACATGCACAAACACATAGTTAAATTTGGAGCTTAATATCTTTATTTGTACACACTATTAGATCTTTGAATCCATATTTATAGATGAATATTGGAGTCCTATATAACTTTTTTTACTTCACGGTCAAATTTATCTTGGATCAAAAGATATGGCTTAAAAAATAGACACTATTTTTTCCTTTGTAAATTCAAATGCAAATGGTCATAGTTAAACTTTGAACACAAAGCTCGCATATCGTATCCTCTTAGATCTAGATAAATATTGAACCATCTATCTTATAATAAATTTAATACATAGGAGCTGATTCCCAAATTTTAAATCTTGAACATGTTTACCTTATCTCATGCAATCTTGTAATCTTGACTCAATACATACCATCTATTTATGGAGATCAGCTAGGCCTTTATCATGTAGTTCACACTATTCAATATATCTATACGAACACCCACTAAAATTATATCCTTATCCTATATATTTTATTAGCATTAACCTTTGAACACTTATAACCATTTCACTCAATATTCACCATTAGATCATGATATGTATGATCGCTCATGCACAATTGGATATTCATTTGATCATGATCTTTAACTTTGTTAACCAAAAAACACTTTGACCTCTTTGACTTGTTGTGCACCATAAATATTCAATGTATGATAACTTTTGAAACTTTATATCTCCATATATTCCTGATATTTAACATTGTGCAAAAATGATTAAGTATGGGGACCATCGATCATCTGCTTGGAAGGCCAACTTTGCACCTCCATATCTTTATCTTCGCTCAAGCCTATGTTCTAAAATTTGGACCAAATGATATAATCACATAGGATAATCCAACCATGTTTGAATATTCTCTTATAATCCTCACACATGTGATATATAATGACATTAAAATTCCTCCTTAGATTTATCTATTCATAGAGCCAACTATGTCAAGAATTACCTGGAAGGCCAACTTTGCACATGCATACATTTTGATGTACTTCAATGAATGATATAAAATTTAGTGAAAATAAACTAGGCATATAAATAAACAAACCCATATGATCAAATTATACTGAAACATTCACGTGTGCAAGATATTCCATCACAAAACTACTTACTCAGATCTTTCTTGCCTCATGCAAATTTGGCTATGGGAAAACACTGTCAAAATGCCTAAGAGCCCAACTTTGTACCCACATATATTTGAATACGCTTAGGTACATTACCTTATATTTAGATAATATCAACTAGGGATAAATGTGATCACAACCATATGACCAACTCCCTTTGATTAATCTATATTTGGTAACGGTGATATCAGTAAAATGCTTACTTAGATTTTTTGCCACTTGACCAAAACTGTCTAGATGAAAATAATGATCAACAAAATGAAATTTATTTATGCACACAAGTACTAAAAACATGTAAAACACATGTCATCTTACACATTATAAAATCACCATACTCATCCTTGTCTATCTCTAACCATGTCAAAATTGAAGATAAACCAAGCCAACCTCAAACACACTATCAAACACATTACACAATTTATCATTGTTTCTTAGGATATCAAAGCACATCATGTGCTCACTAGAACACCTCCATGACATCACCATGACATAATTGACAATTCTCCAACATTGTGTTGTAATTATCAATCTAAACAACATTTAATGACGACACACAATCTGGGCTAAAATCACTAAAATGTGCTAAATGGTTTGAGCTTGTCACATACAAGTGTTGATTTAGGCTAATGTATACCTAAATGGGGAAATTAATTTTATGTGATTATTATCTTTTATTAAATCACTTTTATTCAAATTAAGACCATAAAAATTGATAGTCTAGACCATTGAATTCTTCTAATTTGGTAGCAAACATTATGTGCATGTGTTATTTTGTGTCCATAATGCCCTAACTAGGGTATTATTATATATGCAACTGACACCTTATGATTATAATTCAGCCAAATTAAAACTTATTAAAATGACATTTTTGACTAGGTTGATTAAGCTTGTAATAGATTTCCAAATAATTGTAGAAAATTAATCAAAGCCACTTAGACAAATTAAAACAAATCAAGAGCCTAAGTGAAAATTACATGAAAGATGTTGAATAACTATTTATTGGAAATTCATTATTTAATTATAGATCATCCCATGACATTATCAATGGGGTGGAATTCATAAACCATTAATAACATAAATATCAAGATTAAGCCCTCCTATGCCTCATTTTTTTAAATATTAATGGGCATATTTATGGCTTGTCCTTTCATGGAAACACATCTTGATCTCAAGATTGATGGTCATTACTGATTCTGAACAATCTTGAAAACTTATAAATAAGTGAGCCAAGAGCACCATTTTTAAGGTTCAGTTATACAAACTTACTATGCAAAATTTGCTATATAAAATCTTCACCAATTTGCACTAATTGACCAATATTGTGAGCCTAAACCATTGGTGCAGTAGCAAATGATGGAGGAGTATGCTACTCTTCATTAATGCAAACTTGGAGCACCAAATCCAAAGAAAAACATGATTTTTTTCTGATCTTAGAAGTAGGGATATTATTTGGAAGGTTTGGTATTATTCCTTTTTTAAATAGCTCTTAGAATTAACTAACAACACCCCATGAGGGAGTAGGTTTGATGTTTTAGTTTTTATATGTTTCTCTATAGATATTTTCTTGATAAATGCATGAACTAACACATCTTTTAATCTTACTCTAAATTTTGGCACGTCTAGTGGGACTCGTAACTCACAAAAGCATTTATCACTTTTAATTGAACATTCAAGCCCTCTTTTGAGGTTGTTTTGCTCTTCTTTTCACTTTCCATGTTTTTGAACCTCTAAGCAAAACAATAGATTTGACCTATAAAATGGTAGAATATATCTAAAAAATGATTAAATCTCTCTTTAGAATGGCAAAATCACTTTGCATAAGGATGAAATCACTCAGATTAGAATGGTAAAATCACCCCATCTACTACTTCCTACATGCAATCAATGCAATAAATGACATAATTAAATACAAAAAAATCATATTGATGCTCTACTCCTTGATGGTCATTGGTACTCTCTCATTCTCTCTTCAAGGTGATAGTGTTATGGGATATTGGCCATTCTACTTAGATTTGTCATGCACAAATACTAGAGCTCTAAATTTATTATAGTTAGGGTGAAAAATGACTTGTTTTTACCCCCAAAGGTCAAAATATACTATTTTTTTTCAAAATTTTCACCCCCTCAACCTATGGTTGCCTCATTTTATCTTTATTAGGCTACTATTTTAACTCTTTTGATCAATTTCTCCTTTCACTTTATCTAATTATTTCATTTTCAACCTCTTTTATTGAAATTAATGAGATTATAAGTTCTTATGATCCAGGGCCCACCCATCAAATATTTTTAAATTTTACATCTACCACTTGAGGGGGCATCATGGGCCACCTAAAAAATGTTTGGGGTATTTTGTAAACCAATTTATCTATCATTCATGCAAACTTAAAAATAGAAAATGGGAATGAAATTTATTTCTTCTGATTACATTGACCTTTTTATTCTTTGAAAAGATGTCGCTTCGACCAAATGTCTCACCATGACTTCTCAAATAGGGGAAAATGTAGAAATACAATTCCTATCACTATTGTGTTTTAATTGTCAATCTAAGAAACATTTAGTGACAATGCACAATCTAGGCCAAAATCACTAAAACACATTAAATGGTTTGAGCTTGTCACATACAGGTGCCGATTTAGGCTAATGTATCTCTAAATGGGGTAATGAATTTTATGTGGTTATTATCTTTTCTTAAATAAATTCAATTTAAATTATAACCATACAAAACAAAACTTTGGACCACTAAATTCTTCTAATTTTACATCACACATTACATGCATGTGTTATTTCACATCCATAATGCTCTAACTGGGGTATTATTCTGTACGCAACTAACATCTTATAATTATACTTTAGTCAAATTATGACTCAGTAAAATGACATTTATTACTAGGTTGATTAAGCATGCAATATATTTCTAAATAATTGTATAAAATTAATCAAAGTCACTTAAGTAAATTAAACCAAATCAAGAGCCTAAGTGAAAATTCCATGAAAATTGTTGAATATCTATATAATAGAAATTCATTATTCAATTTTGCATCATCCCATGAAATCATCAATGGGGTGGTATTCATAAACCATTAATGGGATAAATATTAGGATTAAGACTTTCCATGCCTCATCAATTCCCCATCCTTCCAAATATTAATGGGCATATTGATGGCTTGTCCTTCTAAAATTGAATTAATCCATGGCCACACATCTTGATCTTAAGATGGATGATCATGGTTGATTATTAATAATATTTAAAAGTTATAAATAAGTGAGCCAAGACCACCATTTTTAAGCTTCAGTTATACAAAATTATTATGTAATAATTACTATAGAGAAGATTCACCAATTTTCACCAATCTGGGAGGATCCTCCTATAATAAAATAATGAAAATGCATGAAATAATAGATTTATGTAATTAAATAAACCACTATAATGATTATATTGATTGAAATCCACTTCAAGGGGCATACCTAATTTGAGCAAGCTCAATACAATAAACTCATGGATGCCTTTATTAGCCTCTACACTTACTTATATACTAAGTCTAATCTAATCAACTATTACTTCCCATGAATGTGGGATAAAACAAAATGATTATAGGATGAATTATAAGGCATATGCATCCATAACAACTAATATACTAACAAAGTAAAAATAAGGGGTCATACAGGTTCCTAACATCCCCTTCCTCTTTGAAAAATATTCGTCCTCAAATCTTCAGATGTGGGAATTGGTGCTAAATCTAAAAGAGTGGTTCCCATGTTGTATCCTCTAGTTGTAGTCCATACCACTAAATTAATACCTCTGTGATGGAGTGGGAGTGAAGTTAGAATGTATGCCTATCCAAGTTGCCTCCAACTCAATAAGGATGGATCCTTCATTATCAAGTTCTATTAAAATAGTCTGCACTATGATGTTTATGCCAAGAACTTTCTTCAAATAAGAGATAGAAAATGCTAGATGAACTTAGGAAGAAGGTGGGAGCTCCAATTTATAAAAAACTAACCCAATATTTTAGAAAACCTTATATGGCCCATAGATTTTTGGAGCTAGCTTATGACACCATTTAAGTTTTAGGAAGTATTATTTTTATGTCTACAAGTGAAGAAAAACCATCATCTACTTGAAAGGTGTACTTAGAATGGTGTTAATCATCTTGTTGTTTCATTCTATTTTGTGTCATATGAATATTATACTATAGGGTGCTGAGGCTCTGATCCTAGGTTTGGAGAAGCGTGTCAACCATTTGAATTGGTGAACTACTGAGGATGTATGAAAGGAGCACTAGTGGTGTTTGACTATAGACTTATTCATATGGATTTATTTTAGTTGAAGTGTGGTATGAAGTATTGTACCACCATTTAGAAAGAGGAAGACACTTTACCCATTGGTGTTGTTATTCTTAGGTGAAGTAGTGAAGGAAAGTTTTCAAGAATTTGTTGACAATTTTAGTATGGCCATCCATTTGTGGATGATATCCAAAACTCATCTTTAGTTGGGTGCTAGTGCATCAAAATAATTCTTTTCAAAAATGGTTGGTGAAGGTTGCATCATGATCTAAGACAATGGAAGAAGGAATACTATGAAAACAAAAAATTTGGTCCAAGAAAATTTATGTGGTTATGGAAGTGTTATAGGGATGGCGAAGGGCACAAAAATGACTATATTTGGAGAGATGATCAACCACAACCAAGATCACTATTTTCCTTCTAGTTTTAGGGAACCCCTTAATGAAATCCATAGAAATATTTGTCCAAATCCTAGTAGGGATGGGTAAAGGTTTGAGCAACCTAATAATGAGTGTTGTTTCACCCTTGTTGCATTGGTAGGTATCACATTCAACCACCATCTATTGAATTACCTTTTTCACTCCCTTTTAAAAAACATTATGACATGCCCACTCATAATTTCTTAGAAACCCTAAGTGACCTATGGATGGAGAAGAATGGAGTTTGTAGAATATAACCTACTAGATATCTATGCCCTAGGGAAGCACCAAACAACCCTTGTATCATAGAGAATCACCATCCTAAGAATAATGTATTACTATAGAGGGGTTAGTGGCCAACTATTGAATGATTTGAGATAATGAAGATTCATTGACATACCCTTATTTTACAACATCCAACCAATTTGGAATAGGCATGAAAATAACTAAAAGGGAATCTTGGTCTATAAGTATGTCAAATAGAGCATCAACCAAAATATTATCCTTACCCTCCTTGTAAGTGATCTCATAATCATAACCCATGAGTTTGTTGACCCATTTCTATTATGATGGGGTAGAAACCCATTATTCTAAGAAATATTTTAGACTCTAGTGATCAATTTTGATGCAAAAATGATTCCTTAATATGTATGGCCACCACTTCTATATTGCATGCAAAATGGTCATCATTTACTTCTCACAAGTAGAGAGTAATAAGTTTTTTATAGAAAGGGATTTTATGGTGAAAGTAATGGGGTGTCCTTCTTGGAAGAGAATAACATGAAGTCCATTACCGCAAGCATCACTCTCGATAGTGAAGGTCTTAGAAAAATTTGGCATAGATAGAATAGGGGTAGTACACATAGCATATTTTAATTATTTAAATGCACAATCAGTAGCTTATGTCCATATAAAAACATCCTTTTTTTAACATAAATCTTAGTGGATCTAAAATATTCCTATTATCCTTGACATACTTATGATAGTATTTAGTCAACTCCAAAACACCATGGAGGCTATTGAGTGTTTGAGGATGAGGCCAATTTGTCATGACATCTATTATTTTGGGATCCACCCAAAACCCTCGGGATAAAACAATATGACCAAGATACTCCACTTTATCTTGGACAAAAGCACATTTGGACTATTCTTCATAGAGATGATGATCAGAGAGAAGTTGCAGTGTGAGATCTAGATGTTGGAGATGCTCAGACCATGTTTTACTTAGATGAGGACATCATCAAAGAAGACCAAAATGAATTTCCATAGGTAGGGCTGAATTATTTTATTCATTAATTATTATAATGTTGAAGGAGCATTAGTGAGGCCAAAGGGCATGACTAGAAACTCATAGTGGCCATCATGCATGCAAAAAGTTGTCTTAGGCATATCATCCTCATGAAGTTAGATTTGGTGATATCTAGAGTGGAGATCAAACTTGTAGAAAAAATGAGCAACATGAAGCTCACCAATAATAGGTATTAGGAACTTATCCTTGATTATGATGTGTTAAATGCATGGAATTCAATGTAGAGGCACCATGACCCATATTTTTTCTAGACAAGGAGAACTGAGGAAGAATATGGGTTGGTATTGGGGTGAATAATTCCTTGCTTCAATAAGTCTCGAATGAACATATCGATCTCAGTATTTTACTAAAATGGGTAGTGGTAAGGCTTGATTTTAGGAGGAATGATTCCAAGAAGGAGATAAATATGATGTTCCTCTAGTCATGAAGGTGGGAATCCCACTGGTTTAGCAAAGACACCTACATACATACCTCTACAAAATGGTTTGTAGATTAGGAGTAGTAGAGACCATTGATGGTTGTATTTGAATGGAATAGATCTAGGTAATGACACTATGTGAATTCTTCTTAAGAAGCTTTTCCATGTGATATGAACTTATGATGCTGATAGGGTCTAGGTGTAAGCCTTTCAATGTGTGTTTTTACCCATTGTCTGAAAAATGCATCCAAAATTTAGTAAAATCCCATAAGTTGGGTCCAAGTGTACATAACCATTAGGCTCTTAAAATAGCATCGCATCTACCTAAGGGCAAGGAAAACATGTCAGAACACAAGTTATAATACCCAATATAGATACACACATTGTGATACCTCCCTTTAGAATGGAATATACCCCCATTAGTAATAATGAATTCAAAGTTGGAGCAAGGATGATAAAACAATCATCCTATCTGGTGATCTGAAAGTTAATGAAGTTATGGGTGATACTCAAATCAATGAGTATTATGAGAGGGAGCTTATTGAATTAACCCCTAACCCACATGGTTTATGGGGTGGTGACTCTTGCTAAGGCATGGAGAGAGATCTCTGGTTGGTCTTCCTGAGAAGTAGGTTCCACAATTGATGAATATTTTTTTGGATTATCTATAATATCCTAAGCATCTTCAAAAAAATTAGTTTTGGGTAAATAATCTACATCCATTAGGTAGATATTTTTCTCTACACATCAATGTCTTAGAGTGAATTTGTCATTACAATAATAACATAGTCTTTTATCTCTATGAGATTGCATCTCCGCTTCAATCAAATGCTTGATAGGAGTGATTCTGGGGGCTGGAATTGTTTGAGATCATTATGGATTTGTATTTATAAATGGAGAAAATTTGGATTTGAATTACTGATAAGTTATAATTTTATCCTCTACTAGCTTATCCAACCCTAGGGCTTCCATCATTATGTTGGGCTGGAATATTTTGACCTTTAATAAAATCACATCCTTTAGTCCATTGATAAAGAAAATCCTAAAGAATTCATCAAATAATCCCTCTATGTGATTGGCCATTTTTTCAAATTCTATTTGATATTATCTCATGGTTCTTATTTGGCAAAGTTTAGTGAGTGCTCTAGTGAAGTCATCAAAAGCACTAGGGCTAAACCATTGCAAAATAAGTGTGTAAAATAGGTCCTTATGGGTTCATCATGAACCTTGGTATACCAACAAACCATTGAAGGGTTTCATGTTCCAAGTGAAAGGATGCAAGCAAGACCTTTTTGGCATCAAAAGTATTATGTAGAATAAAATATTATTTTTCTTGATAAATCCATCTAGTTAGACTACACCATTAAATTGAGGAAAATTAATCTTTGGCCCATGAAAATTGTTGGAAGAAGAAAACCTAGGTCTGAAGAGGACTTTAGATGTTGTCTATAGTTCATGGTGGTATGTTGAAGACTAAGGCCAAGAAGTTTTTCATCAAGATCTTGATGTGGGTCTTGAGGGCATCAATTTAATCCTCCATTTTTTCTCCCATTTGGGTTAATGCCATGACCATTATATATATATATATATATATATATATATATATATATATATATGGAATGGGTAGGAAAATTAGAGTTAAGACACATTTAGTAAGGGATTTTTTTTAATTTTGGCAAAAATGGAATGGGTAAAGGTAATTTACTAATTTGTTTGCATAGTGGGAGTATGATTGATAAAGGCAAAGACAATTTTAGGAGTAAAAATGGAAAATTTAGAAAATTTATCAAAGAGGGTCAAAGAAGTAAAAAAGAGGGATGAACATTGTGAAATTTTTTTGAGGAAAATAGACAAAAATAGAAGTTATAGCAAAACCCAAAATATTGGTAAATTAAGATTTTTGGGAATTATGAGTGGAATAGAGATATGGGACCTTGAGGGAAAAATGTGGGGAATGAAATTTTAGGTTTTTGAATAAATTTTTAGGATCAATGGGGCTATAGATAGAGAGATATGATAAAAAATGAAAAAAAATTACTTTTTTTTTAGTTTTTGGTTACTATCTTTTATAAGACAAGTCTACTAGGGATATGCTGAAATTAATATGACAAGTTTATAGATTTGATATGGCAGTTTTCTAATACTCTATTGGTAATATGCTAAAACTGGTATGGCATGTCTGTTGATACTTTATTAAAGATATGATATGGAGATTTTCTAATACTCTGCTAGTAATATGTTGAAGCTAGTATGACAAGTGTACTGATACTCTATTGATAATATGCAAAGATATGATATGGTAGGTTTTTTAATAATCCATAGGTAATATTCTAAAACTAATAGAAATGGGTCCCAAGTTTTAATGGCTACCTAAGGGTTTAAAGATATCACTCTAGCCACCAATGCCATCTAAGCAAGTACCACTCTCTAAAAAAAATTCCTGGTCATGGACTTACCTCTCAGTGATAGCTCTTGGTTTTCTTCATAGATGGAAACTAATCAATCAGGAAGGGGCCATTGCCTATTTTTTTGGTAGGTCCTCTCAATGGGCCAACTACTTTGGGGTTCCTATGGTACTCTTCACAATGACTTTTAGTGCTTTCACCCAAGCACTTCCCATAGTTATGCAGTCAGGTTTTTACACTGATCTAAAATGGATTATTTTGATATAGAAAATTAATTAATTGAATTATGAATTAGAACAGAGTTAAGACTTTCTAAAAAATTACTTAAATGAATTATGCAGTAGAACAAAGTTAAGACTTTCTGAAGGAAGAAAAATTTTCCCTAGAAAGTACTATAATACCAGATGAGAGGATCTTGCTACAAAAAATGAATGACAATACATGAAATAATATATTTATGTAATTATAAAAAGCACCAAAATTATTATATTGATTTTAGGCCAAATCAAGGGGGCAACCTCCTTTGAGAAATATTAATACAATAAATTTGTGGATGCCTTTATTGGCCTCAACACTTATATACTAAGTCTAATCTAAGAAAATACTACTTCCCATGAATGTGGGATATAATAATACTCACAAGATGAATTATAAAACATATGCACCCATAGCAACTAATATACTAACAAAGTAAAAAGAAGGGGTCGCATAGGTTCCTAACATAATTGACGAAATTATGAGCCTAAACCATTGGTACACTAGGAAATTATGAAGGAGCATTCTACTCTTCATTGACATAGATTTTAAAAACCAAATTTGGCAAAAAACACACCTTTTGGACACTCTTGGAAGAAGGGATGTTATTTGGAAGGTTTGGTAGTATTTCTTTCTTAAATAGCTCTTATAAATCACTAGTAACACCCCATGAAGAAGCAAGCTTTTTATTTTAGTGTCTATATGAGTATTTATAGATATTTTCTTAACTAACACATGGAATAATTCATCTTTTAATCCTTCTCTACACTTTACACTCTTCCCTTTGTCTAGGCTCTTGATTCTCTTACTTGGACAAAAGCTAATTTTCTTATCTTTACCCACCTTAATGATTTCCTTCAAAACACTTATGTTATAAACACAATTGTTTATAATGACTTCACTCATTTGTAATAAATTATGGTTGGTACCCTACATCTTATTCCTCTCCATACAAATTATCCATTATATCTTCCATCTGAATTAGATTAGAACATACAACTTCACCTTCATAAAAACCAAGAACACTAGATCTATGCACACTATAAATATTCATATTAGTATCCTCAATATTCAAATATAGTATAATCTTATGGAAATCAATATCCAAAGTAAATTATTTAAGCCTCTCATGAATACTTTCATCATTCTCTTCCTCCTCCCTTTCCTTCCTCTTATGATCCTCATCCAAACTAACCATCAAAATATATTTCTACTTGTAAAGAATCCTTAAAATCAACCTAAGTCTTCACCACCTAAATGTAATTATTCTCTAGAATAATAAATTCCTCCTCCTCATCATAATTTTCCTCCTTCAATTCCTCATCTTTATATTTAGACATAATGAAGGGCCTCATCTTCTTCACATGAGATTTAGAAGGGGTAGTCATAGGGTATTTTTAAGGAATTTTAATGGTAATGTAATTCTAAGCATATCCTTTCCCCATAAATTTATAAATGGTTTTATTTTCTCCCAAAGAATCAACCAATTTTATAATGACAATAAGCCCCATCCCAAGGAATTTATCATAGCCATAGCAAAGCAAATAAGGACGTGGTGATGGGGTAAAGGGAATTTTCATAATTGAAATTTAGTAATTAAGTGATAAAAATACATCAACAAAAAAATGGAAGACTTATAGGAAATGTATGCCTAAAAGTATTTAACAAGGAAAAATGATAAGATAAAATATCACCAAACCTCCCCTCAAGCATTAAATACTTCATAATCTGCTTTGCCACTTCATGGTAGGGAAAATTCAAGGACTCACAAAGAAATCCATGTTGGAAAGGTATTAATTATTCACCAAGCTCAATAAATTACTACATTTCCTCATCCTTTTCCCTATTGTTCTTAAAATATTTCCTCCTATGAGTATTCATCCTAGTAACACAAGCACTCATATATTTATTAAAGATAATTATAACACTCTTCAGATTCATAGTTTAAGCATTAAAACCTTTATAAAAGTTGATTGAGAGGTGAGTGTCAATGTCATAAATTTGGTCCATGTAATTAGATGGCCCACCATCCTCTGAAATTTGCAAAACACCATTATTATTCTTTATTAAACCCATAATGGATTGATTTTTTTTGCATAAATCACCACCCATTTTCATCTTTGTTAAATTTAATTGATGTTAATCCATATTTCCACAATTAACTCTATGGGTAGCATTTAGGACATAAATAATGGTAATGACCATTACCTTGTGTCTACTTATGTGAACCCCATCATCACTCAAATTGCCAAATCCCCAAAAATATTGTCGTCATCCTTAGTTATATTTTCCCATGCTCAACATTAAGTGATTACTATAATTTATGACATTATATTTAGTCCAACCATGATTTCTTTCCATGATCCAAAATCCTAAATAATAACATTCTAAATCCCCTCCAATATTAAAATCAACATAAAATGGGTATTTGGGTGTGTGAAGGTCATCAATTAAGCATGCATTGGCACATATAACACCAATTTAGATTTGATTTAAGGTGATTGGGGTGATCATACACAAATGTGTCCCAAATTATATGTGTTTTAACTAGCCACATGGATATGGTGTTGTTATGTCACTTCTATCTTATAATTGACCTAATTATAAGTAAATTAACATAATGGAGTGGTTGGGTTTGTGTGAATTACCAATGGGATTTACATTGTCCCAATCACACTAATTTGGCCTCAATTCAAATTGAATTGGGTTGATTATGCATGAATATGTCCTGAATTATTTACATTTTCCCTTATTGAAAGTGGATATAATGTTATTGTGTTACTTTTATCCTATAAACCCTTAATTTGAAAGTAAAAATGGCATAAAGTGTGGTTTTGTGTGTGTGTCGGTCATCAATACAACCTATATTACCCTATTCACAACACTTTGGATTGAATTTAAAGTAAATTATGGTGATCACACATACATGTTTGTGAAATTATTCATGCTTCTATGATTACAAGTGTATATGATGGAGTTGTGTCACTTTTACTCATTTTCATCCATGACATTTTTCATCTTATAAATCATAGAATTGTATTAAAGCACATAATGACCAATTGATTCATTGAATCCTTGGTTAAAATTTTCAAATTATGCATAAGATAATTTGTCACTAATGTCGATAAAAAATGTGTTAGATAATAGTAAACCATAATACTAAATTTATTAACTGATTAGAATGAGAGGTCATAGAACTAACACAATCCATATTTATTAAGGATTCATATTAATAACCTAGACAAGGAATTTTATTTGGAGGCATAAAATAAACATGATGCATGAAAGGCTCTTAGATGTTTCTTTAGACCACCTTTACCATCATATAACTCGATATTAGGAGATACAAAACCTATATGTATAAGATAAGTTTAAATATCTAGGGTCAATTTATTATGATTAAAAAAATGAGCAGTCCAATGCATCACTTTAGAAGTACCTTGCTCTAGTTGTAACACCTCAACTTGTATATCTATAACAATATGGATGAAGGATTATGTAGTAGGTATAGATGATGATTTCACACATGATTAGAAATTGTATAATGTACATAAGTTGGATGTGTGGGGATAAACATAGAAATTAGAGGGGTAATTTGCATTTCCCCCACGTCTTGGGTGCACCTTACATGTGTGAGAATATATATATATATATATATATATATATATATATATATATATATATATATATATATATATATATATATATATATATATATATATATATATATATATATATGTATGTATGTATGTATGTATGTATATGTATGTATGTATGTATGTAGGAATAATATCATTAGTAGTAGTCTAAGCACCTATTGTAGAATCAATAACTCTAAAAGGTTGTTATATATCATTGAAGGGATCATGTTTTACATCAAATGTGGTAGCCTTGGCCTTTTTTGTATGTATCATTTCATTTGTTGTTACATGTAGCAATGTATCAATCAAGTGTGAGTTCATATAGAGATACTAAGTTGATTTTATTATATCAATGTCACCAAATTTACCCATTATATTATGCAATTCTTCTTCATGGATAATTTTGGATTAAATATTCATACAATGTTCATCATGAGGATGTGATTTATCACTTTGGATGGTTGGGTTAAGGAAAACTATATATTCTTCATGATTAATATGAACATGAATACACATACTTAATCCATAGAATTACATAATTTATATATATTTTAAATAATTCAAGAATAAAACATGTAATTATTACATCCATTACTTGAGTTAGAAAAAATAAGCTATTTATATATATTATAGATATGAGTAATTTACGATTGAGGGAAAATAAAAAATTAGGTTTGAAAATAATGCTAATATGCAGAAATCAAAAAACCCTAGAAAGAAGAATGAAACCTTTAGTGAAACCTAGGGTTTAACATGTTCACCATATAAAAAAGTTTAAAGATATGTTTTGCCTTATTTTTTATTTATGTGATCTAATAAGATATAATTTTTTTGATATTCATATTGTTTAATATATGATAATAAAACATAAATATGAATGTTAAGGTAGAGCATACTTGAATTATTGTAACTTACTAGTTATGGAAAATAACAGAAGATTTAAATACTTAGCTTTTTAATGTTTGTGAAGGAATGAGACTATGTAAAATTGATAGAATGGTTAGAAATTGATTAAAATTCACTTATATCAAGATAAATAGTGCTTGAATATGTCTAGATGAGTTTTTCATGATCTGGATCCCTTCCATAAGTATGAAGGTGTTTGTTATTTCTATATTTATCCTTGTGAACTCTCCATCATTATTTTGGCATATAAAACTCAACCTTATTGAAAACCATATTCCTATGTAATATGAGGTATTCATTTTGTGAAAAAATATAGAAATATGACTCCATTAAAAAACCCTAGCTCCACTTTTAACACTAGTTTTAACCCTATAAAGGAGAAATAAATGTGGGTTGAGTTGATCTCAACCACTCTCCAATGAATAAATGAGTGATATATATGTATCTTAGTGTATGTGTGTAATAGTTTTTGTTTTATGAATGGAACTCATATTCTATATTTTGACACTTTAAAATATAAATTTTTACTTGGTATAAATTCTTCAAACTTGGCTATGTCTTCTCCCTTGTGATTAATTTCTAATTTTTAAAGTTTAGGTAAATACCTTTGAGTGTGAGTGATATAATAATCTTTCTCTATTCTTTCTTGATCATTATAGATAGAAAATAGGCTTAGGCTTAATTGAATAAATAGTTTACATTTTAGGTAACTTCTCATGCCAGTAATATGTGAAATATAAGTGTTGACTTATAAATATAATTTTAATTTCAAAAAAATGGCTATTACTTGGTGCAGGGATAGGTCCCATAGGTTTGGTTGGCTATGTAAATTTAGATGAACTATAAATTTATATGGTATAACCTTGGTTGCATATTTAGCTTATATATTGTTATACATAGTTTAACATACTTTTATACTATTCATCTATACTTGGAACCATTATTTTAATCTATTTTTAGATACTAGATAAAATGATATAGTTAGAGTTTATTTTGTGTATGAGTTAATTTTCTCCTAATGTTTAATTTTATTCATGATGCTATTTATTTTAGCTTTGTATATGATTATATGTTATAGGTATTACTAATGCCATTTATGGGCATAGATACATGTAAAATGAGGTAGGTTGGTGGTGGATTCTAGTAGTTAGGGGATAAGGAACAAAGGCAATTGACATAGGTAAAAAGGGGTAATATATTGAGTCTTAAACACTTACAATAGTCTACCCATTTTATATTATTATTATTTTCATTTTTGATCATTTTATTGACTTTTTATGTCATGTATGCTACTTCATCTTCACTTTGTATGTTTTAATGATTTGTGACATTATTTGTGTTACAATTTCATTATATCCTTTACCTTATTTTTGTAATCACTTTGGTTGTTGTTTTCATCTTATTGACAATGCATAATTGTTTCACTCATGTATGAGATTTCTCAACATTAAATCCTTACTTAGCCTTGATTGGTGTTGGATTTTGAGTGTCATTTTTTGAACTTAGAATTATTATTACTATCTTATTAAATATAATTGATATGCTCAGGTATACCTTGATATTGATTTATAACCCCATCTCTTGTCATTCCCCCTCAAGATCCTAGAAAGGACCCTAATTAATTGTCTCCTAGGTTGAATTAGTAATAATGATCGTATTTTGAAAAATTAGATTTTCAATGATAGCTTAAGGGTTCATGGGACTTTGACTCCAAATCCAAACTTATCGTTGCAAATTTTTGGGTCTTTGGTTAATTTTTTCATGAATTAATTTTTGGAAGACTTGGGAGGAGCTTAGTTTGACCCCCAATGCCATTTTGGATTGTTGGTCAATGGGGGTAGTTGAGAAGGATGTGAGAGATGGAGGCATAGTGTAGGGATGAGAAAGAAATGAAAACCCTAGGTCATGGTAGTAGTTAGGAAGAGATTTGGGGGGCACAAAAACCATGTTGGAGAGAGAATTGCCTTGCTTGGGGGATGAGTCTAGAAAAGGAGGGTGTGGCTAGGGAAATTAAGCACAATTTTTTGTTTTCTCTTCCAATGGATTAAAAGAAAACAAGTAAGTTTTGAATTTATATTTATCTTACAAAGAGTTTTGTTCATTACCACTTATGAGGGCAAATAATATAAAAATAATTATTTACAGGTTCATAAGGAAGTCATAAAAATTCTAGATGAACGTACAAGGGTTTAAAAATGGATTTATATTGATAAAAATTCACTTCTCCCTCTAATGGGTTATTATAGATCTAGTTCAATTTATTTCAAGTTTTTGGGGTTTTTAAAAAAATATCTTGTTTTAGTTAAAATTATTGCATAAAAATCATGAAGAATTATTATGATACTATCCCTTATTTTTATTTTTATTTTACCTTATTGGCAGGGAAACCTAGTTCGTCATCAAGTGTTTTCTTGGTCATTTAACCACACCACATTTTGGGTTTTATTTACTACCTGACCCTTAATTCTAGAAGTCAGTTTGAAGGGTCGACTGATTTGGTAAATATTGTGCATAAATTTTTATGGGTTTTGGATGAATACATTATTTTTGGCATTTTGGGGTTTCTAGAATATCATGCTTTTTATTAAGTCTTTAATACATAATTTTATGGAGAAATTATTTAAATTATTCATTTATTTATACCTAAGGTTAATAAATTATTTCATTTTTAATCATTTGGCTTGTGCAATCTTGTGAATTGCTTGGTATTAAATCCGAACCAAGTATTTGATAACCAAATCTAGAAACTTCATCATAATATCACACTATTGAAAGTGATTAAAATATACATATTTGGTCATTTGGTAATAAATAAGTAAAGTGTTTAAAACCTTAATGGTTTGTTATAGTTTTATTTCTCATTCATTTTTTTATGACTACATATTATTTGAATAAGGTTATTTTTTTATCCTGGTCACCTAAAATGTGTGATGAAGGAATAATGAGGTCAACTAAATAATTATTTGACTTCTAAAAATACTTTAGATGAATACTAGGGTTTCCAAGATTATTTATGAGTATCTATATTTAAATTTCAGTGTTAAATTTTCATTGATGTAATAGCTACAAGTTAAAGGATCTTTCCCTTAATGTTCTTTCTTACATTATTGATGTCCCAAAATATGGAATCCACCTCTTAGATGATGGTTTGGGGTGGTAAGGGCCACCAATTGGGGGGCTCATACAATGGGTCGAGATGGGATAGATCATATGAGGAAGATAACATACTTACCATTCAATTGGTTTCTTGTTGATTGTAGTACTTTGATCCATTGTTTATGTAGTTGATGCAACATGCTTTGTAATGCATAATTTAACCTGTTTAATATTATAGATAGAATCATTTAATAATATTTTATGATTGATGTCTCTATTCATTGTGCTATGTCACATGAAATTAAATATTAGTCGTATTGATTAAATATTCCCACATACTTTATTTGATCTATTAAATCTTTGAATTAGAAATTTACTTTCAACTGTATTATTATGTTTTAAATCCTTCTATTGAGATATGAATTTTACTTACCATTAATTATGAAGGTTTTAATATGATGTTGAACCTAGATGTTCTTATTACTCATTATGAGTATAAATGATTATTAATTCTTGTGAAATCTTCTAGTATATGTGAACCTAGATACGTAAGGTGAATATGTGAATGTACCTTCATATGTTTACTACATGTTCCAATTAGATAATTGGAAATTAGTTAATATTTGCTAAATAAGTAAAATTTTTACCTTGCTTAATAAGCATAATTATTCTTGCTTATATTTTTATTAATTATTAATCATTGTATTAATTGTGCAACTATTTAAAACTTTCAATTACAATGCTTCAAATTTGTTTGTTCATTTTAATTTTGATTTTAAAGGACTATGTACTAGTGCATTTTTCTTAGGGTATTATGGCACTTAGTTCAAACCTTATTAAATAGTTATTCCACTTTTTGTACAAGTTTATTTTATCATCTTACTTTGGCTTACATAATATTAGTAGGTAGTTGATCTTTATTTTCATAATTAATGATATGATTTTGATTGCATTTTTATTGCCTAATGAAATGGAATGAGTAAACAGATTGGAAAGGACTTATCACTTAAAAAGAATATGAATCAATTTAGTTTTATGTTTAAGCAGAAGCAATTCAAATTGATAAGCATAACATGATTTATTACAAAGATCTTAGAATCTTTATTTAATGAAATTGTAGCTAGTCAAATTAGCTATGTTTCATTTTCAAAAGGAGAACTCTTGCCTTATTTTTTTTAGTTATTAATGAATCTAAGTTGAAATAGTTATAAAAATTATTTATTTTATTTTTTCATAATTACCTAATTATTTTTTTCTCCTTAAATATCAACTCAAAAAAAAAGAAGCTATTTTAATTTATGGTTTGTAGGAAGATATCCTAAATTCCTCAGTTGAAATTTAATTTAGTTATAAGACTATTAGTAACTAATGTTCTAGATTCTAGTCCATATTCTTTTTATTCATAACTAATGCAATATTTGAGTATAAATATACATAGTAAGATATAATAACAGAGGTTGACTTCATCAAGTGCAATGTTTTTTCAGCTAATGAATAGAGTAAATAAAGCTAAAGTTAATAAAGATATGTTAGTAGTATAGTTTTGACATGATAATGATTGTTAAATTATTAATTAAGTACAAGCAATGTTGGCATTCCTAAAGGACCAACTTTTGAAGGTTAATGTATTTAATAAAGGATTGTAGATTTATAATTTTAAAATAAAGTGGCATAATTTTATTATTCTTACAATTATGACCAAGTGATATGTAAATAATACTAGAGAAATATAAATCTTTATAAGACTATTTACATGATGGTCTAATGAGAGTATAATGCCACTATAAGTTGAAAGTATCATATCTATTCATAAGCAATATTTACTTGGCAAGAATTATAAATTAATTATTTAAGACAATAATTTATTTTATAAAGTGAAGGTGTGAAGTACAATTACCCTATAATCATAGATCATAGTAAAATGATCTAAAATTGGGGATAATATCATTATGATCTTTCATATGTATCAATTACGTAAAGATTCAATTACATCTTAAGGGTGTATATGCACAATTCAATTTCTAAAATATATTTAGAATAATGCTATTATTTTAATTAGATATAAAAATGTTATGAACTTGACTTAGAATTAAATTCCTATTTCATCTTCAGTGTTCAAATAACATTGATGACCTAAGTATTTAACTTAGCTATCCAAAGCTTGAAGAAAGGCAAGTTGACTACCCTATCCTATACCATGTTTATATGGATGTAAAATGCTTAGGTAGGATAAGTACATCTAGGTGATCCTATTTGTAAGGTATCTACTATAATGTCATTTTGGATATATTGTCGTGGATCACATATTGATACAACCTAAATTACATGTGGATATCCCTAGGCAAATAATCTTCCCCATAGAATATTTTGGGGGTAATTACCCTTAATAAAGTTTGGATACACATAAACATGGTGATATGTCATGAAAACCAAGTTTTAAGTCATAAACCATTTCACCTTCCATTATAAATTCTAAATTAAGGGATGCTCAAATTATTTGGGTCATTTCACTTGATATCAAAGTCTAAACTAAGTTATCAGATCTAAATACAATAAAAAGTTAAAAGAATTTAATTCTTAAATTTTCATAAGAAACTATTTGGTGGATTATCATGAAATTGGTTAAGACTAGAGATGGAAGCAATTAAGTTGACAATGAATAAGGAATTGATAGACCAGTCTTAAGAGGTAGAGGTCAAGGTAGAGGTAAAAACTAAAGTAGGGGTTGTACTAATAGAAACCTGAACCAAATTAGGAATGAACCTATTCCACATAATGAAAATAAAAACAACAAAGAACCAAATGATAATGTGGATAGGAAAAACCTAATTAATAATTAAGAACAAATCCTTCATGGATTATCTGCTTTGAGTGCCATTGAAGGCAAAAGCTAGAATCAAGAGTGAAGGTTAAATAATCTTGAGGGTGTTACTTAAGAATAAGTCCCTCAATTAGGATTTGGAAAAATAGGGGAGCAAGAACTTTAGCAAGTACCTATAAGGATGATATACCCCATCATCAAATATCTTAAAAATATTACCCCACCTACCTTCTTAGGTGAGGAATCATGAGATGTAGCTAATGCATGCCTCATAAATCTATAAAAATACTTTAACCTTCATGACATGCCATCCAATGTGAAGGAAAGGGTTGATGTATATTAATTAAATGGTTTTTATGACCTATGGTGGAACCATCTCTATGCCTTGGAGGAGTATCATCCTATGACCCTCACCTAGACAACTTTTGAGAACCATTTCCAGAAAAGGTACTTAAATGAAAACTTTAAGGAGTGGAAAATAATAGATTTTTAGCTACTCAAGCAAGAAAATATGTTTTTGAATATAATATGTCATGTAGACTACATACATGTTGAAGAGGAAAAAAAAACAAGTTAAAGTTAGGGATGAAGGAAATATTGCTGTATGACATCAATATGACTAATCTTAAGACACTGATAGCTGATATAGAATCTACCCACTGGGCAGAAAAGAAGGAAAAGTCTTGGAAAAAAGTGAGACATGACTTCAAGATGAATAGGTAGTAATAAAAGGCTAGTAATCCACCTCTCCCATCAAAATTTTTCAATAAATCAAACTAGAATCAAAAGTTCCAAGGAAAAAATAGGAATTTTATTCAATTCTAAGGCCAAAAATAAGAATTTTAAAGCCTAAGATAACTCTAAAAATGGGTCTTTCAGGAAGGACTAGAAGCAAAATAGCCAATGTAGACCAATCAAAAGGGTGAACACTATTCTAGTAGCCCCAAAAAGGATAGTGGTGTGTTGGGAATATAGTGATAACTATTATCATAAGGACTACCCAAATCTAAAATTGGGACAGCCAGTAGACCATAGAGTATATGTTGTAGTAGATAACTAGAAAGATGACTTTTAGGACACCCCAATTGAGATTATAAGTAATCTTATTAGTAATTTTGTAGTTGTTTTAATTAATTGTGGTGCAATGGATAAATTTATTTCACTTTCTATAGTGAATAAATAAAAAAATAAATCTAAGCCATTAAGAGAAGTATGGGAAGTTGGGTTTGGTACTGAAAAGAGGGTATCTATCCAAAAATTCTTAGATCAAACCAAAATTGAGATGTGCCCCTTCAAGCCAAGGGTAATTTCTTTTTTGTAACATCCTTAGGGTCTTATTACATTATATTAGGCATGTATTGGCTATAGTAATACCATGAAACACTTGATTGCTCTCAAAAAAAGATGTAATGCACTGATGAGAATGAAAAACTTGCTAAAATCTAAGGTTTTCAAGGGCCAAAAGTGCATAAAATTATTTTAACCATGAAATTAAATATGGATATTTAAAAATGGTGTAATATCTATACAATATAACTAAAGGAACTTCCCAAGGAGGAAGCACCATCTTGTTTAGATTTTCCTATCTTATGGGAATTTGTGGATGTTTTGCCTAAATCATTTCCTAGTTTGCCACCAAAATGATAGTTTGATTTCTCTATTGATATTATGCCATGGGATGCTCCTAAATTAAAAGCTTCTTACCAAATTATTTTGATAGATTTTCAAGAAATTAAAGTCCAATTATAATAACTTTTAGATAATGTAAGCATTTGACCAAGTGTGTCACCTTGGGGTGCTCTAGTGGTCTTTATAAGAAATAAGGATGGCACTTTAAGGTTTGCATTGATTATCATATGCTCAACAAAGTGATGATAGAAAATCATTACATGTTGCCCCAGATTGATGACTTATTTAATTAGATGGACACAATAGTCTTGTATAAAATGATCTAAGATCTAGTTACCATCAGTTAAGGATCAAGGAGGAACGTATATATAAAAACACCTTTTGAGCTTGATATGGCCACTACAGATTCACCATCCTATCATTTGGCCTCACCAACATACCTAAGACATTCATGAATATAATGAATAGTATTTTTAGGGACTTATTGGATAAGTTTATACTAGTTTTCATGGATGACATCCTCATCTACTCCAAGAACAAACTTGAACATGATCAACATTTATAGTTAGTTTTGCAAAGATTAAGACAACATAAATTATTTGGTAAATTTTCTAAATATGCCTTCTACTAATCAAAAATAAATTACTTAGGATATGTGATTTAAAAAAGGGCATAACAATGGATCTAGAAGAAAATCAATACATTCAAGAGTGGCCTACTCTTTCTAACGTGCATGAAGTACATAGGTTTATGGACTTGGTCATTTACTATCAGTGGTTTGTTGAAAATTTATCTCACCTAGCCAAGCCCATTACATCCTTGTAATGCAAGCATTGGAAATTTTTATGGACACCTCAATAAAAAGAGGCTTTTAAAAGGCTCAAGGAATTATTAATAATAACCCTTATTTTGATTATACCTAATCCAAATAGTCATTTTGAGGTACGGGCTGATGCTTCTAAATAAGACTTTGGTGGCATATTGACCCAAGAAGATAAAGTTGTGGCTTATGAATCTTGCAAGTTTAAGGAAGATGAAAATAACTATCCCACACATTATTTATAACTTGTTGCCATAGTGCACACATTAAAATAGTGGAAGAACTTTTTGCTAGGCAAACATTTTAAGATGAAATCTGATCACTTTAGCTTTTAACATCTAATCTCACAAGATGAATTGAGCCTCTGCCAATGTAGATGGTTGGAATTTGTCAGCAATTTTGACATGGGCATCAATTATGTGAAGGGAAAGGAAAATCATGTGGATGATGCACTCAATATATTTACTTACCATGTTACCTTGTATTTTTTATAAGGCAATGTTAGGAATATTATCCTAAAATAATAGCTTACTGATAATTACTACCAAGAAGTAAGTGTATGATTGGCTAATGAGCCTTTGGAAAAATGATTTTCTAATTTTTTTATTGAACCATATGGCCTTTTAGGGCATCAAAATAAAAAATTGTACCTGAATCAGGTGGAATGCATAATATTATACTACAAGAAGTGCATATAACACCCCATTTTGCCCATATACGGGTCACTAAAATTATTCATGAACTAAAAAGGCTCTATTTTTGGCTTGGTCTAAATAAATATGTTGCTAATTTTGTGGAAATATGTCTAGAACATTAGCTTGCAAAGGCTAAACAATGCCATCTTGGGGGTCTGATATACCCACATGACATACCAAGAGATAAATGGGTAGTGGTTTCACTTGATTTTAATGTAGGATTACCTAAATACCACAACAAGAATTACACTATATTGGTAATAATTGACAAAGCAACTAAAGTTGGTCACTTTATTACTATAAATTTGACTGATGACACTACTATTTTTTATAAACACTTTATGAAATAAGTGGTTTGATTACACGGTATGACATAAGTCATTATCCATGATAGAGATAAGTTGTTCACATCAAGGTTCTAGTGAATATTGACCATAGCCTTTGGCACTTAACTAAATTTTAATTCCTCATACCACCAAGAAATGAATGGATAAACTAAAATATTGAACCAAGTAATTAAAGACATGTTTTTCATGTATGTTATGGATTAAAATACTAAGTGGGAAGACTATATCCACTTATTTGAGTTTGCCTATAACAAATATTATCATTATATAATTAAAATGGCTCCTTTTGAAGCCCTATATGGACAAAAATGTAGAAATTCACTTGGTTGGGATAGCCTAGAAAGCTGTGCCGTTCTAGGTCTAAAAATTTTACTAGAATATGATGAGCAAATGGCCATAATACACAAAAATTTGAAGGCTACTTCTGATCGGTAAAAAAATTATACTAATCTAAAGAGAATGCCTCATGACTTCATTTTTTTGAGAGAAGGGTTTTTTAAGTGTAAGTCCATACAAGAGTTCCATCAAGTTTGGGAAAACCTCCAAGTTATCTCCTCAGTTTGTTATCCTATTTGACATCCTAGACAAAATCAACCCCATTTCCTACTAGTTGGATTTATTTCCTTATCTATCAAGAATTCATGATGTGTTATATATTGAATTACTAAGTAAATATGTACTTGATACATCTCATGTGTTGGATTGGAAAAAATTGTAGGTTTTGGAATAGGAAAAGATGTAGCTAGAACTATTGAAAATCTAGGGTCATCACAACATTAAATTAAGAAACTAAGAAATATAATAGGTTTTGATACAATGGAACCAACTAAGTACCATAAATGCCACTTCATAGGATACATAGCTATTTAAACAACACTATGCCTTGTTGTTTTGATCTATCACCAAGATGAATCCTCTTTATAAGGAGGAGGATGTTATAATCTACCTACATATTTCATTTCTATATTATTATACATAGTTTGACATACTTTTACATTATTCAAATATACTTTGAACCATTATTTTAATCTATTTTTAGATCATGAATAAAATGCTATAGCTAGAGTTTATTTTATGTTTGAGTAAATTTGGTCCTGATATTAAATTTTTTGTATTATTTTATTTTGTTTAGTTTTTAATACAATTATATGGCATAGGTACTATTGATTCCATTTGTGGGTATAGGTATAGGTAAAATGAACTAAGTTGGTGGTGGATTTCGACAGTCAAGGGATAAGGAACAAAGGTAATTGATATAGGTAAAAGAGGATAATATATTAAGTCCTAAACACTTACAAAAGTCTATCTATTTTATATTATTATTAATTTCATTTTTAACCATTTTAATGGCTTTTTCTATCATGTATGTTACTTCATCTTCACTTTGTATGTTTTAATGATTTGTGGGATTGCTTGTGTAAACATTTTAGTCTGTCCTTTGCCTTATTATTTTTATAATCACTTTAGTTGTTGTTTCAATCTTATTGACAATGAATAATTACTTCAATCATGTATGAGATTTGGCCACATTAACTCCTTGCTTAGCCTTGATTGGTGTCAAATTTTGAGTGTCACGATTTAAACCTAGAATTATTATTAATATCTTATTAAATTTTATTGATATGTTTGGGTGTACCTTGGTATATCATTCTAACCCCCTCTCTTATCACACCCCCTCAAGCTCCTAACAAGGATCCTAATGAATTGTCTCCTAAGTTAAATTAGTAATAATGATATTTTTTTGAAAAATTAGATTTTCCATGATATCCTAAGGGTGAATGAGACTTTGAACCCAAATGAACCTTATCATTGTAAATTTTTGATTCTTTGGTTATTCTGTTCCTGCTTAATTTTTGGCAAACTTGGGAGGAACTTAGCTTGACCCCTAATGCCCTTTTGGTTTGTTCATCAATGGGGATAGTTAAGAAGGAGGATAAAGAGAGGGAGGTGTAGATAAGGGTTAAGGAAGAAACGTAAACCATAAGGCATACTTACATCCAAGAGGAGATTTGGGGGACATAAAAACCATTATGGAGAGAGAATCAACCTACTTGGGGGATGAGGATAGAAAACAAGGCATGGCCAAAGAAAGTATGCACAAATTTTTGTTTTCTCTTCCATTGGATTGTAATAAAAAAAGTAAGTTATGTGTTTCTATTTCTCTTACAATCTAATTCTAAAGGTAAATAATATAAAAAAATTACTTGTAGGTTCATAAGGAAGTCTTACAACTTCCATATGAACCTGTAAGGGTTTAAAAATGGATTTATATTGATAAAAATCCACTTCTCCCTTAATTGGGTTATTATAGATATAGTTCAAATTGTTTCAAGTTTTTGGGGTTTTAAAAAAATTATCTTCTTTTAGTTAAAATTATTGCATAAAAATCATGGTAGAATTATCATGATATTATCCCTTGTTTTTATTTTTATTTTACCCCATTGACATAGGGTGACCTAGTTTAGAATTAAGTGTTTTCTTGGTCATTTAACCATGCCCATTATGGTTTTATTTGATTCCCTGGCCCTTAATTCGAGAAGTCAATTTAAAGGGTTGACTAATTTGGTAAATTTTATGCATAAGTTGTTATGGGTTTTGGATGAATAAATTGTTGTTGGTGTTTTTGGGTTTTTGGAATATCATGCCTTTGAATGAGTCTTTAGTACATCATTTTATGATAAAATTATTCAAATTATTCATCTATTTATACCTAGGGTTAATAAATTATTTTATTTGTAATCATCTAGCTTGTGCAATCTTAGGAATTTCTTGGTATTAAATTCAAACCAGTTATTTGATAACTAGATCTAGAAATTTGGTCACAATAACACACTTTTGAAAATGAATAAAATATTCATATTTGATCAGTGGGTAATAAATAATTGAAGTATTTAAAACCTTAGTGGTTTTTTATAGTTTTATTCATCATTCATTTTTTTAATGACTACATATTATTTGAATAAGGGTTCTTTTTTTTATTCTGGTCACCTAGAATATGTGATGAATAAGTAGTTGACTTATAGAAGTCCTTCAAATGAATACCAGGATTGCCAAAATTGTTTATTAATTTTAATATTTAAATTTTAGTTTGAAATTGTCATTGATGTAACTTTTGTAAGTTAAAGGCTCTTTCCCTTAACGTCCTTGCTTATGTTCCCAAAGTCTCTAAATCTAGACTCCACCTCCTAGCTAATGGTTTAGGGTGGTAAAGGACACCAATTAGGTGGCTCATAGGATGGGATGGATTGTGTGAGGAAGATAACATGCTTATCATTTAGCTAGTTTCTTGTTGACTCTAGTAATTTGGTCCATTATTTATGTAGTTGATGCAACATGCTTTGTAATGCATAATTTAACTTGTTTAATATTCTAGATGGAATCATTTATTATTGTTATATGATTGATGTATCCCTTCATTGTGTTATGTCATAATAAATTAAATTTTAGTTGTATTGATTAAATATTCCCACATAATTTATTTGCTCTATTAGATCTTTGAATTAGAAAGTTACTTTCAGGTGTATTATTATGTTTTAAATACGTCTATTGAGCTATGAAATTTAGTTTCCATTAATTATTGTGTCAATATGATGTTGAACCTAGATGTTCTTATTACTCACTATGAGTATAAATTATTATTAACTCTTGTCCCATCTTCTACTATTTATGAACTTGGATACTTAAGGTGAATAAATGAATGTACCTTCCTATGTTTACTAGTTGCAATTAGATAATTTGGAGTTAGTTAATATATGATAAATAATTTAATTTTGTACCTTGATTAATAAGCATGTTTATTCTTACTTATATTTTTATTAATTATTAGTCATTATATTAATTGTGCAAGTGTTTATAAATTTTAATTAGATTACAGTAAATTCGTTTGTTTAGTTTACTTTTGATTGCAAAGGACTACCTACAAGTTCATTTTTATTAAGGTATTATGGCACTTAGTTCCAAACTTATTAAATAGTTATTCCACTTTTTTTATAAGTTTATTCTATCATCTTAGTTTGGCTTACATACTATTAGTAGGTCGTTGTTCCTTATTTTCATAATTAATGATATGATTTTGAATGCATTTATATATCCTAAGGCAATGAAATGAGTAAATGGATTGGAAAGGACTTATCACTTAAAATATTATGATTCAATTTAGTTTTATGTTTAAGCAGAGGCAATTCTAATTGATAAGTATAATAGGATTTATTAATAAAATCTTAGAATCTTTAATTACTAAAATTATAGCTAGTCAAATTAGTTACGTTTCATTTTTAGAAGGATAACTCTTGCCTTAATTTTTTTAGTTATTAATGAATCTAAGTCGAAATAGTTACAAACATTATTTATTTTCTTTTATCACAATAACCTGGTTATTTATTTCTCTTGAAGTAGAAACTCAATAAAATTTAGATATTTTAATTTATGAGTTGTAAGAAGATCTCCTAAATTCCTCAGTTGAAATTTAATTTAGTTGTAAGACTATTAGTAATTACTTTCTAAATTCTAGTCCATATTCATTTTATTCACAACTAATGCAAGATTTGTGTATAAATATGCATAGTGAGATATAATGACAAAGAGGTTCCCTTCATTGAGTGCACTTTTTTTATAACTAATGAATATAGTAAATCAAGCTTAAGTTAATAGAGACATGTTAGTATTTTAGTTATGACACAATAATCATTATCATATTGCTAATTAAATACAAGCAATGTCAATGTTCTTAAAGGAAAAAAAATTAAATGTTAATGTACTCAACAAAGGATTATAGATTTTACAATTTTAAAATAAAATGACATAATTTTATTATTCATATGATTATGACCAAGTGACACGTAAATAATACTAGAGAAATATAAATCTCTAGAAGACTATTTACAGGATGGTCTAGTGAGAGTATAATGACACTATAAGTTGAAAATATCATATTTGTTCATAAACAATATTAACTTGGCAAAATTTATAAATTAATTAGTTAAAAAAACAATTTATTTTATAAAGTGAAGGTATGAAGTATGATGACCCCACAATCATAGCTCATGGGATAATGATCTTAAATTAGGGATAGTATCTGTATGACCTTTCACATGTATCAAGTACGTAAACATTCAATTGCATATTAAGTGTGTATAGGTGCATTTCAATTTATAAATATATTAAAAATAGTTTCATTAATTGAATTAGATAGAACAATGTTACAAAATTGACTTAGAAGTAAATTCTTATTTTCATCCCTAACATTCAAATAACATTGATAACCTATGTGTTTAACTTAGCTATCCAAAGATTGAAGAAGGACAAGTTGATTACCTTATCCTATACCAAGTTTTCATGGACGTCAAACACTTATGTAGGATAAGGACACCTAGGTGGTCATGTTGGGAAGGTGTCTTCTACCATGTAATTATGGATATATTGCTATGGATTACATATTAATACACCTTGAATTGCATGTGGATCTCCCTAGGGTAATAATCTTCCCTATAAAATATTCTAGTGTAAATCATCTTGACTAAGGTTTTCATGCATGTAATCATAGATCATGGGATAATGATCTTAAATTAGGGATAGTATTTGTATGACCTTTCACATGTATCAAGTATGTAAACATTCAATTGCATATTAAGTGTGTATAGGTGCATTTCAATTTATAAATATATTAAAAATGTTTCCATTAATTGAATTAGATAGAACAATGTTACAAACTTGACTTAGAAGTAAATTCTTATTTCATCCCTAACATTCAAATAACATTGATAACCTAAGTATTTAACTTAGCTATCCAAAGATTGAAGAAGGACAAGTTGATTACCTTATCCTATACCAAGTTTTTCATGGATGTCAAACACTTGGGTAGGATAAGGATACCTAGGTGGTCCTATTGGGAAGGTGTCTTCTACCATGTAATTATGGATATATTTCTATGGATTACATATCGATACACCTTGAATTGCATGTGGATCTCCCTAGGGTAATAATCTTCCCTATAAAATATTGTAGTGTAAGTCATCCTAACTAAGGTTTTCATGCATGTAATCATAGATCATGGGATACTGATCTTAAATTAGGGACAATATTTGTATGACCTTTCACATGTATCAAGTATGTAAACATTCAATTGCATATTAAGTGTGTATAGGTGCATTTCAATTTATAAATATATTAAAAATATTTCCATTAATCGAATTAGATAGAACAATGTTACAAACTTGACTTAGAAGTAAATTATTATTTCATCCCTAACCTTCAAATAACATTGATAACCTAAGTATTTAACTTAGCTATCCAAAGATTAAAGAAGGACAAGTTGATTACCTTATCCTATACCAAGTTTTCATGGATGTCAAACACTTAGGTAGGATAAAGACACCTAGGTGGTCTTGTTGGGAAGGTGTCTTATACCATGTAATTATGGATATATTTCTATGGATTACATAGCAATACACCTTGAATTGAATGTGGATCTCCCTAGGGTAATAATCTTACCTATAAAATATTCTAGTGTAAATCATCTTGACTAAGGTTTTCATGCATGTAATCATAGATCATGGGATAATGATCTTAAATTAGGGATAGTATTTGTATGACCTTTCACATGTATCAAGTATGTAAACATTAAATTGCATATTAAGTGTGTATATGTGCATTTCAATTTATAAATATATTAAAAATATTTCTATTAATTGAATTAGATAGAATAATGTTACAAACTTGACGTAGAAGTAAATTCTTATTTCATCCCTAACATTCAA